>JAABKJ010007545.1:206468534-206614444 GCA_011634705.1 Andricus grossulariae
CTTTTATATATTGTATTATTATTTGATTATTTTGTTGAAAATGCAACTATTTTGTTGAAAATTCATCTTTTTGGGTTGAAACTTAACGTGCTTTGTTAAAAGTCCTTTTTTTTAAAGAGAGCAACCGGTTTGGTCGAAAATTTTAATTTTTTGCTGATTTTTTTTTGAAAATAATTTTTTTTATGTGAAAATTCAACTATTATATTTTTGGGTGAAAATTTATTCTTTATAAGTTTAAAATTGAACTATTTGGTAGAAAATCATGTATTTTCTCAAAATTTCTTCTTTTTGATTAGAAAATTAATCTTGTTTGTTCAAAATTCATCTTTTTGTTGAAGATTCAACTATTTGGTTAAAAATTCGTCTTTTTGGTTCAACTCAACTAGTTAAAAATTTGTTTTTTGTTTTTTCGAAATTAATTCTTCTAAATAAAAATTTAGTTCCAATATTTGTTTTATTATTATTGAAATATCAATAAAATTTTGGGTCGAAAGTTCAACTGTCTTTCAAAAAACATTCTTGTTTGCTTGAAAGTCATATTCCTTGGTCGAAAATGCAACTATTTTTTTGTTAATTCAACCTTTTGGATTGTAAATTCATTTTGTATGGTAGAAAAGTTATTATTCTTAATTAAAAATAACCTTTTTCTTTGAAAATTCAACTGTCTTCGAAAAAATTCGTTTTCTTGGCTTGGAAATTGAACTATTTGGTTACAATTGAACTATTTTGTTGAAAATTCGTCTTTTTTGCTTCGAGAATATTCTGCAGCTAAAGCGATTCCGGTTCATGCTAAGTTTGTAGAATGTTCTCGAAGTCAGTAAGTTAGGAATTTGCGCATAGAATGCTTCCTGCCTATCTACTACTATAACTATTCAAGGGTTATTATATTCTATACTATTTTATAAATTTTCTTTAAGGTGACAGAAACGTCGATTTGTGGCCAGCACGAGATCGAGATCCATTGGTAGCGACTTATGGATACGAATATTTTAGAAAAACCTGGGATGCAGGTATAGATATGGTTGAAAAATTGTGTGAGAAAAATAACGGCGATGTATGCAAAAATCATGTAACTAGAGTAAAGTGTCCTACTCTAATCATACACGGCAGAAAAGATGGACTCGTCGGCCAAGAACAAGCTTTTTATTTGCACAAAAATATTCCCAATTCAAGGTACACTATGAGGCTTAGCGTAAAATACTAATTTCAGAAAATCGAAGACCATGGGGTCTTATTCGGGAAATTTTTAAAAATATTACGTTGTCGTCTATTCACTGAGGTCACATGTGGTAAGACATTCAGCGAGCATAAACACTCTTTCAATTTTGGAACACTTGGGTATTCTTAGACCCCTCACTCCATACCATCATGTACTTTGGAACATTTTGGTCTTCTCAGACCCCTCACTCCATACTCACATGTAGTTTGGAACACTTGAGTCTTCTCTGATCCCACACTCCATACTAGCATGTACTTTAGAACACTCGGATCTTCTCAGATCCCCTACTCCATACTCACATGTAGTTTGGAACACTTGGGCCTTTTCAGATCCCTCACTCCATATTAACATTTACTTTGGACTTTGGTCTCCTCAGATCCCTCACTCCATACCAACATGTACTTTGGAACATTTTGGTCTTCCCAGACCCCTCACTCCATACTCACATGTAGTTTGGAAAACTTGAGTCTTCTCTGATCCCACACTCGATACTAGCATGTACTTTAGAACACTCGGATCTTCTCAGATCCCCTACTTCATACTCACATGTAGTTTGGAACATTTCGGTCTTTTCAGATCCCTCACTCCATATTAACATTTACTTTGGACTTGGGTGTTCTCAGACCCCTCCATCCATACTCACATGTAGTTTGGAACACTTGGGTCTTCTCAAATCCCTCACTACATACTCACATGTAGTTTGGAACACTTGGGTCTTTTCAGATCCCTCACTCCATGTTAACATTTACTTTGGACTTGGGTGTTCTCAGACCCCTCACTCCATACTCACATGTTGTTTGGAACACTTGGGTCTTCTTATATCCCTAACTGCATACTCACATGTAGTTTGGAACACTTGGAAATTTTATAAAATTGGCAGATTTCCATGAAAGTCAGTAAGAGAGGGTTTTTCGAGTCACAGAACACGAATTTGGAGTCAAAATTAAAAAATTGAATAAGCGACCCAAATCTTAATAATTTTATCAGATTCGTAGATTTCCATGAAAGTCATTACGAGGTAATTTTTCGAGTTGTAGAATACCTATTTTTGATTGAGAATTTAAAAATTCAAAAAGTTCACTTAAATTTTGAAAATTGTAATTAATTGGTAAATTTCCATAAAAGTCAGTACGAGGGGGTGTTTTATTCCCAAAATACGGATTTTGGGTCAAAATGCGAGAATTCAAATAGGGAACTCAAATTCTGAAAATTTAAAGAAAGTATTACAGTAGATTTTCCTGAAAGTCATAACGTGTATTTTTTAGAGTCTTCAAATACAAATTTCAGGTAAAAATTCAAGAATTCAAAAAGATTACTCAAATTTTGAAAATAATAATAAATTGGTGGATTTCTATGGAAGTCATACATTCTAGTATACTTTCTTATTAAATATTCAAACCACAGTGAAATAAATCCGTATACAAGAATATACAAAACAACAAAAGTGCAAAATTCATACAAATAATAATTTGAAGTTCTAATTTCCAGTAATTTTTGTTCTAATTTATTATATTTATTCGCATTTTCCAGTAAAAATGGTTCTAGTTTTTCGTACATATTTGTAAATCATAATCGACTAGGGATTGAAAAAAAATTTCGTCTGAATTTATTAAAAGTCTGGATAATAAACAAAGATTAACTAACTAGGGTTTCACAGGTCTAAAATTGTGACTTATATTTTCATGGAGTACACCAGTGAGTAAAATTAAAAATGCTCACTGATTTTTAAAAATATAAAAAGAAAATTTTGGACTTTTTTCACCCTTTTCTTCAATTTATCTCTAAAAGGGTTGTTTCAATTGAAAAACTTGAAACAGCAAAAAACATGTATTTTATAAAGATTCAAAACTTTGTTCAAATAATTTTTCAATACGACCAACAATTTTTAAGTAAATCAAGAAAAACATATTTTTTTCGGGGTGTCCGTCAACTTTGGCAGAATTCCTCAGAAACTTTTTTTTGATCGGTACACAATTTTACAAATTTTCTTTTTATGTAAAATGAAAAAAAAATAGAACCTGAGAGTCTTTCACTTGAAATTTGTATTTTATGCTACGCTCTAGTAAAAACTAATTGCTAAATCCATTCCATAAGTCTAAATTATAAAAAACTAATTTCTAAAAATATGTATTTAATTTTAGACTCAAAATCTTTGAAAATGGAGGCCACAAACCACAATTACAATATCCTGAGGAATTTAATGCCTTGGTTACAAAATTTCTTACCAAGTAGTTATTATTATGAAAAACAATTTTTATCTTAATTATTATCATAGAAAACAATTGTTATCTTAATTATTATCATGAAAAAATTGATATATACGCAAAACTGATGAAGGGGGGGATGGTGTCAAAAGAAATGGAAGTATTTCTCCGAAAACTTGTGAGGGATGTTATCAACTCTAAAGGAAAAGACACCAGCACTCGAAATGATTTTTTGAACATTATGATGGAAGCAGAGAAGGACGATATGGTCCAAGAAACATATTTGACAGTTCATTTCTTATCATTCATTATAGATGATTATGAGAGTGTGGGAAACACTTTGAGTTTTTTGGGATATCAACTTGCTTTTCGTCCCGAGATACAAGAAAAAGCAAGAGATGAAATTAAGTCTGTGTTGATGAAGTGCAATGCTGAATTGACAGTTAATGCCCGTAAGGGTTTGAATTATTTGGAACAAGTTATAAACGAATCGATGAGGTTTTTGTCGGACAATGGTACTTTTAGATAAATCTGCACTTCAGAAACTGGAGTGTGTGGTACTGCGGTTGTAGGAAGAATGACTGATGATGCGTGGTAAGATTATGAAATCCGCGTAGCTGTTAACGAAAAGAAGCAAACTCATTTAAAAATACTAGTTAAAAAAGTAAAGTTGAAATCAAAGCGGAAGAAGAGAATAAAATGCAAAGCAAGCAAACTGTTTCGGAAATTGGCGTTGATCATTATGAAAGGAAGTAGTAGTACAGAGTTAGTCCGAATGAGAAATAGCAAGGCTGCAATGGTATATGATACAGACGGGATACTAGACGTTTTGAGAGACTCTTTTAAAGAATTGTTGTGAGGTGAAGCTATATAATAGCACAAATGCGACATAGAACACGATACGTTGGAAAACCCGGTTGAAAGAATCTGTGCCTCTGAGGTTAGGAATATAATTAAGAACTGGAAGAATGGTAAGGTTGCTGGTGTAGATAGTATTAACGCTGAAATTCTTAAACATGGTGGCGACTACACACCTCACAAATTGTGCGAGCTGATGAATTTATGTATCGAGATTGGAGAATTTCCAGATGATTGGAAAAAGGCTATCATCGTCCCAATGTTCAACGGAAAGGGATATAAAAGAGTACCGTAGAAAAAATATTCCTTCATATAAAAACAGGTAACCTCCATTGGTCCAGATCATGATAGTCGCCATTTTGTAATAAATGGTACGCTAACGAACGTCGGATAGCGGAAAACGGTAACGCTAAACTCGCAGAGCATGCGCACTAACGTCAACACGTGACTTTAGCGTTTACCAGAAGCTACGGAACGATATGCAAAACCTCCCTATTATCGGTGATCGATAAAATAAGAAATCTACTTTCATACTTCCGTTGATTTCAATTTTAATGGCGAGGTCACCAAAAATTAGTGAAACACATTTTAAATATATTAACAAAGTCACCAACTATTCACCTAAATCAAATTTTTTATGTATTATGCATAATAATCATTTATTAAAAAAGAACAGCTCTTATTGGAAGTAATAGTAGTAAGAAAGTAGATTTCTCATTTTAGCGATCATCGATAATTATTTCGATCTATGTATATTTACTATTTCTTTCAGTGTAAGTTGTTATTAAAGATATTATATCTTTGGTTGTTATGACTGACTTTCTCAATACATGGCATTTTAATTTTTTTATTTTTAAAGGTTATTATTAAATTATATGTATAGAGATGCAAGTTCAAACAAATAAACATATAAATAATGTGAAAATTATTTGAATTATTAACTGATTCTATTGGAACTTAAATTTTCTGCAATTAGTCTAAAAGATTAGTAATAAATCAAATTTTCATGAATGAAAGTTCAAATTAAAAAAAAAACAAGTAAAATTCTTCAAATGTTTTAATTATTCTTATCCTGTGAATTGATGAATTAATTATTAGCTGATTAATTTTTTCACCATATTAAATTAAATAAAAATAAAAATTTAGTTCTTTTCAATTAAGTAACATAAATTCATAATTTAATTTAAGATTATCTAATTGAAACTCAGACATAATTTTTATAATCAAAATTCATTTATATTTATAATACCCTCATTACAATTACATAATTTTTCAACTGTGTCTAATTTTGTAAAATAAGTATCTGAATTTAATTTTCAAAACTATATGTAAATATGTTTAATTTTTTCTGAAATTAGTATAAAAGGTTACAAATAAATAAAATGTTTAGAAATGAAAGTAAAATGTAAGAAAAATATATTCAAATATTGTATTTTCAAATATCGTGTATTTAAAGAGAAAAGGGGAAAAAGGGGAAGTTTTTTGAGAATAGGGGAAAAAAGGGGAATTTCGAGGAAAAACGGGAAACTAAGAAAAAAGGGGAAGACTGTGCACCCTGGAAAAACTTCAATTTAAATTATGAAGAAATGACATTTCAGAAATATTAACCACTCTACTATAAACCATAAAGAAATTGCTAGACACGTTCACCCCCTTCATGGTGGATATTCAAATTAAATTAATCATATAAAATCAGAAATCATCTTGCTGAAACTTGAAGATTTTTCTTTATATGTCAGATTTCTGAAATTTCGTTTCCTTCATGGTTTATTATTAATTTAGTGACATTTTTTCAGATTTTTCGTTGTTTGTGATCATCAAATTTTATATTCTGATGAGTGAAATTTTTAATCTTTGAATAATTGTTGTGGAAAAACAGGCAATCGTACCTTAACGTTTTGGCTGTATGTATTGTTGATGTTTCGGCAATGTGACTTTGTAGATACTGATTCAAATCACCATATTCTCCGTTTTCCACTACGATGCACATTGGATCGTTTTCTAGGCTGGCACCGAGTAACCGTGCGACATTCCTGTCCATGAGTCGTGCCAGTCTTTTCGCTTCTTGCTGAAATTCTATCCTGGAATTCATGCGAAATAGGCGAAAATATTATATACTTTTATAAGGAAGATTGGATTTTGATATAGGGAATTTCTATTTTCCATAAAGCGTTCAGAAACAGTTCACTCTCAATTTTCCTCGTGATACCACAAAAGTTAATAAAATTATGCGTCTAATAAGCTCAAGTTAAGAAAGAAATTTGAATTTCATAAAAAACTATTGTAAAAATTTTCTAATGAAAAGCAGTGCAAAAAAGACGCAAAATTTCAAAAATGTGTAAATACTTATAAACATTAGTGTGATTTTTTTTTTAAATTTAACTTGGCATTCCTGCACATTGTTCCTTATGCCGATAAAATGACCTATGATTTATTTCAGATTAAAAAAAAATATATTTAGAGGTCACTCAAGGTCATTTAAGGGCAAAAATGGCTATCCTCAATGAAATTGACGCCATTCATCGATTAATCATTGCTTACGCGTATGAATTTTGTTCTTCACAATTCAATATTGCATTTAAATTTTTTTCAGATTTTCACAATGAAATTCAGAGGTGGCTCAAGGTCATTTTCTTAATAATATGCTAATTCAATTGAATTTTGTGTAGTTTTTGTTATAGAAAAACAGTGTCAATTTATTCATTTCGGAAAAAAATTAGTCACGTTGTTTGATGAATGTTCGTCATATTATTTGAAGGACATTCAAGGTCCTTTGGCCAGAAATGACATTTTTGTAAATTTTGATAATGAAAAAATAGTGCTAATACTTGCATATTAAGTGGTAGTTTATCGCCATCTAAGTCTTCCTTTTTCTTTTCTAAAAGGTAAATTATTACCGAGTCTTCTGCACTGATGATAATTAATTCTTCGTAATTACGATTTGACAACTGAACTTGATCATATATTATTAAAGCTCCGATATCCTACTCTTTTTAACGTTTTCTATTTTTAATTTAAAGCAAAAATTTGAAAAAATATCTACCATGAAGATGAAACAATTTTGAAATTACCATTTTTCGCAAAATGACCTTGAATGACCTTAAAGTAATATATGACACATATTTATAAAAAATTATGACAAAATTTTTTGCCGCAATTGATAAATACACTGTTCCTGAAAACAGAACTCGAGAAAATTTAATTGAAATAACATTTTATTAAGAAAATGACCTTGATCGACCTTTAAATGTTATTGTAAAAATCTGAAAGAGACCTCAGTGCAATATTGGCTTGTAAAGAACAAAATTCATTCTCGTAAGAAATCAATAATCAATGATTAGTGGCAACTTAATTTAGAATGAGCATTTTTGTCTTAAAATAGCCTTAAGCGACATTTGAAGGTCATTGTAAAAATCTGAGAAAAATTTGAATGCAATATTTACTTGTAAAGAACATAACTCAAATGCGTCAGGAATGAGTATTCAATAAATAACGTCAATTCATTTGAAAATAGTCATTTTTGCCTTAAAATGACCTTGAGCGATCTTTGAATGTCATTGTAGAAATCTGAAAAAAATCTGAAAAAAATCTGAAAAAAATCTGAGTGCAATATTGAATTGTAGAGAACACAATTCGTTCGTGCCAGAAATAAATAATCACTAAATAGCGTCAATTTGATTGAGAACATTCATTTCAGCCATAAAATGACCTTGAGCGACCTTTGAATGTCATTGTAAAAATCTTTAATAAATTTGAATGCAATATTGACTTACGAAGAACAAAATTCATATGCGTCAGAAATGAGTAACCGATAAATGACGTCAATTTATTTGAAAATAGGCTTTTTGGTCCTCAAATGACCTTGAGCGACCTTTGAATGTTATCGTAAAAATCTGAAAAAATATAAATGCAAGTTTGACTTGTAAAGAACAAAATTCATATACGTCAGAAATGAGTTATCAATAAATAACGTCAATTTATTTGAAAATAGTCATTTTTGCCCAAAAATGACCTTGATCGACCTTTGAATGTCATTGTAAAAATCTGAAGAAAAAAACCAAGTGCAATATTGTATTGTAAATAACACAATTCACATGCGCCAAAAATAAATGATAATCAATAAATAGCGTCAATTTAATTCAGAACATTCATTTCGGCCTTAAAATGACATTGAGCGACCTCTGAATGTTATTATAAAAATCTGAAAAAATTGAATGCAATATTGACTTGCAAAGAACAAAATTCAATTGCGTCAGAAATGAATAGGCGATAAATAACGTCAATTTACTCGAAAATAGCCTTTTTGGCCCTAAAATGACCTTGATCGACCTTTGAATCTCATTGTAAAGATTTGAAAAAATATGAGTGCAATATTAAATTGTAAAGAACACAATTTATACGGACCAGAAATGAATAATCAATAAATAACGTGAATTTATTTAAAAATAGTCCTTTTTACCCTGAAATGACCTTGAGCGACCTTTGAATGTCATTGTCCAAATCCATAAGAAAAACTGAGTGCAATATTGAATTGTAAAGAACACAATTCATATGCGCCCGACATAAATAATCAATAAACAGTGTCAATTTATTTAAGAATAGCCATTTTGGCCTTAAAATGACCTTGAGAGAACTTTGAATGCCATTGTAAAAATCTGAAAAAGATTTAAATGCAATAATGACTTGTAAAGAACAAAATTCCTATGCGTCAGAAATGAGTAATCAATAAATAACGCTAATTTACTTGAAAATAGTCATTTTTGCCCTAAAATGACCTTGAGCGACCTTGGAATGTTAGTGGGAAAATTGGAATAAAATCTCAGCGCAATATTGACTTGCAAAGAACAAAACAATTTGCTTCAGTAATCAATAATCAATTATTAGCGTCAATTTAATTAAAAATGAACATTTTTGTCCTGAAATGGCTTTGAGCGACCATTGAATGTTATTGTAGAAATTTGAAAAAAAACTTGAATACAATATTGACTTGTGAAGAACAAAATTCATATGCTTGAGAAATAAGTAATCAATACATAACGTCAATTTATTTGAAAATAGTCATTTTTGCCCTTAAATGACCTTGAGCGACCTTTGAATGTTATTGTAAAAATCTGAAAGAAATTCGAATGCAATATTGACTTGTAAAGAATGATACTAATATGCGTCAGAAATGAGATACCGATAAATAACGTCAATTTATTTGAAAATAGTCTTTTTGACCCTAAAATGACCTTGAGCGACCTTTGAATGTCATTGTGAAAATATGAAAAAAATCTGAGTGCAATATTGAATCATAAAGAACACAATTCATACGCGCCAGAAATAAATTTAATTAGGAATAGGCATTTTCGCCCTAAAATGACCTTGACCGAGCTTTAAATGTTATTGTAAAAATCTGAAAAAAAATTTGAATGCAATATTGACTTGCAAAGACCAAAATTCATATGCGTCAGACACAAGTAATCAATATGACCTCAATATATTTTAAATAGTCATTTTTGCCCTAAAATGACCTTGATCGACCTTTGAATGTCATTGTAAAAACCTTTAAAAAATCTGAGTGCAACATTGAATTGTAAAGAACACAATTCATGAGCGCTAGTAATAAATAATCAATGAATAGCGTTAACTTGATTAGGAATAGCCATTTTGGTCTTAAAATGACCTTGAGCGACGTTTGCATGTTACTGTAAAATTCTTAAAAAAATCTGAATGCAATATAGACTTGTAAAGAACAAAACTCATATGCCTCAAAAATGACTAATCAATAAATAACGTCAATTCATTTGAAAATAGTCATTTTTCCCTAAAATAACCTTAAGTGACCTTTGAATGTCATTGTAAACATCTGAAAAAAATCTGAGTGCAATATAGAATTGTAAAGAACACAATTCATACAAGCCAGAAATAAATAATTAATAAGTAGCGTAAATTTAATTGAGAATATTCATTTCAGCCTTAAAATGACCTTGAGCGACCTTTGAATGTTATTCGAAAAATCTGAAAAAAACTTGAATACAATATTGACTTGTGAAGAACAAAATTCATATGCTTCAGAAATAAGTAATCAATAAATAACGTCAATTTATTTGAAAATAGTCATTTTTCCCCTAAAATGACCTTGAGCGACCTTTGAGTGTTATTGTAAAAATCTAAAAAAAATTTGAATGCAATATTGACTTGTAAAGAACAAAATTCATATGCTTCAAAAATGAGTCATCTATGAATAACGTCAATTTATTTAAAAATAGTCTTTTTGGCCCTAAAATGACCTTGGTCGACCTTTCAATGTTATTGTAAAAATCTGAAAAAAAATCTAAGTGCAATATTGAATTGTAAAGAACACAATTCATAAGCGCCAGAAATAAATAATCAGTGAATAGCGTCAATTGAATTAAGAACAGCCATTTTGGCCTCAAAATGACCTTGAGCGACCTTTGAGTGTCATTGTAAAAATCTGAAAAAAATTTGAATGCAATATTGACTTGTAAAAAACTAAATTCATATGTCTCAGAAATGAGTCATCAATAAATAACGTCAATTTATTTGCAAATAGTCTTTTTGGCCCTAAAATGACCTTGATCAACCTTTGAATGTTATTGTGAAAATCCGAAAAAAATCTGAGTGCAATATTGTATTGTAACTAAAGAAAAATCATGATTCTTTGCACATTTTCGAAAATTTCTAAATGAAGCAAAAACACTTCTTTTAGATTCAAGGCTTTAAAGGTGAAAATTTGATATGAGTGAGCCATTTCTGTGGTTTGATATAATTTGATTGAAAATGAAGTTAATAAACGAATCGATCTAGTGAGTACAATCATTATTTGAAATTTTGCAATATTGTCTTTTTGCAATATTTTTTTTTATTCAATTGACTTTTTTCTCTCAACCTGGGCTTACAAGACGCAAAATTTTATTATATTTTGCTTGATCATTTCCGTCGGTAGTAAATGTCAATTTTTTCCAAAAGAGAAATTGTAAATAAAACTGCAAATATTGAAATTTTATGAAGTCGGTATTTGAATGGACACAAAGAATGGTTGAAAGAGACCAGTCCTTGTTTAAATAATTTCTATATTTGTAACATGTAAAAGTTTAACTATTTGCCCTAGAGACAAATAACGTTGCACTCAGTTGTCAGTTAATAATGTTGGTTGAAACCGGCAGAATTAAAAGACTCAAAGTATTATCAAACGAAAGGAGAATAAATGAAAAAATAAATCGCAGTACGATATCCTCTGTATAGTCTGGGTTTATTTTCCGAGCGACATTTCCGGTTTCCTTATCTTATGAAATAAACTTGAATGTTTATTATTTGTACATATCTAAAAAGTCAAAGCAAAACTAATGATTTCAGAAAAAGCAACTTTATAGCATTACTTTAAGAGAACATAGTTATAAACAATAATCAATTGTTTAAACGAGAATGTTTGTTAACTTGCATTAATTAATACCTCACTAAGTGAAAAGTAGACAAATAGTTGTGAATTTCAGAAGAAAACGCAAATTTCTAGGATTATTCAAATTGAATATCAATACTGATAATCATTTGTTTGAATCTTCAATTTTGTTAAGTTGAATTAATTACTTGACTTAATTTAATGTAAATTGGGGAAAAAGAGGCAAATTTTTGAAGAAACCGCGACTTTCTATCTCTATTTTAGAATTTTAAGTGAATTCGATCAAATTTCCGGGCAATATGCACGAAAATTAAAAAAAAACCTTTGACCACCCTACTCTACATTCTTTATTCTAAACCCATCTCTTTTTTTTTTTTTTTGATTTGGCTGAATGGTATTATAATAAAAATAAAAACACAAATTAATTTTCAAACATTAGAGTTTCGGAGGATCCTGGCTAAGTTTATAGACGACAATTTAATAGTATAATAATATACACAAACATACCAATTGACTTCCAAACCGAAGAGTTTCAGAATGTTCCTGGCTAAGTTTATGGACTACTCCTCAATGTAATAACAATAATAATCAAAATACTAATTTATTTCCAAACATCAGAGTTTCAGAGGATCCTGCGTAAGTTTATGGACGACCCCTGCATAGTATAATAATGTACGCAAAAGTACCAATTGATTTTCAAACTTCAGAATTTCAGATGATCCTGGATTAGTTCATGGCCGAACTCTTAATTGCATAATAATAAAAATAAAAATACCAATTGATTTTCAAACCTCAGAGTTTCGGAGGATCATTGCTAAGTTTATGGACGACGCCTTAGTGGTATAAGAATAATAATAAAAATACCAATCGATTTCCGAACCTCAGAGTTTCGGATGATCCTGGATTAGTTTGTTGATGACACCCTAATGGTATAATAGTAAAAATAATAACTGATTTCCATACCCCAGAATTCCAGAAGATCCTGGCTAAGTTTATGTACGACCCCCAAATAGTATAACAATATACACAAAAATACCAATCTATTTCGAAACCGCCGAGTTTCGGAGGATCCTGGCTGAGTTTATGGACAACCCCTGAATGGTATAACAATATACACAAAAATACCAATAGATTTTTAAACCTCAGAGTTTCATAATGTTGCTGGATGAGTTTATGGACGACCCCTTGATGGCATCAAAATAAAAATACCAATTAATTTTCAAACCTCAAACTCTGAGAGGATCCTGGATTAGATTATGGACGACCCCTTATGGCATACAAATAAAAATACGAATTGATTTTCGAACCTCAAAGTTTTAAAGGATCCTGGCTAAGTTTATGGACCACCCCTTGATGGTATAATAATGTACGCAAAATTACCAATTGATTTTCAAACTGCAGAGTTTCAAAGGGCCCTGAATTAGTTCATGTATGAACTTGTAGTAGTATAATAATGAAAATGAAAATACCAATTGATTTCCAATCCTCAGAGATTCAGATGATCCTGGCTAAGTTTATGGACGACGCTTCAATGGTATAATAATAACAATAAAAATACCAATTGATTTTCAAACCTCAGAGTTTCGGACGATCCTTGATTAGTTTGTTCATGAAACCCTAATGGTATAATAATAAAAATAAAAATAATAACTGATTTCCAAACCTTAGAACTAAAGAAGATCCTCGCTAAGTTTATGTACAACCCCTAGATGGTATAAGAATATACACAAAAATACCAATAGATTTTCAAACCTCAGAGTTTCATAATGTTTCTGGCTGAGTTAATAGACGATCCCTTGATAGCATAATAATATACACAAAAATACCAATTTATTTCCAAGCTGCCAAGTTTTGGAGGATCCTGGCTAAGTTTATGGACGACCCCTTAATGGCATAAAAATAATAATACCAACTGATTTTCAAACCTCAAACTTTTAGAGGATCCTGGATTAGATTATGGAGACCCCTTATGGCACACAAATAAAAATACGAATTGATTTTCAAACCTCAAAGTTTTAGAGGATCCTAGATAAATTTATGGACCACTCCTTGATGGTATAATGATGTACGCAAAAGAACCAAATGATTTTCAAACTGCAGAGTTTCGAAGGACCATGAATTAGTTCATGGATGAACTTGTAATAGTATGAGAATGAAAATAAAAATACCAATTGATTTCCAAACCTCAGAGATTCGGATGATCCTGGCTAAGTTTATGACGACGCTTTAATGGTATAATGATAACAATAAAAATACCAATTGATTTCCAAACCTAAGAGTTTCGGACGATCCTGGATTAGTTTGTTCATGAAACCCTAATGGTATAATAATAAAAATACAAATAATAACTGATTTCCAAACCTTAGAATTCCAGAAGATCCTGGCTAAGTTTATGTACAATCCCTGTATGGTATAATATGCACAAAAATACCAATACATTTTCAAACCTCAGAGTTTCATAATGTTCCTGGTTGAGTTTATCGACGACCCCTTGATAGGATAATAATATACACAAAAATACCAATTTATTTCCGAACCGCAGAGTTTCGGAGGATACTAGCTAACTTTATGGACAAACCCTTAATGACATAAAAATAAAAATACTGATTGATTTTCAAAACTCAAAGTTTTAGAGGATCCTGGATTGGTTTATCGACGACTCCTCAATGGTATAACAATAATCATCAAAATACTAATTTATTTCCAAACCTCAGAGTTTCAGAGGATCCTAGCTAAGTTTATGGACAACTCCTTGATAGTATAATAATGTACGCAAGAGTACCAGTTGATTCTCAAACTGCAGTGTTTTAGAGGATCCTGGATTAGTTCATAAACGACCCCTCAATGGTATAACAATAACAATAAAAATACTAATAGATTTCCAAACATCAGTGTTTCGGAGGATCCTGGCTAAGTTTATGGACGACCCGTTAATGGCATACAAATAAAAATACCAATACATTTTCAAACCTCAGAGTTTCATAATGTTCCTAACTGAGTCTATGGACGAACCCTTGATAGTATAATAATAAACACAAAAATACCAAATCATTTCCAAAGTGCCGAGTTTTGGAGGATCCTGGCTAACTTTATGGACAAACCCTCAATGGCATAAAAATAAAAATACAGATTGATTTTCAAACCTCAAAGTTTCAGAGGATCCTGGATTAGTTTATGGACGACTCCTCAATGATATAACAATAATAATCAAAATAATAATTTATTTCCAAACCTGAGAGTTTCAGAGGATTCTGGCTAAGTTTATGGACGACCCCTTGATGGTGTAATAATGTACGCAAAAGCACCAATTGATTTTTAAAATTCACAGTTGCCGATGATCCTGGATTAGTTTGTTTATGACACGCTAATGGTATATTAATAAAAACAAAAATAAAAACTGTTTTCCAAACCGTAGAATTTTTGAAGATCCTGGCTAGGTTTATGTACGACCCCTCAATGGTATAACTATATGCACAAAAATACCAATAGATTTTCAAACCTCAGTGTTTCATAATGTTCCTTGTTGAGTCTATGGACAAACCCTTGATAGGATAATCATAAACACAAAAATACAAATTTATTTCCAAACCGCCGAGTTTCGGAGGATCCTGGCTAACCTTATCGACAAACCCTTAATGACATAAAAACAAAATTATGCTGATTGATTTTCGAACCTCAAACTTTCAGAGGATCCTGGATTGCTTTATGGACGACTACTCAATGATAGAAAAATAATAATCAAAATACTAATTTATTTCCAAACCTCAGAGTTTCAGAGGATTCTGGATGAGTTTATGGACGACCCCTTGATGGTATAATAATGTACGCAAGAGTACCAATTGATTTTCAAACTTCAGAGTTTTAGAGGATCCTGGATTAGTTCATGGACGACCCCTCAATGGTATAACAATAACAATCAAAATACTAATAGATTTCCAAACATCAGAGTTTCGGAGGATCCTAGCTCAGTTTATGGACGACCCCTTATTGGCATAAAAAAACCAATACATTTTTAAACCTTAGAGTTTCATAATGTTCCTGGCTGAGTTTATGGACGACCCCTTGATAGTATAATAATATACACAAAAATACCAATTTATTTCCAAACCGCCGAGTTTCGGAGGATCCTGGCTAACTTTATGGACGACCCCTTGATGGTATAATGATGTACGCAAAAGTACCAATTGATTTTCATACTTCAGAGTTTTAGAGGATTCTGGATTAGTTCATGGACGAACCCTTAATGGTATGATAATAAAAATAAGAATACAAATTGATTTCCAAACCTCAGAGTTTCGGATGATCCTGGCTAAGTGTATGGACGACACTTTGATGGTATAATAATAATAATAAAAATACCAATTGATTTCCAAACCTCGGAATATCAGAGGATTCTGGATTAGTTTATGGACGATCCTTAAATGGTATAACAATATACACAAAAATACTCATTTATTTTTGCAAACCTCAGAGTTTCGGAGGATCCTGGCCGCAAGGATTTTACAATGACGAGGTCCGTGTTGGTGTTCCTGAAGACTTTTTCGGATCCAGGACATCTATCAAGTTCGCAGATGTGAATGTCTCCAAAGTAACCACACCCGAGATTGTCGACTATGTTGAGCCTCTCTCTGGGAAAGTCAAAGACGCAGTCCTCATCCTCCTCCTCCGTGAGCATGTCCTCAGCACTATAACTATTCAAGCTGCTGGAGGCCTTCACGCTCATGGCTACTGGGGTACTCGGGTTCGGGGATGGTGGTAAGGGAGGGAGAGGACTCTGAAACAAAGAACCTTTTATGTGATGAGCTTTCACTAAAGACTAAACCAAAGGAAGTTACAGAAGAAAAATATTCATTTCATTCTTTATTACTTTCTTCCTTTTGCATATTACATTCTCCATTTTCGACTCAGAAATCCATTATTGTTCCTTTTTTACTAATGAGACATCTTACACTTTCTAATGAGCAGATATTATAAGGGCTAGTAGCAAACCGGGTGAAAATATTCTAACAGAGAAAAATGTCACTATGAATCACTGATGACTTCCAAATATGTAATTGTTTTGTACATTGATTGCGATTGAGAAATTTTTTTTAAGGTGCTTTATCTGACTCAAAATGGTTTTAGCTGAGCTTTTTTTTCTAAATTTTTTTATAACAATCACAAGATTGTCATGGAATAACAATATAGTTTACTAAAGAATCACTACCGAATCTCACAAAGTGAATTTCAAAATATTGTCGCCTGGCAAAGTTGTCTGATAAACAATATCCTCTCTAGGTCACTATCTATTGATTTTTCAACAAAAAACAATATTCATTTGTTGAAAAGTAGCAAAGTTGTGAATTTGTTTATAAAATAAACAATTATTATCATTTGATAAACTATCATGAGCGATGTTTTTTTCTAATTTATTTCAAGTTTATTTCGTTGTAATATGCAGAGTTAAAATTCACTAAAACCTGTATTTGTTTATCCAATTTATTTCATAAATTAAAATTTGTTATAATGTATCGAAAGAGATTACATATTATTAATTGCGGATACATTTTTGATCAATTTTGTTAAACGAAGTGTTCAGAGCGTGAAATGACTACGATATTCATTTGTTCATTAACTTGTACATAAAATGAACAATTACTTTGGATTAATTATAATAAAAATAACGATAAATCAATAAAAAAATTATAATATAAAAATAAAATAAGAATTCTAAATGTAGTTACCTTCTGTATATTATTTGTAAAGACACTTTTTGAATATTAGCTTTGATGTTAAATGGAAAATTAATGGGAAAAATGCAAAAATATTCTTTCAAAAATCTCCTAGAAGTTAAATTAACTTCAATCTTTATAAAAATGATAATATCACATCAAAATTGTAATCTCTAGAGAAATTTGCTCAGATAATTGTTTTGCCCCACTGTGTAGCCATGTAGATAATTTCTGACTGTAGTCTATTCCAGACATGGAATTTTCCTTTGAGGAAATTGCTTTATGTGCTTTTTCATAAAAAATATAAAAAATTAAAAAACCTAAAAAAAAACTAAAACCCACCTTGCATATCTCCGTACTGGCGTAATACTTTTCCGGAGGTGGTGGAATGGGCGGTGGATTCGATGGATATTCCTGTACAGGCGGAATTGGCCTCCCAAGATTGATGGCCGTGTTAAGCAAAAGTGGAATGACTGGCTGCGCCTCGGGAACTCCTGTCCATGGAATCGGAAAAAAATCGTTTACTCTAGGCAAAAGTGATCGGAAAAAAAATGTAAGTGTCTTACTGAATTTGACTTTAACCTATGAAAACCAGTATAATGTGGAGGAATCATAGAAAGAACAGGATATCCTTGAAAAAATGAGTCAAAGAAAACACCCATACTTTCGCTCCCCACTCTGGAACCTTCGCTTCCCCTCCCTGTCCCGACTTCTTCCTCCCCTACTTCACCCTCTCCTCATCATTCTGGTAAACACTCCTCTTCCTCTACTCACCTTCCTCCACTTCCCTTTCTCCACTTCCCTCCCTCCACTTCCCTTCCACCACTTCCTTTCCCCTCATTTCTCCTTATTCCCACCACTTTCATGATTTCCTCATTTTTTCCGTACTTCCCCGCCCCTCTTCTTCATTACTTTTCCTACCCTTATTTCTCCTACTTGGCCCGCACTTATTTCTCTATCACTCTTCCTTCTTTCTGTCGCTTCATTTCTGATCACTTTTCTTCTTCCGCTTCAATTATTTCCTCTAACTTTCCCTCACTTTCCTTTAATTCTGACTCCCTCTTCCTACACTTCAACCCTCGCTTCCCTACCCTACACTAAATTCTTCCTTCTCAACTGCCCCCGCTCATTACCTGCCTAGCTAGCAATCACCTTCCCACACCACTCCTCGCCAGTTATCACTTCCTCTTCTCTAAACACAGCCTACCCCACCTCACTTTCACTCAATTATCCTTCCACAATATTTCCTACTTCCCCCAATTTCTGTCCACTTACCTCACATCCCTCACCTCCCTTACCGCCCTCAATTGTTCTCACTTTCCTAACCCCTTTCATTACCTCTCCTATATTTCCTATTACTTCTTTACTTCCCCTACCCTCGTTTCCATCACTTTCTACACACTTTCCCAACTTCATCTCCCTTCAATACCCACCACATCCACTACTTCCTCTCTCATTATTTTCCTTCAATCCCCATTCTTCTCAATTATCCTTCCCACACTTCAACATTCGCTTATCTTCCCAACCCTAACTTCTTCCTCCTCTACTGCCCCTCTCATCACATATCTAGTCAGCAACCCCTTAGCTAGTCATCACATAGCTAGTCATCACTTCCCCTTCCCTACACACACACTATCCTACTAGCCCTCCCCTCACTTTCACTCCTGTTTCCACAATTTTTCCTACTTCCCCCTATTTTTCTGACTTCACTCACCAACCTCATTTACGCTCACTTTCCTGATCCTTTCTTTACCTCTTCTAAATTTACGTTTACTTCTCTACTTCTTAAAAACTTTTTTCCACTACTTCCCAACTTACTTTCACTTCTCACCTCCCCTCAATAAAACACACTTTCCCTACTTTTCCAATCCTTCTTTCCTCTCAATTTCCCTATTATTTCCCTGCCCCTTACCTTATTTCCCTAAAGCTTCCCATTCTTTCCCTTCCATTTTTTCCCCTCACTTCCGCTCATTGGAAAAAATACTACGGGAGGACTTCGGCCTGAAAATATGAGGGTTAAGTATAAAGGTTTCCCAATTTATAGAAACAAACATCATTCACTTGAGGGAAAAACGAATTTTTATATAAAATAAAGATTTTAAGTAACTTTTTAGTATTCTGAGTTTATTTGTTTCAAATGATATATATGAATATAATTTTCCTACAATTTTTCAAGGTAAAATAGCAACTTTGATAAGGGAAAGATTACATTTTTACCAAAAGAGACGAATTTTGCAGAAAATAGTTAAATTTTTCAACCGGAAAATATAACTTTTCAACAAAAAAGAAAAAATCCGGGAAAATAAAATTTCCGACAATGTCAAATTCTCTAATTGAAAAATTTCTTAATTACGAATTCTATTATGGAGATAAACCCATCAAGTTTATTTATTCTCGATCGTCCAGGCGCGACCGAAACGAAAATATCAGCGTAGGCAAAAACGAATCAAGAGTTCGGTTGGAGTTGAACCGCATAGAAATATGAGTGCGTGCAAAAATGGGTCAGTCCACGCGCCACGGGCAAAAACGGGTTAATTCTTTAACTCTTTTTTGCCCGTAGCGCGCGGGCTAATTCGTTCTTGCGCTGGGAAATAAGCAACTCGCTTTTGCTCCGACTCTTTTCTTAGCCCGCTTTTGCTATCAGCCCCTCACTTACCAATCTAACTGAAGACCATCAACATGATGGCAGAAGCACCAAAAATGAAACCTCAATTTTGCAGAAGGCAACTGACGAATTCTCAAATAAGCGCTTGCATATATATGTTTAGAGTAAGGTCACGTTTAAAGTAGTCATTCATGAGTGCGAGAAGGACTCTAATCAACTAGCGCCTCACTCACACTCATGCGATTCTCACACGAATCATATAATCTCATATCAGTGGTTACGAGGTCAAACACACTCAGAGTAGTTGTCATGTCAACAATTAGATCACTGGAAAAGATAATTTTCCATGATTTTAAGAAGTGATGTTATAATGTCGATCGCGTTTAATGAAAGAAAAAATATTCTTTTTTATCAAACAGATTTTAGTTTGAAAACTGAAGACAGTACAGTAGGGTAGTCCAAAAATGCATTGGATAATTTTTTCTCTCGAATTTTTATGAATGACGCCCGGAAATTTGTTCGAAACCCCACAAAAATAAATCCATGAAAAAAAATATATTCAGAGGTGGCGCAAGCCCCATAAAGTTTAACACGTATTTCCCAAAGGAAAAAAATACGTTTTTGTAGATTTTATTCAGAATCTTCAATATTAGCTGAATCGAGGTAAAACTCAACATTTCTGTTCACAATTAGCAACAGAATACGAAAAAAATATCACTTTTCAAATGTCACCCCCATAAGTCTATTTTATAGGGTCCCAAAAAAACCCATAAGTGAAAAAATGGGTTTTGTGAGTTCTTGGCGCTAATGACTTTTTTTAGTTTTTCAATGCAAATTGTTTCTGATACATAAAATACTACTCTATACTGATGATTAGAGGTTCAAAAATTTGTTTAAACAATTTATTATTCTTTTTAGCAATTTTCTCTTAGAATAGAATTCGAAAGTCGCGCTTTCTTAAAAAAAATGTCACTTTATGTCCACTATCCACTTAGTGAGGTAACAATTAATGCAAGTTTACAGACATGGTTATTTAAGCAATTGACTATTGTTTATAACTATCCTTTCTCTGAGTAATGCTCGAAAGTTGCCATTCTTCTAAAATCTTTAGTTTTGCTTTAACTTTTTAGTTATGAACAAATAATAAGTGAACATCAACAAGAATAATTTTGTAAATAGTATTTTACATTTTTAAGTGAATCATTCTTGCTCTTTTCCTAATGTTTGAAAAACAATCAATTTAAACAAGAAAACTATCTTAAGCAAGAGAAAAAAACAAAGAATAAAATAATTAGGAGTAGGTGGGAGGACCAGGACTGGAAACGACTTGTAAAACTTTTTTCATTGCGAAGATAAAAGAAAAATTTGGAATTGAGTGATTGCTCAAAATATGTTTCTCTCTAAGGTTTATTTATTATTTGTTCATAACAAATTTAACAAAAAAATGCATTATTCGGGCATCTGTGGACGGAATTTTTTTTTATGTCAGTCTTTTTAATTGGAAACGTCATGGTAGTTTCAGCAAAATTCACAATCGGTTGATAAATTATATATATTTTTTAAACGAATTTAATAAACATATGCAACGTTTGGGTATTTGACGACTAAAAAGTTTTTTTTTTCAATCTTAGTATTTTCGGTTTAAATTTCTCATAACTTTTCCGTCGACAGATGCCCCAATAATGCATTTGTTTATTAAATTTGTTTAAAAAATCATAAAATTGATAAAAAATTATGAATTTTGCTAAAATTATCATGAAGTTTTTAATTTAAATAACTGACATAAAAAACGAATTTTTCTTTCGCAAATGCCTGATTAATGCATTTGTTTATTAGATTTGTTTGAAAATCATAAAATTGATAAAAAATTATGAATTTTGCTGAAATTATCATGAATTTTTTAATTTAAATAACTGACATAAAAACAACGAATTTTTCGGTCGACAAATGCCTGATTAATGCATTTGTTTATTAAATTTGTTTGAAAAATCATAAAATTGATAAAAAAATCATGAATTTTGCTGAAATTATTAAGAATTTCCTAATTAAAAAAATTGACATAACAAAATTAATTGTTCCATTGAAAAATGCCTGGTTAATGCATTTGTTTATTAAATTTGTTTATAATATAAACTTTTATATTCTGAAGAGGAATTTTTTTATTATAATATTGTTTTTATTCAAATTTCTTGCTATATAACTTAAAAAAACATAAAATTATGGACAATCGTAGAAAACATATTGACGAGCAGCAGGAACGTCAAATAGAAAAAAGGCCATTTTTTTCGTCATATTTGTTTATTTATAAAAAAGTTAAGTGCCTAGTTTGAAAATCAATTTTGACAATTCTATTAGAAATATTATCAGCCTTTTTTCAAATTCTCTTTTTCCAAACCGGTCAATATTTGCGGGGTGTACGTTATTTTGAACCAAAAATGTAATTTTTTCACACTGTGCGTCCATCCGTAAACACGATAACTGTAAAAAAAATGATCGAATATTTTTGAATTTTCGTAAAAAATCGAAAATTCAAATTTTGATTGCACAAAAAATAATGATACAATACAAATTTCATTTTGTGGTCAAACTATACGAGATCAGAAAAAATATGAGAAAACAAAACTTGTGCTCACAAAAAAGATATAAAAATTTGTTCATAATCACTTCTTGATAGACCGCGCAGTTTTTGTTTTATTCGTGAAAAACAACAGTGGAAATAAAATAAAATTTAAGTTTGCTAGGAAAATTTTGAATTATATACCATTACGATGAAAAATGAATGAACGAAGTAAATCATTTTTCGAAGCCTGTTTTTATTATATGATAAACAAAGTTCTTCGAAAAGAAAATATCAGCAAAAATACAATAATGTCAGTAAAACGTGTCTGTACTTGAAATAATATTACATGAAAAAATTCATTTGAAAAAATAAGTGTTTGGATTAGAGTAATGTTTCCATTAAAATTGTGTATCAGTTTGCAATATGGTTGTCTTATTTTATTGGAAGTATTATTGTTGATAGCCAGGTGCGTAATTCCCAGGAGGATATTCATAATATTGATGATGAGCAAATTATCCAGATGATCGAGGCTTCGCTCGTACTCGTGGAGTTGGCTGATACTTGCCATCTTGTCCCTGATTCAAACTAAATGGGTCATTCCCTCCTACAGATGCCTGTCCTGGATTCTGAGTATGAGCATGTGGATACCTTTGTTGATCCCAAAGGTTATGATGTCTTTGATTGAAATGGTGTGGGTTAAACCCTGATGCAGATCCCTGCAGTGAAAGCTTACTGTTAGCATGTTGAGTATGATCTGGTTAGACCCGAAGGTTTGCTCTCTTTGAATGAATTGGTGTTGTTCATTCCCTGCTACAGATGCCTGCCCTTGATGCGCGGTAACAACATATGGTGATTTTTTTAGTTTATTCGCAATGTCTTCCTGTCCTGCGTATGTCATTTCAGGTAGCAGGGTCTTATATGGTGGTTGTGAATGGTAATTTGCAAGCAAGTATTCATCATCATGGTTACATACAAAACGTCCAGTTTTGGGATCATGAGCTGTTACACGTCCAGGATTGTCTTTTCCTACATTCCGTGCGTCCTCAGCGACTGCAGCTCTTTCTTTGATTTTACCATTCAAAAAGGCCATTTGAAGTGCTCTCCCATATTTGTAGTCACGTGATCCAGATAGATAAGGGCCATTACAACTGGAAACTCCATTTTTGGGATCAAAACCTCTTGGAACGTCATTCCAGTCACGTCTTACAGTCAATGGCTTCTGGTGTGGACATCATCATCATCATCATCATCATTATCATCATCACCACCATACGTAGTATTCGTGCTGATGCGACCAGAACTGAAGGCACAACAGATTTGACCATAAGATCTTCATCATATCTCCATCCTATACATCTGTTGCGACCCTGAATTCCCTCTAGTCATAATATGACTTCCCAAGAGAATTTTCCTGAGCAGCGCTGGACCATTCAATGGCTCCTGGTGTAGTGGATTCCTTGAACCGGTACTTTGACCTGCTATGTGAAACCCAGTGTACTCACGATCTACGTATTCTCCAGCTTCATCATTTTGAAGTCGAAGCCATCCATTCACGTCCTCGACCCTTATCAGTCTCGGTTTATTTTTTGGCTTTTAAAGTATTATTTTACCAAAAGGTGTTATACCCTTTCCCTTCTTCTTCTCTCCTGGGTCTATACCTGATGATATTTCTGTGAGAAGACAAATAAAATTTATGAATTCAAAATTTTAAAGATACAAAGGACTAAGGATCGACATTCGCCACGTACTGAAAAAATTATAATGATTATTATTATACTTGCCAATATAACTGAAGACCATCAACATGATGGCAGAAGCACATAAGAGAGACTGAATTTTTGCAGAAGGCAACTGAAGAATTCTCAGATCGGCACTTGTATATATTTTTTCAGAGTAAGGCCAAGCTCATAATAGTCATTAATGAGTGCGACAAAGACTCTAAACAACTGGCGTCTCACTCGCCCTCACGCAATTTTCACACGAATCATACAATCTCAAATTTGGTTGAATCCACACAAAAATAAATCATTAGGTTTTGAAAAAAATTATATTTATAGGTGGCGCAAGCCCCATAAAATTTGACACGTATTTCCCTTGAGAACAAAAGAAGTTTTTGTAAATTTCATTCAGAATCCTCAATATTTGATTAAATATTTGGTTAACGAAATGATTTTGAACCAAGAAAATGGAGGTTTGAACGAGATTCTTAAATATTGAACCAAAAATAATGAATTTTTAAACAATGAGATTAAATTTCTACCAAAAGATCTAAAGAACTACATTAAAAAATTAATTTTCAACAACGTAGTTAAATTTTTAGCCATGAATTTTTCAAAAAAATGGTTAAATTTTCAACCGAAAAATTATTTTTCAACCAAAAAGATTAATTGTTAAGCATCAAGATAACTTTCAGGTGCCCAACACTTTGATATGAAAAATGTAATGTGAAGATTTTTTAGGATTTCTAAAAAGAGAAGCTTTTTGAATTTTTTTAAATGTTTCAAGAAAATGAAAAAAAATTCTTAAAATTCCTGGGAAAACTCAACTTGAGTTTTTCTTTCAAAAAATAAATTTTAAGAGAAAATTTACGAAGATTTGAAAACATTTGAAATTATTTCCTAAAATTTTGAAAATGAATGTGGACGATTTTAAAGCAAAAGTTTTCAATTAGCCAGATTACAAAGTTTTATGCAAAATTCGTGCAAGTTTACAAGATTTTTAGAAGTCCTAAAAAGATTGAAAATTAATTTAAAATTGAAAAAGATTTTCAAAAAGTTAAAATGATGTACATTTTTAAATATTTGTGAATAACAATTGCGAAGCTTTTTAAGCATTTTAAAAGCTTTTACAATAATAAAAAATATTTATTAAAGGTCATGGGATACTTTAAACTGATTTTTTATTTTGAAAAATTAATTTTAAGAAATTTGTTGGAAAAATTTAAATAATTTAAAAAGTTATTTTGGAGATTTGAATGTACTCGAAATAATAAAAAAATAATTTGAAATAGGTAAAGATTTACAAAAATTCCAAACAATATGTGAATTTTTGAAGATTTAGAAAAAACTTCCGAAGCTTCTTAAGAAGTTTGAAAGGCTTCAAGAAAACAAAAACTTTTCTTGGTATTCCTGTGAAAATTTTTTATTTCTTTTTATTGTTATGCTGAATTAAGCACTTGAGAGTTTTTTTTTAAAGTAGTCGAGTCAATAGATGGTACTTGACTTGTTTCATTCAGCAAAGATACAATTTAGAATACAATTTTGAAAGCAAGATTAGAAAGAACTAAGTTGCGCTGGGCCAACGCGCTACATTTATGGCCCAGAGTTGTTAGTGAGGAAAGTGCAAAGAGGTCAACGTAGGTCCTTGGCGCATTGGGCTGAATATCTTTCTTTCGAAAGATATTTTGATCATAGTCAGCACACATCACCTCTCCGCCCGGTTGCTTACGGGGACTCCGCGAAGTCTGTCCTCACCGGGAGGATCAATCGTTGACGGTTTCGGTCGTGTACGGGACGTAGATTCCGCTTAAATCTCTTGATGACACAGGGTGCATTTTTCGCGCGCTCTAATCGATGGACCCGTCAACGCCGGGCACGTCAGGCCGCCGACGCTTTACTTTCCCCGAGAGAACGTGAACTTCGGGTCGCGAAACGGACGCATCGCGCCGCTGAGAGAAGTGCACGTCGGGTAGCAGAGAGGCGGGCACGTCGGGTCGTCGAACAAGAATGGGCGCGTCAAGTCGCCGAGGAAGAACGGAAGGGCAAGAGCGTCAAGTAGCTAAAACAGATCAGGCGCATGAAGAGGGTGTAGAGAGATATAATCCGCCGAAAACCCGCGTCGGCCAGAACCGTTCCTCTTATTTTAAAATTACCGGCATTCGTTAGTGAACCGCGTTACGCCTTCCTACCGCGAGAAATAACTCTGGGGAACTCGTCCTCGGAAACCCGGGTAGTAAATTGTCTTGATGCACAATCGTGCCCGCGAGTTTTACAGGTGCCGCCTGCAGTGAATTTGCCTTCATCGAGTGAGATAGCTGCAGTACAAGTTCCAATCGCTTCAAGGTCACCTCGTATTGCAGACGAAGCTCTGGCCGTGTCTCCGGCTGTTCCGGAACCGGTGCCTTCTACCAGTAGAGCCGAACCGCACATGGCGACTCCAATCAATAGGGAAATCTCGACCGCCGAGCCCGAATCTGGAGACGACGTACGGTTCTCCTCGCGGTTTGACCACCGGAAACTTTCTCGCTGTCGCTCTTAGGGTCCCCCGAATCTCCACTGATAAGACGGGTCGGTTATTCCTCTCGTGGACCCCTCTACCTAGACCCTCGGGTCATCTACTTTCGAGAACCTTCTTCTTCATCCTTCCCCCCCACACACACAAATTAAAACAAAAGTGCACTCACCGCCCATTTAACCTATTGGCGTGACTATGTATGGACGGGCTAAGCTCGTGGCAGCGCTTCGTAAAAGTGGAAGCGAAGAGGGTTTATTTAATCCCGCCCACTAGACAGCGTGATGTGCCACGTGGCATGAATCAGCTCGACGCCTGGCTCGCCGACCGCGCCAAAAATAGTGCCACCTCTCAGCTACCACGAGCCAACTGACCTCCTACCAACTTCCTTTCCTCTATCTCTTCCCCTCCCCCTACCTTCCTCTAAGACGTCGCTTCCTTACCTACGACTTGTTTTCATACCCCCGTACATCCTTGATAGTCCCTTCCCCTCTTCGGCACAATTTTATCTCGCCCCCCCCCCTATTCATCAATCAATAGGGGACAGAGAACAATTTGGCGGCCCAAAACGTGGGGTTCGTAACAGCCTTCTGTTCGATTTCTGACGGAGTTAGAAACGAAGCCACCCCCTCCAAGTCTCAATGATTCGCTCTGCGAGCACAAATCGCCGTGGCGCCAGTAGGCCGACAACTCGAACGATCTCTACTCGCAGCCACTCAGTTTCCGAGTACGACCCTGAAAACTCCGTGGCGTCCAACAACATACCGCCTCCAATGGGGCCAACACAAAACGAGCCGGGTGCTTTACCCACTCAACCACAATCGGAACGAAGCAACAGGCGCACCAAAACTCCCGCTCCTGAGAGAGAGAGGAGCAAATAAGTTCCAGCAACAGCACGCAACGTCTCGCGTGTTTTCTTCACAGAACCAGCAGCCCTGAACGTAGCCATGCCAGGGCCAAGCAGCCACCCGGTCACTGAGCCTGTACCAGCCAGTAATAGGCCTATCATTTCAACGGCAAGTATCCCAACGGGCATGGTGAATGCAGCCCGCTCACCACGCAGGGACCTCACAATCCCTTCTTCTCTCCCCACGGCACCCCTCACCGATTGGCGAGCGTTGGTGCGTGCTATTTGGACTCCGGACGTGCCATTACCCACCTTTTCGGGAATGGATCACGAAGATCCGGATGAATTCCTTCGCCAGTGTGTATCTTATTTCACTGAGGCCTCTATTAAACAACATCTATGGTCAAGAAAGGTAGCAAATTATCTGACCGAAAAAGCTTCGAAGTGGTACGAAGTATACAAAAATTTGTTGCGTCCATGGTCTAAATTTCGAAATTCGCTTATTCAAAATTACGCCAGAGTATTAGCCCTCAATAAGCTTCACATTGAATTATACTCTGTAAAGTCGGAAGAAAAGGAAGCCACGGGCGTTTTCTTAAAAAAAAAATATCTTTCAGCCCTTCGCCTTTTACCCCAGGCTACCAAAGGTCAGCTAGTGGCCCTTTTACTAGAGGTCCTCAAACCGTCGGTTGAGAAGGTGCTAAGAGCAGCCACGAATAACTCATTCGAATCAACCAGGGAAGAGTACGCCCGCCACACCGTCGCTTAACATTAACCAGCCAAGCGCAGCACCTCACACACGTCCCCTACCCCAATGCTATTATTGTCCCGGACAGCATTTTCACAAAGACTGTCCGGTCATAAGAGAAAGACAGAGTACCGCCGTTCCGGGAAACTGGCGAGACCGAGCGGTCGAGAACGATGCGCTAACCGCTCTGGCTACAGCCAATGCACCACCACCCTAAGCGCCGTTCCGGCAGATCTCAGCAGCCTCCCACGAATCCAAATCTTGTTAGGACAAATAGAGGTGGTTGCTGAGATCGATACGTTAGCGTCAGAAAATTTTATTAATCAATCAATCCTGACGGTGCCATCGAATAAGCCCCTATAATACAGGACGTTCCTGATGCCAGAAAGTTTGATATAAGCGCAGAACTTCGAGCCGAGATGATTTTCCGCCGTCGATCGCTGAAGGTACTGCTGGCCGACAGCGCGTGTACCTCAGCCCTCTCCCGCAATTGAGCGAGCTTACCTACGAAAGAAATAACCGTCACAAACGATTTTCCTTCTAACCTGCAAGAAAAATTAGCCGGATTGATACGTCTGCGCGCCTCCCTTTTTCACGGTAGTGGGCGTCTCAAGCAGACTCTTGCAAATGCTCAGCATGAGATTCGTCTCAAGGACGGCCATGCTTTCCGCGAAGTGCCACGAAGATACTTGGACGACAAACGTCACTATATAGACGTTCAAGTCCGAGAGATGCTGCATGACAGCATTATCGAGCCAAGAACGTCTCCTCTCAGCTCCGCCATAGTAATCGCCTATAAAAAGGACGGCGATTATCGCTTCTGGGTCGACTACCGACGGCTGAACGCTATGACGGTCGACGCACCGCAGTGTCTTCCCCGGATTCACGAGACTCTAAAGGATCTGGGCACTGCTGAAATATTTTCAACCCTAGATTTGAAGAGTGGTTACTGGCAGGTGCCGATGGCACCTGAATCCCGCCCGTGCACCGCTTTTTCAACCCCAGGCGAGGGGCAAATTCAATTCCGCGTGATGCCGTTCGGCCTCAAGAACGCGCCCGGAACATTTCAGAATCTCATGCGTCAGGTGTTGGCTGAACAATAGGGAGTGCACGCAATCGCCTACCTCGACGACATCGTCATCTACTCCCGAGACTGGGGAGAGCATTCGCTCCACCTGGCTCTTATTTTCGAGCGCCTCTCGATATATGGCCTCACTATCGCGCCGATTAAGTGTAGCTTTGGCCAGACTACCCTTCCATATCTCGGTCATATCATCAGCACCGAGGGTAACTCGGCGCAAACCGGGCACATCGAGGCGTTTAAGAACGCCACACCGCCGCGCATTAGAAATGAAATGCGTTCCTTTTTAGGCGTGTGCAACTGGGTGAAAGGGTACATACCCAACTCTTCAATCATCCTTGCCTATTTATCAGATTTGCTCTCGACGAAGCGCTCGTACAAGATGACACCCGAGAACCTGAAGCACTTTGAAGCAGCCAAAGTAGCCTTCCAACAACCAGTAACACTTAGCCGTCCCGACCCCGATTTGAGGTTCGTTTTGAAGACTGACGCCAGCGCCCGTGGAATGGGAGCAGTCCTAATGTAAGACAAATCGGACGGAAAGCTCCACATAGTATCATTTGCTAGCGCAAAATTCTCCCCCACCAAGGCCCGGTACCAGTACCGTAAAACGCTATCGCCCGTTCTTGGAAGACCTTCCATTTACGTTGCGGACTGATGGCAAAACCTTAAGCTGGCTCGAGCTATTAATTGTTGAATGGGGGGGGGGGGCAAGATACAATTGTGCCAAAAACCATTAAATTATTTTGAAAAATTCATTTTTAATAAAAATTTAAAAAGGTTTCCAAACATGTCAAAAAATTTCTACGAATGGCGAAAATAATCTGGAACATTTAAGGGCAATCGTTTTAATCTTGAGAGATTTTTGAAAATTTTAGGAATAATTCGAGCCAGTTCAAAAGATATATTTTTTTAAAAACTTCGAAAAGTTCTACATATCTTTTCAACATATTTGGAATCTTTAAAAATCTGTTTGATTTTCCTGAAAAATGTTCCGAATATGATATTTCTATAAATTTCAAAACAAATGAACGAATGAATTTAAAGAAGAAATATTTATTCAAAAAATTTTTTATAATGTAATTTTAATTTCAATCTATTCATTAATCTGAAATGTTACCATTACATTTTCAGTTCAAATAATAAGCTTTCAATAAAAAAAAAGAGAATTTTCAACAAAATAGTTAAACTCTCATCCAAACTGATGAATCTTTAAGGGAAAAGAAAAAATTCTCAGCAAAAAGTTTTATTGTTATATTACAAAAAGTTGATATTTTCACCAAAAACTATTTTCATTTTCAATAAAAAAATGTTCGATTAAACCAAAAAATACAAATTTTCCACAAAAGAGTCGAATTTTCAGTCAAGAAAGATTTTTCAATCAATAAAAAAAATTCTTATCCAAAATGTTGAATTTTCAAGTCATGAAGTCTAAGTTTTAAAAACAAAGTTGAATTTATAACAAAAAATATGAATTTTCTAACCTAAGTATATAATTTTTGATAAAAAAGTAATTTTTTTAGACAAAATAAGAGAATTTTCAACTTAAAAAGATCACTTTTCTAGCAAAAATGAAGTAGTTACATTTCTCGTAAAATAAATCATTTTGAAAAAGAAAACAAAAAAAAAACAATTTGCAACAAAATTTGTTAAATTTTAACCAAAGAAATTAATTTTTAACTGAAATGAAGTTTCTTCAGACAAAAAAATAATTTTTTAACCAATTATTTTAATTTTCAACCCAGAAGATGAATTTTCTATGAAAAAAAGAAAAATTTTCAACAAAATAAATGGATTTTCATCTAAAAAATATAAATTTTCAAAAACAAAAAGAAGAATAGTTCAATTTTGAGTTAGAGAAATAAGTTTTCAAACAAATAAAATAAATTTTCAACTGAAGGAATGAATTTTCAACCCAAAAGATGTAATGTTTATAAAAAAAATGGAAGAAAAATGGAATGGTTGAATTTTTATTTCAAAAAATTAATTTTGAATTAAAAAAACTAATTTTATACCAAAAAGTTTAATTTTCTACGAAGAATAGACAAATTTTCAACCGAATGGATAAATTTTCAACTAAAAAACATAAATATATAAAAAAAATGGAATAGTTTGATTTTATGTTAGAGAAATAAGTTTTTAAGCAAATGAAATAAATGTTAACAAAGTAGTTAACTTTGCAACCCAAAATATTAATTTTCTACCAAAAAATAAATAATTTTTAATAAAATACATATATTTTCCATAAAAAATTTTAATTTGTATGGAATTTTCATCCTACTAGTTGCATCTTTCACCAAAATGGTTAATTTTATACCAAAAAAAAAGATCAATTTTCAACCAAATTGATGAATTTTCAAATAAAAAAAAAATTTCAACAAAAAATAGAATAGTTTAATTTTCAGTTAGATAAATAAATTTGCAAGCAAATAAGATAAAATTTCAGCGAAACAGTTAAATTTTCAACTATATAAATAAATTTGTTACCAAAAAAATCAAATTTCTATAAAATAAAATCTCAACAATAAATTTAGTTTAAAAAATTAATTTTCAATAAAGATAGCTAATTTTTAACCAAAGAATTTTTCACGAAAAATAGAATAGTCTAATTTTCAGTTAGAGAAATAAGTTTTTGAGCAAATAATATAAATTTTCAACGAAATAGCTAAATGTTCAGTCAAAAACATTAATTTTGAAATTGAAAGCAAAAAAAAACTTTCCAATCAAATAGTTTAATTTCAAACCAAATCGATGAAATTCGAACTAAAATTATGAGTCATTAATTCAAAAAAATTAATTTTCAAATAAAAAAAATCAATTTTGAACCAAAAATGGAATAGTTAAATTTTCAGTTAAAAAATTAACTTCTGACAAAAAAAAACGATCTTTCAATAAAATTGCTACATTTTTTACTAAAAATGTGAATGTATATCTGGAATCATGAATTTATAGAAAAAAAGAATTTTTTAACAAGGTACTTCGACTTTCAACCAAGCACATGAATTTTCAATAAAAAAAAATCCTTAACGAAAAATGAAATTGGTAATATTTAATCGGAAACGATTTGAATTTTAAATAAAAAATAGTTAAGATCAACAACAAAATGAAATTTTTTTTAAGTATCCCTACTATTAGTATCTCCTGAATACACCTTCATTATTTTTCTTTGTTTATTATTCTTATTATCAATTTTCAACCAAACAGTTGCACCTTTACCCGGAAAAATGAAATTTTGACCAAGAAAATTAATTTTCTACCAAGAAAGACAAACCCTGGTTGGTATTATTATTTTGGAACCCACTGATTCCTTATTATTTTTAAATTGCAAAAAATTCTTTTGTTTCTTAACTTTGTTTAAACAAATGAGAAGGGAATGTTTTCAAATTAAAGAGAGTCAACTTTATGGTTACGAGTTCACATTATGACGTTTTTCATTTCAATAAATCAAACCATTGTCTATCAGTTATAAATTATTATAATTAATCTAATAAAATTAATATAATTATTTTAGTATTATTATACAAAATATAAATAATGTAAATAATTTAACATCAGCGTTTTTCTGTGATTGTTAATCAGAAATGAATTGAAATTCTAATCGAATCACCTTAAAAAATCGATTATAATTCATAAAATATTTCAGTTAGACTCTCTGAAATAAAGTTACCAATGTTTCAATTATAACTAAATATCTTGCATGTGTGGAGTTTCGTCAATAAAAATTGTTTGCTGATCCAAAGTTATCTCCTCGAAAGTTTATTGATAGAAAAATAAACTAACTTTGACACAAACACACAAACACACACATATATATTTATCTACATTCTTAGCCTTGGAATATGAATGAATAAATCAATCAATTTTAAATACGTGACGAAACAATATTGAATAACAAAATAACCAAAATCAATAAAATTCAGTTACATGATAATTTGCCTGTGAATTAGACATTTCGAGAGAGTTATCGTTTCAGCCAGCAATATTGATTGTTTCATCAGCTAGGGAAATTACTGAATAACCAGTCAAACATAACATTTTTAATGAGGCAATTTCGAGCTTACGTCACTAATTACGACGAAAAGGGAATGAAAAAAGTACAACACAATTTTGTATATACTGGGTTTCAATATGTTTGTTTTATTTTATTGGAAGTATTATCGTGGATGGCCAGATCCATAATACCAATGAGAACCCTGATTAAGATGAGGATCATCAAATGATTCAGAAAATAGTGTATTGGGCGGTAGCCCTTCATTTGGATGAAAATATTCTGGCTGCCCTAGATTATGAACATTAGTATATGGATGATTTTGTGGAACCCAAGGAGGCTGTCCTTGATTCGCATTATTATGCTAGATGGTACAAATCAAATTTTTTTAAAAGTAATCTTTATTACCATTAGAGAATAAAAGAACATTTTTAACGTCTTTTTCAAACTAGATAGAGTTATGAATTAAAAATAATTTTTAATTAATTTTTTTTCTTAAAAAAGTTCTTTTTTCACTCCGCTTATTAGAGAATAACATAAAATTTTTGACGTATTTTTCAGACTAGATGGAGTTATGAATTAAAAATAATTTTTAATTAATTTTTTTTCTTAAAAAAGTTCTTCTTTCACTCCGCTTATTAGAGAATAACAGAAAATTTGTGACGTATTTTTCAGACTAGATGGAGTTATGAATTAAAAATAATTTTTTATTAATTTTTTTTTTCTGAAAAAAGATCTCCTCTCACTCCGCTGGAAGAAGATCTTTTTCAGAAAAAAATTAATCGAAAATGATTTTTAATTCATAACTCCATTGGTCTGAAAAATACGTTACAAATTTTCTGTTATTCACTAATGATAATACAGATTCCTTAAAAAAAAAAATGTGTATGTCGGATTGGATTCTTCCCGGGCGCAAATCAATGGGAAGTGGTTTTTATTAACAATTTATCATTACTGTGGTTTTACAACCGGTTTATCAACACCGGAATGATCGCTTCATTATCTTTATTACCCTATTACAGAATTACAAATTTGCATTTTGAAATACAATTTTCATAATAGAAAATATATTATCGACTTAATAGAGATAAAAACAATCCCTTTAGGTACATTTAATTAAAATTTGTTTGTATATATTTTTAAAGAAACCGCGGTCAGAAAAAGTACTCAATTTTTTGGGAACCTAAATTCAAACTCAAATTTAGAGCGTTCTAACTAAATTAATTTAAAAAATGTAGGTAATTAGAATTTATCAAATACTGTATTCCTGGTTGTGTAATTTCCAATTAAATATTGAACAATTATTAATGTATGTAAAAAAAATGCATTTTCCACGGAAGCTTTTAAAATTGAACAATTTATAACAAATGGCTAGGCTAAATTGAATGTTAAACGTTCAAAATGATTGGAAGTTGAAAAATTAAAAATATTTGCAATTTTACAAGGAAGCATTAGAAATTGAAGAATTTATAATTGTAGGATTTAACTTTCAAAATGGATAAAAAATTAAGCAATTTTAAATGTTGAGCGTTCCAAATTATACAACTGAAAATTAAATCTTGGAAGCGTTTGATAATAAAAAATCGAAATTTAATGTTTTTTAAAGCTGAAGAATAAAATTTATATGCTGGAAGAGTGAATAATTTTTAGTTTAAAACTTTTAAAATGTTTAAATTAAAAATGTGACTTAAATCAGTACATCTTTTGATTTAAAATTCATCTTTTAGAACAAGTTTTTAAAATTCTTTTTTTTTAATTCATCTCTTTTGCTTTAAAGTCTAATTATTTCGTTGTAAATGGAACTGTTTAGTTAAAAATTTAATTTTTTATTAAAAATTCATCTCTCATGGTGGAAAATGAACTTTTTTAAGTTCATTTCCAGTGGTAGAAAATTTATATTTTTTTTTCTGAAAAATTCAACTGCTTTATTGCAAAATCATCTGGTTTGGTTAAAAAATTAACTACTTCTTTTAAAAATTTGTATTCTTTTCGGTTGAATAATAATCTGTTTAACTGCAAATTTCTCTAATTTTTGGAGGAAAATTGATATTTTTTAGTTAAAATTCAACTATTTGGTATAAAATTCGTATGTTTTGGTAGAAAATGGATCTTCTTGGTTGAAAATTCATCGTTTTGATTTAAAGTGGAAATATTTTGTAAAAAAATAATTTTTTTCAGTTGAAGATTCATCATTCGACTTAATTATTCATCTCTTTGTTTACAAATTCGTCTTCTTTGGTTGAAAATTAATCTTTCTAACCATTCCATTTTTGATTAAACATTGATGTTTCTTAGTTTAGAATTCAACTATTTGGTTGAAAATTCATCTCTTTGGCTTAAAATTTGAAGTACATTATTAAAAATGAAAAATTGGAAGCCTTCAAGGTAGAATTATTTTTCATAGAAATATTAAAATTTGTACAATTTCTATAATTAAAACTATAAAAAATGGAATTATTTACAAATTAAATATTCCAAATGGACATAGTTATCAAATTAAATCTGCACAATTAATTATTTTTTAATTGAAAGTGTTTGAAATGAAAAAGTCTTGAACATTTTGGCAACAAATGTTTCAAATGTGAGGAATTAAAAAAATTGAATAGTTTGAAATGAAAGCCCTTTAAAATTACAAAATTTAACATTTTCAAATTAAATTTCTAAAATCATAAGATTTTATATTTAAACGTGAAAATGTTTCAAATTCAAAAATCATATGTACATAGCCTTAAAAAATGCGTTTTTATGCACCTATGTACAAAAATTTTAATTGATCATTTTTAAGTTGAAAATGGTATTTTCTTTGATTTTTACTAATGAATTAATGTCTCTTTTTGTTCCAGGTACGTTCCACTTCAGAGATTTTACGATTCTTATTTCTGTTCGTTTCGGATTACGTGAGTAACCTTATCAAATAAACAATTTTGATATTTTTTTCAAGATATAATATTATTTTATAATATTATATAATATAACATATAATATTTATAATAATAATTTTTGTAATAATATAATAAATATTTTGATTTTTCCAACTTTAGAACATTAAAACTGAATTTTCTAAGCCTGAGAGTGTCGAATTTTAAGTTGAATGTTCTTTTCAAATTATTCTTAAATTATAAGTGACATTATTGAATTTTGATGTATAAATAACAAATTGAGCAATTAAAAAAATTCGAGTAACTTTGAAGTTCTGAAAAGATGCAAACATAATCTAAAACTTGAAAAAATTTCAACAGATTTTCAAAATGGCCAAAAAATAATCAGGAATATTTTAAGGAATATTTAAAAAGAAATGTAGGAAAAGTTAGAATCATTTTCAAAAATATTTAGAAGTTTTGAAATCATTTTAAAAATAATTTGAAATTTGAAAAGATTTAAAAATTTGTTTAACAAAATGTAGAGTTTTGACGATTTTGAAATAAAATTGTGAAACTTTTTAAGAATTTTGAATGGTTTCAAGATAATACATTTTTTTAAAGATTCGTGTGAAAATTGTAAATGATTTTTTTTTTTCAAATAATGTTAGGAGAGTATTCAAAAAGATTTCAAAACAAATTTTGATCTATGAATCAAAATTGAGTAGTTATCAATTTGTAAAGACTTAAAATAAAAATAATTTAACTTCTAGCCTAAAATTGCTTAAAATGATATAATTTGCAAAATTTACAAATTTATTGATTCATTTTTTAATTAAGAGCATTGGCAATGATAGCGTGGATTTATATTATTCAACCATACATTTTTGAACTGAGTACACAATGTTTGAAATTTTGCAAATTTTTAATACAAGTAAAAATTTCGAATAACTATTCATTTTTTAGGTTTAATTGTTTGTTTTTAAGATTATATAAATATAATTTTTCTAAGATTCTTGAGAAAATTCAAACAGATTTTTGAAAATTAGTTTATTTTACAAGAGTTTACACAATCTTAGGAAAACTTTCGGAATTTCTTCAAACTTTTAAAATATTTTTAATCTATTAAAAACTTTCAAAATTCCTAAATATCATTTAAACTTACTTTAATTATCCCTAAAATTGTCTTAAAATTTTCGAGATTCGTTTTTGACCATTTTTGAAATCTTATATAATGTTTTAAAATGTTTTCACATATTCTCTTAAAACTAATTTTTCAATCTTGAAACCTTTCAAAATCTTTGAAAAAAACTTCCAAATTTTATTTCGAAATCTTCAAAAAGCCACCTTGTTTTGAGTTTCTGAAAATCTTTTCAAATTTTAAATATTTTTGACACTTTTTTAAAACTTCTAAATATTATTTTAAATGATTCGAATTTTTCCTAGATATTTGAAAACATTCTGCAAAATTAAAAAATATATATAAATTTTGTAAAATTAAAAATCATTAAAAAATTTCCCAGAAATCTTGAGAAAATTTTTTTATTCTCTTGAAATCTTTCAAAATTCTTTAAAAACTTCTAATTTTTTGTTCAAAATCTTCAAAAGCCTTTTTTTGTTTTAAATTTCTTGAAATCTTTTTAAGTTTGAAATTATTTTTGTATATTTTCAAAAATTCTACATATCATTTGCACATATCCAATTTTTTTTCTATAATTTTGTAATCTTGCATAATTGAAAAAATTTTGCTGTAAAATCTTCTACATTTTTTCGGTAAATTTAGGAAATTATTTGAAACGTTTTAAAACTTTTTAAAATATTTTCTTAAAATTAATTTTTCAAAATCAAAAATCAATTTAAATTTTACCTGGAATCTTAGGGGAGAAGTCCATAATATTCAAAATTTTATTTCAAAATCTTTAAAAATCTACATTAAAAAAAAAATTAGTTTGAAGTCTTTTCAAATTTTAAATTATTTTTGTATCTTTTCAAAACTTCTAAAAGTTCGAAATATCTTTTGAAATTAATCAAAGTTTGTCTATCATTTTTTTAAATCCTGCAAAAATTGAAAAAAATTGTCTTAAAATCTTCTAGACTGTTTTTGACATATTTTGAAATCTTCAAAGCTTAAAATTAATCTTTTTGAAAAAGTTTACAAATTATTTCGCAATATTAACAAACATTTGCAATTAAAATTGTCTCTTGTGTGAATAATGTTTAAAAAACATTCAGAAATAATACATGCTATCAGTAAAATTTATATGTTTATTTATATTTTTCTTATTTTTATTCACCTAGGAAGAAAAAAAGGGATGATATATTTTCTAAAATAAATTGCAAAAATAAAAAAAAATATTCAGGAAAAAGTTTTCCTGTCAGGCTGTAAATATGCTTTAGTCACGCTTAAATATCGAGAATAGACCGGCTCGCAATTGCGAGCCATATAAATACCGACGCGAGTTGATTTGTTCAATAAGGTCACTGACATTACTTAAGAAGTTCTCTTTGAGAAATGACAACATTTTTTTTGTGTAATCGTTGATCAATTACACCGATTAGCTCATTTCTGATCTATTGATACAGCATTTATCTTCTGATTATAAATTTAGTTCATGATCAAATTTAATTAACCGATAGGTCATCATTTCGATTAGAAAGCAATTTAATTTGAATAACTCGGATTGAAAAATATAAATTTTCAAAGAGTACGTTATGTCTAAATATAAATAATAAAGATAATGGAAAGATTTAAAAATAACTCTCTTTTATGAAAAATACAAGATAACAATCATTTCACTTAAAAATTCATCTCTTTGGTTGAAAAATCAACTATCTTGTTTGAAATTCGTCTTTCTCGGTTCAATATTCATAATTTCAATTGAAAATTCATCTTTTTGGTTGAAAAATTAACTGTTTTGTTTAAAATTAGTCTTTTTTAACTATTCGATTTTTAGTTGAAAATTGATGTTTTTTATTTGAAAATTCAACCATTTATCTTTTTGGCAGGAAGTTGAACTACTTCATCAACAATTTTTTTTTTTTTTAGGTTGAACATTCATCTTTTCACTTAAAAATTCACCTCTTTGGTTGAAAAATTAACCGTTTTGTTCAGAATTACTGAACAATCAACTGTTTCATTTTCTTTGCTTGGAAATTCATCTCTTTGATAGAAAAATTAAATATTTTGTTTCAAATTCGTCTTTTGGTTGAATATTTATCATTTCAGTGGAAAATTCATCTCTTTGGTTGAAAAATTAACTATTTGGCTGAAAATTCGTCATTTTCGGTTGAATATTAATCTTTTTAACTGAAAATTTAACTATTTGGTTTAAAAATTCATGTATGTGGTTGAAAATTGAATATTTATCATTTCAGTCGAAAATTGATCTCTTTGATTTAAAAATGAACTATTTTGCTGAAAATTCGTCTTTTTCGGTTGAATATTAATGTTTTTAACTGAAAAATTTAACTTGCATTTTTTTTAATATTGACGTTTTTTAGTTGAAAATTGAACTGTTTGGTTTAAAATTCATGTATTTGGATGACAGTTGAACTAATTAATTAAAAATTTATTTTTTGTTGAAAATTCATCATTTCAGTTAAAAATTCGTCTTTTTCGGTTGAATATTAAACTTTTCAACTGAATATTTAATTATTCCATTTTTGGTTAAATTTTATGTTTTTCATTTGAAAATTCAACTATTGGGTTGAAAAAGTTATCTTTTTGGTATCAAGTTGAACTACTTTATTAAAAATTCATTTTTTTGTTTGTTGAATATTCATCATTTTACTTAAAAATTCATCTCTTTGGTTGAAAAATTAACTATTTTTTTTAATTCGTCTTTCCGTTGAATATTCATCAGTTTAGTGAAAAATTCATCTTTATAATTGAAAATTTAACTTCCATTTTTTGTTTGAAAATTGATATTTTTTAGTTGAAAATTTAACTTTTTGGTTTAAAATTCATGTATTTGGTTGACAGTTGACAGTTTTTTTTTGAAAATTGATGTTTCTTATTTGAAAATTCAACTAATTGGTTTAAAAATTCATGGATGTGTTTGAAGGTTGAATATTTATCATTTCAATGGAAAATTCATCTCTTTGGTTGAAAAATTAACTACTTTTTTGAAAAATCGTCTTTTTTGGTTGAATATTAATGTTTTTAACTGAAAATTTAACTTGCATTTTTTGTTTGTATATTGATGCTTTTTAGTTGAAAATTTAACTCTTTGGTTCAGAGTTCATGTATTTAGTTGACAGTTGAATTAGTTTATTAAAAATTTATTCTTTGTTATTGAAAAGTCATAATTTTAGTTAAAAATTCGTCTTTTTCGGTTGAATATTAAATTTTTCAACTGAATATTTAACTATTCCATTTTTTGTTGAAAATGTATGTTTTTTATTTGAAAATTCAACTATTTGGTTGAAAAATTATCTTTTTGGTATGAAGTTGAACCACTTGATTAAAAATTCATTATTTTTTGTTAAATATTCATCATTTTACTTAAAAATTCATCTCTTTGGTTAAAAATTAATTATTTTTTTTAATTCGTCTCTTCTGATTATAAATTTAGTTCATGATCAAATTTTATTAACCGATAGGTCATCATTTCGATTAAAAAGCAATTTAATTTGAATAACTTGGATTGAAAAATATAAATTTTAAAAGAGCACGTTATATCTAAATATAAATAATAAATATATTGGAAAGATTTAAAAATCTTTTTCTTTGATAAAAAATACAAGATAACAATCATTTCACTTAAAAATTCATCTCTTTGGTTGAAAAATCAACTATTTTGTTTCAGATTCGTCTTTCTCGGTTGAATATTCATAATTTGTTGAAAACTCATCTGTTTTGAAAAATTAACTGTCTTTGAAATTTTGTTTAAAATTCTTTTTTTTTCGGCTGAAAATTTAACTATACCAATTTTGGTTGAAAATTGGTGTTTTTTATTTGAAAATTCATCTCTGTGGTAGAAAAATTAACCATTTTGTTCAAAATTAATTTTTTTCAATTGAATATTAATCTTTTTAACTGAGCAATCAACTGTTTCATTTTCTTTGCTTGAAAATTCATCTCTTTGGTGGAAAAATGAACAATTTTGTTGTAAATTCGTCTTTTGGTTGAATATTTATCCTTTCAGTGGAAAATTTATCTCTTTGGTTGAAAAATTAACTATTTTGTTGAAAAATCGTCTGTTTCGGTTGAATATTAATGTTTTTAACTGAAAATTTAACTTGCATTTTTTTTAATATTGATTTTTTTTAGTTGAAAATGTAACTTTCTGGTTTAAAATTCATGTATTTGGTTGACAGTTGAACTAATTTATTAAAAATTCATTTTTGTTTGTTTGTTGAATATTCGTCATTTTACTCAAAAATTCATCACTTTGGTTGCAAAATTGACAATTTTTTTAAATTTGTCTTTTCGTTGAATATCCATCATGTTAGTGGAAAATTTATCTTTATAACTAAAAATTTAACTTTCATTTTTGGTTTGAAAATTGATGTTTTTTATTTGAAAATTTAACTATTTGGTTCGCAAATTCAAGGATGTGGTTAAAGGTTTAATATTTATAATTTTATTCGAAAATTTATCCCTTTGGTTGAAAAATTAACTATTTTGCTGAAAATTCGTCTTTTTCGGTTGAATATTAATGTTTTTAACTGAAAATTTAACTTGCATTTTTTGTTTAAATATTGATGTTTTTTAGTTGAAAATTGAACTGTCTGGTTTAAAATTTATGTATTTGGTTGACAGTTGAACTAATTTATTAAAAATTTATTTTTTGTTTTTGAAAATTCATCATTTCAGTTGAAAATTCTTCTTTTTCGGTTGAATATTAATCTTCTCAACTGAAAATTTAACTATTTCGTTTTTGGTTGAAAATATATGTTTTTATTTGAAAATTCAACTATTAGGTTGAGAAATTATCTTTTTGTTATCAAGTTGAACTACTTTATTAAAAATTTATTTGTTTCTTTGTTGAATATTCATCATTTTACTTAAAAATTCATCTCTTTGGTTGAAAAATTAACAATTTTTTTCAAAATCACTTTTTTTCAATTGAATATTAATCTCTTTAACTAAATAATCAATTGTTTCATTTTCTTTGCTTGAAAATTGATCTCCTTGGTGGAAAAATTAAATATTTTCTTTCAAATTCGTCTCTTGGTTGAATATTGATGTATTTTAGTTGAAAATTTAATTATTTGGTTTAAAATGTATGTATTTGGTTGACAGTTGAACTAATTAATTGAAAATTTATTTTTTGTTGAATATTCATCATTTGACTTAAAAATTCATCTCTTTGGTTGAAAAATTAACTATTTTTTTTTAATTCGTCTCTTCGTTGAATATTCATCATTTTAGTGAAAAACTCGTCTTTATAACTGAAAATTTAACTTTCATTTTTTGTTTTGAAAATTGATGTTTTTTAGTTAAAAATTTAACTTTTTGGTTTAAAATTCAACTTTTTGGTTTAAATTTCATGTATTTGATTGACAGTTGAACTAATTTATTATACATTTATTTTTTGTTGTTGAAAATTCATTTTAGTTGAAAATTCTGCTTTTTCGTTTGAATATTAAACTTTTCAATTAAATATTTAACTATTATATTTTTGGTTGAAAATTTATGTTTTTTATTCGAAAATTCAACTATTTAGTTGACAATTGAACAATCATCTTTTCACTTAAAAATGCATCTTTTTGGTTGAAAAATTAACCATTTTGTTCAAAATTACTTTTTTTCAATTGAATAATAATCTCTTTAACTGAACTATCAACTGTTTCTTTTTCTTTGTTTGAAGTTTCACCTCTTTGGTGGAAAAATGAACTATTTTGTTGAAAATTCGTCTTTTTCGGTTGAATATTAATGTTTTTAACCGAAAATTTAACTTGCATTTTTTGTTTAAATATTGATGTTTTTCAGTTGAAAATTTAACGATTTGGTTTAAAATTCATGTATTTGGTTGACAGTTGGAATAATTTATTAAAAATTTATTTATTTTTGTTGGAAATTCATCATTTCAGTTAAAAATTCGTCTTTTTTGGTTGAATATTAATCTTTTCAACTGAAAATTTAACTATTCCATTTTTGGTTGAAAATTGATGTTTTTTATTTGAAAAATCAACTATTTAGTCCACAATTTATCTTTTTGTTAGGAAGTTGAACTACTTTATCAAAAATTAATTATTTTTTTTTGGTTAAACATTCATCTTTTCACTTAAAAATTCATCTCTTTGGTTGAAAAATTAACCATTTTGTTCAAAATTCCTTTTTTTCAATTTAATATCAATATATTTAACTGAACAATCAACTGCTTCATTTTCTTCGCTTGAAAATTAATATCTTTGCTGGAAAAATTAACTTTTTTGCTGAAAAGTCTAATTATTTAGTTGTAAATGGAACTGTTTAGTTAAAAATTTAAATTTGTTGTTGAAAATTCATCCCTCATGGTATCAAATTAACTTTTTTTTAAAGTTCACTTCTAGTAATAGAAAATTGATATTTTTTGGTGAAAAATTCACCTGCTTTATTGAAAATTCATCTGGTTTGGTTGAAAAATTAACTACTTCTTTTAAAATTCGTTTTTTGTTTTTTGTTCAGAAAATTAATTTTCTTACAGAAAATTTAACTATTCTATGTTTGATTGAATATTTATCTTTTCTAATTAAAAATTCAACTATTTGGTTCAAAATTAATCTTTTTCGGTCGAATATTATTCTTTTAAACTAAAAATTGAACTACTCCATGTTTGGTTGAAAATTGATATTTTTTAATTGAAAACTCAACTATTTAGTTAAAAATGAATAGAAAATTCATCTTCTTAGTTGAAAATGTATCCTTTTGGTTGAAAATGGAATTAATTTGTGAAAAATTAATTTTGTTGGTTGAAAATTGATATCTTATGGTTGAAAATTAACTATTAACTATTATATTTTTTGTTGAAGATTAATCATTTCAGTCGAAAATTCATCTCGTTTGTTGTAAAATTACATATTTTGTTGAAAATTAGTCTCCTTTTCGATTGAATAATAGTCTGTTTAACTGAAAATTTCACTAATGTTTAGTTGAAAATTTATACTTTTTAGTTGGAAATTCAACTATTTGGTTGAAAATTCTAGTATGTATTTTGTTGAAAATTCTTTTTTTTTGTTGTGGAAAATGGATCTTCTTGGTTGAAAATTCATCGTTTTGGGTTGAAATTTGAAGTACATTATTAAAAATGAAAAATTTGAAGCCTTCAAGGTAGAATAATTTTTCGTAGAAATATTAAAACTTGTACCATTTCAATAACTAAAACTATAAAAAACGGAATTATTTACAATTTAAATGTTCATAATTTCAGTTGAAAATTCATCTGTTTGGTTGAAAAATTAACTGGTTTATTTAAAATTCGTCTTTTTAACTATTCCATTCTTAGTTGAAAATTGATGTTTTTTATTTGAAAATTAAACTATTTTGTAGACAATTTATCTTTTTGGTAGGAAGTTGGACTACTTTATCAAAAATTATTTTTTATTTTTTTGTTAAACATTCATTTTTCCCCTTAAAAGTTCATCTCTTTGGTTGAAAAATTAACCATTTTTTTCAAAATTACTTTTTTTCAATTTAATATTAATCTCTTCAACTGAACAATCAACTGTTTCATTTTCTTTGCTTGAAAATTCATCACTTTGGTGAAAAAATTAAATATTTTGTTTTAAATTCGTCTTTGGTTGAATATTTGTAATTTCAGTGGAAAATTTATTTCTTTGGTTGAAAATTGATGTTTTTTTAGTTGAAAATTTAACTATTTGGTTTAAAATTCATGTATTTGGATGGCAGTTGAACTGATTTATTAAAAATGTATTGTTTGTTGTTGAAAATTCATCATTATAGTTAAAAATTCGTCTTTTTTGTTTGAATATTAAACTTTGCAACTGACTATTTAAGTATTTCATTTTTGGTTGAAAATTGACGTTTTTTATTTGAAAATTCAACTATTGGTTGAAAAATTATCATTTTGGTAGGAAGTTGAACTACTTTATCAAAAATTAATTTTTTTTTTTTGGTTGAACATTCGTCTTTTCACTTAAAAATTCATCTCTTTGGTTGAAAAATTAACTACTTTTTTTTTTAATTCTTCTTTTCGTTGAATATTTATCATTTCAGTGGAAAATTCATCATTATAACTGAAAACTTCGATTTTTGTTTTAAAAATTGATGTTTTTTAGTTAAAAATTTAACTTTTTGGTGTAAAATTCATGTATTTGGTTGACAGTTGAACTAATTTATGAAAAATTCTTTTTTGTTTGTTTGTTGAATATTCATTATTTTACTCAAATATTCATCTTTCTGGTTGAAAAATTGTCAATTTTTTTAATTCGTCTTTTCGTTGAATATTCATTATTTTAGTGGAAAATTCAGCTTTATAACTGAAAATTTAACTTTCATTCTTTGTTTGAAAATTGATATTTTTTATTTGAAAATTTAACTATTTGGTTTAAAAATTCATGTATGTGGTTGAAAGTTGAATATTTATCATTTCATTCGAAAATTTATCGCTTTGGTTGAAAAATTAACTATTTTGCTAAAAATTCGTCTTTTCCGGTTGAATATTAATGTTTTTATCTGAAAATTTAACTTGCAAATTTTGATTCAATACTGATGTATTTTAGTTGAAAATTTAACTATTTGGTTTAAAATGTATGTATTTGGTTGACAGTTGAACTAATTTATTAAAAATTTATTTTTTGTTTTTGAAAATTTATAATTTCTGTTAAAAGTTCGTCTTTTTTCGGTTGAGAAATTAGCTATTTTTTTAATTCGTCTTTTCGTTGAATATCCATAATTTCAGTGGAAAATTCATATTTATAACTGAAAACTTAACTTCCATTTTTGTTTTGAAAATTGATGTTTTTTAGTTGAAAATTTTAATTTTATTTTAATTTTAATTTTAATTTTTCATATACTATAGTAGTTCTTATTTAAGCGAAAAAGTAAAAACAAATTGTACTTTTTGGAAAATAAATTATCAATTCAAATGCATAGAGAATTACAATTAAAAAAAAAGAATTTAAAAAAAAATTAAAAATAAAAAAGACTTCAGAAATAAGATTTGAGAGACTTCAATTTTAAATTATGTATGAAAGAACCGGAAATGCGTGACCCTACCTCCATAATAAATACATGTAGGAACATATCTATCTTTGATCAAAGATAAAAATATTAAAGGATCAAAAGTAAGCCTAAGAGGAGATTTTTATCTTTTATTTTTCGTCGAGGAAAAGTATTTTCGAATCTTTCTAATGTATTTATTATTTATATTTAGATATGACAAACTCTTTTGGAATTTTTATTCTTCAATGCGAGTTATTGAAATCAAATTGTTTCTCAATCGAAATTATGACCTATCGGCTAAATAACTCAATTATTTAAATAGTTGAATTTTCAACTAATAAACCTCAATTTTAAAACAAAAAATAGATCAGTTAAATTTTTAGTTAAAAATATTAATAATCAACTGAAAAAGACAAATTTTTAATTAAATAGTTAATTTTTCAAATAAAGAGATGAATTTTCAGTTGAAAAGACGAATTTTCAGCGAAGTAATTAATTTTTCACCCGAAACGATGAATTTTCAACTAAAATGATAAATATTGAACAAAAAATGCGTTTTTAATCAATTAATTCAACTTTCAACCAGATAAATAAATTTTAACCCGAATATATCTTGTTTTAACTGAAAAGATAAATTTTCAACCGAAATTATGCATTTTTAATTAAGTAGTTTAACCTTCATCCAAATACATGAATTTTTAACCAAATGTTTCATTTTTCAACTAAAAAACATGAATTTTCAAACCAGAAAGGGAACAGTTAAATTTTCAGTTATAAAGATTATTATTCAACTAAAAAAAAATGATTTTCAACAAAATAGTTAATTTTTCAACCAAAGAAATAAATATTTCTCTAAAATAATGAATATTCGACCAAAAGATGAATTTTAAACAAAATAGTTAATTTTTCAAACAGATAAAATTTTAAGTGGAATGATGAATGTTTAACCGAGTAAAGTGAATTTTAAACTTTATTTGTTTGTTTGTTATAGATTCATTATTTAAGTTCAAAATTCAAATCTTTGGTTTGTAAATTAACTATTGTTTTGAAAATGAGTTTTTTTTCTTTTGGTTTAAATTTGGTTTTATAGTTGAAAATAAATCTTTTTGGATTAAAGTTGAACTACGTTATTAAAAATTGGTTTTTTTGTTGTTGAAGATTCATTATTTAAGTTGAAACTTCGTTTTTTCTTTTTGGTTCAAAATTAATTTTTGTAACGGAAAATTGAACTATTCCACTTTCGATTAACAATTGCTCTATTTTAGCTGAAAATTGAACTATTTAGTTGAAAATTAATCTTTTTTGTTGAAAGTTGAACTACTTTGTTAAAAGTCCATTCTTTTTAAAGATTTATTATTTCAGTTAAAAATTCATCGCTTTTTTTGAAAAATGAACCATTTTTTGAAAATAAATTTTTGTAACTGCAAATTTAAAGAAGCAGCTAGGGAAAAGGGTACGTCCATCCTTGTAGAGCCCCGCATGCAAGGATAAGGCTGCATACTCTGAGAGGTCGTCCGGTATCCCAGAGTCACCGTTTGAGACACCTCACCCAGGTGCCATTGAGCTTTCGGCACGGTTGCTACGCCTCCGCTTAGGGGTTATTCCTTCTGCTTATTAATTATTGTAACCATATTCAGCAGAAACCCAAACAGCCACCGCACTCACTCCCAGTAGAACCGCGGTAAATCGCACCCAGAGCAACTTATCACGACCGCGAGAAGGGTAGGCACAGAGCACGACGAAATCACGACAGTCCGGTGAAACCCCCATGTGTATTTAAGACAACTATCAACCCCAGGGTGACAGCCTTCTGCATCCATCTCACAAGTGCCTTGGCATGTTTTTTGCACGCGGGTATGGATTTGAGATTACGAACCAGTCATAGTTTCGCACCTCCGAGAGCACCGATCACCAGGACATTTATTTGAACCGAATATTTTGGGTACAGTAATTGCAGGAGAATGATGTAAGAGCGACAAAGATGGTAGCAAAGGACTTTTAGGGCCGTATTATGTATGTAGAGATACGTCGTTCCGGGGTGTGTGGGACACCTGGATATTATTTCTTCTAGGTATTCAGTGTGTGCATGACACGCTCTGCACCTATCGCTGCTAATCTCTGGATGTAAAATGCGGTCACGGTATACTAAGGTGGAAGCGACACCGTCCTGGCATGCGAAAATAAAACCCGGTGTACCTGAATTAAGTCCTGCTGATCTGAGGAAAGCAAAAGTTTGCTCCTTCGACAAGGACTGATCTTCTACATTGCTGTGAAAGTTTCCGTGTATTTTCTTGTCGAGGAGCTGTTGGTGGAATTTTTCAACCTGTTCTTTCTTTACTTGAGCTTTTGTAAATGAAGCATCTAGATGAAGTAATGCAATTTTCTCACTTCTGATGTTAAAATTGAGGCCGAGGGTCTTGGCCGCCTGCTCCGCGGCTTTGTAGAGAAATGCTCCTTTGCCAATCATCTCGTGTCTCCTGACCATTTTTAGGAGAAGATCTCCATTTGAAACGATGTAAGCTATACCCAGAACAATTCGGCTATGAAAACATTGGGGGATTTAGAAGTCCGCGCACGATCTTATGCGTGGCGATGTCGAGGGCCGTAAGCTCGAGCTTCGCCCATGGAACCACCACAAGCGAGTACATTCTAGACGGCAAGCATGTTAGTTGCAGATACCTTCTTTAAGGCCGACAGATTGGAAGACTGAATATTTGAAAGAACACGCTTGTATCTGCTTCAGAGAGACTCCTTCACTGACGTTATGTCCAGAATGAGCCTCTGAGGCACGGCCAAGTATGTGTATGTTTTCCCAGTGTCAAGGTGTGTAATAACATTTATATCCGCAAGCTCAGGGTCCCCTTGAACGCCAGTAATCCGTCCTCGCTTCAGATTTACCTTGGCACACTTGTCCAATTCAAAGTTCGTATCAATCTCTCCTCTGTACCCCTCGACGATATCTAAAGAACTCTGAACTTGTCTTGAACTGGAAGCATAGATCTTCAAGTATTCCATATAAAATACATGAGTGGCCTTATACTCGCGACAATTTTTGTCGCCACAAAGGTACCTTAGAGAACTGCGTAGTGCGAGAGATAGAAGCAGAAGTGTGATGCAGAAGACCAGAAGCAGTGTTGCCCGATTGGGGGTTTTCTCCCTATTTTTAAGCAGATTTCAGTAGAATAGAGAGAAATATAGGAAGGATAAATATATAGGAATTTTTTCGGGGGGATTCTGCTGTCCAAGAGGGTTTTTCAGGGTTTTTCTATGCGAAGTAATAGCTAATAGCCTAAGAATTTGCGAGATGTGGAACAGCATGAAGTCAGGTTTATACATCAGTTGGGAAATGTTCATCTTCTCACTTTAGCATATGACGCCCCTCTGGAAGGTGACGCTGTTCGTTGTCACACGATAATTTCCATATGAGATAGTAAATCTAGTTTTCCAAAGGGGCATCATTCTTTTTATGCATTTCACTTTGTGTGGATGAACCTTCAAGCTTTCCAACAGACAGATGATAAGTGTATGAGAGGTTTAATCGAAAGCTTTCCGGTAGTCAATCCAGGCCATCGACAGACAGCGCTGGTGGATTGCTGCGTCATTTCAGACCCACCTGTCAATTAGCAGGTTCTCTCGGCAGCACACTACACCTTTTTTCAAGCCACGTTGTTCGACCATCTCTTTCCACGCCAGCCCAATTCTTCGAACAATCCTGTCGTTTAGGAAAGCTGTAAAAATTTAATACAGCGTGGTCAAACACGGTATCTTTTATCCACTACATCGGACCCCTGTAGAAATTCAGGACCATAATACGATCAGAAATTTCTCGGAGGTGCGAGAAATTAGTCTAAAATTTTGAAATGAGATTTTAAAACTTTTGCAATTTTGTGATATAATATACTCAATATAAAAGTTTTCACGGCATTCATATAGAAAAAAGTCCTTTAGTCCTTTAGTCCTTAGTCCTTCAGTCCTTTAATGCTTTGATTAATTCTGAGAAAAGCCTTGAAAACTTTGCAAATAATTTGCAAAAGATTTTTTTTTAATACTTGTGCAAAATATCAAAATTTTACGTTTTTAAATACGTTTTGGACCTCCTAAAGGGCTGCAAAGTAGGATTTATTGTTTTTGTAATCTAATGTATCAGTCCTTGAAAATTGAAAACTTCTCGACTTAATGTCAATTAATTTTGTTTACTTATGGACTTAAAGCGCCTAATTTGACGCAGTTTGTCAACATTTTCACATGTCTACAGATTTTTATTCATGTAACAAATAACAAGCTGACCTTTAAAATTTGTTGTCTTTGACCGTCCACTTACGCATATGGCTTACTGGCCGCCCGAGCAGATTTTCACTTCCACCATTGGCATTATAAATCGAGTATTTTTAGACAAAAAAATTGCATATACCGAGTCACAAGCATTTTGTATGGGCAAATCTTCGTCTACGTGTAATATTAAGTTTGTTCACGACATACTCATTCTGGGTACAGTGCAAATAGTTGAAAATGGACGAGACTCTCGTTTGGTGGTGGTGAGAAAACAAGAGAAAGTAGGAAATGAAGTGTTTCTGTACAAAGCAGCGGGAAAGGCTGCTGAAATACTTGGAAGCGTCTTTAATAAGAGGGGTGAGTTTTTAAACATCATCAAACATCATCAAACATTGGCAGAGAAGGAAAATTCTCTCCAACAGCTCCTCCAAAATATGATGCATTGTACCTTCCACAGACATTTTGGGCCCACTTTGGTTGTCCAACTCACGCGGGAACGACGCACATTCAAAGGCGTATGCACAACTAAGAGTGCTATATTACCATCACTTGTCACTCTTATAAAATTGGTCGCAATATCATTTCATACAGATTCTCCAAGCTGCAATGCATTTCCCTGCGTTTTGCTAGGAGTTTTTTTGGACAAAATGACCGAGGGTGTCACTTGCTGCAACACATAAACGCATTTCTACGTCGATGAGGGCATGTAAGGGGCCACACAAGCGTACCCAAAACCGTGTACAAATCTGCAAATGCATAATATATAATTGGTAAGAAGTGATTCAAATCAAGATTTTTTCAGTTGTGGAACCTGTCTAAGAAAGATTTTGAAGCGAAAAATTGCTAGCGTTAGAAGGAACTTAAACCAATTTCAAAGAAAATATCATGTTTTGGCATATTCATATCTTTTTTTATAAGGATACGCTCGAATTATTAATTTTCACATGATGTTAACAATTTCAAAATTATATTTTAGCTGTCGCAAGTGACACGAACTACATATGTTCTTTTCGAATTCTCGAAACCTGCCGACAACAACATTACAGTTGAAAAAAAGAGAAAGAAAAGGAAGAGATGTATAAAAAAACTCATAATGGAGTTGCGTCTGAGCAAACTATTATTGTTAAAAACTGGTATTAATTAATAGCTGTCATTCCAGAGGAGAACCTGAGGTGTTTGCGTGTTTCAAGTGTGGCGTTTTGACCAATCTGACCTATGCAAATTTCAACATTACAAAAAAAACTTTGAAAATCTTAAAAATGGTCAAACAAATTTCTTCTGCATAAAATGCAAAGGGAAAATACCTCTCATCAGTTTCACCTGAAAAATTAAAAAAAGACATGTGATGAGAAATCATATCCTCGATGTGACTTTGATCGTAAATGCAATTCGTTGCTGTTTCTGTTAAAAGCTCCCACTGTTCATCTGAAGGATGTTCATCACAACAACGCGACCTTTCAGGTAAATGAAAGTGTTGGTTAATCAGGACCTGATCTCTCATAGCCTGTGGTACTATATGAAGGTTTTTCGATGAGCAGCCAAACACGCGTCAAAATCTAATTCAGCACTGACTCTTTCTCCAATTTTATATCTCCTTTTACGGTCGTATTTACTGATTTTTGTCTGCGAACTTTATAACTGCCCATCTGCCAATTTCGAGTTCAACCCTTATTCCGAGAATTTTGATGTTCGAAATGCAAACTTATACGGTCAGCCTTGTCCTAACCCCGAGATAATAAAAATGAAAGTCCTTTTTAATTGTTCCCAAAGTTTTTGATCTGATATTCTGAAGAGTTTTTAAAAATGAATTTAATCGAACTGTGTCGTCAACAATTGCTAAAATAAAGCATTCTTGCAAATCTGCCCAATCCTTTCCCGGAATTAGTATATCATCAAGATAAAATAAAACATTCTGGTCGCGTAATGAACCCAGGTGGTTTATACTCAGCAACCAATCGTAGTTCGCCATTCTTTCTTTTAACTAAAAATATGAAACTCGCATGAGGCGAATCGGTTTCTGTAGTAAACCCAAAATATTTATACTCTCTAATTATTCCTTTAATTTACGTTCTACTTCGCTGCATAATAATGGTATCTCAAAAAAAAAACAATCAGAAGCGATTAATTCAACATCCAACGCTCTCGCCCGCTGCACAAGGACGACACCAGGAAAAGGACAAACTCTATACTAAACCATACACCTAATTTTGTTCCTGCTACAACATCGTTGCCAGAGATTTCAAGAATCGTATTTATTTTATTCGTAACATCCTCATCTTATCAGGTACTTGGCTAATTACGAAAAAGTCGGGATAAAAACCCTAAAAAAATTCGTAAAAAAAAATAAATAAGCCGGAGACCGAAGGTGTTCTCGCGTTGGTGTCGCGGCAGGGCTTGATATTCCTGATGTGTTTCACCTTTGCGCTAAGATCCCTTACTGAAACTTCCTTTATATAAGGATACTTTGTAGCAAACTTCATCCTAAATGTGTATTCCATTTCGTTTCGAACTTCGCGCTTTCATAGCAGAGACGCAATGACTGTTTACCGTTCGTCGCAGATGTTCTTGCTGGCAAGCTTTGGTTTGTGAGATTTTCCTGGCAATCTCGCAGCTCACCATCAAAACCGTCCCCAATGCTGTGGCCCCTAACGGTGGCTCCATTTCCTCTGCCTTCTCTGTCTGTCTAGCATGGGAAAACTTGTCAGTAGCAATGCGATAGCTAACATAGCTATCAAAGTCATCAGAGAAAAGCTCAGCCCTACCGCGATGCCAACGCGAGAACACCTTCGACAGGGGCATTATGCATAATGCATAATGCACATAATGCATAATGCACTCGGCTGCAACCCAGTCCGTGGATGGTGGAGTTAAAAACCAGGCTTTGTCCAATATGCCAAGTTAGGGATATTGCTGGTATCAGATTACTTGATTGTATCGCAAAGAGAGAGAAAAATGAGCTTTCTCATTTTTATTATTGTAATGCCGATGCGTTGGCAAGGTGTTTTCAAAAGATCATCGAACAGCCAGATCTGATGCCATGTTTGAGGCTCAAAGGTACTACGTATATGTTGCCTAAAAAACCAGACGCTCAAATCCATCTGAATTTCGATCGACAGCCTGTCTTCTAACAATGGAGAAATGCCTTATAGCTAGCATGGCAGACAAGATGTATTCTAACTGCGAAGAGAATGACATAATTGCAGAAGAACAAAAAGGATGTTGTGAAAAATCTCAAGACAGTAAAGATCTATTCACCATAGACGCTGTTGCCACGATCCAAGCACGTGAACATCAGAGAAACTTGAACGTGTCATACATTGACTACAAGCAAGCGTTTTCTTCCGTACCACATGACTAATTGTTTCAAGTCTTAAAGATTTACCAAATCTGCCTACGCATCAACGACTTTCTAAGATATGCGATGATGCATTGACGTACGAGAATCAAGTATTTTGATCACGGACAACAGAGGATAACTAGATCACTACGTATTACGAAGGGTATATTTTGAGGAGACTGCTTCAGTGCATTGTGGTTCTGTTTAGCGTTGAGCCCATTAAACAAAACACTAAATAGCATGACTCACGGGTTCAGAATACATCATAATGAGGATGGTCATCGACTTACCCTTCTTCTACACATAAATGACCTGAACTTATACGCTATTTCAAACCAGAAACTGCAGCAGGTGATCGACGTCACAAGGCATGGAGTTCGGACTAGATAAATGCAGAAGGGTGCATTTAATCAAAGGAGAATTAGGGACCGCAAAGCTACAGAACGAAGATGAGAATGACATGGAAGCAATAGCATTCTTAAATCTAAGGGTATTTAGTATACGATAGTTAAGAACAGCCCAATGACTGCCTTCACTACAAGACTCAGATTGGTTCTGAAGAGTACTCTCAACTAAGCAAACAAGATCAGGGCAATTAACAAATATACGCTCCCTATCCTCGCGTACTGCGCTGGGCTCATTAAATGGTTGAACAGTGACCTTCAAAGGTATAACAAAACCATCCGCGTCGAAATGACAAAGCACTGAATGCACCACACTAATTTGGTAATTGAAAGGGTAGTTCTACCACGACATATAGGTGGTAGGGGCATTTTACAAGTCAAAATACTGTGTAAGTCACAATTTATACAGTTGCAAGACTATTTTGACAGCAAGCGAAAAGGGTCCCTTTTCCAGAAACAGTAAGATTCGTCATTGCGATTCAGGACAGGGTTGTCACCACCAGAAATGATCGCAAACATGAGTTACAGCAACACGTGGTTGACCGGTGTCGATTATGTGGAGATACCAACAAATCCATCGAACACATCTTTGATGGTTGTCGCGTAATGGCTCAGAGAGAATATGCGCACAGACATAATGATGTGGCGGGAATTATACATCAACAACTTGCCCTAAACCTAGGACTTAACAGGATGGATGCCTTTCTATATATACATTCCTGTGCCCGTTTTAGAAAAAAAAGATTATATCTTATATTGGGATGTTACTATCCAGACGGATCAGTTTATCCGAGCCAACTGACCCGACATCATGATTTGTGAGAAAGAAAGCCGAATCATCGACATTGCATGTTCATATAACCGGAATTTGTAGGCAACCTATACAACCAAAATGTGAAACATACATATATTCATTCCATTGTGATTTCGGTTACAGGCAATGTGCACACAAGATACACTGAATATCTTGAACATTTAGTAGTCAGTTTGGTACTGGCAGCAGCTAATAAAGCAGTTTGAGTAAACACCTGTCGCATTGTAAGAAACTTCCTAGACCATCAGAAAGCAGGCGACTAAAAACCTGTGGAGTGGCAGATGGTAGTTCTAGAAGAGTATCCAGAGGCGACTCATATCACCTTCAACGTCTACCACCGCTGAGTAGGGACAGCAGCTGTAAAAGACGAACTCCAAACTACACCATGCTCCTAATCTTGTACCTGATATAACATCGTCGCAAAATATTTTAAACATTGTTTTAAATAATTTCATAAAAGCCTTATCTCATCAGGTACTTAACTTAGTCCGTGGCTAGTGATGAAAAACTGGGTTCGCCAGAGAACAAGTTAAAAAAATAATAATGTGTTCTCGCGTTGACGCTGCGGTAGGGCTTGAGCATTCCTCTCACGACTTTCACCTTTACGTTGGCAGTAGCATTGCTACTGACAGATTTTCCAAAGCCAGAAAGGTAGAGAATGAAGAGGAACACCAAAACCCATAAAAAATGTGGAGTCTGTTAAATAAACCTTTATTGACTTTGAAACAGGAAGGATATGTACATAGCAGTTAGTACAACTCACTTCACACATATTTTTAGCTACCCAGTCGCGATATAAATTAAAAGTACGTGTGATATCCTCTACTGACTCTTTCGATGAATTTTCGTCGAACTGCAATTCCTCGGCACAAACTGGCTCCTTGATGAAGGTGGCTGGCGTTTGAATAGGAAGCGATGCAGCTTCTGTTCGTAAAATTCTCGAACCTGTTGGAAAGGACCAAGGTGTCGAAGTAAAATTTATCATCGATATCACCGATTCATGTTTAGAGTCAGAATCCACCAAACTAATAAAATCCATGGCGTGCGCATGCAGCACGACTTTACCAACTGCCAGTAAACTTTCAGCGCGGTTTTCAATCGCGGATATAAACGAAAAACACGTGAATACACTTCTAAAAAGTTTAGGGTATTTCCAACCTAGTGATAGTCCACGTAAGCAGAGTCGGTATACGATCTGCCAATTAAAGCGTCAATGGCCTAAAAGTCAACCGGCACCACACATAAGCGAACTTCAGGTATCTCGACACCATCCACAGACACGTTGCTGAGCATATAACCGGGTAAATCAATAATTAAGTGGAGTAGAACAAAACTTTTTTATACTATATTTTGCTGGACAACAACAAAATTGTATTTATTCAAAGTCGAGTCTGTGATAGTGCACTTGGTTGCACCTAAGTCATCAAGCACTGTGAGAATTTTATCACCGACGGTAATTTATTTTATATATTTCCGAACCGAGTTGTCATTTATCGAACTGTCAACTTGATTTATTTGAGAGTTAGATACACGCGCGTTAACCGTCAATCTGCATTCTTTGATGAGCTAGACATCGGATGATGTTTTTCTTTTCAGGTTTCTGATCAACCGGTACTCAGTCAGTATCGTCGGGCATTCTAGCCGCCAGCGCACTACACATGCCGTGTGACCAAATTCAAATCCGAACTTGCTTCTTAATTTCTACAAATTGTAAGTTGAATTCGTTGCACAACTTTAATTTATTGCAAAAATGCTTGGTAACATAAGTGGTTCATTCGTTTCTTGAACCCTCTCTTCTATCCCCTTCTATTTGAGAGTGGTGGTTTCTTGCACCATAAACCATTTTCGACAGGCAGCACAAAAAACGTTCCATATTTGTAATTGTGTGGTGTTTGACTTGTGCCAATTCTTAGCGCCCTCTTACATATGCATACGAGCGATTTCTAACGCAAGGTTGTCCGGCCAGTTATGTAAGAGTTTCGTTGAGTATTTCAATGTCATGTCAGGGCCTGTTTTAAAAATAATTTTTTTTCGTGCTCCTTACCTTGTGGTCGGCACGCTAACATTACTGACGTAGGCAATTACGGAGAAATATATTTTTTATCGCGAAAGTAGTAAAAAATCAGTCGCCGTGATTTTTGATGAAGTGTAGCAGTTCTTTTTACAATATTATATTACTGTATCGTCGATCGACGACTATTAAATCAAACGAAAAACATGATAATGGTTTAAATTTCAGGGAAGAGTGTCTAAAGACTCACGACAACCTAACCTCAAATTTGACCTATCATCATGTTTTTCGTTTGATTTAATATTCGCCAATCGACGATACAGTAATATGATATTGTTAAAAAATAACTTCTACACTTGAGCAAGATTCAAGACGACGGATTTTTCACTACATACGCATGTCGACCACGAGGTAGCAAGTACGAAGAAATTGATTTTACCGACGGTTTGTGACGTCATATTAAAATACTAAATAATACGAATGGTTTGTAACCATTCTTTCACTCGGCCCGTCTCTGGAAACCTGGGTAAAACATGGGTAAAACCTGGGGTGAGTTAATCTTAAGAAATCTTTCACAGAGATTCATCATAACCTGCTCGCGTCTTCGTCCGTCCTCCAATAAATCAAACATATTCTTTATAGGAATATTCCAACTTGCCTCGCTCGAATCCAGAACTCAACTAACTCCCTCCTCAAACGCTCTGCCGGGTACGGACCTTTTTCGCTCAATACAGATTTACACTCCGTCTTTCTCTCTCGCAAGTCCCCATTTCGCGGCCTTAAGTTCTACGCTCGTTCTCCCTTCCACATAGTTATATTATTATTTTCCTAACATGCGTTTGAACTAAATGAAGCTTGTCCTCAAGCTTTTACAGTTTCGATGAAAAGTTAAGAAAAGTTAACTAGATGAGGCTGTCCGGTTTCTTTCTTTTGCATTCTCATATCATATATTTAAATGATATGTATTATTTATTATCTATGTATATGAAAAAAATGTCAACACAGTTGTGACACTCTAAACGTCGTCCTTTAAATCAGTTTTACATTTCGAAAATACAAATGAAGAATATCTCAAACTTTTATTTTATGTTATTTTTTAATTTTAATTTTAGGTAAAGCATTTAAAGCTATCTCTCATTTTCACATATAATCTAAAAGATACGCAGGCCTCCGAATTTTGCGCTTTGTGCGATTGGCTCCATTCGCAGAGTCATTTTCAGAGTTCATTGTTTTACTTACAGGATCATCATGTTCTTGCATCATGTTGCATCATGTTTTTGCTCTATTTATTGTTTTTAAGTTCGTCTGTATCAGGCCCTCCCCAGATTTTTAGCTGAGACACATGGGCCGTCAATGGATATTTTTTATTTCTATGTTTTACAATCGGTTCGATTTCGTAAGTTTCACCCAAAATTTTTTGCGTAATTAAAAAAGGTCCGCGATAACATGGTTGGAGCTTGGTACATTCACCAGTCGCAATTGGGTTCACAATCACATACACTATATCGCCCAAACTGTACTTCACCCCGATATTTCTGTGTTCATCGTACCTTTTCTTATATTCTTTTTGATCTTTTTCAATTTCTTTTACCATACCAAGCCGTAACTCTTTCGGATCTCAATAGTTTTCGCAGTCTTCCGTAAGTTCTCTTCTCGCATCTTCCTCGAAACGTGGTAGGTAACCATATAGGGCCTCAAACCGTGTTCTGCCGGTGGTTTTATTAACCGAGGAGTTTATATCTCGCTCAATTAGTTTAAGAGTAATGTTCCATTCGGAATTTATTCCCTCTCAGGCTCCAGCTCGCAACGGTGCTAGAATTTTTTAATTAACCCGCTCTACCTGACCATTTGCCTGAGGGGGCCAACTCGAGTTCAACGTTAGTTTAATGCCTCAATTTCTGCAAAGATTTTGAACTTTTCTGAGGTGAAACTCGTGCCTCTATTAAAAGTGAGTCGATTTGGCGTACCAAAACGTTCAATAACCCCGTTGAGTCACTTAATTGTTCACGCTGTATCCGTGCTTTTGGTAGCTTCAAGTGTGACGTATTTAGTTAGGTTGTCTACTATCGTTAGCGTGTACCGATTGCCGCGTTTACTTGTTGGGAAAGGACCCAATTGATCTAAATGGACCGTCGCAAACGGTCGGGCACCCTAAGGGTTAGGGTGTAATTCTCCTGGTTGACGACCTCTAGGTTTCTTACTCATTAAGCATGATAGACATCTTTCTATATGTTCTTTGACATACTCGCGCACGCTAGATAAATAATAATAATGAAGCATCTTTTTTAAGACCTTACCGATGCCAAAATGACTGGTCAGATCGTGGTAACGGATTGTTAGAGCTTTTCGCATTGCTCCTAGTACCACGTATAGCAAAACCTCCCTGTTATTTCGTTCTTGTGAACGGTACAAGAGTACAAAAGCACCCCGTTAGTCCTTTGACCGTTCGTCAAACGGCTTTTCGAAGATTTTACTTATTCCATTTAATTTGAAGTCTGTTCTTTTATATTGGAGAACCTCGTCTTCACTGGTAGTTATCGCAAGCACTTCTGTTACGTCGAATTCATTCACATCGTCAAGGGGTATGGGAGCTCGAGATAGAGCGTCTACATGTCTCATTTGGTCTCCCTTCCGATCGCTGATTCTGTCATCGTAATCGTTTAGGCTATTTGCCCATCGTCGGTTACTATGGTAAATTGCAACGGAACTAAAAATGGTCGTAGTCGTTCAGCCCCCTATACAATCGCGAGAAGTTACAGTTTGCTTGAATGGTACTGTGACTCTATCTTTGATGTTCTCCGACTAATCGCGTACACAAGAACTAGATTTTTTTGTCATCTCCCTGTAGCAGCATCGCTCCAAGACCCGCAGATCTGGCACCTGTATGCAGCTCGGTAATTACGGACGTTGGCGAGTAAATATTTAAGATCGCTTTTTATGTTAATCGGGTTTTCAGTTCAAAGAATGCGTTCTCATGTTCCTTGGACCAAAGGAAACCTGTATTTTTACGTGTCAAATGGGTAAGTGGTGCTGCAGTTTTAGAAAAGTTTGGTTTGAAACGACGGAAAAGCTCGTTAGCCCCAAAAATCGGCGGAGAGCGTGTACATCTCGCTGTTTCTCAAATTTCTGTATCACGCGGACTTTTCCGTCGCCAGCTTCTACTCCTTTTGCGCTGATTTGAAATCCCAGTAAATCTACCTTCTCCAGTCCAATGTGACATTTCGATAGCTTCTGGGTCAGTTCGGCTATGGCCAGAGTTTCAAGATGCTATCTCACTCTGTTCAAAAGGTCTTCCCAGTGCTGTCCCAAAATGAGGATATCGTCGAGGTAGAAAAGTAAAATTCGATTCCTGAGCTGCCCCAAGGCCAGCTCCATCAATTTCGAAAAGTAAAAAGGGGCATTAATCAGACCGAATATTGTGCGTGTGATCTCACCCGTACCATCGTGAGTGATGAAAGCCGTTTTCGGACGCGCTTCTGGTTTTAACGAAAGATGAAGATATCCGTGAGCCAGATCTAGAGTTGCAAAAATCTTGGCCCCAGACATAGCTTCGAGATATTCATCGACAGTCGGCAGGGAACGTATCGGTAACAATTCCCGCATCCCTCCAATCATTAAAAATTTCCCGAATAGTTTCTCGCTCAGCATGCGTCGCACGGTACGACTTCGAACATATCGGTACGGATCCCGGTTTCTCTACGATATCTATTTTGAGTATTTTTGTACAACCGAATTCATTAAGGTTTTAGCGACACAGTGCTGGAACTCGTTCAGTATCTTTATTAAATCTTCTTGTTGAGATTCTGTAATGCTTTCCCCCGTGATTAATTCCTCAAATTTTACCAGTTCTACCCTTGGAGCTAACTCGGGCGCAGATTCAATACTAAGAATCGATTCTTTGATTTTACTACCTTGACGCACCTTTGCAGACTCGTTAGTCGGATTAAAAACGCTTAAGGTTGTTTCTTTATCATGAACGATTATTTGTACAAAATTTATTGACGCGGGTTGTAAAATTTCTTCGTATTTCGTCGTCGCGTGACTTGGTTTCTCAACTTGGTCAATCTCAATTTTTGAAAAATCAACGCTATCCCGTTCGCGAAAAGTAAGTTGATCATCGACTTTCAGATAAGCAATGTGGGGTTGTTCCTTATAGGCGCGTCCTATAATCACATGCCGCAATTGAACGTTATCTGGAACTACGCGCACGGAGATGTTTTGGCCTCTAACGCCATTTACCTAAATATCCCCGCGTACTATTTCCACTGACTGGACTGATTGTTGTTTATTATTATTAGTGTCATTAACCAATGAATGCTCTGAATATATCGGTGCATATAATATAATCTTTCTTTTGTTTTTTGCTATAGTATTCACGCACCACTTTTTGCCAATAGTTGTCATTTTCATCAAAGCGATTCAGTACCAATATTGCGGAATAGAATTCCTTATTTTTTTTCAAGTTTTCTTAATACAGGATTAAGCTTTTGTACAGTACAATCAATTCTCAATGGCGTTTAGGAACCGTTTGTCCTGTTATGTTTGCGAAAAACTTTTTGCTCCACAATAAATCGCGCGAATAGATAGGGATGAACATGCTGCTGTCCGCGAACTTGCAATTCGTCGACGTGACGCATTTAACTTAGCAGGCTCTACCTCTCCCTCTCCCTCTAGCTCCTTCTCTTTTGGTAAACATTTGATCTTTCCTTGTTAAAAATCCAACTGTATGATTCAAAAGCATTCCTTTTTTAATAGTTGAATATAAATGTTTTTGATTTAAAATAAAAAATTTTTTGTGGAAGACTTGTCTCTTTGACTTAAAAATGCAATTATTATGTTTTTAAAATTACCTTGTTTGTTAAAAATTTATATTTGTGGGTCGAAATTTCAATAATTTTGCAGAAAATTTATATTTTTAGTTTCAGAATTCACAATTTTAGTAAAAGCTTCATTTTCTTGCTTTGAAATGCAACTGTTTAGTCATACATTTTTTTCCAGGATTGAAATATTTGGTTGAAAATTCGTCTTTTTTGGATGAAGATTCATCATTTTGGTTAAAGAAACAACTCTTTGGTTGAAAATTAAAATATTATTGAAAATTAATTTTTTTTTAAATCAATTTTGTTAACTGAAAATGTAAATTTTCCATTCATAGTTGAATTTTTTTTTAGAGTTAAATATTCTTGTTTTTTGTTGAAAAATAAATTTCAGTTAAATTTTTTTTTCATTTCAAATATTTGGTTGAGAAATAACTTTTCTCTTAAAAATTTATATTTCTGAGTTGAAATTTCAATTCATATTTTTTTTATACTGCAACTGTATTCTTTTTTGGATGAGGACTCAACTGTTTTTTAAATGCTTTTTTTTGGGTAAATTTACCTGTTTTTGATCTATAATGAAAATATTGTTTGGTTAAAATTTTAACTTTTACATTTTGCGTTGAGGATTTATTTTTTTGGTTGAAAATCCAGCTACTCGATTAAAATTTGAACGGTGTTCTTCAACATTAATTTTTTAAATAAATATTTATTATTTAAGTTCAAAATTCATCTCTTTGTTTAAAATTTAAAATATTTTTTGGAAAATTTCTTTTTTTTTCTGTTTAAAATTAATTTGTTTAAGGGAAAATTTAACTATTCTATTTTTGCTTGAAAAATTATGTTCTAGGTTAAAACTTGGACAAAAGTTAAAAATTCAACTATTTTGTTTAAAATTCATTTTTGTAATGAATATTTATGATTTTAGTTGACAATTCATCTCATTGTTTGAAAATTGAACTAGATACTTGAAAATTTGTTTCATTCTTGGCTTGAAATTAATTTTTAACTGAAAATTTGACTATTCAATTTTTGTTAAAAAATTGACCAATTTAACAATTTAACTTATTTAAAATTGTTTTTCGAAAAGAATTCTTGAAAGCATGTATATGATTGACTTTGATTTTCGTAGAAAATACAGTTCAACATTGTTTGATGGTGAATTCTTTGTGCTTTATAATATATATAGCATATAGCTTTAAGGTGCCATGGGATTTAGAGCAGGTACACGGATATTCAAGCCATTCTCTGTGAGGACAGTGCTATTGTCCTCCTCTTTTCTATATCGACAATAAACGCTTTTTCAAGATACTCCGCCTACACCGTCACCATTTAAAAAAAAAAAAAAAAAAAAAAAAACGAAATAGAGGAGATCCTAAGAAAATATTTCCCCGTTTATTGCCATTACATATATCGTTCAGTTCTTGTATCTAAACCATAAATCTTTATTCCTAAAATAGATTGTATCATTGAAAAATTGCAGTTTTAACAAAATAAATTTTTGTCAAACAAATTATTATTATCATTATAAATTTCCCGTTAAATAAATTAATAAAAAATAATGAAATACAAGAAAAATCGTTTCATTTTCAAACAAAGGGATGAGTTTTAAACTAAAATGATGAATATTCAATAAAAAATGAATTTTTAACAAAGTAGTTAAATTTTCAATTAAGGAGATGAATTTTCACATAAAATTATGCATCTTTAACTAAAACCATGAATTTTTAACAAATTAGGTCAATTTTTATCCAAGTGGTTTGAATTTTCTACCTGGAAGATGATTTTTTACAAAAAAATACGAATTTTTTTCCAAATAGTTTAATTGTCAAACTAAAAAAAGTGAATTCTCCACAAAAAATGGAATGGTTACAATTTTTGGTATAAAAATTAATTTAAAAGAAAAAAATGAATTTAAAAAAAGAGTTTAATTTTCAAAGAATGAGATGAGTTTTGAACTAAATTATGAATATTTAATAAAAAAACGAATTTTTAACAAAGCTTGGAACCTAGAAGATACCTAAATTTGTAAATTTATTTTATTGAAAAAATTACGGAAACTCTAAGAATGTTTTCTGTACTTTTTTCAATTTACTATGAATTTTCAAAATCTAGAAAATCAATTTTTAACCGAAAGGTTGCATTAAAAAAAATGATTGAACATTTAGGCAAAAAAAAAAAGAATTTTCAACAAAAAAGTTGCGCTTTTAACCAAATATTCCAATTTTCAAGCAAAAAAAAATATTTTATTAGAAGAAAGTGGAATTTTCAGCCCGTAAAGTTCAATTTTACACCAAGAAAAGGTAATTTTCAATCAAGAATGATAACGTTTTTATAATGAAATATAAATTTTGTACCAAGAGACGAATTTTCAACCAGTTGAATTGACCGAAAAAAATACGTATTTTGAACAAAATAATTGAATACTCAACCAAAAACTTGCATTTTTAATAAATAAAGATGAATTTTCAACCAAATACATGAATTTTCTACCAAAAAGTTAATTAACCCGAAAATATGAATTTTCTACTAAAATGACCAATCTTCAACCAAACAAAGAAAAATTCTTTAAAAAGTAGCTTGATTTTAAACAAACCTAATGATTTTTTAACAAACAAAAAAATGAATTTTTAGAAAAAAAGTTGAATTTTCAACTAGAATAGAATAATTGTCAATTAAAAGGAATAAATATAAATCAAAAGTTAAATTTTCAGTTAAAACACTTAATCCTCAATGAAAAAAACTAATTTTTAACAGAATATTTCAATTTCCAAACAAATAGTTGAATTTTAAAATAAAATTATGAGTCTTCAAAATAATTGAATCCTCAAACAAAAACTTAAATTTTTAATAAATAACCAAAAAGTTAATTAACCCGAAAATATGAATTTTCCACTAAAATGACTAATCTTCAACCAACAAAGATAATTCTTTAAAAAATAGCTTGATTTTAAACAAACTAGATGATGTTTTATCGAAAAAAATGAATTTTCAAACAAAGAGTTAAATTTTTATTGAAAAAATGAATTTCCAGCCAAAAAGTTGAATTTTTAACTTGAATAGATTAATTTTTAATTAAAAGGATTAACTATGAACCAAAAGTTGAATGGTTACATTTTCAGTTAAAACACTTAATTGTAAATCAAAAAAACTAATTTTTAACGAAATATTTTAATTTCCAGACAAATAGTTCAATGTTCAAATAAAATTATGAATCTTCAAAATAATTAAATCCTCAACCAAAAACCTGAAGTTTTAATAAAAAAAGATGAATTTTCAACAAAATACATGAGTTTTCTACCAAAAAGGTAATTAACCCAAAAATATGAATTTTCTGCTGAAATGACCAATCTTCAACCAAAAAAACGAATTCCTCAAAAAGCAGCTTGATTTTAAACAAACTGGATGATTTTTTAACAAAAAAGAAAAATTAATTTTCAAACAAAGAGTTACATTTTTATCAAAAAAATGAATTTTCAGCCAAAAAGTTGAATTTTTAGCTAGAATAGATTAATTTTCAATTAAAAGGATTAGCAAAAGTTGAATGGTTACATTTTTAGTTAAAACACTTAATTGTCAATCAAAAAAACTGATTAAAAAAAAAGTTTAATTTCCAGACAAATAGTTGAATTTTCAAATAAAATTATGAATCTTCAAAATAATTGAATTCTTAACCAAAGAATTGAATTTTTAATAAATAAGGACGACTTTTCAACAAAATACGTAAATCAAAAACTTGAATTTGTAATAAATAAGGACGAATGTAAAAAAAAATACATGAATTTTCTATCAAAAAGTTAATTACCCCGAAAATATGAATGTTCAATTAAAAGGATCAATTTTGAACCAAAGGTCGAATGGTTGAATTGTCAATTTAAAAATTTTATTCTCAATAAAAAAAAACTAATTTTTAACAAAATAGTTCAATTTCCAGACAAATAGTTGAATTTTCAAATGAAATTATGAATCTATAAAATAATTGGATCCTGAACCAAAAACTTGAATTTTTTAATAAATAAGGACGAATTTCGAATCCGGAATTTTATAATAACTAGCCTAATCAATCGCGCTCTGCGGGGGTTTGTAGTTTTTCGATTTGAGGGAAAAAATAATTTTAAATAAAAAATACAAATTTCGAAAAATGGTTTATTTTCTCAAAGTTTTTGAACACGTAAATTTGGGCTAAATTAGATTTTAGGATCTAAGAACAAGAAAATTGGAATTATCAGTTGGTATTTAAAATTATATAAATGTAATTTTTCCTAAGGTTCTTGAGAAAATTCAAAAAGATTTTCGAAGGTTTCAGATGTGAAAAAAGGAATCTAGAAATTTTTAAAGAAAATTTGCTTATATTTTAGCGGATTTACAAAGTCTTTTGAAATCGTTTTGAATATAATCTTAAACTTAATTTTTTGAAATAACAACATTTTATGAACATTTTTACATTCTCTTAAAACCTTCTCAAATTCTTAAAAAGCTTGTTAACTTTTTATTAAAAATCTTCAAACATCTAGACTTTGTTTAAAAAATTTTGAAATCTCCCAAGCCTATTTAATTTGATTTAGTTAAAATCTAAAATAATTTGTATAATTAAGAAATGTTTACTATTCCTAATAAGGTTTTGTGATTAAGAGTTTGTCCCTGATGCATCTTGACTTGTTCATTCCAATTTACTTTTATTCTATCTAATAGATAAATGTATAAATAGAACCTCGCTAGAATCGTTATTGGAATCCTTATTTTATTTGAATATTATATTCAGAAGAACGAGGAATTCAAGAAAAAGATGAAGGGAATTAATTAACTGACACGAGAAATTGAATAAATAATAATTTACTGTGTTAATTAACTTGAGAGATAACTCAATCTAAAATTATCTGCGATTGGACGATTGGAGCCTATTGGAATTTCGTCAAGTAATTCTTGGGTCAATACGAAAACCGCGCTGCTTCCCATGTTTATGCCCATCCGTTGTCCATGGATATTATATATTCCACGAAGCTTTGTATTACCTCTCAATATTGCTGCGACGTCACCAGTGGATGTTGTTAAAACAATTTGTTCTTCTTCTGGCATGGGCACAAACTCATGGAATAATTTCCCGCGCAATAAAATTGGTTTGTCGACTGGAAAAGTGTATCTTCGAATGTGGAATTGTCTATTGGGATTGGTGTTGGGAACGAGTCGAATAAGTCCAAGTTGATCAGGTTTAGCTCCAAGTATGAGTGAACGACGCCTGGCAGGAAAAGACCTGGACCTGACAGGAGGAGACCTAGACCTGGCAGGAGGAGACCTAGACCTGTCACGAAGAGATTGTTCTGCAGGAGAAGGAGGTCTGGCAGGGGGAAGAGCCCCTTCAGAAGAATGATGCCTTTCAGGAGCATGATGCCTGGCAGGAGAATTAGAAGGCCCGGAACTAGAAACTCTAGGAATAGGGTCGCCATTAGGCAAGCAGTCGAATTGTGTACTAAACTCTGCAACAAGAAACAGAGGATGAAATTTTTCTTAAAGTGGAAAATCGTATGTTGGTACATCATAAACCTTTTGTGGTGACTTTGGTTAATAATAATGAACATCTAATGTGTTTGCTATTGTAAAAAGTCGCCACGATCCGGCCAAGCTACTTTTTTTCCAAGTTGTATCAACAAGAGATGCTGTGTGCCCGAATATTTGTGTCTGGATCTCCATTGTTTGCATAATTCGTAGTCAATACTTACAATAATGGTCGAGTTGATTCATGGTGATAACCATAATAGGCTTTGTTGAAAACATTTTTTTTAAATTAATTTTTAAACTGAAAATGTATATATTCAATTTTTGGTTGAATATTTTTTCCAATTGAAAATTTAACTACTTGGGTTAAATTTGAACCACTTTGTTAAAAGTTTATCATTTTGTTGAATGCTCATCTCATTGATTGAAAATTCAACTATCAGGTTGAAGATTAATTTTTCCAACAGAAAATGTAAGTATTCCATTTTCAGTTCAAAATTATTATTCCTAATCAGGAATCGATCTTTTCTCATTAAAAATTGAACTATTTGGCTGAAAATACATTTGCTCTGTTTAATATCGAACACTTCTTCATTTTTGAAATTTACCATTAAAATGTATGCCAGTTTTAGTTTTCAAATTAAAAATGCTGCCATTTTGATGATTTAAATTCGAAATTTCTCCATTCTGGCAGTTTGAGAATTGAAAACTCGACTGTTGTTCTTCAAAATCATTAAAATTTAAGATTTTTGTATTCATACATCCTTAAAATTGAAGATAATTCGATTGAAGATCTTCAAAATTAAAGTATTAAAGCAAGCAATCATAATTACATTATTTTTAATTATACACATTAAAAATGGAAGGATTTTGAATTGACAAGTCATCACGATAGACCTATTTAAAAAACTTGTTTCAAATTTTATGATTTTAAGCTATAAACATTCAAAATTACACCCGAGTAACCTTAATTAATCCTCTCTTTGCTTCTAATTTTTGCTGGAATAAAATATTATATTTAAACAAAAGTTACAGATTACTGAAAAACAATTAGAATCAAGATTAAAATTTAAATTTAGGGTAAATTTAAGTCGTATTAGAGCCGATTTAGCTTTTTTTATATATTTTCAAATTTATTATTATAAATTATATTTTTAAGCTCTTAAGAAGCATAATTTTAAGTTATCAGCAATCAAGCCCAGGTTTTTATTGTTTTAAAAATATCAATTTTGTTGGAAATAAAGGGATCCTTGTTTTAAAACAAGTGTAATAAATTTCGATAAATACGTATAAATACGTATTACGTCACATTCTCATTTGCTTGAAATAAAAATAAGAGTCTCCTATCTTAAGATGAAAATTGATGTTTTTTAGTTTAAAATTTAAATTCTTGAATCTTCATAAAAAAATGAATTTTTCATAAAATAGTTGGTATTGTTAAATTTTTATTAACAAATATTGATTTCAATTAAAAAAACAACAAATTTTCAATAAAATATTTAAATTTTTAACAAAGCAGTATCACCTTTTAAACAATTACAGAAAAATATGTGCCGTGTTATAGAATTTTTTGCTTCAATTATAAAAATCGATTCGATTTAAAGGAGTTATGAAAAAAAATTTCTTGACAGTGAATGTGGCGAATTGACATTTTAAATATTTACTAAATGGATATTTTATAAAAAATAAAAAATAAGAATTTTCGACAGAATAGTTGAATCCTCAACTGAAGTAGATTTAATTGTAAATGGAAAATGTAATAGTTAATATTTCAACCAAAACAGATTTTATTTTTTAAATAAAAAACAGATGAAGATCATATTGGCTAAAATTTTTTTTTGTGTCGAAAATCCATTTGGTTGAAAATTCAACTATTTTATAGAACATGAGTTTTTTAAACTGAAAATGGATTTTTTCAACTGAAAATTTAATTATTCCATTTTTTGTTGAAAATGTATCTTTTTTAGTTCAAAATTCTACTATTTGTTTGAAAATTCGACTTTCTTGGTAGAAATTGATTGTTATTGGTATAAAATCCATCTACTGGGTTAGAAATTGAACTATCTTGTTAAAAATAATTTTATTTGGTTGAAATTTTTGTTTAAACTGAAAATTACATTTTTCCATTTCAAGTTGAAAATGTATCTTTGTTCTTTTTGTTAAGAATGATTTTCTTTTGACTTAAACTGATTTTTTAAATTAAAATTTCATGTATTTTAGTAAAAAGTAGTCTTTTTTGGTAGAAAATTAAATTAATTGGTTAAGAATTCATTTTGTTGGTTGGAAGATCAAGTATTTGATTAAAAATGTTTCTATTTTGTTGTAAGTGTTCGGGAATTTCGAAATTGGAACATTAGAGTAACCCTGAATAGGGAGACTTTTTTAATTTCCTTTCTTATAACATTCAATTTCTGGATTCTTCCGGAATAAATTCAGTTTGAATTCGTACTTATTTCGGACGAACTCAAATAGAGTTCAAAGAAAATTAGCAATTGGGACAGAATGGAAATTGAATCGCAAAAATTTTGGTTTGCATTTAGTTAAAAAAATATAATTAAAATTATAGATATATTATATGACAATATTCACCAATAAAATTGAGGATAACAGCCAAGGATAAGACAAGAGTGTTAACGATCCACATCCTTCTCAATTGGAGAAAAAACTGATTAACGTAATAATGGAGAATTTGATAAGAATTTGAATAATTAATACTCTGGTGCTTAATTGGATTATATGATAAATATAGCCTATATTTTTCATCTCACAGATTATAATTATAGCCGTCAAGATTATTTTTCTGAGATATTTACATTTCATTAATCACTTTTAGGTACAAAAAAATTAGTTGCGTAATTCGTTAAGACTGACATCACAATTTATATAATGTTTAGGTTATATAAAGAAATATGGTACTATTTAGTACTTTAAACAACTAATATAAATTTCATTTAATATGTTAAAAGAATTGGAAAGATTTTTAAGTAAAATTATCTTCAAACTAAAATTATTTTCAGTTGCGTTGACCACATTTTTTCGGTTTAACAAGCCAACTAGGTTAAAAAACTGTTTTATTGAGTCAGACTAATTTTTTTTTTAATATCCAGTAACGTACTTTGGGGTAGGCTTACATAAAAAATCCAATTTGTATATGAAAATCACAATTTAGTCAACATTCATAAGTTCAGCCGACAAACCAGTTTTTCTGGACCAACAAAATGTGCGAACAGAACAGTTTTGTTACACGAAAAGCAACAAAATTATTTTTTTTTCAGGCAAAACATTTTTTGCCATTGCAGATTATTATACATGAAGTGTACCGTCTAATACGCGAGTATATACACGTTTGTTTTTACAGTAGGAATTTCCTCTATTAGAAAATTATATAAATCATTATAAGCCTATCATAATTTTTCTGCTAAAATATTTTGGTAAAGGAATAAAAAACCACTTTTTTACACGTTTCCAAAACAGAAAGATTGGTGAATTCCTGAAAGATTGAAGCCTTTAGAAATTTAGCATACTAAATTTTTTACTGTGATTTTCAGTTACATGTACTCTTTTGTTCCAACCACAGAAAGTATTGTGGAATACGCGTGGCTTAAGCGAACTACTTTTTACAAGTCGTAACGTCGTACTTGACTGAGTTTCATAAGTGCATGCCAATTGTATAAGCTCACCGAAAAAATTCATCTGCTCGAAATCACCTGCCAAGAGTAATTACCAAAGCAGGCGCGAAACCCTTTATCAAGCAAGTTGTTATACAACAGATGATTGTATCGAGGCGAACCATTCGCAAAACATCGCCACAAATTTAGGCAACATGAAATAAACTCCTACCATACGAGAAGGCTGTAACTGACTTATGAGAGGTTTCCTCCTAGTACAACCAACTTGGAGAATTTGAGTAAGCAACCCTGAACATACACACTTTTACTTTATTTAATAAATGAATGTATAAATAAAACCGCGTTAGAATTATTATTGGAATTCTCATTCAATTTGAATATTATGTTCAGGTGAACGAGGAATTTAAGGAAGATTTAAACGGAATTAATTAACTAACACGGCGAATCAAATAATCAATAATTTAGTTTGTTTAATAACTTGGCAAATGACACACTTCAAAATTCTCTGAGATTGGACAAGAGCCTACGGGAATTTCATTGATTAATTCTTTGGTCAATTCTAAAACTGCGCTGCTTTCCACGTTTATGCCCATCCGTTGTCCATGGCTATTATATATTCCACGAAGCCTTGTATTACCACTAAATATTGCTGCAACGATACCAGTAGATGTTGCTAGAACAGTTTGTTCTTCAGTTGGCATGGGCTTAAACTCATGGCAAAATTTTCCGCGCAAATGAATCGGTTTTTCGGCTGGAAAAGTATATCTTCGAATGTGGAATTGTCTATCCGGATTGGTTTTGGGAATGAGCCGAATCAATCCAAGTTGTTCAGGTTTAACTCTAAGTATGAGTGAACGACGCCTGGCAGGAGGAGACCTAGACCTGGCAGGAAGAGCACGTTCTGCAGGAGAAGGAGGTCTGGCAGGAGGAGAAAGTCTGGCACGAGAATGATGACTTTCAGGAGAATTAGAAGACTCGGAACGAGAAACTCCAGGAATAGGGTCGCCATTAGGTAAGCAGTCAAACTGTGTACTCAACTCTGCAACAAGAAACGGAGGATGAAATGTTTCTAAAATTGGACAATTGTATGTTGGTATATCATAAACCTCTTGTGGCAAGTTTGAAGGCAAGAGATGCTGTTTGCTGGATTATTTGTGTCTTTAAAATTATAGGCATTTCAATGGTAAATGTTTTAAATTGAAATGTTTTTATTTTCAAAAAATTGAAATTAAAACATGTGCAGGTTTTAAATTCTGAAATTATCAATTTTGTAATTTTTATGATTTCCATTTGAAATTTCTTTAATTTCGAACATTGATAATTGAAAACTTAGCGCATGATCCTCAAAATCATCCAAAGTTATGAATTTTTATTTATATATTTTTAAAATCAAAGACTTCTTAATTTTTAAAATTTACCATTAAAGTGCATGTTTCTGTTTGCTTCTATTTGTTGCTGGGATAAAATATTATATTCAAATAAAAATTACAGATTACTGAAAGCCAATTCAAACTAAAATTACAAGCAAGATTAAAATTAAAATTAAAGTTAAATTTAATTTGTTTCAAAACCGATTTAGGTATTTTTCTATTTATTTGAATTTATGATTATAAATTATATTTTACAGTGCTTTCGGTAAACACGTAAAATTATTAGAATCGCAATTACAGTTTTACAATCGGTTTATTCATATTGTAGAAATATAGGTCATTACGTAACATTTTTATTTGCTTAAAATATAAATAAGAGTCTCCTTTAGTCTTATTTGCGTAGCTCTTAAACGTGATAAATATAATTCATTCACGTTCAAAATTAAAAAAAAAAGTTTATTTTAGGCAAAAGAATGTAGTGAGTAACATTTTTTTTAGATTATTACTAGAAAATTCTTGCAAGAGAGAGAACAGGATGATGAATTTTCTAACAAAAAAGATGAATTTTTAACAAAATATATGAATTTTTACCCGAATAGTTAAATTTTTGACCGAAATGGAATAACACAATTTTCATTTGAGAAAAATGAAATTCCAACCAGAAAGAATAACGAATCTTCAGCAAAATAATTAACTTTTGAATCGAAAAGATGAATCTCCAACCAGAGAGCTGAGTCTGCTCCTTAAAAACACGAATTTTTAACTAAATACATCAATTTGTCACCAAATATTTGAATTTTAAAGTAAAAAATAAATTTTCAGTTAAAGATATTTATTTACTACAAGCAAAAAAATAATTTTCAGAAGAAAGTTGAATTTTGAAGCAAAAAAATCTGGAACAAAGTAGTTTAACTTTTAAACAAGCAGTTGAATTTGTAACCAGCAAAGACCGCATACATACATTTTTAAATTACCAGTTCAATTTTTAACTGAAAAAAAATTCCAACCCAAAATAAATGTTCAAGTTCCAGATAAAAAAAATTATTAAACCGAAAAAAGAGAAAATTTGAAAATAATGGTTAAGTTTTCAATAAAAGAAATAAATGATTACAAAAAATGAATTTTCAACCAAATTGGTGAATTTTCAACCAAAAAGATGAATTTTCAACCAAGAAGAATAATTTTCTACAAAAAAAGATTATTCTTCAAACCTGGAAATTTGATTATTCTATTTTTTTGTTAAAAATTTATCTTTTTTAGTTAACAATTACACTATTTGTTTGAAAATTCGTGTTTTTTGTAGAAATTTTATGTTTTTAGCTGCAAATTCATCTTCTGAGTTAAAAATTTAACTATTTCGTTAAAAGTTAATTTTATTTGGATGGAAATTAATTTTCTTAAACTGAAAATTAAACTATTCTATCTTAAGTTTAAAATTTATCTTAGTCAGTTGATAATTCAATTATTTGTTTGAAAATTAATGTATTTTGTTGAAAATTTTTGTTGTTTGATAAAACAGTAATCACATTAGTTAAAACTTCATCTTTTTAGTTGAAAATTCATTTATTTGATTGAAAATTAAACTTGATTAAAAATGTTATTTTCTTGTTAAATTTTAGTTTTTAACTGAGAATTCAAATATTCCATTTTTGTTAAAAAAAACTATTTTGTTGAAAATGAGTTTTTTTTATTAAAAATAATTTTCTTAACTTAAAATTTTTCTTTTGTAGTAAAAACTTGATGTATTTTATTAAAAAATCATCTTTCTTGGTAGAAAATTAATTCCTCCTGGTTAAAAATTCATCGTTTTGGTTAAAATATTAAGTATTTGATTAAAAATGATTGTATTTTGTTAAGAGTGCCCGGAAAATTCAAAGTTGAAACATTGTAGTAACCCTGATCAGGGACACTTTTCGAATTTCATTTTTAATAACACACATTCTGGATTCTTCCGGAATAAATTCAGTTTAAACTCTTACTTATTTCGGACAAACTCAAATAGAGTTTGGAAGAAAATAGAAACTGGGAAAGAATGCAGATATATAGTCGAAAAAATTTTAATTTGAATTTCGGTTAAAAAAAATAAAATTATAGATATATTTTATTACAATATTCACCAATAGAATTGAGGATAACCGCCAAGGATAGGACAAGAGTGTGAACGATCCACATCTTTTCAAAATAGAGGGAACACTGATTAATGTACTAATGAAAAATTTAATTAAGAATTTAAATCATTACTATTCTGGTACTTTATTGGGTTATATATATATACCGGGTGTTTCTTTTAACTTGAGACATAGAAATATTCACAAAAAATACGCATCCTATGAACAAAATATCCGTAATAAAAACTCTTTATTTTCGAGGGGGAAAAGCGACTTTGAAAAAATTTACCCCACTTCACCCCCCCGCTTTTCCCCCTCGAAAATAAAAAGCTTTTATCAAGGATATGTTTTCATAGGATGTGTATTTTTTGAGATATTTCGATGTCTCAAGTTAAAAAAAAAGACACTATATATTTTACAGTCGTTATCTCTGGATTATGATTATACGCTTCAAGCTTATCAGTAAAACTTGCGTTTTTAGTGATAATTTACTGCGCAAATGCTTAATTAAAACTGTGAAACTGCAATCCCGGATCGAAAAAAGTAATCCCTAAAATGTGAATGTTCCGTCAGTTTCCTTGGACTCATAAGTGCGTTGTTTTCTTCTTATTATGAGAATATCGCATCACAAGAAATCATTTAAGATGAATATTGAATATTCACAAACAGAATTTTTTTTTTAATTTCAGACTTACTCAGTCGAAATTTTTCATTTCGAATCATGTCAAGGACTAAAAATAAAAATAAACTGGCATTCGCAATCAGTATTTGCGAAATTACGTAACCATTTGTAGTTCATCAATATTATTAAAGCCCGATTTTTTTTATCTTATTTATTCAACATGACATAAGTAAGAATTTTAATTATTACAAATGCTGGCACTTTTTGAAAACATATCTCTGACCAAGCAATTTCAGAAAATAACTAAAAGGGGCACTACATCAAATAATTATGTAATCGACCGAGTAAAAATTCTTGCACATGGTTTCGGCTTGAATTGCCCCCATTCAAGACATGCTGAAGTCAAAAATTTCGACTTGAGCATATCACATTTTTTAGGCGGAGCCAGACTGCAATGTATGCCTTGGAGACAAGTTTCTATGTCTTGCAAACATATATTTATGCCTTGAGTAGAATTTTTATGACTCCAAGGTGAGCAGTTTATAACTTCGAGTATATACCTGCCTCATCTCGAAAGTGCCGTGGAATATTTTTGGCACGCGGGAATGGCTTTAAGGTTACGAACCAGTGATAGTTTCGCACCTCCGAGAGCACCTATCACAAAGAAGTGGGCAAAGGAGCGTTTCTGTACAAAGCAGCGGAGGAGGCTGCTGAAACACTCGGCCTTGACTTCAATATCACGGATGAGCAACATGCATCCAATCTTATCCATCTCGAGTACTCAGTCCTGAAGGCTCGGATTAAGAATGTTATAGAGACGGTCCTCTTTGAATAATAAAACCACGTAGACAAAATTAAAGAGCATATAAAAAGTAGGTATGTTTTTCAATATAATGTTAATATTAAAATACAATTTTTTAAATTTACTAAATAGAGACATTAAGCCGTAGGCCTAGATTAGATTCGTTTAAAATTCATTTCTAAGACAACTCTAGTATGATTAATTACTCTAGAATATTTTCAACTTGTGTCCAATTAAAAAAATTCTTGAGAAAAATTCGTAAATCTTGTTGAAATCTACTAAAAATAACGATTAAGACTTACGGATCTCTCAAAAACTAAAAATGCATATTTTCGAAATTGATCTCACTTTTTGAATTGAATTGAAAAATTTCATGAGAATAGTTTCAAAATATATTTTATATCTATAAAAATTTGGATCGATATTTCTTAATCTATAAAAAAAATATTGTTCTGTATTTTTTGAAATTTTTCAAAAGGTAATTTGTTCCAATTTAATGCTTGTTAAAATTGAACATATATGTTGCTAGATTCCATATCCATGTTTTTTACTTGAAAAATTTTTTTTTTGGAATTTATGTTCCAGGGTTAAACACAGCTTTCTGACTTATAGTTCCCATGTTGCGGCAGTGTCATGGTCATCGCTGTGGACTTTTTTTTCGATGGACCAAAGTTTTATTCCTGCTGTGTTCTAGAACACTGTGACAAAATTGTGGCAGAACTAGTCTAGAACTATGTGACAGCACTGTTCTGTAACAATTGATATGGAATCGTTCTAGAACAAACCGATCACAGACGTTCTATAACATTTGTTCCAAGTTTGTTTTAGAACCGTGCCGTTATAGTGTTATGTCGAAGTTCTAGAACCCTTTTACAAGTGTGTTCTGGAACGAATTAGAAACAAAGATTAATAATTGTTCCAGAACAGTTGTTACGTAATTGTTCAAGAACTGACCAAACACAGACGTTCTGTAACATTTGTTCCAAGTTTAATCTATAATTGTTCTGTAACGGTGTTATTTCAGTGTGTTAGAACTGTATTACAATTGTGTTCTAGAATGAATCAAGAGAACAACAGTTGGGATCTTTAAATGAACAGTTGCTACTGAAATGTTCTAGCACTAACGAATCACAGACGATGAAATAAAAAAAATGTCGAAGATTTTAAAACTAATTAAATTGAGTAAATTATTTGATTTATTTAATTAATTTAATTTGGATGATATTGAAATCTTTATCATCTTTCCGATTGTTTAAAATCGGGAGGACTGAATAATTCTGAAAAGGTAAATTCCCGGCAATTCAAAATTCCCAAATTCGAATATTCCCGAATAATAAATTTCCCTAAATTATAAAATTGCAGAATTATAAGAATCCCGAATTGGAAAATCCCCTTGAAATGAAATTCCTGACAGGAAATTCCCAAATTATAAAATATCCGATCTAGGAAATTTCTGAATTTAAACAATTAAAAAATTGTTTTTTTTTTTTTAAATATTTTTGAACAATTTTAAATAGAAGAATCTAATATTTTTATCAAGGAAACAAATTGTTTAATGTTAAAAGTTAAATGTTAAAGTTAAATGTTAAGTTAAATGTTAAAGTTAAGTTAAATGTTAAAAGAAATAAAAAAAATTATTTTACTTGTGCTGGAACCAAAATTGATGCTTAGATAAGCTTTATTTTCAGCAAGTATATTTTTATTTACAACAAATCTGTATATGTTATAACAGTTCCAAAAATTGTGCTATTTAGAGATCAAAGCCTTTTCAACATTCAAAAGAAACATCTTCGAAATGTTTAGAAAAGAATTAAAAGATTTGTTACTATTATATGCAAATGTGTTGTTTATACTTCCTGGAACGTAGCAAAATGTAAATGTTAATGGAAAATAAACGGTTTTATCCCAAATTTAATAATCAATTTTTTTTAAAATGACCAAAAAAGAATGGACATTAATTGTCATTCATACTAATTGTTAATTTATTGGGAAGAATATAATAATGATATAGAATTGCAATTCAGTAAAATACAAATGTTGCAAAATAGTCTTTTGAAATAATAGAAATGATGTCAAATGGCAATTCGGTACTATAAAAACTATGTAAAATAGTGATTAGGTGAAATAAAAATTATATAAAATACAGGGAGCACAGTGTTTATGTAGTACAATTTTCAGGAAAATTGGGGAATTTCCTTCCAAAGAACGGGACACTATTTTCTTTTCTATGTTTTGAACGGAAAAAAGAGTGTATCGCTGGATTCTTTATCATATCAAATATTTTTCGAAAATTTAAAAAGTCTTATAGAAAAGTTTTAAAAAACATGTTCCCGAGACACTTCTAAGTTTCTGAATACAAGTAAATAAAGTTTGATGTAAAAAAGTTTGCCAATTCCGAGAAAATCGACTGAGAATTTGAAAGTAAAATTCATGAGTTTTCAAAACCGCCTTTGGACACCGATTAAAAATATTTTTTTTTTGTTGCAAAAATAGAAACTCACTCCCAAGATATGGCGATGCTGAATGTGAATAAAAATGTTCGACCAAAAAAAATTTTTCTTTGAAAACATAAAAATTGAATATAAATAAACCCTATTTACCAGAATGTATGTTTAATTCTTTAAGAATTGTTTATGCAATAAACCATTTTCGATCAAAATTTTGGTTATTTAGGTTTATACTGCCACCCTTTACACTGAAAAAAAAAGTTTGAATCCAAAGAAATGCATTTCTTTGATTCCATTTATTCGAACCATGAAAACCGTTTACTTAATTGTACTAAGTATTGTTTAAAAGCAACAAACTCGTGCATTGATTCAAAGGAATCATTTCTTTGGGTGCTATTTCTTCCAAGTATGAAATATTTCTTGGTCTCAGAATGTGAGATAATTAACTCACGGAATTTATATCTTTAAAACTAAGAACCTAGTTTCCTTGAATCTCGCTTTCGCATCCAAAGAAATATTTCCTCAGTTCAATGATTTTGAGCCTTTGAATAAAAAAACATTCTATTTTAAATAAGTAACTCATTGATGCATGGAACAAATATTTTGGTTTCTTTAAATCAAAGAAATATTGAGATAAAAGAAAACAATATTAATTGAGTGAAAGCGATATTTCTTTCATATGAGGAGATTGATACTGTTGTTTTAATTGAACATGTCATTAGTCGAATAAAATAATTTGTTCACTTAAGAAAATAATGTATTCACTTGGAAGATATGTTTCTTTTAATAAATAAAGTGGAGCGATTTATGCCCAATAAACATTTCCTTTAAGTGAAGAAATATATTTTCGAAATAACTCCATACACCATTGGTTCAAAAAAATATTTTTGTAAAATTATTTATTTGTACCGACTAGTTCAGAACTATGCCGCCAGGTGCGCAGAGTGTATGGTCTCACAATTAAAATTGCTTCTCCAGTCTTTAAGTTAGCCATACATTTTCACCATAGATATAATCTGAAAAAATGTGGTGATTGGAATTTATTGGTCTTCCTAAGCATTAGTCAGTTGGTCTTGCTTAAAATTCTTATTTTCTACTTCGCGAAAATAAAAATAAATGTATTATTATAAATTATAATCATTATAATTGCATTTAATATTTTTTCAAGAAATGGGCCTGCTTAATTATTGTACTTTAACAATTCAAAATTATTAAACAATGGAAGAACTTTTTCTGATTGATTGAATTGTTCTTTGAATCAATTAATATATTATCAACTCTGTGTTACGTATTTTCTTTAAACAATATGCCACATCTTAGAAACAAATAAATATTTATTTCCGTTGCAAACAATTTCTTTGCTGCAAAGAAATGTTTATTTTACCAAAAAATACGCTTATTTGAATCAAAGAATCATATATTTGGTTAAAAAAAACATATACTCAGTCCGAGCTACATTTATTTGTATGTAATAATTATCTTCTGGAACTTAGGCCATACTTCTTTACATTACGGAACTCACCCAATCATATCAAATACTTATTATTACAGTCAATAACAAATCTATTTCCCTCAACGAATATTTCACAGTGTGAAGTAAATTTTTTGATGTCTTAAGCACAGCATTCCTTAGATACAAACAAAATATGTCTTTAAAGTGAAGAAATATTTCTTTGGCCACATTCTGCTCTACTATTTCTTTGAATCAAAGAAATTTTCTTTGATTCAAATAAGTTTTTTTCTCAGTGTACATGATACAATTTTACCATACAATTCTTCAATATACAATGATACAATCTTCTGATCTCTGTGACGTAAAATCTCCTTCAAAATTATTCAAATTAATTTGACGAATTCTTGATCGCATTTGGAATCACAGCAAGAGTGATATTGAAAGTAGTCCCTGACCCTAACTGAGAATCGTGTGTTGGATGTTTAAGCACAAGAGGCAAGTTCAAACGGAGGTTATTAGTTTAGCTCGTGTGGTGCATACTAATGCACGACCCGGGCGAGACCAATGGGTCAGCTGACGCACAGTAACGAAAAAAAAAAATGAAAAAATACAGAAACCGTCGCAGAAGAACAAAAATAGCGAATCCACGATTAAATCCAACCGCCATAACCGAGCCGGAAAACGAAATACGTGGAAATGAATCCGCAGAGCCACGAACTGTGAGGTGCAAATATTTACGCAAACGCGCTAAAATTGCATTCGGATGGCCAACGGTGGCGAATACTTTTCACCGAAAAGAACGAATTAGAACCATATGTGGGACACTCCTGAATGCGTCATTCTAAAGCACTTCCTTCCACAGGATAGCAAATCGATAAAATCAACAACTTTTGGTGGAAGAAGTTCACTTCTACGCACCAACATCTAGCTCGTATATTTACTACCTTCTTAAACGGAGAACAACCCATCCCACAGTGGCTAGTGGAAGGACGCACGGTATTGATCCTTAAGACCAGAGATTTGTCAAGTCTAAAGAACAGCAAGGCCCATAACTTGTTCAAACACCAGCTACAAACTATTCACTGGCATCCTCAAAGAGAGGGTATTAACATCTATCGAGCCAATATGGAGTTCAACAGTTGAACAACGTGGATGCAAGAGAGGGCTGGCAGGTTGCAGGGAGAACCTGTTAATAGACAAGTATATTACCGAGGACTCAATCAGATATCGATGCAATCTGTCAATGGCTTGGACTGACTACCGTAAGGCATTCCATAACACGAACAATGAGCTACTTATTGAGCTCCTTGAGCGCCTGGAGGTGCATCCAAAAATATCGAGATGCATAAAAGAGCTTATGCTCTTGTGTCTGACAAGATTTGTCATAACATTTGACAAAAGACAGGTGAATACCAGCTATACCACATATAAGAGGGGGGTCTTCCAAGGAGACTCTGTAAGTCCGATACTTTTCTGCATCTCCCTCTTGCCTATATCTATTGTGCTCCCAGGCAAAAGCTGTGGATACCTATGTGGCCCGCCGAGCAGATAAGGTCAACCACCTTTTATACATGAACGACCTTGAACTCTTTGCTTTCTCGGAAGAGGACCTTAACATCCTTGTGGAGGCGGTAAATAGGTACTCTAAAGCGATTGACATGAGCTTCAGATTGGACAAGTCCGAGTCGATGAGTTGAAGCAAGCTGATCATAGCAACCGCAAGATGATGACAATCCATCGAAGTCATCATCCTAGATCTTCCGTACCTCGAATATACCTCCCTCGAGATAAATATGGTAGAGGCTTGCTAAGCTTGGAGTGTCTTAATCGAAGAACGGTTCTGGCGATGGCTTGCTCAGTTCTAAGTAGCACAGATTCTCTTATGCATCTCGTACACACATGTGAGATATACGTTTTATTCATATTCGAGTATCAAACTTGCATGACCTTTGAAACAGCATACATGCGAGCCTATTGCATCTCTCGTTATTCAAAAACATGGATTCGACTAAGGAAAGAAAGTACTTTATACATCCTATAATAAAAATTCTCGATAAAGTTTTTATTTTTGATTAAATGAATAGAAAATTCATGAAAATTGCATAAGTTTTCTTTAAAAAATAAAAGTACATTTATAGAAAAGTTATAGTATACCGCAATATTCCGTCAATATTCTTATTAAAAGTGGTCAATAATATTCATAGGTACCTAAAAAACTTGAAAACGTTTGCCGATATTTGCCTTAATGTAATTTATTTATTAAAATCTCGTTAAATTATAAATTGAACACACAAAATCATTGTTTTATAGATATTTTTATCTGTTTACTTCACATTGAAATATTATTTCATAGAATATTATGTAAAAATATCTGCTGAAGATGTTTTAAAAATATATTATGATGCAAATTGTTATTAACAACTTTGTTTAAACAATTTATTTGCAACTTTTTTTCCTTCACCAATTTTTTCTGAAAATATGGGTTAAAATAATAAAAAAATGTTATGTACGGTGTGAAAATAAAACTCATAGATTAAAAGCTATTGACGATTGAATTCATTTTTGGCTATTTTGAAAAATTCGAAACTCTGGTTTTTATGATATTGCAACCTTTTCACAAGTGCAGTTCATTTTTTAAAGGAAAAACCATCTAAGTATTCTGAGATGCTATTGAAAATATTTTCAATAACTTATATATTAAATAAATATTTCGGCATTGCCGTCACGAAATATACAGGATCATTATAATATCTATATACAGAATATATATTTATATATAGTATTGTGTGTATTAGCGCTTCTAAAATTTACTCATTATCTATGTTTGCTAAAGTATTATATAAGATCACGTTTGAAGTTTTATCAGATGTTTTTTTTCAAAGATGAGTATTTGAAGAAAAAATAATTTCGCAAAAATTGTGCGAAAAAATTTCAACTGTTAAAATGTTTGCACTCACTGACAATATTTGATTTTTGAGGCTTTATGTTTTGTGATCAGCGACCATAATTGAATAAATAATATAAATTTCACAGATTTTCATGCAACTAATTGTAAATAACGGAAGGTTAAAAATTATTATGCATTTTGGTGAGGTAAATATATACTCTAGACAAATTTTGCAAATGAGAAAGTTCGTTCAATTATCTGTTATAATTACTAACTTCCTATTTAATTTATATTGAAAACAATTTTGGTAAATTTGCTTTCTTATGCAATTTTTATGAAACAAAATTTTTTTGCAAAAATATTGCGAAAAAAAATTGAATTGCAAAATTTTTGCACTTAGAGACAATTCTCGCTTATTTTGACATCATATTCTTGTTCAGCGACCCAAAAAACCAACTAGGAACGTGCGCCCAATCTGAACACTTTTCAGTCCTACTCAATCTGTGTATCAACACCAAATGCAATTCAGAACCACCTTTCAATTCTTTTCAATCCATGAGTTCAATCCGAATGAATCCGAAGCTCATCCAACAAGACTTTTCGATATCTCTTAATTCATGCGATCATACGAGCTCACATTCCAATCAATTTGAACCCACCTTTCAATCCTTTTCAAGCCGTGAGATCTTTGCGGTTTAATTCAAAATCACCTTAGAATCCTTGTGGAAGCATGCGTCCGAACCGAATGAATCAGGGTCTTGTCCGTAAAGACTTTTCAATCCTTCTCAATCGTTGAATTAACACCAACATCAATCCGAATAAATCCGTGGTAAACCAAAAGAAAATATTTTTATCCTTTTCAATTGATGCATCGTCTTGTGGTTCAATCCGAATACTGAATGAATGCGCCACCAATCAGAAAAACCTTTTAATTGATGATGTGCAAAATTATTTCGCAAAGTTACCGGGAATTGTGGGATATTTTAGGAAATTTTTTTATTGAACCTTCGAACTAATTAGAGTTTCCTGGTCAGTTCGGGTTTCAAGGTCAGGTTGGTTTTACGGGTCGGAATGTGAACCTGAAGTCGAACCGACCCGAAAAAAGCCCGACCTGACCCTAAGGGTTCGGATTTTAAAATATTGTATACACAACCCTGCTTTCAATCTTATTTAAATCCGTGCGAGTCCAGGCTTATCCGCACAAACCTTTCAATTCAATTAAATCCAAAATCAACCCAACGAAATCTTGCAATTCTCAATCCGTGCGTCCAACTTGTTACGCCATGCAACCTAAAGTAAGATAGCATACAGAATGCTGGCCATAGTACCATAAGTTACCGAAAATTTTCCCATTTTCTGGAAATTTTCTGTAATTTACGGTACTAAAATTTGAATAAGCCGTAGATTTCTAAAAAAAAATAGGATTTTACAGGGCTAAGGTTGTCATTCCGTTGAATTTGTTATCTTCGACAGTAACTTGATTAAATTTATCATCAGGTATCAATTCTTAGCATTCCAAGGGAACCTTTCGAATTCAAACCATGGACAATGATGGAAATTATTGAAATTTAAGTGTAATTATAATAGGTGAGAAAGCTTTTAATTTGAAAAGCAACTTATGTTGAAAACATACGGAAATGTCAATTAAAATTAAAATGCGTATGAGAAGAATTTGAATATAAGAAGCGTCGAATCAAATTAATATACTTTAGAATCCGCCAAAGCGTACAAATATTTCAATTTGTAAAAGACCTAAATAAAAATCTTTCGGGTATAAAAGCAATGAAATTCTATAGTGTGTTTTCTAATATACCTACCCGACGGATAACGATAAGATTTTACAACTTGTAAAATGCCCTACATTAAATTCCATACTTCTTGGGCCAAAAGCAATCGACTACAAGCCAGGATTCTTAAGTCGCAATTTTCCGGAATCTAAATCTGCGAAATCACATCTGGCTCCCTCTAGTCGGAATCTTTGCCGTAAGTATACAAATAACCCCATTTCCGTAACTACTCCGAATGTACTTTGTAACTCTGAACCTGAATTGATTAACCTTCCATGGTCCTATATGTGTAACATGAAAGAAAACTTATCGAATTATGCGATATCTTCTGAAAGATTTTGTGCTCGGTAAAACCTAAACGACCACAATGTAAGAATTCAAATTTTAGCTTGCAATACAACCATCAGTTTTGCATTATATTAACATTCAAAGTATTTGATAAAACGACTAACTAATTACTGAAGGTTTAAGTGCATATTTAAAAGTAAAAATTAATATTAAAGATTTTTATTCGTAAAGTATTCAAATTAAAATCTTTCACATATAAAAGCAATGAAATTTTATAGTGTACTTTCTAATATGCCTACTGAACATAGTCTTTCAATATTTTTTTTTTGTCAAATAATAAACTTGAAAGCAACAAAACAATAAAAGTGGAACCAGTGCTCATATTTACATAAGGGGTCGTCCATAAACTACGTAGCTTGTTTTCCTTTGTTTATAACGTTGTGTCCTTTATCACTTAACGGCAATTTTCTTTTCGTCTTTATTCAAACAAAAGAAGAACAGGCTACGTAGTTTATGGACGCTCCCTAAGCACACTAACGCATTATATAACCAGGAGTCGCACTTCACGAATTTTATAATTAATCTTAATTATACAGATTAGAGTAAGATGTTACTCTGTAAAATCTAAAATTTTCAACTGAAACAGCCGAAATATTGAATGGAAATTTATGATTATATGAAATAACGACTGAACATATTTTAGGAGTTTACCTATTCCTAATCATTTAAGGACGTGATTGATAACTTATTTTATAAATTTAAAATTAAACTTGAATGTTCGTATCATTCACTCAAGTTGAGTTTATGTTTATTATTTGTAACTTGAAATAAAAAATAAAAACGCGGGATACGAAAGCTGAGCGAATCATCTGTAATCAGCATTTAAAATTCTATCTATTTTTGATAACGTGAATTCAAATTTTGTTTTAAATTTACAACCATATTGACAAATGTTTTCGAGTCAATATAACCCAAAACTTAAAGAACTTTTTCTGTCACGTAGACAGATAAAAGACGTCATTTGATTTTAATTAAGAATAGCTAATTTTGTTCCTATGGAAATGTTTCAAGATAATAATTTTTTTGATTTTATAAAATAAATATTCTTAGTGACATATACAAATAATCATTACACAATCTTTTATATACGCCTTTTTTAGAAAAGTAACATCATATTTTAATAAAATTTGAAATATTATAGACAGTATTCAAAAAAACAAGAATGAGCTACCACTTGGTATATTGAGTTTAGATAAAATTGAAGGCCTTTTCTCTACGTCAGCAGTGAAGACAAAAAGATTTAAATCGCCATTCAAATAAAATATGACGTTAACGCGAACGACCAGGCGGCATCGGTCGCGAAATTTCAATGCACAATGCGCACATCTAATTTTAAACATCCATTCCTCTCCGTGTACATATTCTTATTAGACATTATGTTATATTGTAAGCTGAAACAGAAAAAATCGGATTATAGATTAATCTGGCACAATCTGGCAGGAATCGAACACGGGTCTCCGGGATGGCAGCAAAGCGATTTTCCGCTCTCGTAAATAGAATATGAGAATCGGAATTTCACCGTCCATATGAAATAAATTCTACACTTTTAGAAATTTCTGTAGGAATTTTCAGTAACGCGTGATAAATGCTTTATGCAGTAAACGTTTCTAGATATTACTATACAGGAACGGAAATTTACAAAAAAAAATACAACTGCAAAAAGCTAAGTGACGTGTCTCAGAAACTTCTGTTACTATTAAGGAATTTTCAGGAATTAAACATTTTTTCGGTTTATTAATTTTATAATAAAATATGTAGTCTATATTTGTCCAGACAATATAAGTAATAATAATACAATATGAATAAATACAATATGAATGAATTTGTATGTACTCATGTTACAATAAGTCTAACAGAAAAACTAGTCAGTTACACTTATCACAAAGACCATTTTTCGACATACGCATAAACTTGGTTCACATTGCATATATATTTTTAAATAAATGAACCAAACTTTTTGCAAACACGAGGGTCACCGACGTTCCGAAAATTTTCGCAGAAAGTGACTTTAGGACTAATAGAGTGTGTATTTATACTAAAATTATTCCAAAACACTTTTTGGACCTATTTTTCATCCAATACACGTACACAGGTCAAACCACGCTAAACAGATAGCTTTTCCCTTCGAGAAGCCAGGAGTGCGCAGCAGCAATACTGCGCACTCATTTCCGTCACGATAACTTATATTTCTGTTGCGATTTAGGAATTTTAGCAAACTATTAGTAATTTTCAGATACCGTTTCTGAATGATAATAAAAATTTAGTAAATTTACTATAAAAGTTACTGGATTTCGTTTGCAGCAACCTAATTTCATTAGTTTCAGTAACCTTAGTAACTTAAATATGTCAGAATTTTCCGAACATTTCGAACAGAGGAAATTCATTATTGGTAATTAATATATTCGTTAATTATTAATTGTTAGGATGGTTATGATTTTTACATCTAATCAGGCCATTTTCAAGGCAGTACATGTGTAAACTTTATAAGGCGTAATTTCGATAAGATAAGGTACATTTGCGATATGAGAAGGCGAAGCGTTTAAATTATGAGTTTATATATTTAACAAGATGTGAAAACATTTAAAATGGAAAATTTAAAAATTAAAGTCGTCAAATTAAAATGTCTAACTAAAATAGTCTCATTTTAAACCTACTTATATTAATTTCATTTATGCATTGTCTGTTTTAATTTTGAACGTTAAATTTTTAGACCCTCTGACTACAAAAAATTTAAATTATTGATTTTGAAACATTTTTAAGTCCAAATCGAAATAAATATTTTTCAAGTTTTAATTTGTAACTTTTAAAAGAGAAAGATGTACGGACTACACATTGTAAACCATGAATAATTTGAAATAATTTAACAAGTGATATTGAAACGCCTATTCCATAGGTTTTTTTATTAGAAATGTGGAAAATTTCTGGTAAAAAAATGAAGTCCCGATAATTTGTCAATTTTTCAGGTTTCCTGGCATATGCATTTGAAAATGATCATTCTTATTTTGACATATTTTACTCTTATTTATTACTTTGTCAGCTTTGATTGACAGTGGTTATATGTATATATTAGCGTGCCAAAAAGTATGTTTTTGAATTTTGCAAACGCTACCCCATAAATATCTTCCTTTGGGTGAAAAAATACTGTTGTTATTCTTTAGAGAAACCTCTAGGACGCTTTAGATCTGAAAATCAATTTTCGTAGTTAACAATTCTCAAAAAATAAGAATTCATGGCTAAAAAATTAGTTTACCTTATCATAGTTATTACTATTTATTAAGGAATAATACCTTAAATTGATTTAAAAAAATTGACAAATAGTGCCAAGAATACAAAAATTTGTAATTTTATTACAATTAATGGTCTGAAATGGCCCCTAAAAAAATTTTCCCAGAAATAATATGCACAGGATTTATTCTACAATAGCAGGAGAATATACTACATAAGAAATAAATCAAAACTATATATACTAGGTGACCGAAAAAATCTTGAATTTCTAAATACATAAAAAAATACATACAATGAAATCGATAGGCAAATCGATAAGCAAAACATACAAAACCGCACAATTGCACCAGAATTAATCCTAATTAATACTAGCTCATACATTTTTCAGGTAAATAATCATAGGTTGAATGCATTTTAAGGTACAATAGGAATTTTTAAAGTGCGAAAAATGGTGAGGCTGCTAAACAAGTATGGCAGTCGGCCGCGTGTTTAATCGCTCGTTAAAATTTTGGTTGCTTATCGTCGGGTTGACAAACGTCCTTCCTTGGAAGGATTTGTCCTTTTTAGTCGTGTCCTTCTCAGTCCTTGGCACAACCCAAATGTCCTTCCTTTCAGGGATAATGGGAATTTTCTTTCAATGTTATTAATTTTTGGCGTTTTTGCGCGTATCTGTCCATTTTTTTTCGTCTGCTGCGCTTGCCTGCAGAAAATCAGCAATAGTGAAAGAGATAGAAGTCAGAATAGTCTTTCTCTTTTCCTCTTATGAAGGTGAATTCACTTGCGCAAGGATACGCATCTATCTAAAACGCAGACGCACCTATTTACGGACGCACCTCTGTCTCTTTCTTTCTATGACTTTTCTGTAAGTAAGCAAGTTACCGAAGTTACCTGCCACGAACGATGTGATTTAGATTTAGTTTATAAACTATAAGTTGAATGCTTTTGAAGTACTTAAGTGCTGTGTTTCATACATATTTATTATAAATGTTAATTCATATTAACAATAAATTGTTTTAAACAAAATATAACTACGCTAATTAATTAATTATATATATATATATATATATAATTCTCACTAATGTTCTCGATTCTAGTGGTTTGTGAGTGTTGCAACCATTAGCGCAATTAATTTTAAGAAAGAAGCTGTTGTGGTTCAAACTGCCAAGTTTCTCAAGGTCTTTCTGTCAGGTGAACAGTGTGTTAGTGTTGCCATCTCTGTGTCACGTTAGTTACTCGATACAATCACTTTCGGCTCTCTACAGCAAAATTGACCATCTCACGCTAGAAACTCAAGAGCTTAAAGTCGAGCAAGAAAAACTGAGAATTTAAGGATAAAAAGATGATCTTATCGCAGCTGAAAAAATTACGCGGAACTGGGATCAGCATTGCGGAGGACTATACTAAAAAAGTCCAAACTGAAAGGAAGACTCTGCTTCCATACCTTGAGGAGGCTTGAAATTGTGACCTGAAAGCTTCCTTAAGCTATAATATAATATATGTAGATGGCGAAAAATTCGAGTCCAAGGATCTGACAGCGTTAGAGTCTGTAATCCAGAATGCCAAATTACCTGTGAATAGGGCGGAACCCTTTGCAGAAAGGAAAATGGGGGAAGCAAGCGGTATACAGGGAAAGGTGAAGCCCAAGGTCTCGGAATCTCCACTAGCCATTATCAAAGAGCAGGGGAGAACTCTTACGAAAGGAAATTTTCACAATCGGCTATCAAGCAGGGAAACGAAGAAGAAAAATATAAATGGTTAAATGAGCGTATATATATATATATATATATATATGTAAATTAATTCTTGTTCTCAGGTAAATAATATTTGTAATTTTACAACTTTTTATAAATTCCTTATTCTTTTTACCCTTTTCAATGCGAATAAAAATGATCAATAACAACTTTTTAAAAGAAATAAAAAACTTTAATGTTAGCAATTAGAGGTATAAAGGCACTAGAAATAAAAGAAAAATTCAAAAAGTGTCATATTGAAGCATCTAACTGATTCTCCAATATCATCGAATAATTGAACCCATTAGCTTGAATTTATGCAATTTTTATAGCATACTGAACACTAGTATAAAATACACCGATTTTAATCAACTTATTTTGACGGTTACAACATTTTTATAACGAGGTTTCCATGGAATAGAATTTATTTTTGAACAAAAGGTCAATAATAATATTTCTTGAGTCCTGAAAATTTGAAAACCATGCGTAATTCATCGCGTTCAGATAATATATCCAATTGAGAAAAGTGGAAAAACTTCATCTGACGAAGTTTCCTATGGACAGTGGATAGAAAGGAGTGATGACAGGAGTCAGGAGGTTAGTGGGTTGGGTAACCTCCGCAATAAATTATAGACTGTTCATTACCCGCCAGGGTTATGGAGGGTCGAATGACCGCCGCGTGGAAATAACGCGTGGCGCCTGCTCTCTTTCTATTATTTTCTGGGGTGTACCCAAAGATTAATGTAGGTCGAGTCGAGCACCGGTGCAGAAAGCGTGCCTGCACTGTTAAATCGCAGGTAGTTGTAAGCAGGTAGCAGCAGGGGAAGCACCACAAGCTCCACAGCTACCCCGGACTTTCACCTAGTTGGTAACAACTGCGCGTCTCGCTCGTTATAACCACAGACTACCATCAGAAAAAAGGGGAAAAAAGATAACGAGGAAGGAAGTAAGAATGGAAAAAAGGACCGCGGAAGAAGAAGAAAATGGAAATACGAGTCCAAGGAACCCGACAGGTACCTATATCGTTTCACGTGCATGCAAGGAATGAACGTTCCTTCAAGCCTAGGGATATCTCCTCAAACTTTCGTGTTCACTACCAAAGAAACATCTGCTCAGGCACTTCCCAGATCCAAGCTTTAGAAAAAATATCCTGTCCTTTTTAGAATTTTTGATAAGAGAGTGTCTTCGAAATCACATATTAGAGAGCTTATATAAAATTAATTATATCTATCACGTATTCAATAAAAATGTATTCCTACCAGCTGCTAACTAGTTTGTCATCAATCAAGAAGAATAAATGAAGATAAAACAAATTTTTAATTTTGTTTTCTACGTGCAGAACACAGGTACAGGTACAGGGTGGCCGAAAAATTTCATTTGCAAAATTCCCTGACTTTTCCCTGACCAATTTTTCATTTTTCCCTGACGATTAGTATTCAAAGAACATAATTCTGATCTGGTAAAATTTGTAACACACATTCTTTTGTAAATGGAATAAAACAAGTTCAGATAAAAATTTCAAATTCATTTATATATTTGAAAGTGCCTCGTCGTCCCGGAATTCGGGATGACTAGTTCAATAGTTTTAATAAGCTTGGCTAGTCGTCCCGAATTTTCGGGACGACTAGTCCATCTCCTTTTCAAAGTCCCCCGATTTTTCGGGACGACTAGACACAGCTTATTTATTTCAACCAAAAAATATGACTTTTCTACCATAAAAGATAAACTTTCAATTCAAAAGGATGAATTTTCAATAAAACCATTAAATGTTCGACCAAAAAATATTACTTTTTAAGAAAATAGTGAAATTTTCAACTAAAGAACTAAATTTTCAACAAAATAGTTGAATTGTCAAAAAAAAAGGCTGAATGTTTAGCGTGTTCAACCTTAAACCACATACATCAATTTTTAACGCAAGAAAATGAAATCTCAAGAAAAAATGTAATAGTTGATATTTCAAACAAAAAATATTTGAATTTTAAATCAATGTTGAATCCTCAACCAAAGAAGATTAATTTTCAACCAAACAGTTAAATTTTTTGTCCGAAACAGAATAACTGTCTACTTAAACAGATGAATTTTTAAACCAAAAATACGATTGAAAAAAAATAGTTAACAAGAAAGATTTCACTCGAATTTTCAATACCAAAATATTAATTTTAAACAGAAAGTTAACTTTCTACCAAAATAGATGGATTTTTAACCCGAAAAGATGAATTTTCAAACAAAAAAGTTGACCGCCAAACTTCACTTTCAAAAATGCCTAATTTTTCCCTGGCCAATTTTTTAACATTAATATTCAATGACCAGAATCTTAGTCTTGTAACATTTTTAACATTGAATCTTTTATAAACAAAATAACACAATTTCAAATAAAAATTGAAAAATTTCAAATTTATTATCCTTGAAACGTATTTAAAGTTCCCGATTAAAAAAAAAATCCCTCACTTGCCCTTAACCATAATATTCCGTGACTTTTCCCTGATGTCCAGGTCAGGGGAATTCGCCTGACCTACGGCCAACATGAGGTACCACTTTTCAGGGGAAAAGGTCAAAGATAAATTTGCAGAGGTCAAATGTGAGGAGGTCATAGGTAAGGCGTCAGAGGAAAAAGATCGGGGGTCAAAGGCAAGGGGTTACTGACCAGGAGTCAAAGGTCAAAGCTGAAGAGTCATGTGTCAAGGATCAGGTGACACATTTCATAGGAAAAGTTCAAAGATCCTGATTATTAGTTAACCATTAAAGGTCAGATTAAAATGTCTATTTATAGTGTCTAAAAAATAAGTAAGAGCAAATTCAGGGCATTTTTAATGAGTGAAAGTAAAGCAAAAGCGGACTGCAATAGCTGAATTCTAATAAATTGTGAATTTCCGTAGTTAGAAATGAAATGCCGGAAGCTTTTAACTGGTATAAACTAATATTGTTTAGATGTCCCATGAGAGGGTAGTAACGAGCGAGGAGGTCAAAATGGTCAGAATAATAATCGAGGCTGCGAGAGAGCGTTGTAAGTAGCGACGCCTGGTTGGTAATGGGAATCGTGCTTTATCTATTCGCAGAGGTGGGATGCAGGATAGTCACCCCTCTTTCTATCTGTGAGTCTCTCTAGGACTGGCCTGACCCCGGAATTAACCACTCTGCTGGTGAACACAGGGTTCCCATTCAATTGTTTGAGGAAGGTAGCGGCGCTAACGACGCACTACCCTCTATTCTCACTGGACGGCTTTTGATCTTCGAAACAAAAGCCTGCATCCCCAATTACCGTATATAGGGTATAAAGTTCGCTACCGAAACAGAAACTACTTACTCAAAAGAAACGTCTTACAGACCCACAATTAACTCCTCGTCTCATTCAATTAGATTTGTATTATTATTTTCTCTATAAACGAAAACTTAAATATCGGCAACCAGGGTTTGAACCGACTGAACATCTGCAAAGTGATCAGAACTTATATAGTTGAGTGGCAGAAGGGCTAATACAGATGGTGCTTTATCATTAAGGAAAAGAGTTTCCGATGTAGAACTGTTTCGAGATTCAAAGTTCTGCCTCGAAGCTCTGTTCGGTTTGCGAAAGTTCTACCTCAGAGGTCAGAGTTCGATGTCGAGTTTCGTTGAGGATTCACCGGCGTGTGGAAGCCAGTTAACCTGTTTAGGAGAGAGTTTCTCTTTTCGGGAAACGGGCGGTTTACTTCCCACTCGCGTCGAGACAATTCCTTGTAATGCCAAACCAGATGCTACATTACTATACAGACTTCATTAGTTTTGGAGTCGTGATCACAAATTGCGGTGAAACAAAGCTTTCTGTCAAACAACATAACTTACAACGGAAAGTAAAAATATACTAATAGAAAATAATTTTGAAATTTAAGTAATTTGATGAATGATAAAATTCGATGTATTAATTCCTTAAAAAAAATAACTTTTAGAGGGAAGTAGTACCGCTAAATGAGAACTTTAAACTTGGGTTTTTTTCCGCTAGGGTGGGCTCCTAATTTGCCTTAACCGAGCGTAATAAAGAGGCACAACTTTTTGTTGTACAAATTGACCCAGTTTAGATATGAGCCCGTTAAATCGAGAGTGAGAGTGCTCGACTACTTAAGTATCGCTCTGGGGCACAATTCTCTACGTATGAAGCACTCAAACCTCGACGGTATGCATACATAAAAGAGCCAGTATTTGTAAATACAGGAGAGCTCAGCAGAGAGAAAAAATTGCCTGGAAGATTGTAGTAATTCTCGACCAAAACTGAAAAAATTAATAGTTATATTAAACTTAAATACTGCCGACATAATCAACAAGTAATAGTAATTTTAGCTCTATCATAATTTGGATAAGTGTACTTTTATGTAACATAACTTAGAACTGCTAACACCATCATGTTAGTCATGTCTCTATAATACCTAAATAGCCCTATAATCGTAACATGCAATTGCGTCCTCACAATGCTTTCTCAAAAAGGAAACGAATAAGAAATGGCTTTGAACACAAGCTGGCGGTAGAGAAGCTTTATGATGCAGTCAGTATTACGATGCATAAAGTGTAACAAATCAGAATTTAAATTACGAAGCCACTTGTGTCTATATAAAGTACACTCAGCGACTTTTTATTTCTTCCTAAACTCCATTTCCGTACTTTCCGTATTTCTTCATTCTTCCCTCGCCTCTACTTCCTTTCTTTTTCTCCATTTTCATCTACTGATCAAGCGTCCAACACAGAATGTTTTTCGCTATGTTTTCCCTTATTCATTTTATAAAGTCAACTGCATCTTAGCAATTGAAAGGAAATGAGTGTTTGTTATTGCTTCGTAACAGCAAAGAGCAAACTATCTGAGGAAATTTATAATCAACTAGTAATTTAAAAAGAAATAAAATAAAAATCTCTATTAATATTAAAAGGCAAGAGTTATTCTTAGAGTTTTAGATTGCTTAATAATAAAAGCTGAATTTCAGTCATAAACTGGTAGAACTTGAATAAAGCAAACGTAGAAAAAAGGTAAGGGGAACGTTAAGTTTATGACTAGCTTTGTTGGTCATGAAAGGTAAACATTTTATAACCAATTTTCTCCTTCGCGTCTGTTATACCTTTTTCCTGACTTGGAAGCAATTTTTTAACGAAAACTTTTTCAGCTTCAGGGTGGTTTGTGTTGACTGAAGCCAAATTCTAACGAGAGAGAAAACTGAGAATTAAAAGTATTTTAAAACGAGCGGCGCCTGACGTGGCTCATCAAAATCTATCACTCAATTTAAAGAATAATATAAACTATTTTCTTGTATCAAAATATAGAGCACGTAGTTCGATGTCTTAGGTTTACTATATAGAGTCGAAATTATATAAGACATAATTAAAAACGTTAATTTGAGGTTTCCCTAAAAAGTGCACCTGCGTCAAGTTACCTTCCATGTTCCTTAATTTGGCGCAGTGCTTATTTGCCTTGTAATAACAAATCAAAAAGGACTTTTTAATAGTCGAACAACAAAGTTCAGTAAAATAAGGCATTAGGAACAAGTTTTTAAAGTTTTAATTAATACCACGTATGTTTAAAAGATTTTCATAAAATTTCGGTCAAAAGGTTACGTAACGAACCTATAATTGTACAGAAATATAAGTATAGTGCGCCAAATTAGGTGCACGTGCGTAGTGTGTAACCACGTTCCATACCCTTAGTTAATTTTATCGCTCAATACATAAATGGATTTAATTATGTGTCCTAGGTTTTTTTTCCGAATGCCGCTCCCGTATTTGTACTTTTGCCCCTTTTTGAGTTGCAAATAATTTTCTCGAATATGCTCAAGAACATTGAACAACTCCGTCGGAAAAAGTAAAGCAATTTTCATTGCGGTTACGTATCCGATTAAATACGTGAAATCTACGATACTGAGTAAGAGGAAGAAAGGGAAGACGAAGACACGTCCTGGACGCTCTTTTCATTTCTTCACTGTTACGTGCCTGGCCTTCGAGAGCGTTCAATGCGCAAGAAGCACGATCGAATATAAATCATGCCTTTGTATTTTTGCAGCTAGTCCCAAGGAGACAGTTGAATAATTTCTGAAACGCCCCTTCACGTGCCGGGCTCTTCGATTTACGGTCCCATAGGCACATCAGGATCCTTTGATCGTCACGCCAATATAAACCACACATGTAGGTAAACTCCCTCGCGTAAGCAAATTCAGATCCCAATCTCTATAACATGTATCTAACTTAATAATAATTTCATCTTAACAAATCAATGCGTTCTCAAAAATCTAGACTCTTACTGAACTCCACAGTTATATAGGATTCTGAAGCTTCGGTAGTTCGCCACCCGAGATAGAATCCTTCAATTTGCACTCTCCGAGATAGACCCTTTTAATATAGATGTTTCGAGATAGAACCTTGTCATTTTGCACCTAAGCTTCTGCGTGAATGCGAATGGCTTAGAGACAGGGCTTCAGCGAGAATAATACGCGGCTACGCATAACACAGCTAACCCGGTAGAGCCGCATCATAAAGTGCATAGTTGTGCCCATATACTCGAGGATATGTCATCAAACAAACCTGTTACACGTCTACACAATCCTATCAGGCAACCCTGCAACATAATACCCTCAACACCACTGTGGCCGTAAAAATTGATAAGCCTCTCAAAACGACCAATGGAAGCAGACGGGATAAATCGAGACAATCAGCGAGCTTATTGTGTCGATACTCCGTCGCTTGTGCAGATAGACGCAGAACTGGCTAAGACGCTTTCAAATTAACAATAAAACAAAAAGGTACAATATAGACCCAAAAGAATGAGAAAAGAAAGAGAGAAAATCGCATTATAAATGTGAAAAGGGAAGAGTAGATAGCGAATAATGGGTGGAGAATAAAGGTGATGTTAAAACACCTGAAGAAACATTCTAAGGGGAAAGAGATAAGCGCAACTTTCAACTTCTGGAGAGGACAACTTCCTACACAAGGCGCTGAAAGAAGAAGGGAAATTGGCGCGGCTGCCTTCCAAAGAAAGAAAAAAGTCCCTTTATTCTTTCTAAGTAAGTTAAAAAGAAGAAAAGAGGCCAGATAAAAGGATTGGAGAAGCGGAGATCGTATTGGATCTACAAAACTTTAAAGGCGAGAATTACACTTCGGGTTTTTAGGTTCAATTAAGATAAATAACTTCTTGAAAAGCTGCCTTTTATTATTTGACATCAATACCCAAGTTTAAATTAATTTACCTTGCTTTAATTATTAGTAAAATTTTGCTTATCAGCTGTTTGCTACCTAATTCATTCCTTCAACTTCTGAGCGGGTTGCGGCCAAGGAAGAAGAGTAGGTAACATGTTAATATAACAGCGTTATAAACGGGGGCATTATCTATAATTCTATACAAGAAATGAGTCGTCAAGTGGACGAAAGTTACGGTCCAAAGTAGCGCCCAGTCCTGTCTTCTCTACCAAGTTCTCTTAAGATTATCGTTAATTTTAAACGTCGTAAATCACTCGAAACACCCTAACTTACGTCAACCCCATTCACGGTGGCACGAGCTGACTCGACTGTATTATGAATACGTCTCCGCCTCGCTGACAGTTTGCCGAACGACAAGAAGAAGGAGGATCAAGTTATATGATGATGATTATATATGTGTATGTGTGCGTGTGTGTGTAATTATGAATAGAAGTGAGGACCAATTCTGGAATAAGCAGAATAGCTAATAATTACTCAAGCTTAAATAGAGGAATCGGCCCCTCAACCTGTGAGACATCATTATCGAGAAGTTTGAGCTACTTGAGCCTAGGGTGAACTTAGACTAGGAAAGATACATCAAACTTTACATTACGTATCCTAACGGGCATGCAATTTAAACTCGCAAACTTTAATATGAAATTGAAAATTCCATTAGAATACAATATCGACGTGTCCGAATGACAAGGTTTCATCTTGGAACATACCCATTGAAACGTTCTGACCCGTAAGGTACAAACTAAAAGGTTTTATCCTGAGATATAAAGTTTCAATATCAGGGTAGCTACAAAAACCCAATTTTGTAATTCCCAGACCTTCTCTGACTTCTCCCTGGCCATTTTTCCATTTTCCCTGAGCATTATAAATTCTTCTTTCAGGTATGAAACCAACCTTACACCTACGAGATCAATAACGTTATTGCAAATAAATTGTTTCAAAATTTATCTTAAAGACTTTTAGTGAGAACAGTCACACAGAATTCTATGAGGTTAGTCATACGTACAATACATGCATTTTCAACCAAATAGTTGAGTTTTCCACTCAAAAAGATAAATTTTGAACCAAACATTTTCAGTTACAACAATTAATTATCAACCAAGAAAAAAGAAATTAAAAAAAAAAAAAATTTCATTCAAAGTGATGAAACTTTGATGAAAAAAAATTAAATTCACAACGGAAAGAATGTACTTGTTGTTTTCACCAACAACTATTTTTACTTTCAAACAAAAACAGATGAATTAAACCAAAAAATACGAGTTTTCAACAAATTAATTGAAACCTCAACCAATAAAGACTAATTTTTGAACCGAAAATATGAATTTTTAACAAAAAAATATGAATTATCTACCAAAATAATTAATTTTCGATCCAAAAAGACGAGTTTTTAACAGAATAAGTGAATTTTTTACTAAAAATGATAAATATTCAAGCAAAAAATTAAATAGTTACATTTTAAATTGGAAAAGTAATTACATTTTCAAGCCAAAATATAAGTTTTCTACCAAAAAAGACAAATTTTCAACTAAAAACGATAAATTTGCAACAACAACAACAAAATTTCAACAAAATAGTTAAATATTCAGTAAAAAAAATGCATTCTTAACCAAATAAACTACATTTTTAACGAAATAATAATAATAATAATATTAATCATTTAAAACCAAACAGATGAATTTAGAAAAAAAAAGATTTGACAACAAAATAGTTAAATTCTCAACCAAAGAAATTAATTTTTAACAAAATTGTTGAACTTTCACTTAAAACAGATACATTTTTAACTTAAAATAGAACTGGACCTAAAATAAAGAAAATTTCTGACCGCTAAGCCGCATGAGTTTTTTATCATATAAACAACATCTGTCGCCTAAGGTTATCTATATTTAATTGAATATGGCTTTAAACAACAAACATCACCGGAGCATGCGCTTTTATAGAGTCTTGAAAAGGGAGTGGTACCAGTCCGAAACATTGACCAATGATCTGGACCTAAAAGAAAGGAAATTTATGACCGCTAAGCCGCATAAGTTCTTTTTATCATATATACAACATCGGTCGCGTAAAATGTTATCTATATTTAAAATAGAATAGTTAAATTTCCATAAAAAAGATAATTTTCAACTAAATAAAATAAATTTTCAACGAAATAGTTAAATGTTCATACGAACAGATGAATTTTCAACGAAGAAGATTAAATTTCTATCGAAAAAGATACATTTTTGATACAAAATGGTACGGTTAAATTTTCAGTTACACTATTAAAAATGTTCGGAAATTTACGAAACATTTCAGACGCAAAAGTAACGGAAGTTTCCAAATGTCTGTTACTGAATACTCGGTACGACTCGGATGTCTTCGGTACCATTCGGAAGGACGCCACCGCGCCGTTTTTGCTTAAGTCGCAGTACAGTGGTCCCAAATTTGGCATGTAGACTGCCACTGCCCAGCAAAGAAAAGTACACGTACGGACATAGTCTTGAAGCTATGTATAATTAAATATTTTTATCTAAAATATGCATAATAGGTGCCCTCTTCCTGCCCGCGGAGCGTCAGTAAAACAGCACTTTATTGTACCGCGACAAGCGGCATGTAAAGTGACAGCAAGGAGGAAGAAGTGCGTACGCAGCTTAACTGCGAAAAATCCACAAGAGTGAAAGAGATAGAGAATAGTCCGTCTCTTTCACTCTTATGGACACTATGTAGGCAGGCTGCCTGCCACTGCCGGCCTGTAGTTTTTTCGGTTAATTATTGTTTAATTTTTTTCGGTTGGTTATAATTTTAATACATATACAATGTACATGTATTAAAATTACAATTAATCGAAAAAAATGTATTACCCTTGGAATTTTACTACATGTTTCGTAAAATTCTGAAAGAAATTTCTAACAGTGTACAAAAAACTAATTTTCAAGAAAAAATCAAGTTTTAACCAATAAAATAAATTGTTAACCAAGGAAATGAATTCTTAACCGAAAAGAAGAATTAATCGCCATGAAGATTAATATTCTACAACAAAAGAGGAAATTTTCAACAAAATACAGGAATTTTCAACCAAATGCATAAATTTTCAGCAAAAAAAAAATTGATTTTCAACCGAAAGAAATAATTTTCAACAAAATAGTTCAATTTTAGACGAAACAAAAAAACGGATTTCAACTTAAATCATGAATCATCAACCCAAGAAAATGAGTTTTTGACTAAGTAGTTCCACTTTTAACTAATTAGTGGAATTTTCAACCATGAAAGATGAATTCTAAACGAAAAATGTAATAGTTGATATTTCAAACAAAAAAGGTTTCAGTGTGAAACCAAAAACAGTTGAATTCATTAAAAAAAGAGGAATCTTCAACAAAATATTCGAATCCTCAAACGAAACAGATTCATTTTTCCACCAAACAGTTGTAATTTTTAACCGAAAAAGGTGCAATTTCTACACAAAAAAAAGACAAATTTTCAACCCAGACAGGCGAATTTTCAACCAAAAAGAATGCATTTTATAAAATTGTTGAATTTTCAACAAAATAATATCATTAGCTTCAGCTTCAGTGTATCGAAAATTCCCAGACTCTTTCAGGTTTTCCCTGGCATTCCCCGACTTTATGGAATCCCCTGACCTGTAACAATCCTGAATATGCATGTTCTGAGCCAGAACCTTGTCATTTAAACTTATGTGTAATAATCATTAGTTGTAAAATTGTTTCATCGGAGTTAAATGAGCAACAGTAAACCTTTCGGTCACATCAATTTTGAACGATCTCAGAGTGAAACCACACAAAACGATGAACGACGCAAACGAGCTAAAGGCTAAAAGGTACAGAATACGGTAAAACGGAACGATGGAGATGTACCACGACTGTTTAATTGACAAACTGATTTGCTTGACGTATATCGAGTTACCAAATTAGGAATCGACCATGAAACGATCTCAATGTTCAAACCGAATTCAGTAACGACGCGATGCAGTGGCTCTTTGTAATTTCGTTCTCTTTGCATTCAACGATTCTAGTAACGTACTTGTGATTATTTAAATTACGTAAAGGGAGGACGTTATATCAAAGAGTAATTTTCTGTGAGACACAATTTTCTGGGATGTGTGTCTTCTCACTTTCTAATTGCAAAAAATAAAAAACGATAAAAAAGGGCGCCTTTTCCAGGATGCAGATCAATTAATCTCTGGTCAGTTTGTAACTATATAGTTTAGAAATTAATTGCAACTCTTATTATCTTATTCTTATTTTCATATCATTTTACTTTCAAATATTTAGTTTAAAAAATTGGTTTAACTAATTTATATTTATAAATCGTAACGTTGAGAATTGCCTCTGCTTTATTACGAAGTTTATTTCAATTCGATAAAATCTGTGCACTAGTAATTTCGCACAGTATGGATGCTCTCCGTATTAGATGTTTCAGTTGATCGATATATTCATTTAAAATCGCCTAACCGTGATACATAAACACTAATAGGACTGTACTATTCTATTTCGCTGCCCATACGATTTATTGAAGTATTTTGTGTTAAAACGAGTGAATCCTGTTGTTTCTAAATACATTTTTTTGAATTCATCAAACAGGAAATTCTCTAAAAGAGATTTGCCCTGAAATATTGGGTCGGTAACGCTACTGGAATACCTCGTTTTGTCTTCGGCATACTCCATACCGAAGGTATATTAAGCCCAGGCTGATGTAACCTCACAGAAAAAGGAGACGAGACGAAATAAAATAGAAGCAAATGAAAAGAAATGAAATAAAGGTTTCATTATTTCTCGGGATACATTTCTTGGTCCGACTTAAGAAACGTCGGCCGGAGTGAAAAACGATGGCAGCATTCCTTGGGAATTAAAGACGTCTCCTTTCGCATAGTCAGAAAGATAGAACGAAGCCAGAAAAGGCAGAGCAGGGAAAGAAAGAAGGGGTTTATTACGGTGCAATAATCGCGATAGCCTCATCTCCACACTTATATCGAGGACAACACAAATAATCACTAATCTCACTCCTATTACAAGCTACCTATCTTAGTCTCTTTCAACTCTACTATTTCTTTTCATTCTCGCAGCGTCCCCGCTACCTTTTCTTTTTACAAATTTAACTGCAAGGCTCTTAGGGCGTAGCGTAAACTACAAATGTCAGAAAATGAAAGACCCCGGGATCCTATTATTTTCCTTTTCACATAAAAAGCAGGTATGTAAAAATTTGGCTCCGATCGAAATAACATTTTTCTGACCAAAATTGGCCGCAATACTTAAAAAAACCACGTTTCTTTGGATTGACATCAACATTTTTGGTTGTATTGAAAAATTATAGAAATAAAAGTTGTAGATCTCTATCAAATACGTAGGAATTCATCCAGAATATTCTTCCTTTAATTTAAAACTGTTTTTCATAGTCTTTTTTATTCTATTAATTTTTTCATTGAACCAACGTTTCTAGTAAAAAAAACGTAAAAGTAGATGAAAAAAGTAAAAAAAAAAACATTTTTCAAAACAGTGGACATTTTAAATTTTACTTACTAGTGGACTTCGTAAAAAATATAAATCACCATTTTCGACCCTTAACATCTCCAATTCGTTAGTTTTTAATTGTTATTTAAATTTTCAATAACAAATTTTTTAATTGGAACATTTTTTCCTTGAGTCTCTAGTAAAATGTTTACTTTTCTCTATTATTCTGAGAAATTTCGTACTATTTTGTATTTTGTTGCAAGCTATTGTATATTGCTGAACTTTATTTTAGTTGTAATATTTTACAAAAAAGTAAAAGAATTTATAATTTTTGAATCCAAATATTTGCTACTTTTACGACCTAGAATTATAAATATTGAAATGCAATAACTTATATGAAATCGGATAAAAGTAAAGTTTCACTTTTTTATGAAAAAATGGTAAATGTACAAAAAAGTACAAAATGCGTATAACGCTTATTACAAGGTTCAAAACAAGCCTGGAAATAATGAAAAGAGTCCGCAAATTATTCCAGGATTCTCGATATATATTTTCACTATTTAGAGTGTCAAGGAATAATTCGCGGACTCTTTAAATTATTTAAAAAATAACCTTGAACCATGTAATAAACGTTATAAGAAATTTTTAGAAATTTGTGGCCTATTCTAAAATCTTAGTTAAGTCATGTTTCGACAAATTATTTTTCCATATGGAGTTGAATAGTAAGTAAAATTAAAAATGTCCACTGATTTTGAAAAATATCAAAATAAATGATATCTGAAAGCCAACATGTTAGGCTTAGGCTAAGTAGGAATGGTAAAGGGACGAGTGAAGTAGTATAGGATGATGTATAGTCAGCCAGGGGCCAAGGAGCGAATCCAGTGATATAGGTCAGCGTATAGTTCAACATTAGGGGTGGTAGGTTAGTAGTATACACCAGAGTACAGTCAGACATTGAGTAACAGTAGTGCAGACAAATATTTACCCCAACATTGGGAGGCAGTCGTATAGGTCAATGTTTAGTAAAACAAAAATCTCGACTCAATGATAGCAGCCATTTACTGCAGTTTTACAGGTCATGTTCAGTCAAAGCTTAGTCAAAGTTTAGTCAAGTTAGCCAAAAATCACAAAACTTTGATGACGGGGCGGCTAACTTGAAGGGAGTGTAGTAGTATAGTTCATCGCATAGTCTGACATTGTGGTAAGAGTTAGTAATATATGTCAGATGAACATTTAGAAATAATAGTGCAAACAAATTTTCAGTCCGACATTTGGGCTAAAATAGTACAGGCCAATGTTTAGTTAGCCCAAAATCTGGAAACACAAAATCCTAAAGTATTATTTGTGTCACTTATGAAGTTGTATACTTTGGGATTAAGGGCCGATTCCACCAACCGTGATTAAATTTTAATCCTTGATTAACTTTATTTAATCAGTACATTGCGTTCCAATTATACAAAGGCATAAAAGAGTCAACCAATTTTGTTCTTATAACCATTAACTGACTTTCATCAAAAGAAGACGTAGATAATATTAATATTATCCAAAATCATAGTTACTTTGTTATATTTTGATTGTGGATCACTATTCCAAATGATGTCACATAAGTGCTTAAATGACATAAGTCATGAAGAAGTGGCCAAATGTGCATTTGCTTATAAAAATTGTTTCAATGATCAACACTTTTGGGTCACTATGATAAATATGACAGAAAGGTGTCTTTAGCAAGACATTTCATACCATATTACCATATTTAAATAGAAATTTTAGAAATGAGAAGAAGGAGAAGTTCATATTTTCGAGGATATGTGATACATTATCATATGAGCCATTCACTTTCTCACAATGTTTTGCACAAAATTATTATTAATTAATTAATTATTAAAATTATTAGTTAATTTTTTATTCTGTATTCCATGTTAAAAAATACTTCAAAGGTTTCCCTCAATATCTCCGTAAAAACACGCAGTTTATTTATGAACGTCTTCTTTGAAACAAAATAAAACAAATTAAGGAAACAAAATGAGGTACGACTTGAGCTCGATTCTTTCTTAGTGAAGCACGAACACCTACCTAAAAAATGTCCCTTTTCAGGGCTACATGGTATGGAAAGTCCGATTGAGCAACCTCCCCGTGGTGCATATCAGGTCACTATAAAAAATATGACATCAAGGATTCTTTTTCCAGACATTTCGAATTGATTCCGCAAAAAAAGTCAAGCCTATTCATGAAAAAATGGTCAAAATTTGCATTTGTTTATACAATTTTTTTGAATAATTATCAGTTTCTGTCACTATTAAAAATATGAAAGCCAAGATTTTTTTGCAAGACATTTCGAATTTATGCCACAAAAAATAAATCAAGCCTATTAATGAAAAAATGGCCAAATGTACATTTGCTTATAAAAATTGTTTAAATAATTAACACTTTTGGGTCACTATGAAAAATATGATAGCAAGGAGTCTTTGGCAAAACATTTTAAGTTGATTCCGCAAAAAAGTCACGTCTTTTCATCAAAAAATGGTCAAAATGTGCATTTGTTTATAAAAATTGTTTAAATAATTGACAATGATTAGCTATTTTTAAATTGTTGTATGCGCACATCATTATCTATGATACTTTATACAAAATATATGGGTAAAATTAGCTAATGATTGCGAATCACGAAAAAACGACTTTTTAAAATTAATTTGTTTATAACATTATTAAAAAATTTTGTTGGTACGCTAGTTCACTGAATATTATTTTTAGTTATTTATTACATTGATATGATCTTTTTTAATGAATTTGAAAGTCTTAGAAGAAATTGTATCACGGAAAAGTTTAGCAACAAAAAGTTGTAACTTTGTTGTTAAATATCCAATTTTTGTTGAGTGGAAATAAAATATCCGCAGTTAGTCATTATACCTGGAAGCCTTACGGTCATTTCTAAAAAAAATAAACTTCAACATCCTTTATGAATTGCACTGTCGGTCGATTTTTGGCCAAAAAAGGTGCTTTTTCCCCCACTGTGCGGTGTACTGCGGGGAAATTGTCCGTATTCAGAGATACGACCAGTATCGCCTTTGAATCTACCTTCAGCGGTTAAACAAGGTTCATATGATTTTACGGAAGTATGGCCAACTGGAGAAATTTCCCCGGAGTACGCTGGTTTTAAACATGTATTCCCATCAAATACACGTCTATCAGAGCAATTTAAAATAGCTAGAAAACGTTCCGGAGCGGGGCGAAAATTGATTGATTTCCAAAAATCCACCTTCAGCTGTTAAACAAGGTTTATATGATTTTACGCATGTATGGCAAACTGGAGCAATTTCCTCGGAGTATGCCGGTTTCAAATATGTATTTCTATCGAATACACGCCTATTAGAGTAGTTTAGAATAGCTAGAATACGTTCCGGAGCGGGGCGAAAATCGATTGATTTCCAAAAATCTACCTTCAGCAGTTAAACAAGGTTTATATTATTTTACGCATATATGGCAAACTGGAGCAATTTCCCCGGAGTACGCGGGCTTTCAACATGTATTTCCATCAAATACATACCTATTAGAGTAATTTCGAATAGCTAGAAAACGTTCCGAAGTGGAGCGGAAATCGATCGATTTTTAACATTGTCCTTTATGTCCCACCGTTCTACCCATTTCCATGGCTTAAAAGATTTTTTTGAACAATTCTAGTTGCTTTTTTCAGAAATTGGCAATTTATGTATAGCTTAAATTTCCATTCCGTGATGTGTCCCAAACAAAAATGCTCATACAAAAATTGAGAAATTATTGACAAAAGTATTTTCGTTCGATTTTGGGTGTGAAATAATTTTAAAAAATATTTCCATCTTTGAATATTTAAAAAACATTTCAATACTAAGTGAAGGAAAAAAATACTGCATTTTTTTGGACTGTCTAGGAAATTTTGAGAAACTAAACAAAAAATTGTATTTACTAATATATCCAAGAGAGTGTGGGAAAAAGTATAGTTAGCGATAGTAGTAGTCTCTTATTTACATTACAAGGTCATATTCGCGCAGCAAAAACTAGACTCATATGTTTGTAAATTTTTTTCTCCATGTTCCACTGTACCTTTTGATAGAACTGACATATTACGATGATTTTTGCGACGGCGTTGGAACTAGGACCTGACCTCATAAATGAGTTACCTCATATTACTCCATAACTACTAGAATGAGATCTTTGCAAGATAATTGAGGCCTATTTCTGTTTTGAATCAAATCTTTATTCAGAGTGAAAAATTGCTTAACTTTAATAGTTATTATGTAAAACGTTTTCTTTTTTTTATTCTAGCTCAATCATAAAGACGTTTTACACAAAAACTATTGAAATTAGCCAATTTTTCACTCCGATTACAGATTTCATTTCAAACAGGAATATACCTTAATTATATAAAAAGATGTAATTCTAGTATTTATGAAGTAAAATGAGATAATTTAATTTTGAGGTTTGATGTTGGGTCCTGGTTTCAACTCACTTAATACAGTCAAGTAGAACCACGAAAACGTTATACTGAAAATCTGTTTTTCTACCTGTATTGGATTTCTCCGTCAATTATTGACTGATAAACATGACTAATTTTAGAGTCAATGGAAAATCAGTAAAAAAATAAATTGTATGTGTGAAACTTAGGCAAAAATTGTATATTGTTACCGAAAAGTGCCGTTGTGAGGTTACAAAAAGTAATATATAATGAATTATCTACGAATTACTTGTTCTTTATATTTTTTTGGAAAAGGTTAAAATACATTAATTTGCTGAAAAAATATTTCTTCCTCTCATCCTGACAAAGACGCAACGCCGCAAACGGGCTCGACGGTTTCTGCCCCCTGCACTGAAGCAGTCGCGTACGCTATTTTTTCTTGTAGTCGAGTCCGTTCAAGCTTCCGTAAAATCAGATTGTTTTTCCGAAGTTCTTTCTTTTTTTCAGTAAAGATGAACAAGATAAGTCATCACCTTGTGCTGTTTCGCATTCTCAATTTAGTATTTGTACCAAACCAAATGTATCGATGAAAAAACGTCAGAATGTCAGCTGCTTTTAGGACTGAGCTGACTGTTGGAAGAGACTGGGTTGGAGGTCAAAAGGAATAACAGAATGCTAAAAGTTCCCAAATCATAAAGAGGCGGCAAATTGAAAAAAAATACATATACATTTTTATCATTTGTTACTTTATTTTTAATTGATTTAATAATTGTACCCTTTTTTTATTAATTGGGCATAAAGTGGGATGTCCAACTAAGGCACAGCTAGTTACCCCAATCTGTACATTCGCTGGGTTGACCGTTAGAACCCAAACAGTAGCCCAATTGGGCAGTGATTTGGCTGCCCAGTTGGGACCCAACGATTAATTGGACAATCTGGCTGGGGCCCAGTCATATTTAATTTACTTATTATAACCTTACATATTTGGTTGACATTTTTCATCAAAATGTTGTATGATAACTACCTCATTTAATTGTTCTTAATTCGATATACTTATTACTTTAAATTTATGACTGTACATTATCGACGAAAGTTTAGTACACGTGTACGTTCTAGAAGAATGACAATAGAAACAAGATTAATATTATTGTCTCAAATAACTTGAAATATACATATCAATACATGTAATTCCAGTCGGAAAAAATGTCAGTTTTCCTAATTAGAAAAGAAAATATTGCAGACTCATAGGCAAAAATTTTTATCAATCTTTTTATTCGCAAGAAATCCTGAAACAAAGAACAGTTTCGGAGTTTAATAGTTTCATTTTGCAAGTAAATTTTTATGGTATTTGAATTATTTATTGCTATTTATGTATTTATTCGTTTTATGATTCAAATTATAGTATATGTTTTTATATAAAAACTAAAAAACAGTTTTTCTTATTCATATTAGATTATAACATAATATAGATAGTAAGGTATAGCAACAATATTTTTTTGATGTAATTATTCATTTTAGAAACGTTTTTCATTGTTCCTCAATGCGTAGTAAAAATATTTCAGTCACAAATGAATAAAAAAAGGAACTTGATTTCTACAAGTTTGTAATACTTCATAATTCATTTCCTTTTTGAAGGAAAAACAAATGGTGCGATTTTCAATAGCAAGTCCTACTATTCACTTTGGATGATAAATGTCTTATTTTTTCGAGATTAAGGTAAAAATTCCTTCTATCTAAACAATTTTAATTTTCTTCTGATTTAAGATATTGAAATGGTCAATTTCAAACAATGAGAAGAGAAAATAATCTTCAATTATACTTTCCATAAGTTAGATTAATAACGTCATAAAAATTAATATCACTGGAATGAAAAAAAGTTTAAATAATCCTTAAAAATAAATATAATGATATCATGGGAAACATGTGCCTTCTTTCATCTAATGACGTAACCATATTTATTGCGCACTCTCGACTGCGAAGGTATATTTACCAACACTGTCTAGAACTTCTAGCAATATCAGCGACTACTTAGGAATTTATAAATATTCTTTTCGACCAAAATAAAAATAATGTTGAGTTTTCTGTAAGTCATCGTGGACTGAATTTGGTTTATTACATAAATTTATTAGACTAAATACAAAAGTTTTTTCGCCACACTATTATCGAGAAATGCAAGAATCGTTGGCATTCAATACTAAAGATTTTGTAATCTTTTACTAAAAGTCATTCAAAATTTATGAAATTTTGATGCCCGTTCAAGATTCCATGACTATTTCTACACTTTGTAAAAGACAAATTTTTCCACAGAGTCCAAATTTCACAACTGTTTGGCAACGAATCATAAATAGCCGGATTTTTTCGGTACACGTGTAAACTGCCTAATTGATTTGATAAAATCTTAAAATCTCATTTTATCACATTTGTTTAGAGTTTATAATCAGACAGCAACCGTTATTGAAAACTTTTATGCTGTTTTATTTCACACTTTCAACTTGTTGAAAATTCAATAAGTGTGCATAACCAAATGTACGTGTTATTTTAGTAAATAGTACAGAATTTTTTCCTTATGTTTTAGATTTCGAGGGAAGTATATTAACTTTGTTTCATGTTTCATACTGTCTAAATCTGAATTAATACAAATTTTACCAATCGAGTTAGTAAATAAAGGTTTAGCTAATGAAATAGTAATATTTTAGAATTTCAATAATCGAATAGTAAAAAAAACAAGTGTACTATAGTACAGTCAATTGGTACAAATATTGACTAACTCTGTAATGATTTTGGACCAAAATGACTTTTCTGGTCGCCTTTTGCAATATTAAATGTTATGTTTAATGTTAAGTAAGTAAACAATTCTAATTTTTCCCTTTGGTATCAATAACTTGTAGATTGTCAGGTTGGTGCAGGTGACGTAACTTTATTAATGAAGTTAAATATGATAAAAAATCAACAAGAAGTAAATGTGTTCCGTAACTTATGGATAGGCATTCATATAATATTATATTTACCGATAAAATCAGGGAGAACCGCAAAGATGAAGAGCAGAATAAAAGAACCCTCATTTTATTTCAGTAGAGGAAAATGAATGATGGAATATACTGTGAACCGTCATACGTATATACACAATGTACATAGTAAGCGGACTCAAAGCTCATTTATTACTTCAAACTGAAAACAGAGTAATCATAAAGGCTTTCAATTAATACGTTAATTGCTCAAGGCTGTTGGAGCGGGTGCAAAAAATGGTGTATTTTGTAAATGCGCATCACGTTTCTACCTCGTTACAGAAGGATAAGATAAATAATTTTTCGACAAAAGGATAAAAGGAGGTAAAATACCCCAAAAAACTCACTTAGAAGTGAGTGCTGCTTTTTTTTACTTTTATGCCACAGATTTGTCCGTTTCGTTCTCAGCTGACGTAAACCTATTTACACAAATGAAACTTAAAATAACTCAGATTCAGGCAAATAAGAATCTTATTCGATGTATTAGGAAATAAATTGTACGAAATATTATGTTATTACATACAATTCTCCAAACTTTGGCTACCAATAAGTAAGACAGAATTTAAATTGCGCAATCTCTATTCTTTCTCCCTGAGAAACTTTTTCTTTAGCGTCATCGAAGTGACACAAATTCATGATCTATTATACAACAAATTGTCAGAATATCAACATTTTCAATAAAACATTGCGGCATATTTATAACGCTGCGAACATTAAATTCTTTTATGTCATAGCGTTTTTTAATCGCGCTGAGGTTAGGTTGTAGCTTATATATAGTCAATAAAAATATTTTCAACTGATGTCTGTGTCATTACAAATATTTCTGACAACTCATGTCTGGAACTATCAGATTGGTTCATGCGTGTATAGTTTCTAACTTTTTATTACAAAATTTATATCTAAAAGATTTCATTCGGTGTATGAACTACATTTGTATTCTTGGAAAAACTAATTTCTTCACCATTAAGCCATACGGCTAGATAAACAGATTTATTTTTAGAAACTCTGAACAAGGCCGAGAAAGTCGAAATTTTGCAAAATTCCAAGATGGTGGCGGGTTAAAATGTAAGAAAAACGCAAGCAAAGAAAGGTTTGTTTGCGGTAACCAGAAATCGGGTTCTCCCAACCAAACTGCCGGGTTGCCTATGGACTGACCCAACTCACGGGTTAGTGAGTGAACTGATTCGGTTGTACCAAGTGTGGTCACTGTAATCGAACAGCTCGGTTGCAGTAACCAAACTGCTCGCTTAAGATCAGTACTCAGAACCGAACTGTTTGGTTACAGTGACCTAAAAGTTCGATTACAGTAATAGCACCGTTGGTTTACAGCAAACGAACTGTTCAGTTAAATCAATTGATCGCCCTTCCCTCCCCCTTGCCATCAATCCTGCGGGATTGGGTGCTGGATTGCAAAATTACACACATCTCTGCAGAATACGCCATTTGTCAATTTTCTCTCTTTTGAAAAATATTAAACATTGAAAAAATATATTATTCAATTGAGAGTAAAACTCTGGCGAGAAGCAAGGCGTCAAAACATATACAGTCCCAACTTCACTGACTCCTGTGCGACAGCCTAAAGCATTATTTATTTCTAAATCATCAATGCTAAGGAATAAAGGTAATAAGAGTAGTTCCTCGTACTCCATTTCTCGCTTCTGCACACTTTAGAATTTAGATCTTAAAAAGTCCATTGCACTTTAATTCACTTTCAACAGATCTTTATGAAATATTATGAAACAGAAACACTGATGCTAAGCAGCTACGGTTAGGCAAGCCCGTCATAACGGTAACTGGCCCACTCAGAAGGTGGCAATTCTCGAGTTTGCGCAGTACGAGTAGGCCAACAGGTGAAAAGAAAATAATTAAGACGGGTGCTCAAAAAGCATTAGATTAATGTAATAAAAAAAAATTAAATAATTAATACTTTTTAAATATTAATATACGCACAATTTAATATTCTAAAATATATCTTAATTGTCAGTGCAGACTAGTGCACTAGTGCGCACGCGTAATGCAGTGAGCCGCAACGGAACTGCGAGGTTCGTGCAATTGAACTGTTACAACCAGACAGGTTGAGTCATCACAACCAAACCAGTTTGGTTGCCACAAACCATCGTCCAGTTCAGGCAACCGAAATTGTGTCAACCAAACATAGTTTAGTAAGGGCAACCAAACCATTTCTTTGCTTGTGATAATTTCACCATTTTTCAACTGAGGCCTCTTAAGATGACAAAATAAGCAAGTTCATTTGCAGAAACTATGCAATAGTCAGTGACAGCCAAAATTTAGAAAAAAATCCAAGATGGCAGCTGTTTCGAATTTAAGAAAGGTGATTTGGACTTCACAATTTTTCTACGGAAGTCTCTTAAACTTGGCAAGCTGAACATATTCATTTTCAGAGACTGTCTAGTAGTCGGTGACAGCCAAAATTTAAAAAAAAATCCGATATGGCTGTCAGCCAACACCTAACCCGTAAATCAGACGCATGTAAATTCATAATGAGTACTGCTTGAAGACTCAGGTTTCTACTCAAATACAAACTCATAAAGCAAAACAAGACTGTCATTATAAATTTCTTCAAGTCTTTTGAAATCTGCCGAATTCTCTTGATTTCTTAAAATTCACTTGTAATCTTTTGAATTCTTATAAAGATTTTTCAACATTCATAAAATATCTAGGATATACCTTGTTTTATTTTCAGTTTTCTGGAGTCTTCTGAAAACATGGAATTATTTTCAACTATTTCCAAATTCATCAACTTTGGTCAACGAGTTAACTACTACTGAATAAGGATGCACACTTTCTTAAATTCTGCAGAATTCAGTGATTTCTTAAAATTCACTTGTAATATTTTTATTTATTTTAGAGAGTTTTTAATTCTTTCGAGCGCTCCAAGTCGTCTTCCTTCTTTCTGAACTTGTTTAGCTCTTCGGAATTCTTCGAACCCTTGTGAAATAATTCAATTCTCTCAATTTTTTTTCATTTTTTTGGAAATCGTTCGAATACAACTTGCATCCCCCCTCCCCCAAATATCTATTTAGTCAGTGATTAGTTATTCATTCGTATCGCACTTCTACTCACATGGAACAAAAATTAGATATTCATTTTTTTAGAGTGCATTTTCAAACGCAAACACAATCTCGATGAAGAAATTGTTGACAACGCCTTTACGAATGGAATTTAATTCACTCTAATCGGGTTTTAATAATTTACGAACTTCATTAAGATCGTCGTCAAACTTAGTTGAACAGGTTCTTTTTCGTATATGGATGTGCTGCCGAAACAAATTAGTTAGTAGTATTCAACATGCACAAGTGATATATATGCAGTTTTTTTCATGTGTGATAGTTCAAAATGTGACTATTTGAATCTTGTATGTGTTTGTGAAGGCACTTATCATAATCTTTCAAGATATTTTTTTTTGGGTTGCATTTTTATCTGAAACAAAGACACTAGTTGAGTAAGCTTGTCGACGCTTTTAACGAGATTCGTCAATTCGTAAAAACTGATTAGAGTAAATCAAATCCTATTGTTTAGAATGTCATCAAAAAATGTACACCGGGGGTGTGTTCACAGTTAAAACTATACCTTACAAAAATTTGTTAGTGATTTTTTATATATGCGTATACTAATGGGATACGATAAAATAACTTATTGCAATGACTTAATCATCTTATTAGGACTGGACCGAACCCCGTTGGTGCATGTATCAGAAATTTCAAAGAATTTTTTCTGCATAGAATTTTTTCCTACAAAAAAGACACTGATCAATTAGTTTTACGACGCTTTTAATTACGTTCGTTAATTAGTAAAAACTGATTAAAGTAGCAGTAAGATATGATTAACCTTTATGAGGGCAAGCTAAAATCGTGACATTAAAAGGCAAGCTGGGCCTCTCAGGCCCGTTGAAATTCAAACCCCTTTTTTCAGAAAGTATAGAAAACCCGGACAAGTTATTGATGAATGTGGAAAAAAAGTTGAGAGCGTTAACGCAAGAAAAAATGATGACACACGCGAGCAGCACTAGGGTGGATCAAATATTAACGAGACTTATTCTCTGTGGACCAGAGAAGATAATGTACGGCCCGAAATCTGTATCGAGTCAGCACTCAGGTCTGCAAGAAGATGATTGAGAATAAAGTCCGTCCATCCGTTGCGCAACGGATTGTACTAAAATTCCTGAGAAAGAAGCTGATCTGTCTAGCTGAAAGTCTCCGCAGATTTTTTGAAGATCCAAATTCTTAAAGGCCCGCGTGTGCTTTTAGCATAAATCTTGCTCTGAGGAGAGAGAGAAGATTGAAAACGAGAGACGCGGCCGCCATCCCAAGACGAATGTGACTCAAAGAAACATCTCCGCAGTTCGCGACCTTGTGGAGGGCGATCATCGTACAACCATCGCTGAAATTGCTGTTGAACTTGAAATCAGTTATGTCAGTGTTTGAAACATCATCTTCTTACGGATATTAAGGCTGCTTACCGGACAAAAAGACCGACACCAATCCATGAAGGACGTGAATTTGCTCCACAACGACGCCAGGCCACATACCGCGAATATAGCGTTAAAAATTTGGATGGAATTTCCTGAACTACACTGGAACACCCTGCCCACAGTCCAGACTTATGTCCTTGTGACTAAAACATGTTTGGACCCATGAAAAAGGCGTTGGGAGGACAGCATTTTGTGGACCATGCGGGGGTAGAGGTTTCCGTGCGCAATTGACTCATAAGACGCCTGCCTTCTTCTTAAAAAGAGTACATCAAGAAACTTCCAATAAGCTGGTCAAAGTCTGTTTCCAAAAGCGGAGATTATGGGGAAAAATAATATCACTCCTTTGTATTTTTCTTTCATACTAATAAACTTTCACAAACAAAGTCTCGTTCATATTTGATCTACCCTCGTAGATGTATTTTAGCCATAAAATAATATAAATCCTCCAAAACATTGAAAAAGTATCTGTAAAAACTGGAATGTATTCGTAAAAACGGTTTTTTCTCATGCAAACATGAGTGACATGAATACTCTTTTCATCACGGTATTCATATTTAATGTTGCAATGAACAGTGGGCCTGCGAGGCCCGGTTTGCCTTTTTATGTTTATAAAAAATATATAGGTTTCCGTGGAGCACTCCACAGATGGGATTTTCACAATACCCTAATTTTTTCATGTATTTAGACTTCACCAAAATGAATTTCCATGCACAAGCCCTTACATCATACACAACTTTTTGTAACTTGAAAATTGTGATCCGCCGGACCTGTGAGACCCGCTTGCCCTTTTGAGGGTTAAATGATTAAATGCATCACTTATCATCTAATTAAGACTGAATCGGGCATTGGGGGGTGCCCACTAGCAATTTTGATGTTTTTCTAAATTGAGAAAATCAAGGAATTGAAGCAAACTCAATTGCTTCAAAAGAGTGCAAGGAATACAAAAAAAAATTAAGTTGTATTCAAACGATTTTCAAACAGAAAAATGAATGAAAGTGTTTCATAAAAGTTTAAAGAATTCAGAAGAGTTCGAAAAGTTAACAAAAATTGAAGAATCAGGGAAAGCAATTAAAAACTCTCTAAACAAATTCAAAATGTCACAAGGGAATTCTAAAGAACACAGAATTCTGCAAAATTAAAAAAGCTTGAAGGAATTTAAATAAATTCAACGAGCATTCTACAGACTTCAGGAGAATTAAGAAAAACTTTAAAAGAATTCAAAAGACTTCAAGTGATTTCAAAAACTTATACATAACTCTGCAGAATTAAATAAGCGAGTGCATCCTTATTCAGTAGTAGTAAACCTGTAGGCTCACAGAAATTATTTCTGCTACGCATATCGAATTCTTTATTATTCTATTTTTTTTCTTACATGTGTCAAACATGTCGGCCTCCTGCTTTTCGTCTTTTGTACACTTTTCCACTCTTAAATTTTAGCACAGAAACTTTATAAATTGCATTTTCTAAATTCGTATCCTATCCTTCATAATTCTATTTTAATCTTATTCATATCTATTAGGAGTATAGTGAATATACTTTTTTCATATCTTCATCAAACACATATATTTCTCTGACACAATAGTACATTTATCTCATTACAGAGTATCATTTTTTTCATAAAAGTCGAATTAAAGTCACGAATATCATCTTTTCAAGAGAAGTTATTGAAAAACGAAAATCACGAACAATGTTGTATTTTATCTTAACACATTTCTTGACATAATTATTTGTGTGTATGATCAGATTCTTACGGTAAATTGTTAAACGAATAGGGGTTCAATTACTATAGATGTTCAGGGCTGTTAGATGGATTGTGAAAAACATTAGGATTGAAATATTGGATGTCTCCAGGGCTTAGCGGTGGATCGTGAGCAATATTAGGCTTTACACCATGTGCATGAACAGAGCTGTGCGATGGATTTTGTAAAATATTATTTAAATCAGGTTGGTCAGCAGATTCGTGTGGTGTATTGTGAATAAAATTAGGCTTCAACTGATGTGGAATAGCAGGGTTGAGCTTTGCATTGGGAATAAAATCAGGATTGTTTTGCAGTTCATTGTGAAAAAAATGAGGATCGAAATCACGTGGCGCCTTGTGCTTTCCGCGTATTACAAGCATATTAGGAATTTTCAATTCTTTGCCTATAGGAAACTCGTTTTCTTCATCTGCAGTCATTCGCACAATGTCTTTGGTTACCATGTGTACTTTAACGCGTTTGTGACTTTGATCAAATACTCCACGAACAACACCAGTATTGCTTTGCACTCTTGCCATTGCGTAATCACCTACTATTATAACAGGAGTTTCTCCCGTCAACATTCTTTGATAGTTGCCAGATGTAACTCTTGTTACAAGACCTATGTCTCGAGGATAAGTGAATACACCAAGTCTCAATACCAGCGGAAGTTTGGGATGTGAGCCAGAAGGATCGTCGGCCTTTCTGGCAATATGATGTTCGGACTGTCGAGGCGGACTCAATTCTGTGAGGAGAAAAATAAATGGACTAATTTTTAATTATTAATACTTGAGCGCATAAGTTAGGTGTGACCGACATTTTTTGGAAGAAATCATTTTAATAGGAAATGAGATTAAACATTTTGAAAGTTTGCGGAGTTAAATAAAAGGCTCTAAGGAATTCTCTTCTGTGTCTACATTTTTATAATTACGAACAAAACTTGCTGCATCTCATGTTTACGAGGTCTTATTTTGAGTCCTAAATTTCCTGAAACGTTTTTAATTCAGACTTTAATGTAAATTTCCAGTCGTTTTCGACGTGACAGTTCATAATCATACGAGTATTTTGACTTTTCAAGTAAAGTGTAACCTGTACTTCAAATTTTGAAGGAGTAAGTTTTACTTTTGACTTGCTGATAATACAATATTATTTTCAAATTTTTATCCTCATTATTAGCTATCTGTAATAATTTAAATCAATGATCAGATTTATTTGAGACTTTCTTGCAAGGTCTCAGTTTAAAAAATTTTCAGCTAGATTTCCTGCGTCTCGAAAAAGCCAAAAATACTCCAAATATGCCGAGCTTTTTTCTGCGTATACGAGATATTAGGGGCCATTCGTAAATACACAATAAATATATAAAGGGCGCATGTACAATGCTCCGGAAAAGAATTGTTAGGAGTATAACTGAAGTGTGTTGCACTGCGGTTGTAGGAAGAATGACTAGGGATGCTTGATGGAATAATGAAATCCTTGGCGACAATATGAGAATAAGAATAGAAAATTTTTACAGGAACAAGAAGAGAAAAGTAAAAATTTTAGTTAGAGAAAGAAAGGAATGCGCAAAGGCAATAAGAAAGAAAATAGCAGTACAGAGTTAGTTGGCATTAGAAATAACAAGGGTGAGATGGTATACGATTCGGACGGAATAAAAGACGGCGTTAGGGACCACTACAAGAAATTATCGGGAAGTGAAGCTATAGAGCAACACGATGACGCAGATGCGTCCTCATATGCGTGACAGGAGCGTCGCACGTCGTGAAGGTCGCAAGTCGTGCGGGCATGGTGCGAACACACATTGCGGGTTCTTGCGGACGATATATATATATATATATATATAGCCATAGACTGTCACAATTCGGCTACCCTCCCCCCCCCTAAAACTGTGACATCTTTTATGGAAGCTCCCCAACTTTTAAACAAATAGTTGAATTTTCAATTAAAAATATAAATTTTCAACGAAAAAGGGAAATAGTTCAATTATTAATTAAAAGAATTAATTTTTGAAGAAAAAACGGATTTTTAACAAAATAATTCAATCTTAAACCAGTAAATTAAATGCTCAACAAAGTAGTGCAACTTTCAGCCAATTACTTAAATTTTCAACGAATAAAGATGAATTTTCAATAAAAAATTTAATAGTAGAATTTTCAACTGAGCACGATAAATTTTCAGTCGGAATCGGATTAGTTAAATTTTAAGTTTAAAAAATTAACTTTCAATTAAGAAAAAAACGAATTTTTAACAAACAGAGTTCAATCTTCGACCAAACAGTACAATTTTCAACTATAAGAGAGATGAATGCTGAGTTTAGATGGTTTATTTGTAAAATAAAAATGATAATTTTCATTTTTTCAAGCATTTAAAAAATTTGTATTCACATTTGCATTTTTCATATGTGGTGAAAAATTCGGCGCAGTGTGATGTAGTTTTTGAACAGCTCCTGAGAGAGGGGTTACGTATAAATTCATAAAACTATGTATATTGTAAAAAAATGAATTTATAATAACATACCACTTCTAATTTTTTGAAAGCGTCCCGAGCCTCACTGTCTTCAACTCCGTGACTGCTGCAAACGGCACTGAATTCTGTTTCGTCAATTGATCCATCACCTGGAAAAAATCAAAGATTTCATAAGTTTAGTATATAAATGTATAGAAATTAAATCTAGAATTCAATTTATTTTCATAAATTTTTTAATTTTAGATTAAAAATTACCTGATGAATCTTCAAGGTCGAAAACGAAATTCATGTAGATTTGTTGCCATTCGGGAGCATTTTCGGGATCCTTTGCGTATTCTTCCCACATCGAGTACCACTCATCTCGACTGATCTAATGGTTTATAGATTAAAAATCAAAATCAATTACAGTCAATTGTTACATACATCTTATTACTCTCATTTTGAGGTGGAACAAGGAATTTGTGTAAAAATCATAATTCTCACTTCGGATAGGAAGTTTTCCAAAAGAATTACAATTCTGACGTCGAGAAGTGAATTTTGCAAATAAAAAATCTGATTTGGGACATGGAATTTCATTGAAGAAATATAGTTTTAATTTTGGGTGATTTCCATCGCGAAGCATATTAATTTTTTATTTGAGAGAGGGAATTTTAGTAAAGAAATATAATTTTGGTGATTGGGACAGGAAATTCCCGTAAAGAATTATAATTTTTACTTTGGGACAGGCAATTTCCGCGAGGAATTATAATTTTAACTTTGGAGAAGAAAATTCACTAGGACAATAATAATTCTAAAATAGGACCGGGAATTTCCGTAAAGAATTATAATTTTTATTTTGGTTTAACTTTTGCACAGGAATTTTCGATAAGAATTATAATTATTAGTTTAGGAATGGGAGTTTCCGTAACAAATTATAATCTGCCTTGGAACATTCTGATTTAGAAGTGAAGGGTACTTAAAACAAATCACCGTTCAAAGTCAGAATTCGTCACATTTTAAACGTACGGCACGGTGGATTTAAAAAAAATCTACCTATTATTAATGAGTGAGGTTTGGTTCAGTATATGCAACTATAAATGCAATATCTAATAGTAATAAAATTAGGCTATTTGGGATCATTTTTTAATTTTTACGTTGATTATTTATTTTTAATTTGCACACAGGTAAAATGAATATTGTGCGCCGCATTACCCGACTGGTAGGGTAAGTTGACGCACGTGGACTTTTTTGGAAGTCTTAATAATTAAGTATTTTAATTAATAGAGATTCAATTTTTCATATGAATCAAGCAAAGTTCAGATATTGATCTACTTGTTACATATTTTTCCATTACATTATTGAATATATTTTTAAATCTAACGATTGATATATGTTATGCGCGCCGCATTACCAGCTTCTCCCCTATATTCACAAACATCATTAATCTCATGCTACGTGCGCTTGTATTTTTTGATTTATGGGCAAAAATAATCATTGATATAAAAAATTTCGAATTTGACTATTTTTTAAGTTTATTTGTACCTACGTTATATAAATATAATTTTCAACCAAATAGTTGAATTTTCAATTAGAAAAGACGAATTCTCAAAGTCAAACGTAATATTTGATATTTCAACAAAAAATATTTTAATTTTAAATTAAAAACAGTTAAATTCGTCCAAAAAATAAGAATTTTGATCAAAATAGTAATATTAAATATAATTTTTCTAGGATGATTTAGAAAGAAATTTCTGATTCAAGATGTTAGAAAATCTATAGAAAAACTTAATAAATAGATCTGACTTTAAGTAAAGTTGTAGGTTTAAAGGTTAATCAGTTTTGTTTGAAAATTTATCTTTGTTTTTGAAAATCCAATTTTTGGCTAGTAATGCAACAGTTTTGTTAGGAATTCACCTCTTTTGATTGAAGATTAATTTTTTGTGGAAAATTAATCTTTTTTGGTTTAAGAGTCAGCTGTTTTCTAAAAAATTCGACTTTTTAGCTTAAAAACTCAAATATTTTGTTAAAAATTCATCTCTTGTGGTAGAGAATTCATCTTTTTTGGTTGAAAATTGAACTATTTTTTCGAAAATGAATCTGTTTTTGTCGAGGATTGGAATATTTTGTTGAAAATTCCTTTTTTTTTTTTGTTCAAAATTAATCTTTTGAACTGTTGATTTAACTGTTCCACTTTTGGTTGAAGATTGATCTTGTTTATTTGAAAATTCAACTATTTGCTTGAAAATTCATTTTTTTATCAAACTTTAACTGCGCTTCGTTAACAGTTGAACCGCTTTGTTCAAAATTTATTTTTTCGGATGAAGATTCATCCAGGCCTCGGAATCACTACACTATTTTACACTTTTTGCAATGATTACACTATCTTACTACTATTTCGAACATAATTACACTAAAGACACTCATTTTTCACAATTGTCTGCTAATTCCAATATTTCTTTACTTTTTATTGAAAAATATTTTTCAACTTATTTACAAATTGGCTATAAATTGTCTCAATGTCTAACTAGAACCGCCCAAAATGATGAATTTTCAAGTCAAAAAGACGATCTTTTAATTAAACAGCTGAATTTGCAAGTATATAGTTAAATTTTAAACCAACAAGATGAATTTTCAACAAATTACATAAATTTTCCACAAAACAGTTTAATTTTATACCAGATTGTTGAATTTTTAAGCCAAAGAGACGAATTCTCTAAAAAAGGGTTAAATTCTCTACAAAATAGTTTAATTTTCACAAAAAAATGAAATAGTTGATATTTAAACCGAAAAAGATTTAAATGTTGAATCAAAAACAGTTGAATATAACCAAAAACGACGAATTTTCCAGAAAATATTTAAATCCTCCACTAAAACAAATTAATTTCCAACGGTAGTTACATTTTCAAACAAAAAAGTTAATTTTCTGTGACGAATTTCTATGACGAATTTCTATGACGAATTTTCAACAAAATACTTGAAGCCTTAACTAAAATATATTAATTTTTAACTATACATTGCATTTTTAACCAAAAATTGAGTTTTTACCTAAAAATGTTTAATTTTATATCAAATAGTTGAATTTTATACCAAATTGTGAAAAATTCAAGTAAAAAAAAATTATTTTTCTATAAAAACAGTTGAACTTTTTACCCGAAAATAATAATTTTCAAAAAAAAGAATTTTGAAGAAAGTAGTTCAACTTTTAACTAAGGAGTTGAATTTTTAATCTAAAAAGATGAATTTTCAACGAAAAATGTAATAGTTGATATTAAAGAAATAGGAAAAAAAAGAAACAGATTTTCATAAAAAATAAAAAAAACTGTTGGATTTAACCAAAAAAGATAATTTTTTAACAAAATACTTGAATCCTCATCTAAATTAGATTATTTTCAACTGAACAATTCGATTTTTAACCACAAAATTTATTTTTTTCCATAAAATACGAATTTTCAACAAAATAAATCAATTTTCAACCATATAGTTAAATTTTGTACCAAATTGTTAATTTTTCCAGCCGAAAATACGAATTTTTTACAAAGCCGTTTAATTTTTAACCCGAAAATGTGAATTCTCAACAAAAAAGTTAATTTTTGACTGAAGCAGATCAAGTTTTAACCGGACAGTTACATTTTTAACCAAAAAAGATTAAATTTCTACAAAAAGGATACATTATCAAATCAAAAAGATGAATGTTACAAAAAATAGTTAATGTTCAATAAAATAGCTGAATTTTTAATTTAAAAAAATGTATTCAAGAAAGAAAGAAAATTGTAATCAAACTCTTGAATTTTCAACCAAGATGTATGTCTTCAAATTAATTGTTGAATTTTCAACAAAGTAATTTAATTTTGAACCAAATAATAATATTTATAAATAAAAAATATGAAATCTTAACGAAAAAGTTAATATTAGACCTTTCAACCGAGAAGAATGATCTTTAAACAAAAAATAGTTGGATGATCTTATTAGGTTATATTAATTAAGTTCGCATTTAAGTGGACAAATAAGAAAAAGGGGAAAGACTGTGAAGCCTGCGATAAATAAATAGGAATTTTGATATTTTATAGTCCAAAGAAAAACATTTTAAATAAACATTGATATTTATTTTTAATACTTAAAAAATTTTGTGACACTATTTTGACACTTCTCAAAAATAAAAATTTTGACACTATTTACACTATCTTTTATCTCTAAAGTGAGTCCGAGGCCTGTTAATCGTTTCAGTTGAAAATTTATATCTTGGATTCAAAAATTAACTATTTTGAAAGACCCTTTTATATTGAATACACTATGGTACTTACAATAATTTTATTTAAAAGAATTTATTCTCCCAAGATTCCCCTATTTCTGTGAATATCAACCTATTTCCCCTGTTTTGAGAGCTTTTTGGGCTAATAACTCTGAAATTGAAGTTCTTACAGTTACAGTATGTTTCAATTCAAAATAATCAGTTTCAAAATGAATGTAATAAAGCAATTCGTATTGGATAATTAATATTATAAACGCTTAAAAGTCAACCAGAATTTTTCTTCTAAATTAGAATTAGCCACCTTAAATTTTGATCCCAATTGGAAGTGGTTTTATCCAATAAGGGGAAAGTTTATCGACAAAACTTGAAAGTTTCATTGAAGGCGGAAATTGTTACAGAGGGACATATTTGTCTCTCGGTAATTGGTAATTTTATTAATACCTGACCAGAAGTTTCGACAGGAATTATCCACTTCAGGCGGTACGTGCTTCATGTTACTTTGCGACTTCTCTCTATTTTGAATCCGACGAGTACCTAATAAGTCATTTCAAAGGCTGGAAAATTGATTTTCCATGGGTGGCTACCCTTGGCAATAACTCTTCCAACTTGAAGGATAAACGAGGAGAATTCACTTTCATGGAATGCAACGGAAAACCGTGAAACTCTCATTCTAACTTTGTCAAGAACGTCTCACTAACGCGCGTCACGTCAAAAGCTGGAATCTATTATTCTCATTAAGTATGTGTAGAGAAATTGCAACTTTAATGGAATCTAAGAAGTTAAAGCGTTCCATTTATTTCATTATTGTAATTTTAATAAAAACGAATCATATAGCTTTTGCCAAAAAAGGGAAGCGTAACTCAGAATTATTGGGTGGCGTTATGTGAGGGAAAAATCTGAAAATGAGGTAATTTTATTGGTCAGGAAAATTTAGGGATTTTCAAAAAACATTGGCAAACGTCAGGGAATTTTTCATAAGAGGCACTTTTAAACGCTGTAAATGTTAATTTGAAAATTTTTTATTCCGTTTATAAAAGATTCTATGTTAGAATTTTTACAAGATTCAGACCCTGGTATTTGAATGTTAATGGTAAAGGAAATTTAAAAGATGGTCAGGAAAAATTTAGCGAATTTGGAAAATGAAGTTTTGCAGTTGCTTCCTCCTGGCGAATATATTTTTAGTTTAAATTTTTATTCTTGAATATTCAACAATTATATGAACAATTCATCCTTTTGTGTTGAAAGTCAAAAATTCGTCTTTTTGGGTTGAATTAAACTGTTTTTGATTTAAAATTAAAATCGTTATTCTTTGAAATATCTACTATCACATTTTTCGTTGAGAATTGATCGTTTTTGGTTGAAACTTCAACTAGGTGGTTAAACGTTTAAACCGTTGGTCAAAATAAATGATTTTTTTAAAGATTCATCATTTTAGTTTAAAATCATATTATTTTATTGAAATTTCATACTTTGGTTAGCAAATTCATATTTGCGCGTTAAAAATTCAAATGTTTTGTAGAAAGTTCGTCCTTTTGTTTGAAATTTGGTCCTTTTTGGTTAAAATTTGAACTACTTTCTAAAAATCCCTTTTTTGGTGGCTTATTCATAATCTTAGTTGAAAATTCATCTCTGTGGCTGAAAATTGGACTATTTTTCTAGAAATTTGTTGTTTTTTTTGTTGTCGAAAATATTTTTTTTTCAATGAAAATTTAATATTTCGATTTTTGGGTAAAGAGTTATCTTCTTTAGTAGACAATTCATCCCTCGGGTTGAAAAACTATATGTTTTCTGAGTGACTGAATCCGAATCCGAGGTCCAAAAGAACCCCAGTACGTCAGGGTTCTGACATAACCTTATAAAACCTCATAATATTTATTTTTCAATTTCGGGGGTCAGACAATGTCTATTATATATTTTTGGGGTCACTAAATCCGAATCCGAGGTTCAAAACCCCCAGCACGTCAGGGTTCTGACATAACTTTATAAAAACTCATACAATTTTTGTTTAAAATTTTTTTCGAGTTTATGTCAGAATTTGTATGAGGTTTTATGAGATTACGTCAAAACCCTAAAGTACTGGGGTTTTTTGGACCTCCTATTCGGATTCAGCGACCTCAAAAACATATAATAAACATGGTCTGACCCCCGGACATGAAAAAAAAAAAATTTATGAGGTTTTATGAGGTTATCTCAGAATCCTGACGTGATGGGGTTTTTCGGACCTCAGATTCGGATTCAGCGACCCAAAAAACATATAGTCCACATGGTCTCACCTCCAGACCCGAAAAAAGATTTTTTTGTGTGGCTGTGTAATTGAACTATTTTGTTGAAAAACATTTTTTTTATTTGACATATCAACTATTACTTTTTTCGTTGACAATTCATTTTTTTGTTGAAACCTAAAATTTTTGCGTTGAGATTTCAGCTGTCTTCTAAAAAATTCGTTTTTTTGCTCGGAAATTTAACTTTTTTTTGTTGTTAAAAATTCAACTTTTTTGGATGAATTGTAATCTTTTTTGAATAAAAAATTCGTCGATTTTGTTAAAAATTCATCTTTTCGGTTTAATAAGTCCAATGTTTTCTAAAACATTCGACTTTTGAGCTTGAAAGTCGATTATTTGGTTGCAAATTTCGAAAATTCAACTGCTTTTTTGAACGTTTGTCTATTTGGACAGAATGCAATTATTTTGTTAATAACTCGTCTATTTAGACAGAAAATTAATCCTTTTGGATTGAAAATTCACGTTTTTTTTATTAAAAAGCAAACTGTCTTCTAAAAAATTTAAATATTTTGTTTAAAATACAACATTTGATTAAAAATTCATGTTTTTCGTCCAAAATCTAACTATTTTGTTAAAATTTATCCATTTTAATTGTAAATTCATCTTTTATGATAGAAAAATAATCGTTTTTCGTGAAAATAAATTTTTTAATTGTATTTTGAAACTGTTTTGTTACGTTTATAACGTATTCTATGGTAAAAATGATATCATATTAAAATTCTAGTCTTTGTATATTAAAATTCAGGGAAAGTGAAAAATTGGTCAAGGAAAAATCATGTAAAGAGTAAGGAAATTTTGAGATGGAGTCTACTGGGACAAGATCCTTCATAGCATCGAAAGAATTGAAGATTTTTTTTACATCTTCTCAGCCCAGAAAATAATATATTTTAACAATAAATTTTTATGATTCTTCAGATCATATTTTCGATCCAAGAGAGTACATTTCACCCTCTTAAATCGCAAAGAATGTCAATCCATCTCACTGAAGGAATTCTGCTATAAAAATTGAAACGTTGGGGTTAGGTTTCGAACTCAAGAAAACTTATTATGAAACTATTGTGGGGATCCACATTCGCTGGTTTTCGCATAACGAGTTTTATTACGCTCGCCGATAAAGGGCGGATCGTATATGAATCAAGTTTGAAGGGCCACTCAAGAGCTTACTACTCGTACATACATATATATTGATGGGAAACCGAAATGCCGATGAGAAGCACTAGCTTGCTCTTATTACCCCTTTGGTGAATTACGACATTTTCTCCTATGTAGTTGAGATCCGACAACACGAAGACAAAAAGTCATCGACGATTGAAATTCCAGCGCCTAGGAAGAGTTTAAACCCCTAAGATGAACGGTACGACAGAACATCTTCGGATCGAACCCGAAAATATATTGCCTCTTCTCTTCAATGGTATTTCCGTAATGAAATCTTTGCGAAATTACTCTAGGTTGCTCTCTTTGCAAAAAAAAATTTTGAAGTATTTAGGAGATATTACTTCAACAGGATGTTAAGGTGGATAAATTCAATCTGAAGAGTTTATTTAACTCAGGTGGCGTAATGCACATTGGAAAGTTCTCATACTCTAGATTTTTTAATTCAGTGGATCAGTGCATTTTAAGGATGTACTTTACGTACAATAATTTTCAAAAATCATCAGAACTTTATAATGATTTGTGCTTTAGCTTCAATTGCTGAAAGCTGCCATTCTTATTCAATTCTAATTATAATTAGCTGACTTTATTTTTAACAGATTCTGGAAAACTCTATTTGGTTGGTTTTTATTCAAATAATTGTAACTTCAATAAAAAACTAAACATAATTGTCAATAATTCATTTAAAGAATAAAATCAGTCCTTGATCATTTTCACTAAATAATAATGGCAGCTTTTTTGTAGAGCGACCGTGAAAAAATGCAAATAACTACTGTCAAGTAAATACGTTAAACCGGGAAGTTTTTTTTCTCAAGTAAGTTTCGGTTTACTATACAAAATTAATTACAATTAACAGTCAATTGGTATATTTTTACCTATCAGTTGAAATTGATTCCGAAAAACACTTATACTAGGTTGGAAAATTTATCAGTTATTTTAACAAAGTCTGACTTTTTAGAAAATTCTCTTCATCTCACGAAGTGGAGATGTCAGTTCAAAGACAGACATGTTAATTGAAGTAATCTGTTCTTTCTCGGGCAATTACTTTTAATAATTTCTTTCTTCCCTTTTAAATGTATTATCCAGTTTGAGTAAAATGCGTTGAAAATGTAAAATATGAAACAAACAAAAAATATCAAGTGGAAAACGTATTTTATAGCCTGGCACCAAGTCATTCCTGAAGTGACATTTTATGAAACCGAGAATTTTAATTTATTATTTTCCAATTATTATCTCATTTTTAAAAGGCTGTGCCCGAATAAATCAGGCTATTTGTACCGAAATTTCTGTACGCGTAGCTGCGGCCTTTTTAAAAATCACATTCGAGCGTTGGCATTGAATATTGAGTGGAAATGCCGCGTGTAGGTCAGACATCTCACTCTTAATCATTTTGTTATCCTTAATTGTGTTCTATTTTACAACAATTTTTTAGAAAGTGACAAAAACCAAAGTATCAGTATCGTTTACTCACATAGATATATTATTCTCCGTAGGTATATTATTATCGACTTTATAAAACGTTTTAAAAACTGTCCAATTTTGAAGGGGACTGTATTATTTTTAATAACCACTTTCGAATGTTAATATTGTATTAAGTGGAAAAGGTACATATAGATCAGACATGTAACTCTGGTTCATTTTGTTATCTTTAAATGCGTCCTATTTTACAACAATTTTTCAGGAAGTTGCGAAATCAAAAGTATGAGTCTGTACATTGTGAACATAAGTAGAATTTGATTCCGAAAAAACCTGATATCAGGTTGGAAAATTTATCAGACCTTTTAACAAAGTTCAACTTTTTGAAATTTTTTTTTAAACTTACAAAGTGAAAAGGGCAATTCAAAGACAGAAATATTAACCAAAGTAACTCTTTGGCTCTACTTTTAAATGTATTGTCCAATTTAGTGAAAGGTCTATGAAAAATTAAAATATCTAAAAAAACATACCAAGCGAAAAAATGTAATTTATAGTCAGACACCAAGTATTTTCTAAAGTGATATTTTATTAATCCGAAAGTTTTAATTATCTCCGTTCTTAATTTTACAAGTTCTCATATCACTTAATTTATTGAATTCTAATCATTATCTAATGCTTATAAACCACTTTCGAGTTTGGATATTAAATATCAAGTGGAAAAGGTGCATATGAGTGAAACATCTCACTCTATATCATTTTTTTATCTTTAAGGGTGTCCTATCTCACAACAATTTTTTCAAAAGGATACCTAACCAGAAGTATCAGCATCGTTTCCAAAATTAATTACAATTAACATTCAGTGGGTATATTTTTCTCAATTTTATAAACCGTTTTTGAAAATGGCTCAATTTTGAAGTATATTATACGTGGTGAACATAAGTTGAAATTGATTCCAAAAAAATCTGATATAAAATTGTAAAATGCATCACCTTTTAAAAAAGTTTGAATTTTTGGAAAATTTTTTCAATCTTATGAAGTGGAAAATACCATTCAAAGACAAACATGTTAATTAAAGTAACTACTTTTGCATCCAAAGTAACTTTTATTAATTTTCTTTTAAATTTATGATCCAGTTTAATGGAAGTTCTCTGAAAAAGTAAAGTATTAAAAAAACGGTAATTAATTAATTCATATTGCTTATTTATTATTCGTATTGCTTTCCAATTATTGTCTCATTTTTGAAAACCACTTTCAAGTGCTGATATTGACTATTAAGTGGAAAAAGTATGTCTACGCAAGAAATTGTGTTATCTTTAAAGGTTTTATATTTTCAAGGCTTTTTAGAAAGTTACTGAAGAAAAAGTAGGGTTTATGAGTTTACTAAATGAGATAAATTAATTAGAAATAAGAAGAATATTCTTATGAATCCAAAGAAACTATGTCGTTTTTCTTTCTCCTCTTAACTAACTTGATTTTCACAGTACCAGGAATCACATTTTCCCCCTATTCCCCTGTTCACCCCTAATAAATCTCCCTTTTCTCCTAGTCCAGAAAAATTTTACCTTTCCCCTTTTTCTCCTTTTTCTCATTTTTTTTCTGTGAATATACGACATTTGAAAATACAATTTAAAAAAACTGAATAAAAAGTTGAAGTTGAAACATTTTAAAACATGTTGAAAATGTGAAAACCGGAAACGGAAGTTTTTATTCCATATTAAATTGGTATAGTTGAAAAATATATCGTAATTTAAAAAAAAATGTATCAGAAAGTCTGCAAATTCTAATTTAAATTGACGAAGTTGAATAATTAAAATATAGAATATTCAAAGTTGATCAATTGCATAGTTACATGTTCTAGCTTGAGCAATTTAAAGTCAAGCGTTTAAAATGGATTCACTTGAATTTTAAATATTTATAGAAGTGTTGAGCAGCCTTAAATTTTATTTTTAAATTTTACCAATAAAAAATTTACAAATGTTTATTTGAATGATTTCGAACTAAACTATTTAGGATTTCAAAAAAACTTTAAAACTGAAATATTTTGCCGCTGAATGAATGCAGATTAAATATTTTTGAAATCTCAAATATTTTTGGCGCTCAAACTAGAACTATTTTTAATTTTATTAAATTTCTTGTAAAAATAATGTGTCTTTTTCTCTACATGTAAACATTAACGTTTCTTCTTTCGTCTGGACTTTTTATATTTCCATGCGTGGATTTTCATCGACCTAAGTATATTCAATTTTTTAACATCAATTCTGTAATAGGCAGAAATCGTTAAAAAATCATTTCACATTATGTACAAATATAACATTTTTTCTGAAACAATGGTTTCTTCTTTTCTACATGTAAACATTTATGTTCAATCGCTCTCCTTTTTCGTGAAAAAATTACTATATTTCCCCTTTTTTGAGCTCTTTTTGCGCTGTGCTCCCTATAATACGTATTTCTTATCCAAAGAGTAACTGGCGTAGCTTCATTAAAAGTTGGTTCAATTGAGCGGATATACGTCGTTTATTCTTGAAACGACGAAAGGAGGAATTTTAAGCGAAATACTGCGGTGAAGTGACTTATTTTGTCTGCGGCGAGCCAAAAAAGCGCATAGTTCCAGAACAAAGAAAAGTCTCGGAAAATGTTAGCTCACGAAGAGTTGATAGGTAGTCGTGAGTCAGCAACGAATCTGGAGTTTGAGGACGAAGGAGCAGAGAATTCGGGTTTCCTAGGACCGCTTTAAAGCTAGACCACGCATTTCTTGGCGGTTAGCCAATTCGTCCTACCGCAAACGTAGTTCCTATTAGCGCTGAGTACCATGCGTATTCATTTTCAAAACGAATTTAATGTCCTCACTAGTGCAGCAGTTAAGTGGAAACTGCTTCCTGGTTGTAAAAAAAGTAGCAAAAATAGGTCAGCTGGAAAAAGCTGAAGATAGGAGAAAGATTGAGAAATGATTACATTTAGTGTTAATATTGCACTTGAAAGTTTTTTTGCGGCATTACGAACAAATTCAACAACAAATTCTTACAATTGGGCAAGTGGATTGAAGATTTTCAAATTTTTATGTATTTTAGTAATTTTATGGATGCAAATAACTTTAGATGAAAAAAAAGTAAGAAAGCATTTTTTGTCGAAATATAATATTTAAAAAATAACTTAAAAAATGGAAAAAAAATTATGTTTGAAATCTAAATGTATGTACGCCTTTCCTTATTATTTATGCATTACATTTCTACGAAAAATTTCTTTTTTCCGTCTAAGATTATATACTTGCATAAACTTAACTTTGAAAAAAAATTTTTTTTAATGTTTCGCACACGAAACGTTTAAAGAATTGAACATTTTCAAACGACTTGCCCAATGTTGAGAAATTAAACAAAACATTTTTTGAGTTGTAGTGCTACAAAGAAACTTTTCAGCGCTATTATTGGGGAATCTAATAATTTTGAGTTTTTTCGGGGGAAAGGCTGGGAATTCGCCTGAAAGTTTGTACACATTGAAAAATACGGGAAAATTGAAAAATAGTTTAATTTTCCACATATACAGAATCGTTCATATAATGATTTTTTTGTTGTTCAATTTGTAGTATTCGAACTACAGTTCAATTCTAAAAATCGTTCATTAATTTATATTTCCATTTGATTAACTTAAAATGTTTTTTTTTTTTTTTGTTTTGAAAAAATTTCAGTTTTAAACGCTTATAATTATTTTGTAATTGTTTAAGTCTTCAAAACTGCATTTAAAAGTTTTATGAAGCTCAAAGTGTTTATTTGTGCTGACAAACTTTTAATTAGAAGTTATGTTCTTCAAATTCTATTTATTATTCATTTAAGGTGAAATGTTTTGCAACCAATGTTTAAGAATTATGTTTCACTTTATGTATTTTTTGTTTTGAGTGATTATCAATTTGAAAAGCTGATATTTCATATTAAATTTTTTTTCACAACTTCATCAACGATATTAAAAAAGAAAAAAATAATTAAAGAAGCAATTACAATTTAATAGTACAATTAATTTTGTTATACTATTTTTTGGAATATAAACTTCCGGCAAGAAGTTTAGTACAAACTAGTTTTTGTTAGTTGCCTACAATCGTCCAATTTTGATAATAAAACCAATTACAGTTTTGTGCTCAAAGTGGAACGAAAGATATAAAATGTCTGCTTCCAACTATAGTAGGTTGAAGTACTTGTAACCATTCTTTCAGAAATATTGCGAAAAAAGCTGAAATAAAAAATTGTCTTGTGCTTATACTGAGAAAAATGTTTGTTTCAATCAAACTAATTCTTTCTTTGATGTAGGGTCAAATATAAATGCTTTGTTTTACAAATATATATATATATATATATATATATATGGGTCACGTGACCGGCTTCCTACCTTACCGACACTTTTTTTATTTGTAAACTTATTTTCACACGAATAGCCACATTGCGTTGAAAGTTTGGGATAATAAAAAAGAAGCACTGAGAAACGCGACTCTGGTCCTAAATTTGTATAATTATGAAAAAAGCAAAAAAATATTATTAAAAAAAAAAACTTTTTTCATAATTATAAAAATTTAGGACTAGAGCCGCGTTTCTTAGTGCTTCTTATTTATTATCCCAAATTTTGAACTCGATGTGGCTATTCATGTGAAAATAAGTTTACAAATAAAAAAAATGTCGGTAAGGTAGGAAGCCGGTCACGTGACCCACTCGTCACATAGCCTTAAATACCAACTATTACATTTTCTGGTGAAAATAGTATATTTTGGATCAAAATTCAACTGTTTTGCAGAGAATTTGTCCATTTGGTTTCAAAATTCAACAATTTGGTAGCAAATTAATGTAGTTTGTTGATAATTCATTTGTTTCGTTCCAAATTTAACTATTTGGTTGAAAATTCAGTTGTTTTGTTAAAAGCTAATTTTTTTGGCTTGAAAATTCAAAATTTTGGACAACCCCTAATTAGCCATTGAGACAATATGTATTTTATTTATATATTATTTTTTAAAGAAAAGAAAAGAAATAGTGGCATTAGGAAACAATTGTGAGAAAATAGTGTATTTAGTATCATTTTTCGAAATAGTAGCAAAATAGTGTAATCGCTCAAAAAAGGTGTAAAATAGTGTCAATCGTGTAGTGAGTCAGAGGCCTTAAATTCATACGATCCGAGCCCTGTAAATAAAACTCCCGGTGTTTCCCCGATTTACCGGTCCACTAGACACCCTGAAATTATATTTTTAGGTAGAATTTAGATTACCCATAGCGCCTGTGATTTTAGACACAGCACCAGCCATTCCTCCCACCGTATGTCCAAGCATACTCCTTACTCCGAGGAACAAACCCTCAGCAAATTCTCCTGGTCCCTGAATTGCTCCTTGGAACGGCTCATAAAATAAGTCTTCAATTCCTTTCATCGTGCCAACTACTAGTCCATACGGATTTCCGATAACATCCAGACCCAAAATTAAAACGTAGACTTGCTTGATGGCCTGTCCGACGTAATGATTTGTCGCTTCTGAAATCAGCTGCTTATGTGTCATGAAGACATAGTCTCTCTCAAAGTAGGCCAACCTAAAAAAAAAATCGAACAAGTAAGCATTTGGGACATTTCTCAACAGCAAAACGACAGCCTAAATTAATTTATTTCAAAAAGTGTTCATACTTAAAGACAATGTCGTTTATGTCCGTTAATGTTACTCCAATTCCTTGAAGCAAGACGTTCAGCACTTGAGGTACTCCAGATGATTCTCCACCACTTCCAGACATTGAAAAACTGATGTGAATCTATATCAGAATTTCCCAATCAATAAATTGAAACTGAATGGGGTGGTCCAAAAAAGGCTTTTTTCTTCTCAAATAGCATAACTACAAAACGTTTTTTTTTGTGCCAAATGGCCCCTGATTTTTTCAGGGTTGAAAAAATAAAATACAATTCATCAACATATTCTGTTATCCGCACAATCTGGGTGAATTCAATTTCACAGACACAGATTTCATCCGTGAATAAAAATAGATAGATTCTACAATACTGCGGAGAGGATCGTGAGAATAATTTGTTTAAAAGAAACTTCCTTCTTGTTCCAATCCTACGCGGTGGATCGCAAGTAGGATTTATTTTGAACGGCTCTTAATTAGTCTTCAATCCTAAGGAGAGGATCATGAGAGGGTTTTTATTCAATCGAATAAGGTCCCACCTCCGATCCTACATAGGAGGATCGTGAGGAAAGGTTACATTTACGCAAAAGAGTTTGATTTAAACTTCGGTCCTATGGAGAGGGTCGCGAGTGAGGGTTTTCGATGAATAAAATTTAATCTTTCTCCGATCCTTCGGGACGGATCGCGAGAAGGTAGCCCAATTTGAGGAAAGCATTCAATTAAACTCTGATCCTACATAAAGGATTGCGATTGAGTGGGTTTCGTTTAATTCAATTAAATTTTTCTCCGAGACTACGGAGAGGATCGTGAGAAGTGAGTCCGAATTGAAAAAAAAACTTTCAGTAAACTACGATTCCTACCGAGAGGATCGCGAGTGAGGGGCTTTGCGTTAATTAAATTTAATATTCCTCCGATAATACGGGAAACTTGATTTAAAGAAAGCATTTAATTAAAGTCCGATCGTACAGAGAGGATCGCGAGTAGTGTGTTTCGTTTAATTAAATATAATCTCCATTCGTATCAAAAATGTAAAATTTTAATTTGTTGATTTTAGATTTGTGATCATAAGCCTCATCCAGGCTAACATCACTACGATGCCAGCACTTTCAACACTCCAATATCCACTGTTTAATTAAAAACCCTATACCACAGAGACGATCGCAAACCGCATTTATCAGAAACCATTTTTATTTAAACTCTGATCCTACAGGGAGGATCACGAGTGGAATTGGTTTTGAATAGTTTAAATTAGCTGCGATCCAACAGGGAGGATCGCGAGCCGAATTGACTTAAACTAATCTTATTTAAACTCCGATCCCACAGAGAGGATCGCGAGGAGGATTGAGTTTTAAATTATATAATTACCTCCGATCCTACAGGAAGGATCGCGAGCCAAATTTATTTAAACAAAGTTTATTTAAATTCCCATCCTATAGAAAGGATCGCAAATGGAATTGGGGTTTAAAAGGTTTAAATTGGCTGCGATACTACAGGGAGGATCGCGTGCAAAATTTATTTAAACTAAAATCCTACAGAGAGGATCACGAGTGAGGTTCATATAAACGACTTTTAAACTCCTACCCTAAAAAGAGGATCGCAAGTGAAATCAGATTTGTAATTGTATAAATTCTCTCCGATCCTACAGGCAGGATCACGAGCCAAATTTATTTAAACAAATATTTATTTAAACTCAGATCTTACAGAGAGGATCGCGAGCCGCCTTTATATAAAACCACTTTTAATTGAAGTCTGATCCTACTCAGAGGATGGCGTGTGGAATTAGGTTTTAAATAGTTTAAATTCTCTCCGATCCTACAGGAAGGATCGCGAGCCAAATTTATTTAAACGAATATTTATTTAAACTCAGATTTTACAGAGAGGATCGCGAACCGCATTTAAATGAAACCACTTTTAATTGAACTCTGATCCCACACAGAGGATCGCGAGTGGAATTAGGTTTTAAATAGTGTAAATTGTCTCCGATTCTACAAGGAGGTTCGCTGACTAAATTTATTTAACCTACTCTTATTTAAACTATGAACCTACACAGAGGATCGCGAGATGGATCGGATTTTAAATAGTTTAAATTCTCTCCAATCCTACAGGGAGAATCGCGAGCCAAATTTATTTAAACAAATGTTTATTTGAACTTCGATCCTACAGAGAGGATCGCGAGCGTCATTTATTTAAAACCATTTTGATTTAAACTTTGATCATACAGAGAAGATCGCGAGTGGGAGCGGGTTTTAAATTGTTAAAATTCTCTCTGTTTCTACAGGGAGGATCGCGTTTTAAATTGTTTATATTGTCACCGATCCTACAGGGAGGATCGCGAGCTGGATCGGGTTTTAAATTGTTTAAATTCTCTCCAATCCTACAGGGAGGCTCGCGACCCAAATTTATTTAAACAAATTTTTATTTAAACTCCGATAGTGTAGAGAGGATCGCGAGCCGCATTTATTTAAAACCCCTTTTATTTAAACTTTGATCCTACGGAGAGAATCGCGAGTGGAATTCGGTTTCAAATAGTGTAACTTGTCTCCGATTCTACAGTGAGGATCGCGAGTGGGATCGGGTTTTAAATTGTTTATATTGTCATCGATCCTACAGGGAGGATCACGAGCGGAAGCGGGTTTTAAATTGTTAAATTCTCTCCAATCCTACAGGGAGGCTCGCGACCCAACCTTATTTAAACAAATCTTTATTTAAACTCCGATCATGCAGAAAAGATCGTGAGCCGTATTTATTTAAAACCACTTTTATTTAAACTTTGATCCTACAGAGAGGATCACGAGTGGAATTCGGTTTCCAATAGTTTAAATTGTCTCCGATTCTACAGTGAGGATCGCGAGTGGGAGCGGGTTTTAAATTGTTTAAATCTCTCCAATCTTACAGGGAGGCTCGCGAGCCAAATTTATTTGAACACATTTTTATGTAATCTCCGATCATGCAGAGAGGATCGCGAGCCGCATTTATTTAAAACCACTTTTATTTCAACCTTGATCCTACAGAGAGGATCGCGAGTGGAATTAGGTTTCAAATAGTTCAAATTGTCTCCGATTCAACAGTGAGAATCGCGAGTGGGGCGTGTATTAAATTGTTGAAACTCTCTCTGATTCTACAGGGAGGATGGCGAGCCGATTTTACTTAATCTAATCTTATTTAAACTCCGATCCTGCAGAGAGAATCGCGAGTGGAATTCGGATTTAAATTGTTTATATTCTCTCCAATTCTACAGTGAGGATCGCGAGTGGGAGCGGGTTTTAAATTCTTAAAATTCTCTCTGACTCTACAGGGAGGATCGCGGGCTGAATTTATTTAAACTAATCTTATCTAAACTCCGATCCTACAGAGAAAATCGCGTGCAAAATTTATTTAAACTCCAATCCTACAGAGAGGATCGCCAGTGGGATCGGATTTTAAATTGCTTAAATTCTCTCTGATCCTACAGAGAGGATTTCGAGGCAAATTCATTTTAACAAATGTTTATTTAAACTCCGATCCTACAGAGAGGATCGTGAGTGGGATCTGATTTAAAATTGTTTACATTCTCTTCGATCCTACAGGGAGGATCGCGAGCTACATTTATTTAAACTCCAATCCTACAGAGACGATCGCGAGTGGGATCGGATTTTAAATTCTTCAAGTTCTCGCATTCCTACAGGGAGGATCGCGAGCCAAATTGACTTAATCAAATGTTTATTTAAACTCCGATCCTATAGAGAGGATCGCAAGCCGCATTTATTTCAAACCACCGTTATGTAAACTCTGATCCTACAGAGAGGATCGCGTGTGAGATCGGATTTCAAATTGTTTAAATTTTCTCCAGTCCTACAGGGAGGATCGCGTGCAACATTTATTTAAACTCCAATCCTACAGAGAGAATCACGAGTGATTTTTATATAAACAACTTTTGATCTCCTATCCTACAGAGAGTATCGCGAGTGGGAACGAATTTTAAATTTTGCAAGTTCTCTCCAATCCTACAGGGTGGATCGCGAGCCAAATTGATTTGAACAAATGTTTATTTAAACTTCGATCCTACAGAGAGGATTGCGAGCCGCATTTATATAAAACCACTCTTATTTAAACTCTGATCCTACAGATAGGATCGTGTGTGAGATCGGATTTCAAATTGTTTAAATTCTCTCCGGTGTTACAGGGAGGATCGCGTGTAACATTTATTTAAACTCCAATCGTAGACAGAGGATCGCGAGCAAGATCAACTTCTAAATTGTTTAAATTCTCTCCGATCCTACAGGAAGGATCGCAAACCAAATTAACATAAACAAATGTGTATTTAAACTGCGATCCTGCAGAGAGGTTCGCGAGCTGCATTTATATAAAAAACAACTTTTATTTAAGTTCTGATCCTACAGAGAGGATCACGAGTGCGATCGGGTTTCAAATTATTCAAATTCTCTCCAATACTACAGGGAGGATTGCAAGCCAAATTTATTTAAACAAATGTTTATTTAAACTCCAATCCTACAAAGAGGATTACGAGTGTGATCGGGTTTTAAATAGTTTAAATAGTCTCCGATCCTACAGTGTGGATCGCGAGCCGAATTTACTTTAACTGATCTTATTTAAACTCGGTTCCTACAGAAAGGATCGCGAGTGGTGTCGGTTTTTAAATTATTTAAATTCCTCCGATCCTGCAGTGAGGATCGCGAGCCGAATTTCTTTAAAGAAAGTTTATTTTAACACCGATCCTACAGAAAGGATCTCAAATGGGATTGGGTTTTGAAAGGTTTAAATTGGCTCCGATCCTACAGGGAGGGTCGCGAGCCAAATTGATTAAAAAAAATGTTTATTTAAACTCCAATCCTACAGAGAGGATCGCGAGCCACATCTATTTGAAACCACTTTTATTTAAACTCGAATCCTAGAGAGAGGATCGCAAGTGGAATTGGGTTTTAAATAGTTTAAATTCTCTCCGATCCTACAGGGAGGATCGCGAGCCAAATTTATTTAAACAAAAGTTTATTTAAACTGCGATCCTGCAGAGAGGATCGCGAGTGGGATCTAATTTGAAATGGTTCAAGTTCTCACCAATCCTACAGAGAGGATCGCGAGCTAAATTTAGTTAAATTCTCTTTGATCCTAAAAGGAGGATAGAAAGTCAAATTTATTTAAACCAATGTTTATTTAAACTCCGATTCTACAGAGAGTATCGCGATTTGGATTTGGTTTCAAAAGGTTTAAATTGGCTCCGATCCTAAATGGAGGATCGAGTGCCAAATTTATTTAAGCTCCAATACTACACACTCAAAAGAGTATATTGCACACATCCGAAGTAAAAATACACAAATAGTGATAATTTAAATCAAATAAACATTATACTTACAATAATCAATTTGGGAGACTACATTTTTTTCTTTAATTTTGCAAAAGTCAGGGGTCATTTTGACACGAAAAGGAACATTTTGTAGGGGAGACATTGGAGAAAGAATAATAAAGCCTTTTTTTGAACCACCTAACTGAATACGCTTCTAACGATAAGAGTATTTGTTTGATAAATGTTAAATAGGTACGAACCTTCAAAGGAGAGAAGTGAAGCAAGTCGAAGAAATTCTTTTGCTCAGCTGTTGTGATCAAGCTCACGTGGTGCACGAGAGGTTCGTCTACCAACTTCATATCAGTTTGGAAGAGCTCGCTCTATATTACAAGAATATAAAAAAATCTTTAATAAAAGTTCCAATTGTTTCTAAAATTTTATTTTTTCTAAGAGAGTGATAAGGTCTAATATCTTTCAAATTTCCAACTAAACGCCATTTATATGCCCCCCCCCCCCATCCCACAAAAAAACTTACAAGGAACTGAAAAAAAAATTCAAATGTACCGACAACAGGCTTCACAGGCCCAAATTATCTGAAAAAAGGGGAAATAAGGAGATTTTTGACGAAAATAGGGGAATAAATTCAATTCAATAAGATTAGTGTGGGCTCTATATTACATTCGATTTCAAAAACTTTAAATTCCTAACATTTCAAAGAAAAATAATGCATTTTCAACAAAATAGATGCATTTTTATCCAAATAGTTGAATTTTAAACAAAAAAGATAAATCTTTAACAAAAAAATGTAATCGTTGGTATTACAAAAATAATAATAATAATTTTAAATAAAAACAGTTGAATTCGACCAAAAAAGACCATTTTTTAATAAAAATTGTTGAATCCTTAACAAAAATGTATTAATTATCAACCGAAGAGTTATGTTTTTAATCAAAAAAGATTAATTTTCAAACCGAAAAGACGAATCTTCAACAAAAGCGATAAATTTTTAACCACGAATGATTTTTCAGTCAAAAAAGAAATAATTATTAAATTTTTAAGCCAAAAAGACGAATTTTCTACAAAACATTTCAATTTTCAACCACGAAAAATTTTTCAGTCTAGAAAGTAAAATTTCTTAAATTTGATCTACAAAACAGTTGAATTCTCAATCAGAAAATACGCAATTTCAACAAAATGGTTAATTTTCTACCCAAAAATATAAATTTCAAACTAAAATATTAATTTTCAAAGTTTTCAACAAAATAATTGAATTTCGTACAGATTAATTTTCAACACAATAGTTATTTTTTTAAACAGAATATATACAATTTCTACGGAAAGAGATGAATTTTAAAGCCAAAAATACGATTTTTCAACAACAACAAAATTTTAATTTTGAGTTGAAAAATATGATTTGGAAAAAAAATGTCAGCAAAAAAGTTAAGTTTTTAACGAAAGATATTCAATTAAATTGATGAATCTTTAACAAAAAAAAACTAATTTTTAACAAAGTAGTTCAACCTTTAATCAAATAGTTGAATCCTCAACGAAAACAGATTAATTTTCAACCAAACAGTTGAATTTTCAGCAGAGAAAGATTTTTTAGGCTAAAAAGATCAAACTATTGAATTTTTGAATAAAAAAGACGAATTCACTACAAGGATTCACAACTAAAAAACATGAATTATTAACTAAATTGTTGAATTTTTAACCAAAATTTAGTTGAATTTTTATCCCAAAAAGGCGACTTATCAACCAAAATGTTGAATTTTCAACAACAAAATTTATTTTTCAACGAAATAGTTGAGTTTTCTACCAGAAGAATAAAATCTTTAAACCAAGAAGACGAATTTTCTACTCAATAATTTTATTTTAAACCCAAAAATATGATCTTACAATAAAATAGTTCAATTTTCAATATAAGAGATGAACTTTCAACTGAACTGATAAATTTTAAATAAAAAAAAATTATTTTGAATAAAATAGTTCAAACATTTAACCAAATACCTAAATTTTTAAACAAAAATATGGATTTTCAACCAAGAAGATTAATGTTCTACCAAAAAGATGAATTTTCCATCAGAGATGAATTTTCAACTGAAATTATGAATCTTCAACCCAAAAAATGAATTTTCAACAAATTAGTTCAGCTTTCGACCAAAGAGTTTAATTTTTTGAACAAAATAGTTGAGTTTTCGATTTAGAAAGACGAATTATAAACAAAAATGATAATTTTTAACTAAATAATTGAATTTTTAACATAAATAGTTGAATTCAACCAAAAAGATGAATTTTCAACGAAAAGGATAATCTTCCACCAAAACGGTTACATTTTTAACCAAAAAAGATTAAATTTCTACCAGAAGAATAGAATTTTCAAACGAAAAAGACGAATTTTCTACCCAATAATTGAATTTTCAACCCGAAAAAATGAATGTACTACAAAATAGTTCAATTTTCAATATAAGAGATGAAATTTCAACTAAATTGACAAATTTTCAATAAAAAAATGAATTTTTAACAAAATAGTTGAATTCAACCAAAAAGATGAATTTTCAACATAAAGGTTAATCTTCCACAAAAAAGTTACATTTTTTACCAAAAAAAGATTAAATTTGTAAAAAAAAGAGATCAATTTTCAAATCAAAAACACGAATTTTTAGTAAAAGAGTTGTATTTTCAACACAAAGAAAAAGATGATTTAATGAATGAAGAAAAATATTTCAACTAAATTGTTGAATTTTTAATTCAAAAAGATGATTTTTCAACAAAAAAGTTCATTTTCAACCAAATAGTTGAATTTTTTACAAAACAATAAAAAATTTAACCAAATAATATAATTGTCAACCAAATAATAAAAATTTTAACTAAGTATATAATAGCAGACTTTTCTACCAAAAATTAGAATTTAATTTGAAAATCGTGAAAAGAGTTGAATAGGGGAAAAACTGTGAAACCTGTGATAAATAAATAAGAATTTTTTTAATTCACAGACTAAAGCATAATAGTTTAATTAAACTTTGAAGTTAATTTACGATACTTTGAAAATATTGGTTAGGAAACCGGAAATTTTTCTTAGAAAATAAGGTAAAGAGAATATTATTATACTCACCTCTTGTGAATCGTTGGCTTCATCAGCTTCGAACAATGCAGCCAAAGCGTTCATAAATGCAATGTCCACTTTAACGTGGAATTCCTGTACAAGAACTTTGAAGTAGCGGAATTGCTGAACCGTACTGTGTTCTAGCAGTCGTTTCACCATACTGAGTTCAGCAAAAGGCTTCATGACTGTTAAAAAATACAACAAATATTTATTTATTTATGAAGAAACTTAATACAATATTAGCTGGATATTACGGTTCCTAAAAAAAAAACTTTTTTTTTATACCCCCTAAATTTGTTCCATTTGACGAAAAAATAAATGCATGTTTTTATCTTATTTAAAAAAAGTTTATACTGCGATTCTGGGACCTAAAAAAGCCCAAAAATGATTCTAATTATTAATTAACAGTTATTTCCGTAAAAATAAAAAGATTTTGTTTTTCAGGAAATACAACTGATGGTACTAGATGTCAAAAAAAAATTATTGGAACAAAAATACTACCCCTAAACGTGAAAAACTGCCCTTTATAGGGTTAAGAAAAAAAAAATTTCGATTAAGTAATAAGCATTTGGCAAAAAAAAATGAAATTTTAATAAAGTAGTTCAATTTTCAACCAAGTAGATGAATTTTCAAACAAAAATTCTAATTGGCTACAAAACACTTAAATTTTCGACAAAACAGATGAATTTTCTACGAAAATAGTTGAGTTTTCAACCCAAAAAGACGAATTTTCAACAAAATAGTTAAATTTATAAACAACGAGTTTAACCTACAACCAAAAAATGAATTGTTAACAAAGAAGATTAATTTTATACCAAAAAAGAATGTTAAAAAAAAGAAAGAATTTTGAGTCAACAACGAAAACAAAATTTCAAACTAATTTTTTAATTTTCAAGCCAAAAAGAAGAATTTTCTACAAAACAGTTGAATTTCTACATTTTAAATAGTTTATAAATTACAAAAATTGGTTAAATAATTCAAAATGTGAAACAGAGAGATACCCAAACATGTCCAATTAAAATATAATGTAAACAAGTATTTATACCCATGTATTTTGTTAAAAATTCGCCTTTTTTGGTAAAACATAATTCTTCTTGGTTGAAAATGGTTGAAAATTCATCTACTTTCCAGTCTATTTTGTTGAAAATTCTTGTGTTTTAGTGGAATTCAACTGTTTTTTATTTAAAATTAACATATTTTTTATTTGAAATTCAAGTAATTGTTTGAAATTTGAACCCTGTAGAACTACTTTGTTAAAAATTTAACCATTTTGTTGAAAATTCTTTTATTTTTGAATGAAAATTAATTTTCCAAACTAAAAATTCTACTATTTGTTTGAAAATTCAAATTCATGTATTTAGTTGAAAATATGTCTTTTTTGGTAGAAAATAAATCTTCTTGGTTGAAAATTCAACTATTTACGAGTCTATTTTCTTGAAAATTCTTGTTTTTTGGTTGAATTCAACTGTTTTTTTATTTAAAATTAACATATCTTTTATTTGAAATATCAAATTAAATTGTTTGAAAATTGAACCGTGTTGAACTACTTTAAACAAAATTGTTGGTTCATAATTCATCTTTTTGGTTCAAAATTTAACTATTATATTGAAAATTCTTTTTTCTTATAAAAATTACTTTTTGAAACTGAAAATTCTACTATTTGTTTGAAAATTCACATTCATGTATTTAGTTGAAAATATGTCTTTTTTGATAGAAAATTAATCTTATTGGTTGAAAATTCATATATTTTCGAGTCTGTTTTGTTGAAAATTTGTCTTTTTTGGTTGAACTACTTTTTTAACCAAATTTTGTTGTTGTTAATTCATCTTTTTGTTTTGAAAATGCATCTCTTTCTGTAGAAATTTAATCTTTTAGGATTAAAAATGCAACTGTCTAGTTAGGAAATATTCTGCTTTGGTTAAAAATTAACTTTTTTGTTGAAAGTTCATATTTTTGGGTTGAAAATTGACCTGTTTTCTAAAAAATTCGTGTTTTCGGCTCGAAAATTCAATTTTATTTGGTTGCAAATTTTACTATTTGGTTGAAAATGTATTTATTTTTAAATTAAAAATCAAATTATCAATTAAATTTATTTCTAAATTTATTTTTGGTATAAAATTAATCTTCTTGATTTAAAAAATAACTATTTGTTTAAAAATTTATGGATTTTGTTGAAAATTCGTCTTTCTTGTACAAAATAAATTTTTTTATGTTAAAAATGCAATTGTTTGGTTGCAAATTCATCTTTTTAGGTAGAAAGTTAGTTTTTTTATTGAAAATTAATTCGCTTCAATGAAAATTTATAAACTTCTTTAAAAAAAAGTAAATAAACTAATCATTAAACTAATAAAATATGGAATAACATCATATCCGTTGTTCAAACTATTGAGTTGAAAATTTATTTCATTTTTTTTGAATTCGTCCTTTTTGGTAGAAATTAAAATTTTAGTTATTTGGTTATAGATTGATGTATTTTGTTCAAAATTTGTCTTTTCTGGTAGAAAATTAATCTCATTGGTCGAAGATTCTTTTTTTTTTGTACAACATTAATCTTCTTAGTTGAAAATTCATCTTTTAGGTTGAAAATTTAAATTATTTGGCTGAAAGTTCAACTGATTTGTGGAAAGCTCATTTTTTTGGTTTGAAAATTTACCATTTTGGATGTTTTTTTTTCTTTATCGACTGAAAAGTCTTTCTTAGTTGAAAATTGGTCTTTTTTGAAAATTGATCTCTTTTAGTAGAAATTTCGTCACTTTTGGTAAAGGTTTTAGTTTTGGATTCGAAAACTTGTTTAAAATTTGTCCTTTTTGGTTCAATTCAACTGTTTTTTGTTTAAAATGAAAATATTTTTTTAGTTAAAATATAGACTATTAAACTTTTGGTTGAGAATTCGTCCTTTTTGGGTCAATTCAACTGTTTTTTGTTTAAAATGAACATCTTTTTTTAGTTAAAATATCGATTATTACACTTTTGGTTGATCAAGCATTGAGATAAATTTTCCGGTATGTTGTGATTCGTTAAAATAGCGGATATATTATTTTAGCCAATTAGCAAAGAAGTTCAAAAATATTTTTCAATTTTTCTCGAAAATTCAACAATTTCATAGAAAATTTAACTATGTTGTTAAAAATTCGTCTGTTTTACTAAAAAATACATTTGTTTGGTTAAAAATGCAACTGCTCGTTTGAAAATTAATCTCTTTTAGTTGAAGATTAAAGTATTTCGTTAAAAATTAGTTTTTGTTGATTAAATCCAGCTGTTTTGTATTTCGAATATTAATTTTTTCGTTGAAATATCAACTATTACATTCACGGTTGAAGATTCGTTTTTTGTTGTTGTAAAAAATGATTTTTTCATTGAAAATTTAACCATTTTCTTGAAAATTTAACTGCTTGATACAAAATTAAACTATTTTGTGAAAATTCAACTATTTTTTTTAAATAGGTTTGAAAACTGAACTCTTTCTGTAGAAATTACACCTTTTTTGGTTAAAAATGTAACTGTCTGGTTGAAAATGAACATTTTTGTTGAAAATTTATATTTTCGGCTCGAAGATTCAACTATTTGGTTTAAAATTCAGCTTTTTTGATAAAAAATTCAAATGCTTTGTTGAAAATTCGACTTTTTTGTTTAAAAATTCAACTATTTGGTACGAAATTAAACTCTTTTTTTGAAAATTAATATCTTTAATTTAAAATTAATTTGTTTAAATGAATATTAAACTGCTCCATTTGTGATTAAAAACGGATCTTTTTTTAGTTTGAAAATTCAACTATTTAGTGAACTAACATCTATTTTTGTTGAAAATTCGTCTTTCCTGGTAGAAAAGTAATCTTCTTGTTTGAAAATTCAATTCTTTGTTTCAAAATTTATATATTTTGTTGATAATTCATCTTTTTTGGTAGAAAATTAATCTTCTGTGTTGAAAATTCATCTTTTTGGTCGAAAATTAAACTATTTTGTGGAAAAGACATTTTTTTCATTGAAAATTAATTCTGTTAAATGAACATTAAACTACTGCATTTGTGGTTAAAAATTGACATCACAACCATTATTCAAACTATTTAGTTG
>JAABKJ010007545.1:206614454-206659755 GCA_011634705.1 Andricus grossulariae
AAATCGCCTTTTTTGGTAGAAAATTCAATTGTTCTGTTGAAAATTAAACTCGTTTGCTGAAAATTCGATTTTTTAGTTTAAAAATTCATTTGCTTGTTTAAAAATTTTTGTATTTTGCTAAAAATTCGTCTTTTTTGTTAAAAATTAAACTCCTTGGTTTAAAATTGAACTACTTTCTTAAAAGTCCTTTTTTTGGTTGAAGATTTACAAATTTCATTGAAAATTCTTTTTTTTTTCGCTTTAAAATTATTATTTTGTAATGAAAATTTAACTAATAAGTTAAAAATTCGACTGTTTTAAAGCCTCTGGACCTATACACTTGGTATCGCTGGTTCGAGACTTGAGGCATGCAATTTTTATTAATTTTTGTTCGAAATGATCTTGACCACGAATTAAGGCGAATTGACACGCACTCAATTCGCGCTGGCTCAATTCGTTTTAACGAGTCAGAAAGCCAAATTCGGGCGAATTTAAACATGTTTATTCGCCGCAATCCTCCTGAATTAGTTTCTTTTTACTGGGATCGTAAACTTCAATTATCTTATTTGAAAAATTCGAGTCTGGGCTCTTGCTTGAGGGATATTCAGCATCGTTACCAGAAGCATTGGCAAGGCTTTTTTAGTTTGTCGGTTTCTCATGCGAGCGACCGACGTAATTGCGAATCTTTCCTCTTTAAGTTCAGAGATAACTAAATCTTCCGGGTAAGCAGTGGGTATATTCCTAATTACGTGGTTAATAGGAGGCAAGTTAGCATCGTCCACAATTACATTAATTGGGGATATTTTTCTCGGTGTTGTACCTATTTCGGTACCTAGATTTAGTCGTTTAGAGCCCGATTTAAGAGTATTATTTTCAGCGACTTTATTGGTACTAGCTGTACTCGATTTTGATTTTTGTGAGTTAGATATATGCAGACTCACGACTGACGGTCTTGACGTCTTACTACTTCCTTTGATGGAGCTGGCTCTTTTTGCGGATGACACGGCGTTATATTATGCATCTCGGCGTAAGAAACAGGCTGTGAAGAAGCTACAGGGAAAAGTTGTAATATTAGAAAAATTCTTTCATAGGTGGAAACTACAAATAAATACTGATAAGACTGAACTCGTGATATTCTCGAAAAATGTCGGTGATAAAGTAGTTCCTAATATTAAAATGTATAATGAAAATATTGACCCTAAGAAGGAAGCAAAATATTTAAGTAAGATTCTAGATTCTAAGCTTAGGCACACAAAACACGTAAAAGCCGCTCAAAAAAAGGCCTCGGCAGTTATAGGAAGCTTTTATCCTCTTGTATGTAGCAAGAACAAAATGAGTATCTCAAATAAACCCACTACGTATAAAATGATTATTAGACCTATAATGTTATATGCGTCCCCCATATGGGGAAGTACCTGCAAATCTAATATAGAAAAACTACAAAGAGTACAAAATAAGTGCCTGCGTATGGCCATTAATGCAGAAAGAGGTATGAGAACCTCCACTCTGCACACCAAACTTGGAATCACCACAATTGAACAGAAAATTTGTAAATTAACCACAGATTTCTACAACACAGAGTTTTCCACTCTGGATAGCTTGAAAAACACATGTAAGCTGCAATATAACGACCTGCCATTAAATGTTAAATATAAATTCCCGCATCATTTAACACAGAAATAAAATTGCGAATATATTATTATCAAATATCACAGTTAGGGTATAGCTAAAGTAATATGTAAGTATTGTACATAGTAGTTCGTAAGTTAGTACATAAGTTAAATTATTGTATAAAAGTTCAAACAGGTTTTTTAGTATATTTTTCCTGCGAACACTTACACATAACGATATTAAAGAAAACACAAGTATTATTACAAAATTAAATTCAAATTTAATTTAGGGTAAAATCGATTAAGATAGGGACCAAATATATAAAAATGTCACAAACAAATGTATCAAAAATTTTATGAACAATAAAGAGTATTTTAAACTGAACTGAACTGATTTGTAGTCATTACTTCAACCGAGTTTGTCGTTAGTTCTTCGTACGTTTAAAAAATATCTGAAGATGTCTGTTCGTGGTAAAGGTCGTGCAAAGGGTGGCAAGTCAAAGACCCGTTCCAGCAGAGTTGGACTTCAGTTCCCCGTTGGCAGACTCCATCGTCTCCTCCGCAAAGGAAAGTATGCTGAGAGAGTAGGAGCCGGAGCTCCAGTTTACTTGGCAGCCGTCATGGAATATTTGTCCGCTGAAGTTCTGGAATTAGCAGGAAATGCCGCTCGTGACAATAAGAAGTGGAGGATCATCCCTCGTCACTTCCAGTGTGCCATCACAAATGACGATGAGTTGAACAAACTTCTCTCTGGTGTCATCATCGCTCAAGGTGGAGTTCTGCCTAACATCCAAGCTGTTCTCTTGCCCAAGAAGACCGAAAAGAAAGCTTAAATTTCATATCCACTTGCTGCTTTCACAATCGGCCCTTTTCAGGGCCAACAAATATTTTAACGAAGGAATTATTTCATTTCTTCTTGCCTGTTCGTGACGTCTATCTCTTTCTATGCTACATTTTTTACGTTTTGGATTCTGAATCACCTTTATTCAACGATCTCTTACTTTAAAGTTTGAGGGTAAGGGGTGTCGACCGGTTTTTCATTTTCGAGACATCAATATTAAGCAACCATGCTTTCTATCGGCGAGAAAATTCGAGTCAGGTGGCTTTAAGGCTTATCCGCCTCAGGCAAACAAAGCAGTAACGTTTAGTTCATGTTCATGAATTTTTTTAAATTTTTCCCATTTGCTCTTCTTACGTGTGTCCGCAGTTCATGAATGTTTTGTGGGTTTTTCAGACTGCAAAGCACATTTTTTTACATTACCGTCTTTAAGCTCATTGTAGTATTTAAGCTTTAAGGCAAACTGACTCATATTTTCTCGTCAGTTTTATTACATTTCATCACTACCGGATATTGCTGTACATTTTGTTTGTAGGTAATTGCGCTGCACTTTTAACATAAGTTTGATTACGATTGTTATTTTTACATTCTCATCTTAATGAGAAGGTATTGGTTTTTTGTAAAATTTGACTTAGTCGGTTTTCACCAAATCTCCACGTTTTGAGACCCCCTGAGTCAGAAAAAAATATTTTTACGAAGGTGTCTATCTGTCTGTAGTCTGTAGTATCGTTTAGGCACGATAACTTTCGAAAGATTGATCAGATTAGATTGTGTTTTGGCACAATTTTTTAAGGCCTAAAAAGAAAGAACGAGTTCGTTAAACAGCTATTTTGGACAAAAATTAAAAAAGTGAGCACATTTTGAAAATTTGTGAGACCACTTTTTTCAAGATTTGAAAATTTTATGTACGGTTATTAGTAGTACTCAAAAAGACAAACAATGTATTTCAGTGTCATTTTTTGGCAAAAAGAAAGTCATCAGAGTTATAGCATTTTCAAAATCCAGAAAATCAAACGAAAATTAATATTTTAAGCCGAACAACGCACGACATGAAAAAAAAGTCAAGAGGAGAAAAACATTTATTTTTGAGAGCCCTACAAGATTATCACAATAAATTTTGGAATTTTTTCGAAAAATCGAAAATTCAAATTTTGATCGCACAAAAAATAATGAAAAATTAAAAATTCCATTTTGCGGTCAAACTATAAATGATACAGAAAAAGATGAAGAAATAAAAATCGTGTAACCAAAAAAGATCTACAGATTTGTTATGAATCACTTTTTTATGGGATGCGTAGTTTTTGTTTTATTCGTGAAAAACAACATTGAAAGTAAAAAAATTAAATTTTTGGACAAACGACACAAGCTATGAGAAAAAATGAATAAACAAAAGTTGCCGAACCAAAAAACAGCTACAGATTTTTCTTGAATATTTTTTCGATAGGACGCTTAGTTTTTGTTTTAATCGTAAACAATAACATTAAACATAAGATAATTTAATGTTTTGGAAGACGACACGAGAAAAAAAAATTGGCAAACTTGTTCACTCAAAGAGGATGATGTACAAATTTGTTGTTTATTATTTTTAGAAAGGGCGAGTAGCTTTTTTTCAATCGTAAAGAATAAGAATAAAAATACATAAAATTTAATTTTTGGAAAAACGACACAAGAGGCGAAAAAAAATGTAAAGACAGAAGTTGTTTAGCCAAAAAAGATCTGCAGATTTGTTATAAACTCTCAGGGTGCACAGTCTTCCCCTTTTTCCCCCTTTTCTCAAAAAACTTCCCCTTTTTCCCCTTTTTCCCCTTTTCTCTTTGAATGCACGATATTTGAAAATACGATATTTTAATTACGCGGTAAATTCCCTGAAATTAGCAAGTGTACCCATTGTTGAATAATAATTAAAACAATTATAGCACTTAAATAAAGGCTGAAGCTATATACCTACGCTAACGTGAACCGATCTCATGAAACTAAACCTACGCGAAGTGCATTTGAAATGGTCTTTAAAGACCATATGATCCACTTCACGTAACTAGTATTATTTATCTTAAAACTAATTCAGGTTGAAATCGTTAATGTTAAAATGAATAATTTAATTTTTAAATAATAAAAAGAGATAGCAGAGAAAATCTAGAAAACATAAAATGATATAGATACAGTCTAACCTTAAAGCTTGCAGGCGCATTCGCACTTATAACTCGCTTTTAATTTGTTAATTTTTGTTAATTATTGCAAGAAGATTTTTTTTAATCAAACTACTCAGAAAAGCTTCTACAAAAGTGGAGGAAATCAGGAAATCATTGGGAATTTTTTGTTGCTATTTAGCGATCACTCTGAACTGTTAATGAATATAATAAAAAATATAAATAAAATTGAATACATAATTATAAACACAATTTAAGATCTTATTTTTTATTAATTGTAATGTCAAATAATTTTAAGTTCAAGGCTTTCAAAGTTAGAATTTCTTTAAAAACATGAAAATTAAAGTATTCAATTTATCTTTTTTAAAATGGCATTGTATTGACAGTCATTAATTATTTTTAAATGGAAGTTTTCATTTTTTATTATCAATTTGTAACATTGAAATACATTATTTCATTTTTATCTTCAACCAAAACAATCCGGGTATTTGTACCGTAATTTCGGTACGTGTATCCACAGTTTTTTAAAATTGAACAATCCAGTGAACTAAAAAATTGTAGGACTTCTTTAAAATTTAAGTGACACTAACGACATCCTCAAAAATATAGCAGTTTTGGGACTATTATAGGAATTTTATCTCTAATTTGTATGTTGAATTAGTTTCTTTGAGTAATTTACATAATAAAAAAATGCTTTTACGTTTTCCCATAAGCATATTTCAGAATTCACATGTTTTTAGAGTCTGCAAAGCTCGATGCTTTATATTGTAGGAGAGTTTAAAACCCTATACGTATACTGCTGAAAATATTTGGATAATTGCATTGAAGAATTTTTTTAAAATTTGAAAGTGTCAACATTTAAGGGTATGTAATAATTTACCATGAGAGCAATTTTGTTCCCCACGGTTTTTGTCCACAATTATGACTTTCAAAAAAAAAAAATTTCCGGATGTAACGAACGCCTGGTAACGGATTCTGGAAACCATTTTTTTTAAGTAAAAATTATGGAAAAATCCCGTAGAAAACTAAATTGCTCTTATGGTAAAATATCACATCACCTTAATATCCTTTGCTTAACAAAATTAAGTACTTCAAATTAGAAAGAAGAACAATTATTACAAAACAAAGCTCTTTTTTTTGTGTGGATTGGAGCCCTACGCAATTAAAATGATACCATAAGAAGCAACTCTCGCAAATGATACTTGAATCTTTTATAATTAAATTACATTTTTCGCACAACCAATTTTCATTCTGCCGTTTAACGTCAAAAGTTCTTTTTAAAGTTTCGAAAGCGGATTCCCTCATGTAGGGTTTCAAAATTGTTAGATCAACGGCCTCGTCTAGTATTGAATGCTTAATGCATTCTGGTCGCACTTCAAGATCCTTTTCCTCAATTAAATAATCACTATTTAAAATCGGATTCAACTTATCATTAGGGATCACCCAACTCAAAATACAACTGACTTTCTCTTTATAATTAAGAAGTGCAAACTTAACCGGAAGTTTCACTTTTCGATTTTTTTTAAACCAATCGCTGTGGTAGTATCGCTATGCTTAGGACGTCGTGCCCGCGCCTTTTGATCCTAGTTGGCCAGTTAACATCTGGTAGTTCGTCTTTTTCTTTCGTAGTTTTTTCAATAATGGAAGATAAGTCCGGTGTTGCAATATCATTTAGACTCGCAAAGTTTGTCTACTTATTTAGTCCGATTGAGAGATCAACAATGGTATAAAATGCACCTTCGTCTGTCATTAGAATTCCATTTTTCACTACAAAATCAGCCTTATCTATTTCTGAAGGAACATTACAAGCAGATTCGCCCACGCTCATTTCATACTCTTTGGTTTCATTTTCTAAAGTTTGTTTTTCAGTTTCGTTTGCTTCTTCGCCCCACAAAATTTCTGTCTCATTACTATTTTTACAGGTAATATTTAACGTAACGTCTTACTCTTTCCTCCAGCTTTCATCCAGTTGTTTTAGAAGTTTCATTCTTCCACAGAACCTTTCCGCTGAACATAAGGCTGCTAAATTAGCCAAAGAGTTGGTCATAATTGTTGCATCGGCTCTTTTTCTAGGATAACTTAATACTTTAGGCCGAGCTGTTTGAATGAATTTTTCATTTTTCAACATTCTTGATTTTCCCATACTATTAGTTTCATCAGTCACCATTTTCCTGACTTTTGAAGCAATCACGTAACAATCTTTGATTCGTTAGATAGTAGTCTCTGGTGAAATGTTCATTGACTAGTGTTTTATCGAAAAGAGACAGATTTTCAAGTCTTCGAAGTGCAAAAATGTGCCTACATGGCATGCGCTTAGGCAGCCAATCTCTACATTGACATGACTTAGGAGTTGCTTTGATAATGCCCTTTGAAGACTGAACACGATACGCATCGTCTTCTTTTTCTCATATTGTCAAATTTTTGCTGAACTCTACTTGTTCAAGAATGTACTTATGCCAGTGTTTTGGAAAAATGGTGATGTAGTCAGTTGCCTCTCCATAATCTTTAACTGGCCTTTTTAAGATTGCGTCTGAAGCTTTGTGATCTTTGCCATGTTTATGACAATTAAGCCATGTCATAAAGCTGTGAATGAACATAGCTGGGCTACTGTTTTTTGAACAATTTGTTTAATTTTTCCATTGACATTTTCTAATTTATTGTTCTTGACATTTCCGGCATTTCCTTCAGTCATGCTGTTAACTGTCCATTCAGATCTAATAGGATGCCAATTTTTATTGAAGTATTCTAACACTGGAATTGTCACTGATTCAGAAAATGATTTATAGATTTCATCGTATTCTTCAGGCGAATTGCTGTACAGTAATTGAGAAAGTAATTCCAACGAGTGACTTCTTTCTTGAGCGGTGATGTTCATTTTTTCAACAGTTATGTGACGACTAAAAGTTTTAAGAGTATGCCATATGCAAATATAAATTGCGGTGCCAGAAAATATTTCTCTTATAACACCTCTTTCCAACAGGTCTTTGTCGCTCATCCAACATTTAATATTAGAGCATGCTTCTTCATTCTCTGTTTTAAAGCACGACAATAACCAATGAAATGTTTCGTAATCTTCGGAGGAAATTAATACTACGCCTACTACTTCACTGGATCCATTTCCATCTTCAACAAGAAATAACATCAAAGTTAAACCGCAGTCTCAACTTATAAGTCCCATCGATAAACACTATGCTTGGCCACGCCGCCATTATTTCTCTCATATCTGATGTGGAAAAATACAATCCTTTTACTTCATTTTGGTCATCATACAGAACGCAAACGTCTGCTCCTATAATATATAACAAATAACAATTTTTAAATTAATTAATTATCGATATGTTTGAAGAACGTTTCGCCTACTCTTTTCAATTATATTTAAAGACTGATCGTGAGATTATGTAGTTTCAATAAAGAAAAAATCCAGAAATTAATTATAGATTTTAAAATACTTGAAAAGAAAAATTGTAGGTTTAAGTTAAAATAATACTATAATATTATATTACTATATTTTCCAGAGGTAGGGTTGTGCATGTGTTAGGCTTAAGGCCCGAAATCACTGTCTAAGGAAATAAAAAGAAAAAGGCCATTCTTCAAATCTAAAAGTCATCTCATCTTAATTTAACAAATAATTAAAAAATCTTTTCAAGTTTCGATGCAAAAAAAAATCAGAGTATACATTTTTAACGAACAAAATTAAACTTTATTTTTAGAGGGAGTTGGTTAGCATTAAAAATATATGAATATTAGGGTGGTCCAAAAAAACGCTTCTCGAGCTACACGGCAATCCCCCCCCCCCCACCGAAATTTCCATTTTCAGAGAAAAAAAAATCCTCAATTTTTTTTTTCGAAATTCGAATATTAACACGTGCCACCGGGCACTTAAAAATCCCATTTAATTAACATAGGGAAATTTTAGATTTTCGAAAAAATAGCGCTGAAGTTGGAGACGTCTACCGGTGACGGTTTCACTAATTTTTACGAATTTTCAATTTTTAATTTTTCATATTTTTTCTTCATATTACTGTAGGATAAGGTTTACTAAAGACATTGGCACTTCCGGTTTTTCAAATTTTACATTTTTTTTTAAATTGGAGCAAAAAGAAGTTTTTTTTTCCAGAAATGTCGATTTTCATATAAAATTAATGAAATGTGACAGTTCAAAAGTTGATATTATGATGTATATTAACCAAACGAAATAAAATCAACAACAAAATCCGAAATTATCTGTGCGGACGAAGGTCAAATCAAACCAAATGTGCCCGGAAATCATGCCTGTCATAATTTGTCTGTCATACTGGATCCGAAATCTTTTATTTTGAAAATTTGACTCTAAATTCACAAGAAGCGAATTACAAGATAAAAAAAAATAAAACCAATTTTTAAACCATGGGACTTATTTTTAAATTTTTTGTCCGCCATTTTGAATTTTGATATTTTGACTGCAGATTTAAAGCACCTTAAAAGACTTCAACCTTGCATCGTCGGATGTAGAATAATAATTTTAGAACTGGGTGTCTGCCGTATCGGGGAACCGAGAAAGCACGGAAATGACAGGATATTTTTTAGACCAGAATATAACCTTTTCAATCGCTTCAAATACAAAAAATTTCATATCACATCATATAAATGCAATTTTAGATAAGTTCGATTTCAACTTTTTTCTTAATGTTAAGTTCAATTGTTAACTTTCTTAATTATGAAATAATTACCACTGAAACTTTTGAAACTTTATAAACTATTTTCAGCCTTCAAATAATTTCAAACCAATAGATTCAAAACTAAACCATTTTATTCAATTTCTAATTCTATTCAAATATTGCTTCAGTCTAAAATATTCCATTTTTAACAGATTCAATTTGAAATTTTTCAATTAAAAAAAAAGACATTTTTCAATATTCAAGGACATTTTGATTTATGCATTTATAAGTGTTTAGTTTTGAACTAAACTAAAAATTCTTCATTTTTTAAACTGTTTCTAACTTAAAACTGCTTCAAAATGATACAATTTCAACATTTTGTAATTTATTAATTCATTCTTCAATTTAGAGCATTTAAAATGATAGCAAGAATTTATATTTTTTTATCAGAAATCTTTTAACTGTTCACTTTATAAAAGTTCACAATTTCAAATTATTTAGTTATCGGAATTTAAATTAAATTTTTCAATTACATGGTGGTGACAGCTTCCATTTTGTACCTGTAAATTATTGAGTGCTTGAATTAAAACCTTTTAACCTTCAATTTTAAAAGTATGAAATTTAAATGAGTTTCACTGTGAGTTTCGTGACCAATTCTTGATGAGCCCGCATTTTCAAGGTAAATTAAAAAATTAAAATTGAAAAATTAAAAAAATTAAAAATTTTGATTTAGGAATACTTTAAATTTCGATCTGCTGAAATAGGTAAACATTAAACAATGAAATAGTTTCATTTTCTTAACGTTTTAAAATATTTAACTGATCAATTTCAATAAGTATTCAAACTTTAGACACTTTAATTGTTTAATTCGAATTACTTACAAATTTATATTGTTTACTTCTGAACATTTCAATTCGGTTACTGTACAAATTTGAAGGCGTTTCCTGTAAAAGCATTTTGTTTACCTGCTAATTTTTCTGCAAATCTTTTTCAACAAAAATATACATTTGCAAGCCGCATTGGGGTTTGAAATAAGATGTTCGTTTGCACTCGGCCCTGATATAATAATTCTCTTGCAACTTATAATTAGTTACAGGAGACGGTAATAGAAAAAAGAATGTACTGTCTATTATTACGAAATTTTCCCTACACCTAACATATTTCCAGTTCGTTCGGATTACGGAAATTTCCACTGTACTAGCCTCGGCGCTATAATTGACCGGTTAATCTTCCAGAAATATCCGTAATAAGAGACAGTGCCAATAACAAAAATTAGTTAATGCATAGTCCATTCAAACTTTGTATTTTTATAAATTTTTGTATTTAAATTATCCACCAAAATCACAATAATGTGTGAACTGAGATCTTGTGATATCTCAAGCATAAATCAAGTCGTGCTTTAAAATATACTATCTTGTGTGAAGAAGATGTGACAGCCATAGATACGGTTATCGACGTACTTCAGGAGCAATTCACAAATCGAAACGATCATTGAAAGAGAGCATCCGAACGTGGCGAAAAAAGTCAGTGACATAAGAATACCCATTGCATCAGTCTCTTCATCTGTTTCCCATCGACTTTACATCCTTTCAGGAAGCAAAAATGGTTTCTCCCAGTGATAAATGAGACCAGACTGTACAAGCATTGGAATAATTGCGTTGACTTGCCGGATATACGGTGAATTCGGTTCAAAGTGCATAACCTTTGGGCCAGTAAATATACGCTCATTTACGATTTTCATCACAGGATCATTGTTTGTGTCTCTGTGTTTCCTGATTGCAAACGACGCCATTGATTTTCTAATAATGCAAGCCACATTTTTGCCCTGCACCAGCATATCAATGCATTCTTCATTTTTCGTAACAACGCTGGATTTCGCCGCCAATGCCCGAAAAACTGGATCATTCCCTGTCCTAATTGCATGTAAATAGAGCTTTGTCATCATTGTAATGAGATTTGTCCTATTTAATTCTTCTAGTGTGTCAATATTCTCCTCTGTTCTTTTCGTCAATTTCGTGTCGGTTAGCATTGCGAAGATATTGGAAGAGAATATGCAGAACGCCATAAGAATTGTGATGAATGCAATCCTTTCCGCACATCGCGAAGGTTCACGAGGTACTGTAAATCCCAAACAGCCTCGTAATATTTCAAACCAGGGCCAAAAATTGTTGTCAAATTTCAGGAAAATGGTGATAATCCGGATGATGAAAACGAGTGAAGCAAAGTAGATCCATTTTGTTGTGGGACGTATGTCAGATACGGTATCATTCTTGGGAGTTCGAATTGGTACTAAGGCGCAGACTTGTATTGATCCAACAGATTTACTGCCTAAACTTACTCTCTCACAGTTCGGCAATAGCCCTGCCTGATTGGTCATGAATCGAATTGTGTTGTTCGCAAGTAATTGAACGAAACCAGTGCGTTGGCTTTTGTCATTGCAATGCACTTGACCAAACCATTCCTTTTGAGATGGAAGTTCCGATAATCTAAAATTCATTTTTTTCGAAAGGGTTTTCGCGACTAAAGCATCAGGGCCAGAAACTTCAACGGGATATCCTGATAAGTTGCGTTTTACGTAAACATAAGGTGGTAAATGAAAGGATCCCACCCTCATTTCGAATCCGTTTAGGTCCACCAGTTTATTCTTGAATAGGTGGATTTTTCTCGTGTACTTTTGCTCTGTATAGATTCCATTAAACGGATTAAAATTATTCACCGTCGTGATAAAGTGATCTTGATTTTGAAGCAAACCTCTGTTTTCGACTGGTTTATTGGCAATCTCGAGAACCGTAAAGTCGAGAAAATAATTGGACCACATGTGTTGGAGTAACTTTCTGTAACTGAGTTTTCCTTTCTTCGGCAAGGCAATCATCAAACACTTTGGTCGAGTTTTTGGTGTTGATAACTGATTAAAAAAGTCTGTTGTGTCAGTAGCTTGTAATCGCTCTAAGTTTTCCTTTAGTAATGGGATCATGATGAAGAGAGTTATTGTTTCAAAACTTAGATATAACAAGCTTGAGGCATTAATTTTAGTGTCGCTAGTGGTGAAATGTCGTAGACTGATTACCTGACTCGGAAATTCCTGCTGAATTTTTTGGATAATGTGAGAAATTCGTTTGTCCTGTATTTGTGCGGCTTCACTAACTATGAGCGCGGTTTGAAACACTTGCACGTCTTTTTTGAGGTACTTGATGAGATGTTTGGCCCATTTTTGCTCATTTGATACTTCGGGAAGATTTAAAAAAAACACAAAAAGAATAACCATAATGGACAATTTTACGTTGAGTATCATTTTATCGGCTCCCTTATAGATGTCGTATTTACTCTTGTTCTCAAATTTACAGCTGAATAATTTTTTAAATTTTGATTCGACTTCACTTTAATTTAGAAGCAACGGATTTTACACAACGTTTCCCTAGAAATGATGCGAACACAATACCAGGTATAAATATTTCATGTCGAATGCGAAGTTTTTTAGTTACACAAATGCACTCGCTATAAATTAGAAAAAAAGGTCAGCCTTACTTTATGAAATTGCATGTTCTATTTCCCTATACCTATATAATTACATGTATATACATATTTGGAAAAGATACCGCTATTGCGACAAGCTGACCTCATTCCATCTCTCAATTTCTCAGTTCATTTGACGATAATTAATATCTGTAAAATCATGCGTTTTTTCAGTTTTTAATAATTAATAATGACTTGTTCTATACTTTTATTAAAAATGTATTTTATGGTTTTTTGTCAATTTTATGAAATTGTCTAATTGATATAAATACCGCTCGGAAGTTCTGTGGCTGTATTCACTGTAGATGGGTTTATTTGTGCTCACTTTATGAGCACTTTGCTTCCTCACATACATCAAATACGTAAATTTGATTTCTCATGGTGGAAGGTTTATTTCTAGCAACAAAAAGTAACATTTATTCCATCAACTGGATGTTTCTATCTTATATCGAAAATCTTATTTCCAGAAAATCCAAGAAACCATAGAAAGTTCAATTAATGTATCTTATTGCACTGAACAATATTTTAATTTACAATAGAATTATAATTCAAATATGAAATTGGTTCCCCTAATATGAACCAAGTAAAATATTTGTCAAATTTCATAAATCGCTATTGATAGATCATGAATGGTCATGAAAGGTGCCTCAATAGGTAATTAAAAGCGACTTGGAAACGCGAATGATTAAATTAAAATACTCTTATTGGAACATACAGGATCACATGCAGCAATATAGTATTTCTGCAGTCTCAATATCAAAAAAGGTTTTACTCACATAAACAAGGTGACTGGTTTTGTTCAGAAATGAAAAATCAGTATTGGCAGTTCACATGGGAGGTCATGAAAAGTTCTTCAATAGGTCAAACGATGCGTCTCGAAGACGTGAAAAAATACCGAGAGGGTAACAACTCGTGAGAAAAGCGTAAAGAGTAATCTCCATTTCTCTTATAACGGCCAATGTATAACTGTTAGATCTATTACAATCTTTTACACCCATTAAGCGATTATTACTCAAATATTAGAAAATATTAAAGCAGCTATTATCAGCGCTATTAAAGAGTGGCGCAGCAATAAAATTCACTAAAACACTGGACGAGGTCAATATTAGAAAAGAAACTTTTCAGATTTTAAAATTTGTCATTATAATTAAGCACCATTTTTTTTTAATTTTGGCATCTTGATGTACAAATTAAACCACAGATAAAGTCAAGTATCTAATCATAAATTAAAGTAAGCTTTGAAGTTGTTTTCTCATCAACAATGGGTATTGTTACGAACAATAAATAGTTTCATTGAACTGGAAATTAAACTAATCTTAGCTCTGTACAGCTAAGCAGGGGAAGATATGCAAGAGTGTAGGACACTTTCTTAAGTAGGTCATTTAAATTTGTCAGAATTTTCAAATCAAATATTCTTAAAGCATTTCACTTCAACAGAATTAGTGGTGGCCGATTGAAACAATTGAAATAATTGTGAGACCGACTGAAATTTCCACAAACTGATTTACTGCAATTTCCTTTCCTCCTTTCCTCCTTTTCTTTCTCCTTGGTAGTGATGCTGTATTCGGAAGGAGCCGAGAATTCGATCACGAATATAGTTCGTTTCTCGAAGTCTTGGAGAACAATGTGGATTCAAGTATTTTATTTAAAAATTGTATTTCTTCGTTAAATCCAAATATTTTTATTTTAAATTAAAATCTTTTTCTTTGAAATATCAACTATTACATCTTTCGTTGAAAATTCAACTTTTTAGAATAAAAATTCAACTCCTTGGGTGAAAGTTGAATTACTTTCTTAAAAAGTATCTTTTTTTGTTGAAGATTTATAATTTTATTAAAATTTTTTTTTTGTTGGTAAAAATTATTTTTCTTAACTGAAAATTGAACTATTTTGTTGAAAATTCAAGCGATTGGTTGTAAAATAACTTTTTTGTTGAAAATTCATATTTTTGGGTTAAAAGTTCAATTGTTTTTATATAAAAATCGTCTTTTCGACTTGAAAATTTCACAATTTGGTATAAAATTCAACTATTTGGTATAAAATTAAAGTTTTGTAGAAAAATGGGTTTTTTCATTCAAGATCAATTCTCCACAAGAAAAATTACACTACATCATTTTTAGTCAAATATTGAACTTTTTTAGCTTAAAAATTTAACTATTTAGTTCAAAATTATTATAAACGAAAAAAATACAGACTAAAAATTAATAAAATAAAATTTGGACGTTTGCATATAATGCATATAATGAAAATTATCTTGAGTCAACGCAAGAGTACTCCCAGAATATAAATAGTTTGATTATTGTATGTTTGAATTATTATAAACAAATTAAATTAACAAATAGCCAAATATCGTAATTTTGGTTGGAAAGCATTTTTTCTTAGCTAAAAATGCTTTAAATTATTGTCAGAATGTCTATAAATTATTAACAATTAGAATTGTTGTAAACAATTTTCTGCAAAAAATTTGAATCTGTGGGTTTTTCAATTGCGGTTTTCCTTTGATCATCTGAATTGATGCAGATATTCTTCAAAATAATGTATGTTCAATTATATTTGTAAAAAGACAACAATTGTTGATTTTTTAAACAAATGAAATAAATAAATATAAAACTTTGGCATTTTGGCCTGGAAAAGAATTTTTTTCATTAAAACTGTCTTTTACAAGCCAAAGTAAAGCTTTGCATTTATTTAATTTGTTTACAAGATTAACAATTGTTCTATTTTAACAAATATAATTTAACCTACGTATTTTTCAAGAATATCTGCATCAATTCAAATCATAAAGGAAAATTTGAAATTGAAAAACCATTAATTCCAAAATTTTCCACAAAAATGGTTTATAAATAAAATAATTGTTAATGTTTTATAGAAATTATCACTAACGATCACTCTCACAATAATTTAAAGTATTTCCAGGTAAGAACAATTTTTCTTCAATAAAAATTACAATATTTTTTAAATATATGCAAATTTCGTGATATTTGAAATTAAATAATAACAATAAATAAAAACAATTGCTTATTGTTAATTTTATATAGAAATAGTGATTGCAAATCTCTCTCACGAAAATTTAAAGCAGTTTTGGCGAAAAAAATTATTTTCCAGGCGAAAGTGCCAAAGTTTTATATTTATTTATTTCATTTGTTTAAAAAATCAACAATTGTTGTATTTTCACAAATATAATTGAACATATATTATTTTGAAGAATATCTGCATCAATTCAGATGATAAAAGGAAAACCGCAATTGAAAAAACACAAATTCCACATTTTTGCAAAAAATTGTTTATAACAATTTTAATTGTTAATAATTTATAAATATTCTGACTAACAATCACTCTCACAATAATTTAAAGCATTATTAGCTAAGAACAAATGTTTTTCAACTTAAATTACGATATTTGGCTATTTGTTAATTTAATTTGTTTATAATAATTAAAACATACAATTATTAAATTATTTGTATTCTGGGAATAATCTTGCGTTGATTCAAGATGCATTATATGCAAACCGTTGTTGAAGAGTAAATAATAGTTATGTACAAAATCTCGATTTTTTCGTACTTTGTGTAAACATATAATAAATAAACAAATGAAAATTTCAAAATCTATGGCCGAGGTGCTCTTTGAAATTTAGTACCCTTGCAACACGGACCAGACTAGGTGGGTCTTATATTTTCGGGATCGCTGAATTCGAATCCAGTGTCCGTTTGGTCCCATCAGGTCAGGGTCAAGGTCAATTCAAGGTCTAACCAACAAAATTTATCCCTAACCAATTAAGTCAGGGTACCTACAGGTTTTCGGGGTCGCTGAATTCAAATCCGTTGTCCGTTTGGTTTGACCTTGAATTGATCTTGACCCTGACCTGATGGGACCAAACAGACAATGGATTCGATTTCAGCGAACCCGAAAACCTATAGGTACCCAGACTTAATTGGTTAGCGATGCATTTTGTAAGTTTGATCGCAAACTGACCTTGACCCTGACCTGATGGGATCAAACGGGCAACGTATTCAAATTCAGCGACCCCGAAAACCTATATGTACCCTGAATTTTTTAATTAGCGATGAATTTTGTAGTTTTGACCTTGAATTGACCTTGACTCTGATCTGATGAAACCAGACGGAGAACGGATTCGAATTCAGCGACCCCGAAAACCTATAGGTACACTGACTTATTTGGTTAGCGATAAATTTTGTAGTTTTGACCTTGAATTGACCTTGACCTTGACCCTAACCTGATGGGACCAAACGGATAACGGATTCAATTTCAGCGACCCCTAAAACCTATAAGTACCGTGACTTAATTGGTTAGCGATGAATTTTGTAAGTTTGACCTTCAACTGACCTTGACCTTGTCTTGTGTAATCTACCAAAATTTGGAACACCAAAAGGGCATAAGTGCCAAAGTTTGTAATTTTAAAAGTGCATAAATGCCAAATTTTGGAATTCTAAAAGAGCTTTAACTAATTTTAATTTATTTTTTATTTCAATCTTCTAAAATTTCGACAACGTACCTGGCGTTCTACTCTATTATTATATCCAGAATTCGGATCAACCTGTTGATCTGGAGAATGATCTTCGGTACAACTGCTGGAAGTTGTTCCAGCCTCTGGAAATTTGATAATAATTAATTAAATTCATAATTGATTTACTTCGATTTATAATTTTTCAAAATAATCGTTCTCTCACAGCAATAGGATATACCGGGATATCTCATTAGATCCCATTTATCTCCCAGGTTGTCCCAGGGATAACTTGTCGGATATCCTGCCAGGCAGAAATTGAATATCCCCAGGATATTCGGGATATCTATAGGACGTTTCTAGGATTTTCGAATATCTCAAGTGGGATATAAAAATTTTTTAATATCTTACTTGGGACATTCGAATATTCCAGAAACGTCTCAGACATCCCGGATATCCTGAGGATATCCCAGGGAGATCATAATTTCCGACTTGCAGAATATCCGGCGGGGCATATAAAAAATTTTAATATCCTACTTGAGACATTTTAATATCCCAGAGATGTCCTATAGACATCCCAGATATCCTGGGGATATCCCAATTTCCGCCATGCAAGATATGCGGAGGTTCATACAAAAAAATTTAATATCCTACTTGGAACATTTGAATATTCCAGAAACGTCTCGGATATCCCCAGGATATCCCAATTTCCTCCTTCCAGGATTTCCGACGGGTCATATGAAAAAAATATTATATCCCGGTTCGGACGTTTGAATATCCCAGAAACGTCCTATAGACATCCAGGATATCCTGAGGATATCCCTATTTCCGTCTTGCAGGATATCCGACGGATCATAAAAAAATTAATATCCTACTTGGGACATTTAAATATCACAGAAACGTCCCATAGACATCCCGAATATTCTGGGGATAACCCTATGTCCGCCTTGCAGGATATCCGACGGGGCATATAAAAAAAATTAATATCTAATAAAGTTAAATTAAAATATAAAATTAATAATAATATTTGAGATAGTTGAATATCCCGGAACGTCCCATAGACATCCCTGATATCTGGGGGATATCCCCGGGATATCCCAATTTCCGCTTTGCAGGATATCCGACGGTTCATGCAAAAAATTAATATCCTACTTGAGACATTTGAATATCACAGAAACGCCCTATATACATCCCGAATATCCCCAGGATATCCCAATTTACGCCTTACAGGATATCCGACGGGTCATATAAAAAAATTTAATATCCTACTTGGGACATTTGAATATCCCAGAAACGTCCCATACACATCCCGGATATCCTGGGCATATCTTTATTTCCACCTTGCAGTATATCCGGCGGGTCATAAAAAAAATTAATATCCTTCTTGGAACATTTGAATATCCCAGAAACGTCCGATAGACATCTTGGATATCCTGTGGATAACCCCGGGATATCCCAATATCCGCTTTGCATGATATCCGACAGGTCATACAAAACAATTTCAGTATCCTACTTGGGACATTCGAATATCCCAGAAACGTCTCATAGACATTTCGGATATCCCCAGGATATCCCCATTTCAGCCTTCCCGGATATAAGACGGGTCATATAACAAAAAATTGATATCCTACTTGGGACATTTGAATATCCCATAGACGTCCCATAGACATCCTGGATATCCTGGGGATGTCTCTATTTCCACCTTGCAGGATATCCGACGGGCCATGAAAAAAAAATTAATATCCTACTTGGGACCTTTGAATAACCCAGAAAAGTTCCATAGATATCCTGGATATCTTGGGGATATCCCCGGGATATCTCCATTTCTACCTTACAGGATATCCGACGGGTTATACAAATTTGAATGTCCTGCTTGGGAAAGTTGAATGTCCCAGTAACGTCCCAGATACGTCCAATGGGCATCCCGGATAACCTGGGATATCCCAATTTCCGCCTTGCAGGATATCCGAAGGTTCATACAAAAATTTTATTATCCTACTTGTGGCATTCGAATATCCCAGAAACGTCCCAAAGACATCCCGGATATCCCCAGAATATCCCTATGTCCGCCTTGCAGGATATCCGACGGGTCATATAGAAAAATAATATCCTACTTGGGACATTTTAATATCCCAGAAATGTCCGATGGACTTCTTGGATATCCTATGGATAACCCCGGGATATACCAATGATTGCCTTGCAGGATATCCGACGGGTCATACAAAAAATCCTAATATCCTACTTGGGACATTTAAATATCACAGAGACGTCCTATATACATCCCAGAGACATATCATAGACTTTACGGATATCCTGTGGATGTCCCTATTTTCGCCTTGCAGGATATTCAACGGGTCATATAAAAATATTAATATCCTACTTGGACATTTGAATATCCCGAAACGTCCCATAGACATCCTGGATATCTTGGGTATATCCACATGATATCTCAATTTCAACTTTACAGGATATCCGACGGGTCATATAAGTTTTAATGTACTACTTGGGACATTTGAATATCCCAGTAACGCCCGAGAGACGTCCAATGGACATCTCGGATATTCCGGGATATCCCAATTTCCGCCTGGCAGGATATCTGCCGGGTGCTATAAAAAAAAATTAATATCCCACTTGGGACATTTGAATATCCCAGATACGTCCCATAGATATCTTATATAACCCCAGGATATCCCAATATCCGCTTTGCATGATATCCGACAGGTCATACAAGACAATTTCAATATCCTACTTGGGATATTTGAATATCCCAGAGACTTCCCAGAGACGTCCAATGGACATTCTGGATATCTTGGGGATATTCCCGGGATATTTCAATTTCCACCTTGCAGGATACCCGACGAGTCACACAAACAAATTTTATTATCCTACTTGGGACATTTAAATATCCTAGAAATGTCCAATAAATATCCCAGATATCCTGGAGATATCCCAATTTCCGCCTTGCAGGATATCTGCCGGGTTCTATAAAAAAATTAATATCCTACTTGGGACATTTGAATATCCCAGATACGTCCCATAGATATCTTAGATAATCCCGGGATATCCCAATATTCGCCTTGCATGATATCCGACAGGTCATACAAGACAATTTCAATATCCTACTTGGGATATTTGAATATCCCAGAGACGTCCAATGGACATCCCGGATATCTTGGGGATATTCCCGGGATATCTCAATTTCCACCTTGCAGGATATCCGACGGGTCCTATAAAAAAATTAATATCCTGCTTGAGACATTTGAATATCCCAGATACGCCCCATAGATATTTTGGATAACCCCGGGATATCCCAATATCCGCCTTGCATGATATCCGACAGGTCATACAAAACAATTTCAATATCCTACTTGGGATATTTTAATATCCCAGAGACGTCTCAGAGACGTCCAATGGACATCCCGGATATCTTGGGGATATTACAGGGATATCTCAATTTCCACCTTGCAGGATATCCGACGAGTCACACAAACAAATTTGATTATCCTACTTGGGACATTTGAATATCCAGGAAACGTCCCATAGATATCCCGGATATCCTGGAGATATCCCAATTTCCGCTTTGCGGAATTTATTCCCCATTATTTCCCAGGACAACCTGAGAGATAAATGGGATCGAATGGGATATTCCGGTATATCCTATTGCTGGGAGTGTTTAAACAATTTAAAAATTTAATTAAAAATTAAGTTTAAAAAAATATTTTTACCTCCCAAAGGGGGTCCATCTTCTGCCTGAATGGTCAGGGTGTCTGGTGGATGCTGCAGACGATAATTCAGTCTGCGAAGTGCGTCCTCTTCGGAATCGGAGCTCGTCTCCGGATCCGCAAGGGTAAAAGGTTTTCCTACCCGAAAGGAATCTTTAATGAAGAATAAAATCTTTAGTGACAATTTTCCCAACATTTTTTTATATTAAAAAAATATTAGATAATTTTTCTATTTAATCTAAAATCCAAAGGAAATTAATAAGTTTTTTCAACTTGCTATAAAAATAAATAATAGAATTTTTATGTCTCGTTAAAAATTTTATAATTTAAAATTCGAAATTAGGATTTATTTAAACTAAACTGTGTGAATTCCAGAGTGAGGAGAAGTTTTTTTTTTAAAGGTCTCCATGGAAAAAGCTTTTTTCTCACGTTTTTTGAGGGTTTTTTTATAGTATTTTCAGGTTTGCTACGAGACCTGGAAAACCCTGGAAAAGACCTGGAATTTTTAATTTCCGAATTTATACGGATTGATTTTTTTACTCATAAAAATAAAATAAATATTTAAAAAATACAAGCTTTCATGATATCTTTGTGAAATCTTTTGAAATCTTTGTGAATTTTTTGTGAAATAAATGAAAACTTTGTGAAAACTTTGGGAAATCTTTTGAAATGTATCGAAATTGTTGAAATCTTTTGAAATGTTTGTGAAATCTATCGAAATCTGTAAAATTTGCAAATTTTAAATCCTTCAAATCTTTAGAAATTTTTTGAAATCTTTGAAATCTTTGTTAAATATTTTTAATATTTGTAAATTTTTTATGAAATATCTGTGAAATCATTGAAATCTTGATGAAATCCTTTGAAATTGTTTAAAATCTTTGTTAACAATTTTTAATCTTTTTGATGAAAAATTTTTGACAATTTTTATAAAATAACAATTTTTTAAAAATTTTAATCATTTTTTAAAAATTTTTTGTTCTTTTAAATTTTTAAATTTTTTTCCAATTAAAAAAAAAAAATAATCATCATTTGAAATCCTTGAAATTATTTGAAATTTCTCGAAATCTTTTAAAAGCTATGTGAAATGTTTTGAAATCTTTAAAATTTTTGTTAAATCTTTAAAATCTTTGTGAAATCTTTGTAAAATTTTTGGAATGATTGTAAAATATTTGTCAAATAATTAAAATTTTTATGAAAATCTTTTGAAATCTTTTGAATTCTTTGAAAATCTTTGAAATCCTTCAAATCTTTTGAAATTCTTTGAAATCTTTGTTAAATATTTCAAAAAAATTGTTTGAAATATTTGTAAGATTTTTCTGAAATATCTTTGAAATCATTTAAATCTTCATGAAATCCTTTGAAATTTTTTGAAATCTTCGAAATCTATGTTAAATATTTTAAATCTCTGTAAAAGTTTTGAAATCCTTGAAATCATTTGAAATCATCCGAAATCTTCTTAAATCTTTGTTAAATGTTTTGAAATCTTTGAAATATTTGTGAAATCTTCAAAATATTGGTAAAATCTATTTAGTGAAATATTTCTGAAATCTTTTAAATCTTTCGAATTCTTTTGAGATCCTTGAAATTCTTCAAATCTTTTGAAATCTTCGAAATCTTTGTTAAATATTTTTAATATTTGTAAAATTTTTTTATGAAATATCTGTGAAATCATTGAAATCTTTATGAAATCCTTTGAAATTGTTTGAAATCTTTGTTAAAAATTGTTAATCTTTGTGAAATCTTCGAAATCATTTGAAATCCTTGAAATTATTTCAAATTTCTCGAAACCTTATAAAAGCTATGTAAAATGTTTTTACATCTTCAAAATTTTTCTGAAATCTCCAAAATCTTTGTGAAATCTTTGTAAAATTTTTGAAATGATTGTAAAATATTTGTCAAATAATTGAAATTTTTATGAAAATCTGTTGAAATCTTTGAAATATTTTGAATTGTTTTGAGATCCTTAAAATCCTTTAAATCTTTTGAAATTCTTTGAAATCTTTGTTAAATATTTCAAAAAAATTTTTGAAATATTTTTTGTAAAATTTCTATGAAATATCTTTGAAATCATTTAAATCTTGATGAAATCATTTGAAATTTTTTGAAATCTTTGAGATCTATGTTAAATATTTTAAATCTTTGTGAAATTTTTGAAATCCTTGAAATCATTTTTAATCATCCGAAATCTTCCGGAATAATTTGAAATCTTTTGTAATCTTTGTGAAATCTTTTGAAATCTTCGAAATATTTGTGAAATCTTCAAAATATTGATGAAATCTATTTAGTGAAATATTTCTGAAATCTTTTTAATCTTTGCGAAATCTTTTGAAATTTTTTGAAATGATTAAAATCTTTGTTAAATACTATTAAACCAATTTTTTGCAATATTTGTAATTTTTTAAAATATCTGTGAAATCATTTCAATCTCCATGAAAGCTTTTGAAATTTTTTGAAATCTTTGAAATCTTTGTTAAATCCTTGAATTCGTTTAAAATCCTTGAAATCATTAAAAATCTTCCGAAATCATTTGAAATAATTTGAAATCTTTTAAAATCCTTGTGTAATATTTTGAAATCTCCAACAAAATTTTGAAATCTATTCAGTAAAATATTTTTGAAATCTTTCAATCTTTGCGAAATTTTTGGAATGATCGTAAAATCTTTGTCAGATAATTGAAATTTTTATTAAAATTTGTTGAAATCTTTGAAATCTTTTGAATTCTTTTGAGATCTTTGAAATCCTTCAAATCTTTTGAAATTCTTTGAAATCTCTGTTAAATATTTAAAAAAAAATTTGAAATATTTGTAAAATTTTTGTGAAATATCTTTGAAATCATACAAATCTTTATGAAATCCCTTGAAATTTTTTGAAATCTTTGAAATCTATTGGAAATATTCAAAATCTTTGTGAAATTTTTGAAATCCTTGAAATCATCCGAAATCATTTGAAATCTTTTTAAATCTTTGTGAAATGTTTTGAAATATTTGAAATGATTGGAATTCTTGAAAATATTTGTGAAATGTATTTCTGAAATCTTTTAATCTTTGCGAAATCTTTGAAATCTTTTGAATTCTTTTGAGATCATTGAAATTCTTCATATCTTTGGAAATTTTTTGAAATATTTGAAATCATTGTTAAACATTTTTAATATTTGTAAAAAAATTTTATGAAATTCTTTGAAATATTTGTTACAAATTTTTAATCTTTGTGAAATCTTCGAAATCATTTGAAATCCTTGAAATTATTTGAAATTTCTCGAAATCTTTTAAAAGCTATGTGAAATGTTTTGAAACCTTCAAAATTTTTGTGAAATCTTTAAAATCTTTGTTAAATCCTTGAAATATTTGTGAAATTTTTGGAATTATTGTAAAATATTTTTCAAATAATTGAAATTTTTAATGAAAATCTGTTGAAATCTTTTGAATTCTTTGAAGATTTTTGAAATCCTTCAAATCTTTTGAAATTCTTTGAAATCTTTGTTAAATATTTCAAAAGAAAATTTTGAAATATTTGTAAAATTTTTGTGAAATATCTTTGAAATCATACAAATATTGATGAAATCCTTTGAAATTTTTTGAAATCTTTGAAATCTATGTTAAATCTTTAAAATCTTTGTGAAATTTTTGGAATGATTGTAAAATCTTTGTCAAATAATTGAAATTTTTATGAAAATCTGTTGAAATCTTTTGAATTCTTTGAAGATTTTTGAAATCCTTCAAATCTTTTGAAATTTTTTGAAATCTCTGTTAAATATTAAAAAAGAAAATTTTGAAATATTTGTAAAATTTTTGTGAAATATCTTTGAAATCATACAAATATTTATGAAATCCTTTGAAATTTTTTGAAACCTTTGAAATCTATGTTAAATATTTTAAATCTTTGTGAAATTTTTGAAAACCTAGAAATCATTTGAAATCATCTGGAATCATTTGAAATCTTTTTAAATCTTTGCGAAATGTTTTGAAATCTTTGCAATATTTGTGAAATCTTCAAAATATTGGTGAAATGTATTGAGTGAAATATTTCTGAAATCTTTAATCTTTGCGAAATCTTTCGAATTCTTTTGAGATTATTGAAATTCTTCAAATCTTTTGAAATTTTTTGAAATATTTACAATCTCTGTTAAATACTTGAATTTTTTTTTAATATTTGTAAACTTTGTTTAAATGTCTGTATTCATGAAATCTTTAAAAAAAATTGAAATCTTTGAAATCTTCCGAAATCATTTGAAATCTTTCAAAATTTTTGTGAAATGTTTTGAAATCTTTGAAATTTTTCAAAAATCTATTAAGTAAAGTATTTCTGAAATCTTCTAATCTTTGCGAAATTTTTGAAATCTTTTGAATTCTGTTGAGATCTTTGAAATTCTTAAAATCTTTTAAAATTTCTTCAAATCTTTGTAAATACTTTTGAAACCTTCGAAATCCTTGAAATCTTCTGAAATTAATTAGCACATTTTTTTTTGTTTGTTTGAAAAGCAGACCTGAAATTTTTTCAAAAGTAGACCTGGAATTTTTTCAAAAGTAGACCTGGAAATCTTGGAAAAGTCGTGCAATTTTGAAAGCAGACTTCTGTAGCAACTCTGATTTTTCAATTTTTAGGGTTTCGTAGCCCCGGGCTCATAACCTAACTCACAACTCACAAAGGGAGGGGAAGAAAGGGAAGTGAGGGGAAAGAGAGTAAGTAAGAGGAAAGAGGGTAAGTGAGTGGAAATTAAGGGAGGTTGGTAGGGGAAGTAGGGGACGTGAGGGGAAATGTAAGAGGTAGAGGAAGTGAGGGGAAATGTGGGGAAAGTTAGAAGTGGGGAAAGTTAGAAGAGGGGGAAGTATAGGAAGGAGACGCTGGGGAAAGAGGTAAGCGAGGGGAGAAGTGAGAGGAGGGGGTGTAGGGAAAGTGAAGGGTAATGTGGAGGATAGAGGAATTGAGGGGAAATGTGAGGAAGTGATAAGATGGGGAAGTAGACGAAAAGGACGTTGTGGTAAGGGGAGACTTAAGAGGTGGGGAAGTGAAGGGAAATTTAGGGAGTAGAGGAAGTGAGAGGAAATTTGGGGTAATTTCTGAGAGGGGGAAGTAGAGAAAGAAGACATTTAGAGTAGGGGTGAGCGAGGGGAGAAGTGAGGGGAGGGGAAGTAGGGGAAGTGAAGGGTAATGTGAAGGATAGAGGAATTGAGGGGAAATTTGAGGAAGTGATGAGATGGAGAAGTAGCGGAAGAATATGTTGAAGTAAGGGGAGACTTAAGGGGAGGTGCAGTGAAGGGAAATGCAGGGAGTAGAGGAAGTAAGAGGAAATGTGGAAGTGAAGGGAAATGTGGGTGGTGGAGGAAGTGAGCGGAAATGTAGAGGAAGTGAAGAGATGGGGAAGTAGAGGAGAAAGACGTTGAGGAAGGGGAGAATGAAGGAAGAAAGGAGGGGAGCGGAAGTAAAGGGAGGTGAGTAGGGGAAATGAGGGGGGAAGTGAGGAGAGGTGGAAGTCGATGAGGAAGAAGTCGAGGAAAGGAGGGGAAAGGAAGGTTAAAGTGTTGGGAGAGGAAGTAGGGTAGGGGAAGTGATGAGAGGGGGAAGTAGAGGAGGAAGACGTTGAGGAAGGGGTGAGTGACAGGAGAAGTGAGAGGAGCGGAAGTATAGGAAGTAAAGAGAGGTGAGTAGGGGAGATGAGGGGTAAGTGAGGAGAGGTGGAAGTCGATGAGGAAGAAGTTGAGGAAGGGTGGGGAAGGGAAGGTTGAAGTGTGGGGAGGGGAAGTAGGGGAATGTAAGGGGAGTAATTTTGTTTGTTTTCTAATTATATTTTGAGTTTTTGGAATCGTACCTAAATTCTTGGAGGGCTGGGACGTGGAGCTGCTGCTGGACTCGCAAAGTGGCACGCAGACACCGCCAAACAGTGTCGTCGTCGAGGGCGGTATGAAGCACCACTTGCGCGACAAGTACAGAACCACAACCAGCAGAAGAGTCACGAAACCAGCGCAGGCACCCAGAAACGCTGTCGTTTCTACTGGCACTGAAATAGGTTTTTTTTCAATTTTTAGAACAAAAATTTTTTTTTGTGTTTTTTAAATTTATTCTTCCCTTTTCACCAATTTTATCAATTCTAGTGAATAATTTCTACGTTTAACATTTTAGACATTTAACCTTTATAAAAGTTCATTCGGTTAAATTTTCCATCGTTTTTAACTTTAAAAAAAATTTCAACTACCTTCACATAGGACACGACTGAAAAATCCCTCAAAGGGAATTCCCTACATTGCAAAATTCGCGAATTGGAAAATTTTCGAATAATAAAATTCCCGAATTGGAAAATCTTCCCAAATAATAAAATTCCCGAGTTGGAAAATTCCCGAATAATAAAATTCCCGAATAATGAAATTGCCGAATTGGAAAATTCCCAAATAATAAAATTCTCGAATTGGAAAATTCCCGAATTAGAAAATTTCTGAATTGGAAAATTCCCGAATAATAAAATTGCCGAAAAATAAAAATCCCGAATATGAAAATTCCCGAATAATAAAATTCCCGAATTGGAAAGTTCCCGAAGAATAAAATTGCCCAAATTGAAAATTTCCAAATAGTAAAATTCCGGAATAATGAAATTCTCGAATTATAAATTTCCCTGATTGGAAAATTCCCGAATAGTAAAATTCCAGAATAATGAAATTCCGGAATTGGAAAATTCCCCAATAATAAATTTCCCGAATTGGAAAATTCCTGAATAATAAAATTGCCCAATTGGAAAATTCCCGAATAATGAAATTCCCGAATTGGAAAATTCCTGAATAATAAAATTGCCGAATTGGAAATGCCCAAATAATAAAATTATCGAATTGGAAAATTACCGAATTGGAAAATTTCCTAATTTGAAAGTTCCCGAATAATGCAATTGCCGAATTGGAAAATTCCCGAATAATAAAATTCCCGACTAATAAAATTCCCGAATTGGAAAATTCCCCAATAATAAATTTCTTTAATTGGATAATTTCTGAATAATAAAATTGCCGAATTAGAGATTCCCGAATAATATAATTATCGAATTGGAAAATTTCCGAATTTGAAAGTTCCCGAATAATGAAACTGCCTAATTGGAAAATTCGCGAATAATAAATTTCCCGAATTGGAAAATTCCTGAATAATAAAATTGCCGAATTGGAAAATTCCCGAATAATAAAATTCCCGAATTGAAAAATTCCCGACTAATGAAATTCCCGAATAATAAAATTCCCGAATTACAAAATTCCCGACTAATAAAATTCCCGAATTGGAAAATTCCCCAATAATAAATTTCTTGAATTGGAAAATTCCTGAATAATAAAATTGCCGAATTAGAAATTCCCGAATAATATAATTATCGAATTGGAAAATTCCCAAATTCGAAAATTTCCGAATTGGAAAGTTCCCGAATAATGAAACTGCCTAATTGGAAAATTCCCGAATAATAAATTTCCCGAATTGGAAAATTCCTGAATAATAAAATTGCCGAATTGGAAAATTCCCGAATAATAAAATAAATTAACCTTTTTGGTTGAAAATTCAACTATTTGGATAAAAATTTATTTTTTCCGATGGAGATGCATAATTTTAGTTAAAAGTACATTTTTTTGGTTAAAATTTAACAAAGTTCATTTAAAATTCTTTTTTTTGTGTTTAAAATTAATTTTTTTGAATAAAAATTTAGCTATTCCATTTTCGTTTGAAAATAAAAAATTTTCAGTTGAAATTTCATTCATTTTGATGAAAAATCGTACTTTTTAGTAAAAAAATCAATTATTTTGGTAGAAAATACATATTTTTGTGTTGTAGATCCAACTTTTTTTCAAAAATTCGTCCTTATGACTGGTGACTCAACATTTTGGATTTAATTTTTTTATTGAGAATTAATTTTTGTAATCAAGGATTCATCAGTTTGGTTGAAAATTTCACTATTTCGCTGAAAATTCCCTTTTTTTTTGGTTGAAAATTTCCCTTTTCTTGATTGAAAATTAATTATTTTAACTAAAAATGTAATAATAAAATTTTTAAATCTCAAATTTCTGGTATTGTAGAAATTTGTTTCATTTTTCAATATTGTACGATTGTGCGAAATTGTACGTTTGCTCAAAATTTTCCGATTATTTAAAAGTTTGTAATTGTGTGTCTATTAAGCCGGAGTTGAAGGCAACATTGGAATTTTATGAGACGAATTTGCAAAAACACATCAAATTTCAATGTTTTTGAAAAATTGAAATAACTCTGGAAATAATTAACATTTTTTTCCAATTTTTTCCGCTTATTTTAAAAATAATTCTCCATAGTATTGTTCTGAATTGTTACAATATTTTTAAAACTTTTCCCTAGATTCTGCCATTGGTTCAAAAAGTTAGTAATCTAAATAAAAATATTACTGTTTTGAATTTTTCTAAATCATTCAACATTTTGGGGAGTACAATAATTATTTAAAATTTCGCGACTGTTTTTGACCAAGTTTGACCCCAGGGTAGAATTTATTGAAAAACTTATTATTTTCAGAGTTATTCCAATTTTTCCAAATCATCAAACCTTCTTTGCAATATTTTTTTATTTATTTAAAAGTTTTCCTTCAGCTTTATCTTATTAGCAGTGCAAATTTTAAAAATATCCCGATTTCACAATATTTGTACGAGCCTACAATTCGAACAATATCGTATAGAAGTAAATTGTATGAAATGGAAGAAAATATTGAATCCGTAAATTACTGAAAGGGGTGAAAAGGATTTCCGGGTTGGAAGGCACAGGTCGGAAGTTTGAGTAATTTACAAATGTCCCATGAAATTATCCAGTCTGAGGGTCATTGTCACCCGAAGAATCGGAAAATCTCCCTGATGGGTGAAAATCGACCCCAAGCCTCCAAGGTTTCCCAAAAGTGGCCTCAAGACCCTAGTTTACAACCCACAGTTAAATCATGTAATAACCGACTCTAGACCTTGCGTTGCGCAATTTTCAAGAAAAATTCAAAAAAGGTCTTTACTGCCTTGTTTGTCACTTCTGTCATTGAAAATTTACAATCATGAATTCAATCGCAATTTAATTCAATAGATCCTTCTCTGTACAAAAAATTGTAAAACTTTCTGGAATTGCACAATTGTTGCGATTGCCCAAATTTCATAATTCTGTAAATAAAAATAAAAGTCGCAAGTTACTTTAAAAAGTAACTTGTGACTGGACGAGAAATGTAGAAAAATTGCTGAAATTTATTTTACGTCGTGTGTGGAGAAAGTCAATCTCAACTTACTTACCTAAAGTAAATAAATTTATAAAAATTAAAGAAATTTATTTTACGTATTGATAATTAATTGAATTATGGTCAGTTATGGGTAGAAAATTAATCTCTTTTGGTTGAGAATTCAGCTATTTTGTTGAACATTCGCCTTTTTGGCTTGAAAATTCAACCGTGGTTTATTTCAATTTCAAATCGTTTTTGGTTGAAACAATATCAACTATTATATTTTTCGCTGAGAATTCATTTATTTTTGATAAAAATTCATGTATTTCGTTAAAAATTTAACAATTTTGGTAAAATGTTCAGCTATTTCGTAGAAAATTCGTCTTTTTGGCTTGGAAATTCAACATTGTAGTGAAATTTTTCTTCTTCTTCGATTCAAAATTCGGATTTTTCGTTTCAAAATGTATCTCCTTTAGTAAAAAAAAAATAATTTCTTTTGTTTGGAAATTCAACTATTTCGGTAGAAAATTAATCTGGTTTGGTTGAGGATTCAGCTATTTTGTTGAAAATTAGTTTCTTGTTTGTTAAATTCAACTGTGATTGATTTTAATTTCAAATCTGTTTTGATGGAAAATTGATGTATTTCGTTAAAAATTCAAGTATTTTTGTAGAAAATTCAAACATTTGGTTGAAAATTAACTTTTTTCTTGAAAATTCGCCTTTTTGGTCTAAAAATGGTAGAAAATTCGACTATTTAGTTAAAAATTGATTTCTTTGTTGAGATTCATTTCTATTATTTTTTTGCAATTGCTTCCACCCTGAAGGTTATATTTTTAATTACAAATTTTATTATCCGGTTGAAAATTCAATTCTTTTTTGGAAAATTCATCTTTTCAGTTTGAAAATTCATCTATTTGAATAGAGAATTCATCTTTTTTAAACGAAAATGCAACTGTGTGTTTATAAATAAATCTTCTTTTTCTGAATGATTTAACTATTTTGTATGAAATTCGGCTGTTTTGGTTAAATTAAATTGGCTTCTACTCATAATTAAAATATTTTTTGGCTTGAATGTCTGCTATTACATTATTTGTTGAAAATTGATATTTTTTTATTGAAAATTCGATATTTTTCTTGTTGAAAATGGATTTTTTTATCTGCAAATTGAACTATTTCAGTTGAGGATTCATCATTTCAGTTTCAAATTCTCTCTTCAGCTGAATCACTTTGTTAAAAATTAATTTTATTGCTTGAAGTTTTATCACTTTGTTCGAAAATTTAATTATTTTCTTGAAAATTCTTGTTTTTATGTTTAAAATGATCTTTTCATATTGAGAATCTAACTTTTTCATTTTTGGTTTAAAATTGATCTTGATTGATTAAAAATTCGTATTTTAGCTTGAAAGTTAAACAATTTGAATGAACCTTTTTTTCTTTCTGGGCTGAAAATCTTTATTTGTTAAAAATTCTTCTTTTTGTTTTGAAAATCCATCATTTGAGTTAATCAACTATTTCTTTGGTCGAAGGTTTGAATTTTTGGTAGAAATTTCAACTTTTTGGGTTGAAATATCAACTATTACTTTTTTTGAGAATTTAAAATGAAATGCAAATTTTTGTTAAAAAATTCATATTTTCGATTTGAAAATTCATCTCTTTTGGTAAGAAAATTTCTATAGAGGATTCAGCTATTTTGTTAATTCATCTCTTTTATTGAAAACTCAACTATTTTATTTCAAATTCGTTTTTTTTTGTAGATAATTGAAATATTTTGGTAGAAAATTTAACTATATGGTTGAAAATGAAATTTTTGTTGGGAATGTAACCCTTTTGTTAAAAATTCGTCTTTTTGGTTTGAAAACCGTAGAAAATTCGACTATTTGTTTGAAAATGAACTTTTTTGCTGAAAATAAATTATTTTGGTTAGAAAGTCTAAATATTTGGTTGGAAAGTAATTTTTTTGTAGAAAATTCATCATTTTGGTTTTAAAATTCAACTATTTTGTTCAAAAGCGTTCTTTTTGAGTTGAAAATTCATTCCTTCGGGTAAAAAAATCTGATCATTTTTGGTTCAAAAAAAAATATTCGGTTGAAAAATGTGACTACAAAATAGTTCTTGGTTGAAATTTCAACTCTTCTGTTGAAAATTCATGTTTTTTTTTCTTAAATTAAGTCTTTCATTTTTAAATTACAAAATTAAAGAACTGAAAAAAGTAACATGCAGGTGCCAAGACACATAAAAGACTCGTTATGCAATTGGTCGGCCATTTTGTGCAATTGGTGTTCACTTTTTCACTTTTTTCTCGTTACGTCAAAGCCTGCTCTCCTTCTCTTCTCTCTCTCTCTTTTTTTTTTGTTTTCTGATTCCAGAATCCACCGCGTTGGGCAGATCGAGAAAAGTTCAATTTATTGCCCAAGAACATTCGATGTGAAAAATAATCTTAGTTTTTTTGTGGTTAATTGCGAATTCAGATACTCTTTTCACAACATCACAAAAATGTACAAAAATTATATAATATTTTTGAATATTTGATTTAATAATAAGCTTTTGAAATAATTCAGAAAAATTTAAGTTTTTAATTTATTAATAAACTTTAAAACTATTTCCAGAACAAAATTCAAATGTATGTACATATTATTTTGAAAATTGAATTCATATATACTCATTTCACAACACCACACACATTAAAAAAAATTATACAATTGTGATAGAAGTATTTGAAAGGAAAAAAACAAACTTTTATTCAAATAATAGCCAATATTCAATTATATAACATTATTGTTAATAATCAATTTATGTAACTCATTCAAAGAACATCAACCTTTAATCTTTATGTAATTTAATATTGTGAACAAAATTAATAAGCTAATAATGAATTAATATGTTCGCAGCATAAAAAGCAATAAACAATTATTTTTATAAAAACGTTTCAAACAATTTTTAGTGTATATCTTTCTTTAAATTTGAAATTGCATTTCTGACAATTTACTTATTTTTAATTTACCTTTCAAAATAATTTCAGAAAATATTAAAATATATGCACATATAACTTTTTAATTGAATTTAGATATTCATTTCAAAATATCACAATTATTAAAGAAAATTATACAATTTGAAATATTGGTATTTTGAACATAAATAAACTTTTATTATGCAACATTATTTTTATTTAAACGTTTAAATAATTTGGCTTTTAATTCGTTTTATGTATTTATACTAAGAAAGGTAATCGCACTTTAAAAAATACAGAAATTGTATTCTATAATATAACACTGCGGATAACGGTGACTGAATGAGAAGTGTAAAAAAATTTGCTGAAATGCATTTTACGTCGTGTATTGAGAAAGTCAATCTCAACCTATATACCTAAAGTAAATAAATTTATAAAAATTAAAGACATTTATTTTACGTGCTAAGCGGATTGATAATTCAGTAGAGAATATTTTTCACTTTACTTAATTAATAAAATTATTCAAATTTCTAATATTAAAAACATTCTTCATACAAAACTTTGAGTAAAGATTTCTTTCAAGAAATTAAGGTAAAAATTATTTGGCATCAATTAAAAAAAATCTTTAAATATTTATAAGCGCATTGGCAACTAGCGCCACCTAGATCATTCCGCGCGCGAAAATTCAAATCCGAAATTTTTGTTGCATGATTTGGAAATATTTTAATATAAATCATTTTTGTCCATGCAGAATCTAATTCTTGCTAAAATATTTATTTTTTATTCCACATGTACTTACTTTTCTCAACTCAATTTACTCGATGGAAATTAAATTAAGAGTCGAGCGAATTATACGCTATCATTATTGTGCGTCGTAAAACCTCAGATTCATTGGACTTATCAGCAACGTTAAACTACATTCGAAGCCGCGAATCGCACTTGAAGATCGTTCGTGGATAAATTCTCCGTTAGTCGTAGCGGCGATTCGTTACCGCTAGAATCTGGAAAAAGAGATTAGTTAGCAAAATTTATTGTTCTCTTCTTTTTTTTTGTATAAAACTTACGATAAATAATTTTTTCTTGAATTTCAGATCTGGGTTCGATACCGGGTCAAGGTCGAGTAAACCAATTGGGTGGTGTTTTCATCAATGGAAGACCTCTACCCAACAATATTCGACTGAAAATTGTGGAGATGGCTGCCGCCGGCGTTCGACCCTGTGTGATATCTAGGTAATTAAAAATTCATCAAGAAATGAAACGTCTAACAATTCTAAACAATTTAATTGATAAAATAATTAATTATTTAAAAATTACTTTTCAGGCAATTGAGAGTCTCACACGGATGTGTTTCAAAAATTTTGAATCGTTACCAAGAGACAGGAAGTATCAGGCCGGGCGTGATTGGAGGAAGCAAACCTCGAGTGGCGACCCCTGAGGTTGAATCAAGAATTGAGGACTACAAGCGAGAAAATCCAGGTGCGTTTTCCTGGGAAATTAGGGACAGACTAATCAAGGAGGAAATTTGCGACCGGACTAGTGCTCCCAGTGTTTCCGCAATTTCTCGACTTTTAAGGGGACGCGACACTGATGATGAAACAAAACTTGTAGATGGTGAGCAACAATTGATATTTTCAATATCTTTGTTTTTCCAGCTTCCAAAATTATTTGGTCGAGAAATTAGGACCTTACTACCTTAAGGAGAGTCCACCTTAAAGTACGTCCTTAAAAAGTTGGTAACTCTGGTTGATCCGACCTTAAGGTGTTTCAAAATCGGTCTTCAGGAGATACAATTCCTGCGCCTAGCCTTAAGGCTATTCGATTTTAAGACAGGCGACCCTTTTGGAAGGCGTTCCAATCTATAAAAATCTGCCCCAAAATAGACTTCTTTAGTCAGTTCTTTTATTATTTGTCTTTATCAAAGCAGATGTTGCATTCTTGATGTGTAAAAATACAAAACGTGGTGAATACGCACACCTGAAAGCAAGCGCGGCGAGAAAATTACAGAGTCAACGTTGACCGTAGGTGCTACCGAGTGCCGATTCTGCCTCAGACCAAGCCGGTAATTTCCAAGAGCGAGGAACTGGAGTGATTAATATACGCATTTAATTTATTCATTCATCGATTTCCAGATCGTCAAGGCCCATTTGATACTGAGGGAAAGTTATAACTCTTGGTGGTCCATAATAAGCTACCCTTTAGTTCCAGTTTTTGAAAACACATTTAGTATTTGACTATCCAAATCAATAAGAGTCCTTTCTGGTTCTCAATTTCCCGCTCTATATGATGAGCTAACTTTCAGAACTTGCGGCTCTACCACTTCAAAGTTACAAAGCTTTTAATTTACCTTTGATGAAGATTGTATTATAATAGGTTTTTTTCTATAATCAGAGAGTCGTCAACTTATCTCTCTCACAAGAAAAAACTACCGCACGGCATGTTTTTCTCTCTTGTGACATGACAAATGAAATGTGTACGCACCAGGGCTCATCGTAAGATCATTTGAGGGTGGCTAGCCGGCAAAGATGAAAGGCGCGAGGAACGGAGAAAAAAGTGTGAGAGTGAGAAAGAGAAGGCGAGAGGCTCCCCTGTAAGGCGATAGCTCTGTGAAGCTGCCGGCCTTCGCTGAGAAAGAGAAAGGACCTAAAAAAAAAGAAAAAAGGTATTTAAATACCCACGAGGGCGTTAAGTCTTCTGAAAAAAGAAAGGGAGGGAAAAAACGATTTTCCTAGCTCGAGCAAATTGGAGCACAAATCGATCCTCGTCTTGATGAATTTCGCAGGGTCGTTAGGAATGTAACAGCTTTTTACTAGTATTTTAAAATTAGATTCCACAAGTAAAATTAAAAAGATCGCAGATTTCAGCTTCGATTCGGAAATCAAACAGAAAATTACATCTTTCGGGAGCTTAAACGCTCGATCTCCGACTAGTAATCTCAACTTTCGTAACCTGATATTAAACTCGATGTGAATTAATACTACTGGCAGGAGATTCTTTTTTTCATGTTTTGCCTTTTGCCTCTCCTCAAATCCGAATCGACCAAAGGACACGTGTCAACTTTATTTTCCAATAAAAAATCTACAGGTTTAATAAAAATAATCAGAGCGGAAAGCGTTCTCTAACTTGCTCAATCCCAAATCTGGATAATTATTTATAGTCCATCTCTTGGTACTTAATACCGATGCGATGTGACGCGGAAGCAAAAAAACACTCTCCGGGAATAATCGGTCCGTGTCGAATTCGCATTAGCTCAGGGCGTCCCGGCGTCAGGCGTCGTCGGGCGATTAGTCCCGCAATGAAAACTGACAGGTCCAACGACACAACAAAAAAACTAAACATCACAACAAAAAGAAATAGTGGTGTATCTAGAATCCGAGATTATGTCCCAAAAGTATCCTAGTCCTAAAATATAAACCAAATTGTTCAGCTAAGGTCAATGACTAATTTCGAAATTAATTTCAGGAAAGACTAGTTCTGGATCAGACTGCGAGAGTGAACCAGGGATTCCCCTGAAGCGTAAGCAGCGCCGTAGCAGAACGACCTTCACTGCCCATCAATTAGATGAACTCGAAAAGGCCTTCGAAAGAACCCAGTACCCGGACATCTACACCAGGGAGGAATTGGCCCAAAGAACAAAATTAACTGAAGCCAGGATTCAAGTTTGGTTTAGTAACAGGAGAGCGAGACTCAGGAAGCAATTGTCCTCTACGAGTTCTGGTGGTTATGGATCGGTTGCCTATCCTGCGGCTTCTTACGTACTTCATCCACCGGCTCCTCCACATCCACATGTTGGTGCCGCTGTTCCGCCGAGTCATCCTCATTCTCATCCCCACGGACAAACGCTACCAGACGCCGCCTTCTCTTCGAGTCCAGGTGAGTTCGTTAGTAATTGGTTTCTGGAATAATTTCCGGCGAGTGACTTTTGATAGGGTCTCGAATTTTAATTACAAGGATCAGAACTTGAGTAATTGATCAGGAAAGTGACAGTGGGTTTATACTTCCAGCTCCTCTGAAATAGCACCTTTTCCCAATTTCGACCAGTCTCTCCATCGTTAGTCCACTTCCCATCAGTAGCGATCAGGCAATCTAAGCGTCTAATTACTTATTTAACGCTTTTACTAACCAGAATCGAATCGACCTCTAGCATCTTCCGATTCATTCACCATCCAAGTTGAATGAATTGGACGAGACGTAAAAAAAGGGAAAGATGGCATTCTTCCGAAGGTGGCGCGAATCGCGAAGTGTCCTTGGATGAAAATTGGTCTGACTTTATTATAATCGGAATGTACGTCATCACAGCGGCGCGAAAGTCGATATAACAGCGGGTAACCGAAGCCGCAAGACAGGAGCACCTACTGGCAACCTGACGGACAATTACCGGAAGTCGTTCTCGGCTCGACGGGATATCGAAACAATCGGGCTAGTCACTTCGCTCGGTACAATGCTCAACCTGTACCGGTTCTACGAGCCACCAAGAACCGGCGAACCAGCTCCCGACTGGAGTCAAAAATGCTTTGTCACGCATGTAATATCCGCCACGAGGAAATTTCGAACGTGGAAGCCTTGGTGACGACACGGATTGATGGATTGCGGTATTGAAATAGAAATCGCCAAAATACTTCGACCATGCCCTCCCTCTAAAATACCTTTTCAAGTAATTCAGATTGCCATTTCTTCTTTGTGATAGGTTGAACTTTCTTTCTTTGAGATCCGTTCAATGATACTTCTCAGCACTGCTATTTCCTTTTTAGTAATTTTACTTCGCAATCAGACCTAACCATCTCTCATTTTTCTGTTCCAGAACTCTACTCATCACACCACACGATGTCTTATCAGCTGACCCCAGACTCGAGCCGCCTCGCCTCATCAGTCTGCTCAACCCCAACCTATAGTCTTCCTCCTTCAGCGAGTTACCCAACCACTCCCCTGCCTCCAACCTCGACCACCACAAGCCACATGAGCCACCAGCATTCTCCGGTTCCCGTAGTTTCCTCGTCCTACCAACAGAACACGAGCCACCAACTTCCTCCAACTCCCAACTCTCTTGTGACTCTGATGGGACCCAACTCGAATTCCAATCCTGCCTCTGATCAGCTGACATCCACAGAGCTTCCAATCAGCTCCGTCTCTCCAGTCCAACATCAGCAGCATCAAAGTCAAGGAAACTCTTCACCATCTTGGAACTTGACAATCCCTGGCAGTGGAAACAGAATTGGTCTTCCAAGTCCGCCACCTAATCATCAGCAGCATCATAGTTCGCATCCTCATCAAGGCTTTGCAAGCCACTACAGCCAGAGCTTCCAACAGCCTTCGAGACCTGCACCTCATCAGCCTTTTTACAGTTGGTACTGATGAGATATGTTAAAATATAAGGAAGAATATGAAGGAAGGGGGATATCCTGATTAGCCCTGATTTAGAAAGCTGTAACCAATTTCACTAATCATCATCCATTTATTGCTAAATTAAATTCCTAAATTAATCCCAGTGCTATGTAAGTCCTGCCTATTTGACCCTCTTCACTGAAGAGATCATGCCTCTTCTCCCACCACGGAGTAAACTTCGCCCCTTTCTTCATTTCGTACTAAACTCCGCCCACTTTAAAAAAAAACTCTAATAATATAGTCTATATTCTCTTCTACCTTCTCTTGAAAAGTGATAATGATAAGATTTTTGAAATCGCTATCGATGCCAGTATGTTTGGTAAAACTCGAGTCGACATTAAACCGACTCGAATCTACTTTAGTAAATTTTAATATTTCACGCATTGGAGAGTTTTGCTTTCCACTGTTGGGATGCAACATTGATCTGATCTTTAGATTTATTTTAGAAAGAAAAGTACATGTACAGAATTTTCAGGTAATAAATAGGTGTATATAAAATTGACAAAAATATATAAATATATAAAATGTTAGTCTGAAAAATTGCAGAATGCAACTGTATATATAGAATTTATCTGAGTTTACCCTTCTTCGGTACTCAAGTATGTTTGATCTTAGGTAATTTGTAAATAATTCTCGCAGATCGTAGGTTTCGTTTTTTCTTACTACAGGTCGACCAAAAAGTTAAGGTAATGCATAATTGTAAATACTAAATGCAATGAGAAATAAATATAATTGTAATAATAAATGTGTTCTTCTTTACGGGAGTTTGGATGAGTTGAGAAATTTTTCGTAAGTGAGCGCAGGGTCTTGAAGCCCCATTGAAAGTTCTGAAATTCTAAATATTTCTGCAGATTTGCATCAGATTCGATGCATTCGATTTTCTTACGTATAGTTACTGAATAAAGATAAAGAAAAAAAATTAACGCTTGCGTTGCCTCTTACCTGAACGCTGACATGTTTGACACCTGCCGGGCGTAAATTAACGAAAGCGAATGCCATTTGGCAATTTGAGCTCTCTCTGGATTGTTTTGAAATTCGAATAAAGGAGGCAAGCTGAATGGAATATATCGAGTCTCGTTTTAGCGACGGCAGGTTTTCATACGACAAAAGTCAAAGAGACCGCTTTTCTACCTTCGGACTGAACAGAATGATTGCAATTATAAGAGACCGAGGGTCGGTAATGGTAACAGAAAGTGGAAGTAACGTTACAATCTTAAATAAGGGTTTCCTGCTAATAAATTTTAACAAATTTTACGAATTTTGCAAAAGATGCCCCTTCAACAGTACAGTTCAAAAATAATTTAATAAGTTTGAAAATTACTTTCATATTTCAGACTTTATACTCTGCCATTAGAAGATGTTAGATTTTGTTGGTATACTGATTAATTTTTGTATCTTCTTCCAACCGTGCTGTATGATTAGCTGATTCTAATTAATATTGATCAGGTAAGGATTTAATTAGAAGATGTTGGATTTTGTTGGTGTGTTGTTCCATTGTATATTCTTCCAACCACGTTGTTTGATTAGCTGATGCTCACTGATGTTGACTAGGTAAGAAGTTAATTAGAAGATGTTGCATTTTGTTGATAAACCAAGTAGGAATTTAATTAGAAGATGTTGAATTTTGTTTTAAGCTGATCCATTGTATCTTCTTCAAACCGTGTTGTATGATTATCTGATGTTCATTGATGTTGGCCACGTAAGAATTTAATTAGAAGATGTTCAGTTTGTTGGTATAATGGTCCATTGTATCTTCTTCCAACCGTGTTGTATGATGCGCTGATGCTAATTGATGTTGACCAGGTAAGAATTTAATTAGATGTTGCATTTTGTTGGTAAACTGATCCATTGTATCTTCTTCCTGACGTGTTGTATGATTAGCTAATGTTAATTGATGTTCACCAGGTAAGAATTTTATTAGAAGATGTGGTGTTTGTTGATATTTTGTTGGTAAACCAAGTAAGAATTTAATTAGAAAATGTTGAATTTTGTAGCTATACTGGTCCATTGTATCTTCTTCAAACCGTGTTGTACGATGAGCTAATGTTAATTGATGTTCACCAGGTAAGAATTTAATTAGAAGATGTTGGATTTCTTGATATACTGGTCCATTGTATATTCTTCCAACCATGTTGTATGCGATTAGCTGATGTTGATTGATGTTGATCAGGTAAGGATTTAATTGAAATATGTTGAATTTTGTTGGTATACTGGTCGATGTATCTTCTTCTGACCGCGTTGTATGATTAGCTGATGCTAATTGATGTTGACTAGATATGAAATTAATCAGAAGATTTTCGATTTTTTTGGTAAACTAAGTAAGAATTTAATTAGAAAACGCTGGATTTTATTTTTAAACTGATCCATTTTATCTTCTTCAAACCGTGTTGTATGACTAGCTGATGCTAATTGATGTCCCAAAAAAACCCCATAAGTGAAAAATAGGGTTTTGCGATTTTTAGCTCTAATTATGGTTTTTCTGCGATTTTTTCAATACCAGTCATTTCTGACACATAACGTCCTACTTTCTACTGATGATTAGTTGTTTTCATTAATTGTTTAAACAACTTATTTATGTTTTTACCAATTTTCTCTTAGATTGGAGATAGGAAGTCACGATTTTTTCCCAATTTTCCATCCTATTTCCAACTGTACATTTAGATCGAGGCAATAGTCAATTAAATTAAACAAAAATAATTTTTCAAACAATTTATTGTTATTTATAATGATTTTCTCTTAGAATAATGCTAGAAAGTTGCCGTTTTTTCTCAAATTTTCCACTTGTAGTTCACTATTAGTTTAGAGTAATGTAATAATTAATTCAAGTGAACAAACATAATTGTTTGAATAAATTATTTTTGTTTATATAGTAATGCTACATAGTTGCGATTTTTCTGAAATTTTCTACTTTTTGTTATCTTTTCGCTTAGAGCGAGGTAAAAATCAATGATATGATATTTTTTCGAATATTTCACTTTTCATTTAAAATGAGCAATTACAAATTAAATATTAGAAACTAAACAATTTTGAACTGAATTATTTGAAACATAATGCCTTGATTCATTCATATATTTCAGTGTTAAATTTAAACTTTGGACGTTACAATTTTGATTGCTCTATTTAACAAATTCTTAGTATGTTACTGAAATCATTGAATTTTGATGCATAAATAACAATTGAACAATTAATAATTTGGCAAAAATTTGAGGTAGTTTGAGAGGTATTTATAAGTTTTGAAAAGATCTAAGCTTAATTAAAAACTTGAAAATATTTCAAAATATAAAAAAAATAAATTTAGATTTTGGCAGATTTCAAAATAATATTTTGAAGCCTTTTCGAGGCTGTTTGAAGGTTTCAAGTAAATAAAAATTTTCCTTAACGTTGCTGGGAAAATTGGAAAAGATTTTATAATTTAAAAAATTAATTTTAAGAGAATATTTCCAAACATTAAAAAAAAAATTTTGATTAATAAATAACAATTAAAGATGGATAATTTTTAGAAAATTCGAGTAAGCTTAAGGTACATACAGAAGTCTTAAAAACATTACAAAATAATTTAAAACTTGAAAAATTTTGGTTATTGTTTAATTTTTTTTAACTTTTCATAAAAATAACTATAATGTAACTATTTTATTGAAAACTCTTTTTTTGGGGATTAAAAAGTAATTATTTTCCCGAATTTTTTTTGATTATCTTGAAATCATCCAAAATATTTTTAAAACTTCCAAATTTGATTGCAAAATCTTTAAAAATCTAAATTTTCTTTCAAGTTTTTAAAAATTTTTTAATATTTTCAAAATTTTTTAATAACTTCTAAATGTCTTTTAAGGTGATTTGAATTTTCCCTAAAATGTTGAAAAATTTCTGCTAAATTAGAAAAATTGCCTTTGAATCTTTCAGATTCTTTTTTGACAATTTGGAAAATATTTTGGAATGTTTCGAAATTTTTTCAAAATATTCTTTTAAAATAAATATTGTTCATAAAGAATCATTCACAATTTTTAAAGAAATCTCCAGAATATTTTTTTTAATTCCTGAGAAGCTTCGAAATGAGAGATTGATCAGCAGCCTGGGTCGGAGCAGTGTTGCGGAATGAACGTGTTATTCAAATAAGTAACACGAGAATTCAGGGTCTTAACTATTACTTAAATTAAATTAATTATTTTACATATATTAGTATTTTTAATCAATGATTATCCACTGTAGTTTGCATTATCCACTGTAGGAAGGTTACCCCAAGGGATCGAAAGTGACTTCGTGCAGTTGCATTAAGCTACGCGTGGCGCCAGATCGCATATGTGCCTATAAAAGAGCAAACGTTTCATACGGAATGGATTTCGAGGAAGTTTGTCGCCACGCAATATCAGCGTGCTTCGAAGACTCGAATATTGCCAATATCGTGAATCCTTAACGGGCACTTTTTCCCACCTTTCTTCTGAAGAAAATAAAAATAAAATAATAGGAAATAAAATCCAACAGATGAACATACAAGGGAAAATAAAGAGAGAAAGAAAAACTTGTCTTATATTAAATACCGCGAGAGTAAATTTCAAACAATGGAATTTGAAATTTAAAAAAAAAAATTGAAAATTGTTAAGGTCATGTAATACTTACCCGATTCCTACCACAATCAATTTTTTTCAACTGCTGACGTCCACGAGAATTGGAATATGGAGCTGAAAATTTGGGAAATTAATTGAAAGGCTCTAAACTCCTGAAAACACAAAAAAAAATTGAAAAACGTACAAACTTACCATTTTTTTAATTTATAATTTTTTGCTTGAGAATTCATCTTCTGTTGTTAACAATTTTATTATTTGCCTGAAAGTTTAATTATTTTCTTGAAAATTCAACAATTTTGTTGAAAATTCAACTATTTTGTTGAAAACTTGTCTTGTTGGATTGAAAATTCAACGGCTTTGTGCAAAATTCGTATTTTTGGCTTAAGAACTCCACATTCTGGATTACATTTTTTTTCTTTATTAACTGAAAAAATCTTTCTCAGTTGAAAATTCAACACTTTTGTTGAAATTTCGTCTTTATGGTTTGAAAATTCATATCTTTTGATAGAAATTTCCTCTCTTTAATTAAAAATCCCACTATTTTTGGTTGAATATTAATTCTTTTTGGTTGAAAAGCCTACTATTATATTTTTAGTTGAGAATTCCTCTTTTTTGCTTACAAATTTCACTGATTGATTGAAAATTCTATTGCTTTGATAAAAATTCGTCTTTTTGTGATAAAAATTCCACTATTTTGGTAGAAAATTCAACTATTTAATTGAAAATTAACTTTTTGTTAAAAATGCATATTTTCTAGTTAAAACTTCAACTTTTTTCGTACAAAATTCGTATTTTTGGCTTGAAAACTCAAAATCTGTGATGACATTTTTTTTCTTTATTGACTGAAAACTTTTTCTTGGTTGAAAATTCAACTCTCGTGTGGAAAATTCGTCTTTTTGGTTTGAAAATTAATATCTTTTGGCAGAAATTTTATCTTTTTGATTGAAAATACAACGATTTTTGGTAGAATATTAATTGTGTTTGATTGAAAAAAGCTTACTATTATCTTTTTGGTTAAAATTTGTATTGATTAGTTGAAAAATTAATTACTTTGTTGAAAATTCAACAATTTTGTTAAAAAGTCATTATTTTTTTGTTGAAAATTCAACAGTTTTGTTGAAAATTCGTCTTGAAATGCAACTATTTTAATGAAAATTACTTTTTTGTTGAAAATCCTTCTTTTTGGCTTGGAAACTCAAAATTTTGGATGACATTTTTTCGTTTATTGACTGAGAAATTTTTCTTGGTTGAAAATTCAACTCTTGTGTTAAAAATTCGTCTTTTTGGTTTGAAAATTTATTTCTTTTGGTAGAAATTTCGTCTTTTTTATTAAAAATGAAACAGGTTAAAAATTATTCTGTTATGATTAAGGATTCATTTAATTTGTTGAAAATTCTTCTTTTTTGGTTAAATTCAATCTATTTTTTATTTAAAATTAATATCTTTTTTGGTTGAAATATCATATCAACTATTACATTTTTCGTTGAACATTCACCTTTTTAATTAAAACATCAACTATTGGATTAAAAATTCATTTTTTTAAATTGAAGATTCAGCATTTTAGTTGAAAGTTTATTTCTTTGGTTAAAAATTCATATATTTTGTTGATAATACGATTTATTTCGTAGAAAATGAAACTTCTGGGTTGAAAATTTATATTTTTTGTCGCAAATATATATTTTTTGAGTGAAAAATAATTTCTTTGATTGAAAATTGAACTATTCCATGTTTTTGTTGAAAATGTATATTTTCTAGTTGAAAATTCACAGCTTTTAAAATGTATGCATTTGGTTAAAAATTCGTTTTTGTTCGTAGAAAAGTGCAAAGATTGAAAAATCATCTGTTTAGTTGAAAATTAAACTATTTGGTTGAAAATTCATGTATTTTGTTGATAATTCGACTTATTTGGTAGAAAATAATTCTTCTGGGTTGAAAATTTATCTTTTTGGCTGCAAATTTATATTTTTTAGTTGAAAATTCATTTCTTGGGTTGAAAATTCGTATGATTTGTTAGAAAAGTAATCTACTCAATTAAAAAGTCATCTTTTTAGTTAAAAATTAATTTCTTTTTCTGAAAATTAAACTATTTGGTTGAAAATTTAACTATTTTGTTAAAAAATCATCTATTTTATTGAAAATGCAATACTTTTACTTAAACAGATTGAATTTCTGTTGAAAATTTAATTGTTTTATTGAAAATTCAACAATTTTTTTAAAAAGTCATCCTTTCTTATTGAAACTGCAACTATTTTTTTGAAAATTTATATTTTCGAGTAAAAAATTCTTTGTACAAAATTCGTCTTTTTGGCTTGAAAGCTCAAAATTTTGGAATACAAGTT
>JAABKJ010007545.1:207316941-207504740 GCA_011634705.1 Andricus grossulariae
ATTTATTTTGTTAAATTTTTTTTGATTGAGTATTGATATTTTTTGGTTTAAGATTGATATTTTTGGTGGGAAATTGAACTACTTTGTTTAAAATTCTTTTTTTTAAGCTCAAAATCAATTTTATTAACTGACAATGTGACTATTCTATTTTTGTTCAAATATTTCTCTGTTTTGGTTGAAAAATTAACTATTTGTTCGAAAATTTATTTATTTAGTGAATAATTAATTTTCTTGGTTCATGTATTTTGTAAGAAATTCATATTTTTATAGAAAATTTATCTTTATGTTTCAAACTTCAACTGTTTAGTTGAAAAATGTATTAATTTTGTGGAAATGTTTTGTTTGAAGGCAACAATTTTTTTACATAAAATTAACATATTTTTTCTTTCAAAATATTGTAACAATTATGCGCTTTCTTTGTTGAAATTGAAAATTTAAAATCTCTTTTGAATTTCTCAACTAAAAATAAACTAAAACATAAAAATATTTAAATTAGTTTTGTTCAATTTTCAAAGTTTACTAATTGTAAGGTTAATTAGATTGAAATTGACATTTTATTTTCGTATTTCTAGTGAGTGCGTTTGTTGCTTAGCTTACATTAGACAATATTTCATAACAAGAGAAAAGTGTTTCTCGGAAGTGATTCTGATTTAATAACTGTTTCACAAAGCGAATGCAAATGTTATTATGCGTACCTCTAAAGCAATAATAGTTTTGCGGATAACAGAAAAAACCGCCATGAACTAGTTTTTTTTTCAAATCTCTACAATTATAATCCAAAAAACATGACGCAAACTTTTCACCCGTAATTTGTTTTTTACTTCACGCCACATGCCACGGTTGAATTTTGATACTCCTTCCTGGACGATTTATTTGTGCCGGATTGTTTGTAAAAAATTTATAACAAAGATCAATCTTAAATCTCAACAATAGGTTGCAGAAGAGGATAACAATAATTTCTGTTGGATTTGGACGCATGAGGCAAGCTGACGCAACTAGCGCGTTGAGAATGCGGATCTCAATAATAATGGACTAAATACGTAAAAAGATACAAGGAATGTGAAAATTGTACAAACATTTAGTAACATAAATCTTACTATTTCATTTAGTAGAAAGTAATAAAACTGATTATTTAGCTGTCAGACACAAGGCTACTAATTGCATTGATAAAATTTCTACTAATTTGGATTTAGAAATTAATAAAAAATATATTATTTCTTACAGTTTCGATACGGTTTTTCATAACTTCACCAATTTTTGTTGAGGCCTCAAAAATTAAACTATTATTTTAATTCAGACATTTAAAACTGTAATTTTAAATTGAAATTATAAAAGTTTTAAAGATGATACAAATTATTATTAGGTATCTATTATATAATTTAGTATCAAGCGACGTTCAAAGTTTAATTATTCTAAAACGTGGAAAATTATATAAAAACAAAATAATAACTTAAAAATCAATAATAAAGAATTTGCTTAGAAGGAGAACAACTTCATGTTGAAGACAATTTCACAAGATGTCAAACTTAGCGCGTAGGGCGAGAGACGGTTGCGACTCTCGCCTCGGAAGGGCCACAGTGCGCGAGTACTCAGTTGAGTATCACATTGAAATAGTAGAAAAGGTCGTCAGGCAAAAAGCAGGCGAAAAGTGAGCGGCAACGTAGAAGCTTTAATGTTAACAGACATGAGGAATGTGGGTTATGGATGTGGAATGTGTTATCTGGGATGTGGTGTGTGATATGTTGAAAGTCGGATGTCGGATTTAGGGTATGCGACGTAGAATGTGGAATGTGGGACGTGAGATATGGGATGTGAGAGGTATGATGGGTGTGGGTCATGGGATATCTGATGTGGCACGTGAGACGTTGAATGTGGGATGTCAGAATTAGGCTGTGGGACGTGAAATATGGAATGTGGGACGTAAGGTGTGGAATGTGTTATGTGGGATGCGATATGTGAGACGACGGATGAGTTGCGAGGGGTGTGGGTTGTGGAATGTGTGCTGTGGCATGTGGGACGTGATGTGTTGAATGTCGGATGTGGGATGAGGCATGGTGGCTAAGGGTTGTGGGATTTGTGCTGTGGGATGAGGGACATGAGATCTTGAATGTTTGATGTTAGATTTCGGGTGTGTGATGCAAAATATAGAATGTGGAACGTAAGGTGTGGAATATGGTATGTGGGATGAGGTATGAGGGGTGTGGGGCATGGGATGTGTGTTGTGGGATTTGGGACGTGAGACTTTGGAATGTCAGATGTCAGATTTAGGGTGTGGACCGTGATATGTGGAATGTCCTACGTAAGATGTTGAATATGGGATATTTTATGTGAGATGCAATATGTGGGACGTGGGATAAGGTATGAAGGGTGTGGGCTGAGAGATGCGTTCTGTGGGATGTCGGAGTCAGGCTGTGGGAAGTAAAATGTTGAATGGAGGAAGTAAGATTTCGAATGTGGGATGTGAAACGGTATGTGTGGGACGTGAGATGTGGAATGTGGTATGTGGGATAGGTGATTCGGGAAGTGGTATGTGAAGTTTATATTAATGGGCGTGTGATGTGGGATGTAGGATGTGCAATTTGGGATGTGAGATATAGAATTTATGATTTAAAAGTAGCAAGTAAGATGTTTGATGTGGGTTGTGGAAAGTGAGATGTGTTACGTATCAAGTAATAAGTTGGATGTGTGTAGCGGAAAGTGGGATGTGGAATGTGGGATTTCAGATGTGGGGTGTGAGACGTGAAATGTAAGATATTGGACGTATGATATGAAATGTGATGCCGATGATGAGAAATGTACAATGTGGGATGGGTGATGTAGGATGTGGAATGTTGGATGTTAGATGCGAAATGCTGTATGTGAGATGTGAGACGTCAACTATCGAACATGAGATGTAGGATGTGGGATGTGGAATATTGGATGCGTCATGTGGGATGTTAGAAGTGATATCTGGGTTTTCGGAAGAGGGTTGTACGATGTGTGATGTAGGATTCGGGATGTGGTACATAAGATGTTGGATGTGGGAAGCATGATCTTGGATGTGGGGCGTAAAGTGTGGAATGTGGTATGTGGGATGTGAGCCGCGCAATGTTGAATGTGGTACGTGAGATGTAAAATGTGGAATATAGGACGCGTGATGCATGATGTGGGATGTGACAAGTGGGATGTTGGATATCGCTAGGGGGAAGTGGAATGTTCGATGTGAAATATGTAAGGTGGAATGTGGAATTTGGGACGAGAGATGTGAAATGTGGTATGTGGCATGTGAGAGGTGAAATGTTGAATGTGGGATGAAAGATATATGATGTGGAATGTTGGATATGGGATGCGTAATGAGGCATGTGAGTCGCGAGAAGCAATATGAGGGATTTGATATATGGAGCGTGAGATGTAAGATGTGGTACACATGAGGCGGTGTGTGAGATGTGAAACATAAGAACTTGGATGTGTGATTTTAAATCTATAATGTTCGCTGTGAGATGTGTCATGTGGGATGTTACATGTGAGATGTAGTATGTGGGATTTAGGATTTAGTATACGAGATGCGTGATGTAAGATGTGAAACGTAGGATAAGGCTTGTGTATGATGTAGAAAGTGGTAAGCAAAATGTTCAATAAGGGGTGTGAATTGTAGGTTGATAACTGTGAAATATTTCATACATGATACGGGAAGCTTGGTCTGGCAGGTGCAATGTGGGGCGTGACATGTGGAATGAGGGATGAGAGACGTAAAATTCGGAATTTGAAGTATGAGATGTAGGATGTGGGATGTTGGAAACAGGAGGCGTGATGCGAAATGTCGATTGGGGGGATGTCGGATTTGGTATGTGATGCGTGCGATGTAAGATGTATGATGCGTTTTGTAGGATGTGGGATGTAGTATCTGGGACGCGGGATGCGTGATGCAGGATGTGAGCTGTAGGATCAGGAATGTGTGATGTGGGAAGTGGCAAGTGAAATGTTTGATATGGGGTGTGTCTCGTGGGTTGTGAAATATGTCAGGTGAGATGTTGGATGTGAGACGGATCATGAGGAATTTGGGATGTCAGTAGTGGGGCATGTGACGTAAAATGTAGAATGTAGAAGAGGAGATGTGGAATATTTGATACAGGATACGGGAAGCGTGATCTAGAAGGTGTAATGCGGGACGTGATATGTGAAATGTGGGACGTCGGATGTGAAATGTTGATTGTGGAATGTGAAATATAGGATGTGGGATGTTGGTTACAGGATTTGTGATACGAAATGTGGGATTTGGTATGTGGCGCGTGTGATGTAAGATGTATGATGCGTGATGCGTTATGCAGGATGTGTGATTCGGAATGTGGTATGCGGGATTCTTGACGCGGGACGTAGAATGTGCGGTGTGAGACTTGTGAGACGGAATGCGTTTTGTAGGAAGTGGCAAGTGAAATGATTGATGTGAGATGTGTCAAGTGAGATGTTGCATGTGGGATGTATGATGTTCCATGTTGAATAATTGGATGTGTGACTAGAGAAGTCGAAACTGGCAAGTGAGGTTGTTTGTTGTGTTAAGTTTTATGTAGAGTTCGTGATGCAGGAAGTGGGATCTACAATGTGGGATGCTGGCAGTGGAAAGTGGGTTTCGTGAAGTTCGATGTGGAATATGGGATATGTAAGGTGGGATGTTAGATTTGGGATGTAGTATGTAAGATGCTAGATGCAGGATGTAGTATGTGGAATGTGTGATGTGGAAAGTGGTAAGTGGTGAGATGTTTGATGTGAAATGTGGGTTGTTGGATGTGGGTAGTCAAATGTGTGATGTGGAACGTTTCTGGCAGGCTAAAGGTTGTTAAACTTATATTATTTAATAAATATTTATGAAGCTCGTTTAATTTATACTCTTCTGCATAAGATTCAAGTACAAGCTTTTCTGCGCCTTCCAGGCTGCTGGGGTAAGGCGTAGATGAGTTGTAAAATTGGCTCAAGTTTCTATCATGTGAAATAAAAGCCGCGGAGAGTAGATTAAATCAGTGCTCTGGGGGAGTTGAAGGGTGTCATGAAAGAGAGAGAAAGAGTCAGAGTCCAGGCAGCCATAACGTGTGGAACGAAGAACGACAAATTGTCCCCTGCTTTACTTGTGTGGGTTCGAGAAAGATGAGAAACACGTACCCCTTTGAATATTACATTAAATACACTTCAGGATAGCTGATGTATACTGCCTATAGCTGTACAGAGCTGTGTCGTTGTCGTGTGCTAGCATTCTCTCTTTTTCTTTCTGGCCCTAGGGAGCTGGTTCTTTCTTCTTCCAACGCAACGCAACGACGGAATAGTGTACGTATTAGATCGCCCAATTGACTGCATCTGTTGACTGGTCACCGGGTGACCTCGCTCTTATCAAATGCGTTGATGCAATAAAAGTCGAGTTTGTTATGCGTTAACGCGCGAAGGGGTCCAGAACCCAAAGAATCTCTGCATTACGCAATACATTCGTCGCGTCACATCGTCCCTTGCCTTATTGTACCAACGATTCTTTCATCTTCAATTAATTCAATCCGGTGCATGGTATGGTGAATCACATCACTGAGTTATTATAAAAACCTTTCAAGCGACGCGACGATGACTTCCAGAGTTCCGGTCAATTACTTATATCATTTATAATACTTATTGCAGAATAACTCATAAAGAGAGTTTAATCATCAGTTTGGCGATTCATGGTCATTTCCGGGGTTTTCCAGATTCTTAGGACAAATTACCACACTGATCATTAAAGAAAGAATCTTATAACAAAAGCTAGGTATCGTTTGTTATCCGTGGATTTATTTAACTTCGGGTATAAACTGTTTGCGATATTTGGGAAGTGTTAAAAATGAAACTAATGTTTATCTGAAACACACTCCAAGTCCCATATAATAACAATTTCGGGTGTTGCCTGGCATTGGTCTTGTTACTAAATCGGTACATTCGAAACGTAAACAGTCAGGGCTGCCTGAACCTTTTCCAATTGAAATGCATAATATTGTGCAATGTACTTGACGGAGTACTCGATTTTTTTTTTAAATTCACATTTGCGCGTTGAAAATTCGTCGTTTGGCTTTAGAAATCGATCATTCGATTGGCCATTTTTTTCATAATGAACGAAAAATGTCTCTTGGTTCAAAATTGAACTCCTTTGTCAAAAATTTATTTTTTCTTGGGCTAAATTTCTGGATAAAAATTGGTCTATTTTAGTTGAAAATTCGTCATTTTGATTGAAGATTCATCTTCTGGTTTGAAAATTGAACAAATTTGTTGAAAATATGTTTTTTTGTTGTTCAAATTGTACTATTCAGTGGAAAATTCATGTCTTTTGTTAAAAATTCGTCCTATTTGGTAGAAAATTAATCTCCTTGGTTGAATTTTTTTCAACGTTAAAATTTGACCATTCTACTTTTTGTTGACATTTTTTTCAATTGAGAATTCGTATTTTTATTGAAAAGGTAAAAAATAAGTTTCTTTTGGTGCACGATAAAACTATTTTGTTATCAGTTAAACAAATATGTTAGAACATTTTGTTGTTGTTAAAGAATCGTGATTTTAGCCGAAAATTCATCTTTTTCATTGAAAATTTAACATTGTGTTGAAAGTTTGTATTTTTTTAAATTTAAAATTGACTTTTCAACTAAAAATTTAACTACTCCATTTCACATTAGAAATTTATGTTTCACATGACAAATTTATTTTCTTTGATTGAAAGTTGAAAAATTTTGCTAAAAATTTTTTTATTGATTGAAAAGTAATTTTTTTACAGAAAATTTAACTATTGTATTTTTCGGTGAACAATTTTCTTTTCTAGTTGAAAATTCGTCTTTTTGGTAGAAAATCGATCTTTTTGGTTGAGAATTCATCTTTTTTGAATGAAAATTAATATATTTTTCAAGTCATTTCTTTGGTAGAAAACTGAACCATCTTCTTGTACACTGCTTTTTTGTTGTTAAAGAATTGGTATTTTCCACTAAAAGTTTAAAAATTTCTTTCTTTGTTGATGATTCATCTTCTTGGTGAAATGCTTCAACTATTTGGTTGAAAATTATTCTTTTTGGTTAAAAATTCCACTATTTCGGTACAAATTTGTTGTTGTTGAAAAATGACTTTAATAAAAATTTACCGATTTTGTTCAAAGTTGAACAATTTTTTTGAAAATTCGTTTTTGTAATGGAAGATTCATCGTTTTAGTTGAAAATTCGTATCATGAGTTAAAAATTCGTCTCTTCAGTTAAAAATGTCACTATTTAGTTGAATATTGTTTTTTTGTTGTTAAAAATCAATTGTTCAACCTAAAATGTAACTATTTCATATTTAGTTGAAAATATATCTCTTTTAGTCGAAAATTCAACTGTTTGGTCGAAAGATTCATCATTTCAGTTAAAAATTAATCGCTTTGGTCGACAATTCGTTTTTTGTTGTTGTTTGAAAATTATTTGTTTTTTACTGAAAATTTATTTTCATGGTTCAAAATTTAACTCTTTGGTTGAAAATTAACGTGTTTGGTTAGAATTCAACTAGTTGGTTGAAATTTGAACTACTTCGTTAAAAAATAATTTTTTTCGGTTGGAGATTCACCCGTTTAGTTTAAAATTCATCTTTTTGGTGAAAAATTAATCGGTTTGTTTTTTAAATTCGCTTTTTGTCATTAAAAATTCGTTTTTTTAAACTGAAAATTTACATATTTCATTTTTGGTTGAAAATGTATCTTCTGGGTTGAGAACTAATATGTTTGGTATGAGGATGCAGATACTTGGTTGGAAGTTAGACTATTTTGTTAAAAATTTATTTTTGTGGTTGAAGATTTATCATTTTAGCTGCAAATTTATCTCTTCGATTTTACCCGCACTAATTTTATTTCTACCAATTTAGTAACCTTCTGTCTGGAAAAATCTCTTCATTTACCCGGGTTTAAGAGCAATCTAGTCTACATCGATCCTGTTATCGACACAATTGAAAAACTTTTTTTTTGGCTTCTTGTAAGTGCAGGGAGGAGGGTCGGCAGAAAAAGGTGTGAAGTCAAAAATTTGGAACTTTTCAGGCCCTGCAATTAAATGGCAAAATTTAATCGGTTTCTAATTGGTCCTAATCACCTATTTTGTTATACACCCCATCTAAAACTAAATAAGTTTTTTCTCATATAAGAAATTAGGAATCGTCTTTCTCGTATCCTCTTGACCACGTAGACTCTAATGAGATGATGAATTCGTCTTCCTTGAATTCAGCTACCACATAATTGCTTAAAACCTTCAGTAGAGTGCAGATGCTACTCTCTTACGAGTATAGTAATGATCATTACTTAGGGTCTAGTTTCCTCATGACATCGCATCAGGTCTACCTACGCACTTTTCTTGGAAGAATATGGAGAGAGAAAGATCTAAACTTGAGGAATTGGTCATCGTTTTGACGACGCGAGTCTCAATTCCAGAACGCAGTGCTGCTCACATAAATGTACACGCAAGCAAAATAATGTGCTTGCATTCTGACGTGTGTATGTCGTAGGGTTAATTGAATCAAACATCACGCAACCAGCTCTGTGTACACAGCCGGGTCAGCCGAGGTCAAATTGGTAATTGACTGACCCTTAATTCACCATGTGGTCTACCACCGAACGCCGATAGATAGATCGCCGCTTATTCTTGTACATGCGACGCGACGCAATCCGATGCCCCTAACCTTCCTGATGACCTTGAACTCAAAAACTCTTTTCTTATCATGGGAAGATTCCAGAAATTCGCCCACGCAGAAAATCTAAGAGGACAAAAACAGTATTTTATTTTTCATACCGACAGAGTTGTTTCCAAAATCAGATACCACTTTTACAATAACTAAAATTTTTTAATTTTTTTAAATTATTGGTTTAGCTGTAGAGAATCCTGATTTGCAACAACAATCTTCAAATTAATTTTTACTAGGCGGTGGACGCCTACTGGACATTCCTTAATTTCGTATGGGGTCAAGTTAGTAACCAAGCCACTTCCTATGTTCATTTTCACCCGGGGCTTTCTATTAATTGGTCTATATTCCACTGAGAGAACCACTGGTTTCCAATATTGTAAAAGCATCACCATTGGATGTTGTTAACACAATTTGTTCTGGGGTTGAAAGATGCGTATAGAAACCTCTTGCTACTAGCCGCATTAGTAGTAAAGTAGGATCAAAAGCGTATCTTCGAAATTCGAATCGCTGGTACGGATTGCTTAAGGGAATAAGCCGAATAAGTCCAAGTTATCCAAGTCCATATCCAAGTATCAGATCAGAATAAGGCCTGGCAGAAGGAGACCTGGCAGGAGGAGAACTGGCAGGAGGAGATCTGGCATGAGGAAACCTGACAGGAGGAGATCTGGATCTGACACGTAGAGAAAGCTCGAGCTGGGCAGGAGATTAAGGTATGCTACGAAAAGCAGAAGATCGCCAACCACCCGGGCGGGGAGTATCAGGCCAATCGCTACCAGATTGTGAACTTGATTCTGCAAAAAGAAATAGAAGGTTCATGTTTTTTCAAACAAAATGCTCTTATATTGGAATATTATGAATCCCTTTTGTGGGAAAACTTTAGAAGGGGAAAATCATTTTCATTAAAAAATTTGACTAGTGGTAGACGGAAATTTGAAAATCAAGAGAAAATTCTTAAAGGAAATCAAGTATTGGGTTATAATTACGGGCAATGTTGTGCTGATGTTTCGTATTACTTAGCAGTAATTTTTGACTTTTATTTTCTGTTTACATTGCCCTTAGCTGGGTCAATTTACATATACGAGGATTCATCGTTGGAAAAGCTAGAATATAGGCTAAATAATATAATTAATCAAAAAAATTAGGCAAATGAATAATATATACTAAAAAAAATAGGTTGCTTTATAAACTGAGAAAGTTGAAAAAAAAGACATTTTAATTGAGAACTAGAAGACATGTGAAATGCATAAAGTCGCGTCGTTCCGAAATTTAGGATGACGCTGTAAAATATTTCTAGAAGCTTGGCTAGTTGTCCCGAAAATCCGGGATTACAGATGTTCTCTTTTTGGTCCTGTTTGGAAATCCAAAACTACGGTTTGAACTTCTTTTACTGTTAGGCTACCCTGAAAAATGTATTATTTCGACAAATTTATATTATTAAAATTCATAATATGCATTGGTCTTGAAACATACGTATTTTCATTGCCTTGTTTTTATAATTTGAAAAAGTGTGCATCCTATGACAATAATTTTGTTATTGAACATTTATTGCAACTTATGTGGTTTTTCCGTTTGCAATTATTTAACAATTAATAGTCGCCAACTTGCGCCTTTTCATGGAAAAAGTCGCGAAACTTTTAAAACAAAATTTATTTTTGATCTTTATTTACGAATGCAAAATATATTTTTTTAAAAGAATAATTATGATGAGAGATTAACGCCCAAGATGAATCTCGTATTTTTATCTTCGAAAAAATTTCCATACCACGGTTAAAAAGTTTTTATGATTACTCAGCCATTATTCAATATTTATTCATGTCCTCGTACCAGATTTAAGGAGTCCGATGTGTTCTTGGTTTTATGAATTCACAAAACTTTTAGGAACAATTTACTAGATTTGCCTTTGAGTTAAACGCAAGATTTTAAAACAATGATTTTGTATGAAGCACCTTGGTCTTTGCAATCATATAGTTTTCAAATTGTCCTTCAAAATAACATTAATGTACGCACAATTAACACATTCCGATTCAATTCATTGCTAGTCAATTCGAAAAAATAGTCAATGATTGGATAAAAATAGCAATGAGTGGTAATTTTCTAAGCTAAAGAAGGTGTAGGCCGCAAAGCAACTCTTCCTTTTCTTTTCCAGTTCGAACAATTAACATTTTGTATGAAACAAAACTTTGGGAATATTTATAATTTAATGATTGAACAAAATGTTGTCAACCATAACTATAATTTCAATGTTAATTATAGCAATTTTTAATAATATTACTTTTCTTACCAATAAAATTAAGCATCAAGTATGAAAACAGAGTATAAACGATTTTCATATTTTACAATGAGAGAAAAAACTATAGTGAACAGTGTGAATAATGTATATTCTTTTGCTTCACTAGAATACAAAATTCTTATTTCGTGGTTCATATGGGCTTTAATATTACCTTTTTAAGATTATCTCTTAAATTCAGAGATTGTATTTGTATTTCATAAGCTAGTTTCAAGGGAAAAGAATTATTAATTAATTTCGTTGAGATTGATTAAAAAAATGTTATATCTAGTTACCCAATATTATCACACAATGGGGAAAAATTGCCCTTTTTTAACAAAAATCGCCAAGCAGTATTACTCTTTTATAAATGACAATGAGTCTTCTAGGATAAATATTTTCTTGTTGAAAAATAATTTTCCTAACGGAAGGTTGAACTATTCTTATTCAAGATAATCATTTTAGTTTCAAATTGATCTCTTTTGTTAAAATTTAACAATTTGGTTGGGGATTAGTTTTTTCTTGATTTTTTTTTATTTGGGTAGAAAATTATATATTTTTTCAATTTAAAATTCCACTGTTTGATAGAAAACTCAACCAACTGGCTAAAAGTTAAACTTATCTGATTACACTGTTCCTATTTTTTTAGAAATCTAACGTTTTGAATAAAAAATCTGTTAGCCCCAACAAATTGTGAATCCCTTCTTTTAGGAATATCAGGCCAGACACGATTAACCTATGAGTTTCGATAAAAAGTGAGTATAACTACTGCCACTCAAAAGATATGAATGAAATTCTGCATGCTATTAAAAATAAAAATATTTCCATTTGCCGGTCAAACTATAAAAGATAGCAAGAAATGCTGACAAGAAAAATGTTTCAGCCGAAATGGATCAAGAAACCTTCTTGAAATGATTTTGTAATAAGGCTTTAGGCCAATATTTCCATTATTTTGAATGCTCTCAAACGAAAAGCAAGCCATTAGGTGCCAAATACACCTACAGAAAAAATTACTAAGTTTGTGGCACGAAATGCATAATTAGTTGCCTCACCCGCAAAACTATTTGAATGAGCTGTAGAGAATCTTGGTTAACAATTACTACACTAAAATTCACAGCTACTAAATGGTTAAGGCCTACCAGACATTCCCCAACTTCGTCTCGGGTCAAGTGCGTAACCACTTCACTTGTTATGTTTATTTTCGCTCAGGGCCTTTCCGTACCGGTACTATATATTCCACTAAGAACACCACTATTCCCCAATTTTGCAAAAAACGTCAATATCAGATGTTGATACAATTTATGCCGTGGTTGAAAATTTACGAAAAGACTTGTCTTGCCACGTCTTCTTCTGCCAGGAGAAGACCTAGCAGGAGGAAGGTTGGCAGAAGGAGACCTGGACCTAGCACGTAGAAGAAGCCCGGTAGGAGACTCAGTCCTATGACGCGAAGGAGAAAGAGAGGAATAATTTTTTTTGAAGAATATATTTTTATGTCTGGATATCATGAATTCCTTTTGTGAAAATATTTTAGAAGGGACACACTTCCACTATTATCAGATGCAATATTTCAGTTTTTGAAAGTTCCTCAGGTTTAGAGAAGTCTGATGCGTTAATTTAAAATTCGAATGAAGTTCTCTAGTTACTATGCTTCATTTTAACATTGTTTATTAATAAAAAATGGCCTGAATAAAGAAATAATTAGTGAACAAGAATTAAAAATAACTGCAAAATTAAGATTTTGGAGAAACTTCAGGGTTCATGGGCATGTGTCTACAACCAGCAATGTTCAAAAAAAAAATCATAACATTTTCGTAACATTGAAAATTTTACTAAGGTAAGTGCAGCGGTCTCCGGACAGGTGTCTGTGGTCGGACGAATATTGATTCTCTTTCAACAAAATTGTCATAATGTTACAAATGTGCAGTCATATGAAAGAGATTGACATTTTTTTTCTAACCTATTTTTGAAAAAAAAATTTTGATGATGTGAAAAAAAACGATCTATCGGATCTCATTTTGAAAAAGATTTTGAAAAAAGATTTTAAAAGATTTGACTATCGGTGGCCGGAAATTAGAACCTAAAATTAAAATTTCAAAAGCTGATGAGGAATTGCATTATTAATTATGAGAAATGTTGTGACAATATTTTGTTACACTTAGAAGTAATTTTTTATTTTTATTTTCTGCTAGCATTACCCACAGCATGGTCAATTTACCTATACAAAGATTCATCGTTGCAAAAAGCTAACCAAAAAAGCTAACTGAAAAAGAGTCAAATATTGAATTACGAACGATAACGATAACTAGTTACTGTCATTGATGATACAAAATAAAAAAAAAGAATATAGAATATCCAATATACACTTTAATTGAAAAGCGATTCATATTTCCCACTTTTGTTCAGCAAGCATAATATAAGTTCACATAACTTTCTAAAATAGTGCCTAGGTAAATATGCATATTACCTTCATAACCCCACACACTAAACTCATGCTTTGTGGTGTCAGATTTTTTAAAAATACCACTGTTCGTGACATGAAATGCGTAATTGCTTACCTAATAGGCCCGATTAAATGCATTAGCTGCACAGATTCATGCTTACAATAAGAGTATCGAAGATTCGTTTCAAATAATATTTGTAACTACAACAAAGGTGAATATCGCGGGGTTACCTACAAATTTTTTTCGGTGCATTATTCAGTTAATCTTTTACATTTTTCAAATTGAATCATTGGTTTAGTTGCAGAGAATCTTCATTTACAATAACTATATCAAAATTCGAAATTATTAGGCGATGAGAGCCTACTGGACATCTCCTTATTTCGTCTCGGGTTTCTTGGGTCGCTTCGTGTCCTCAAAACACACGAAAGTTTCGCCGACCTGTCGTTGTGATTTCGCCGTGTCCTGTGATCACCCATCTCACGGTCGTGAGATGTATTCATGAGTGTGACTTACCGCGGTCCTACTGGGACCCGGTGTCATTTTCAGATGACAGTGGCTCCCAGTGGGACCGAGGTCAACCTAGTCCGCTTGCTTTTATTTTTTCCGGCACTAATTAGTTATTTCAGAATATTTCAGCTGTATCCTCATTTTTGTCAATAATTGAGGAGATCTTGCATTCCTCGGGTAACATTGAGTTATTTAAAGTAAGAACAGTGTCCAAGGAGACACACGAAATTGTTTACAGCTTTCTGCTCGATCACCGAAGTTAAGCAGCGCTTGGAACGGTTTTCTTGGATGGGGCCGTCGTACTCAATAGGTTTCTTTTGCCAGATTTTGAGCTTTCTCTGCTTTCGAACTGTACTAATATATATCTGGGTGTCCGCATGAAAAGGTCCCTTATGGCCAGTTCGGGTTCGAATGGGGGATGATGATACTGAAACCTACAGGCAATATATTGGAACTCTAATCATATCCAGAAAGTTACCGGAAGGTAGATATATTTCATCTTCAAAGAGAAAGTATAACAGGTACGCTTATGGCACTCATTGACTTTAGATGGGGATTTTCTCAAAAAACAATTTTTTATAGATCTAACTTCAAAAATATCCCGGTGACTCGTTTTTCAACTTAAATAGTTCGTTTTCAGCCTAAAATGTTGGGAATTTATCCGGCTATATATGCCCCTATATGCAACTCCATACCAACCATAAGGGCCCTTTTCACGCAGCACACACACATATGCACATGTAAATTGACGTTCGGGTTTTGGCCTAATGTCGTTATAATTAGGATTGCTGTTAATTATTTTGTGTCTACTAGCTGTGACTATTTATTTTGGTGCTTTAACAATACATGTTTCATCCGTCGACGCCGGACCTCATCAGTTTTAAGAAACGACCATCTGTTAAAATTATTTTATAAAGTGACTGTGCAATTTTCACTTTTTTATTTTTATTGTCACTTTATAAAATAATTTTGATAGATGGTTGTTCTCCAAAGCTGATGGGGTTCGGTGTTAACGAACGAAACATGTATTGTTAAAACACCACAATAAATAATCACGACCAGTAGACAAAAAAACAATTAACTTAAATCCTAATACCAATGTATTCAGACTTATTATTTCATTTCAATCTCTATATACTACATTATTTTTATTCATTTTGCAAAGATCCATCTTCATGAGCAGCGTATTTTTAATAGAAATATTTCAAATTTAATTTCAAAGTTTTAAATTCCAATGAGTTTTCAATGTTTCATTTTCAATTTGTCAAATTTTAATTGTGCTAAACTTCAAATTTCGCAGTTCCATAGCCTTACATTTTAAATACTTTCTTGGCAAGGTTAGGCAAGTCTATCTTTTTAAGAATATAATTATATGAAAGCTTTCAATTTATACATATATTATTGCTCAACTTGGAACGTCTTATACATGGTGGGAAATATTATGTATAATTTTTATTTCTCTTATAAAAAAATGTATAAATGCAATGCAAATTATGCATAATATTTCCCACTACGTATAAATTTTCCAACTGGGAGTAATTATTTCTATAGCATATATACTGCATATTTTTTCGAAATGTCCAAAATTCATAATGTCATAATGTTTGCCATTTTCTAAGAATTTCTGATATCATTGTATAAAAAATAGGTATGTTTTTAGAAAAGTATCAGAGAATTGATTAAAAAAGTATATATTTCAATATCATAAAAATATATTCTTTGACTGGATCATATCTAAATTTCAAATTATGACTACAAAAATTTGTGAACATTATTGAACGAATATTTGTTACTGTTGAAAAGGAAAGAGGTCTTTCCCATAAAATTAAAGTTTGCGTTGCTTGAACAAAAATTTATATAAAACACCCCCTTTTCAAATTAAAAAAACAATTAAATAGATTTGCCGTCACTTAAATTAGCTTACAGCTTCTAGAAAGGTACTTTCCTGATGGCTTAAAGTTGTTCAATATTTCTTAGAGTAACAGGGATTTTTTTAAAGAAAGATTGAGATTGGGTGAAATAAAAAGAGCTAGGTGAAATTTCACAGCTAAAAGGTAACAGAAATTATTCTCAGGTCGTAGAAATTTGTTGTGCAATTGGCGGACAAAAGGAATACTTGCGATTGTTTTATAAAAGATAAGAAATCTTTTATACTAAAGTTGGGTTTCATAAAATTGAAAAGTGAATTGGATGGAATTAGTCACTGTTAGATCTGATTTTCTGAATTATCAAGCCTGTAGACTACAACTGGAAGGCCCTTAAATACCTGAAAGCGTGTCACACACTGTTAAAAATGTTTCAGACTATACAGCACTTCTGCAATACAAGCGTAAGGTAAAATCGCAAACAAGGTATTGGAATGACGAAACTGCAATTCATTTATTGTGAGTTTTGTAATTCGTGGATTCACCGTCAAGCATTGCAATAGCGTAAATTTTACCTATGTCATATTGTAAAATTTCAGTACATCATGTATTTTAGCGTAACCTTACGTTTCAGAAAGTAAATTCCTATACATGTTTTGGAAGTATCAAAGAGAAATTTTTTATAGTGCAGTGAGAGAATAGGTTAAAGAAACTACTCAAGCGCTGAGAACATACATTTGTTTGAAGTAACCTTATCCTTTCAAACATAAGACGGGCAGGGTCTTAGAAGGGGGACTTTTGCAAGTGAAGTCTCTGTACACAAAGCGAGTCTCGCTTTATCTTTTCCTCAAAAAGGTATGGGATAACTGGAGACTCTCGGCGCAATCCCCCATTCGTCGATTCTAACGTAGTCTTGCCGAACTTGCAAAAGTTACTGTGAAACTTGGAAACTTTTAGTCGTAACGATGGTCTGCAGAGGCTTCTGGGGCTCTTTTCGAGAAATCCTCCACGTTTGCCTCCGATCGTGCCTGGCCCTACGTTTTCTCGAGAGAGAGATCTTTACGAGTATCTAGAAAGAAAACGAAGTGTCTTCGATCATTACATTAGTAAAGAAGACTCGATCAGGTTAAGCTTAAGTTTTGTTTGACTCCAGGAAAGTTTAATTTACATTGAATGAAGTTTGATAAACTTCGTGAAGTTGAGATGACAATTGGATTTTGTATGGATCATTAAATGTTACGGGGTTTATTCTGTGCAATAAGTAATTTGGGTACCTGGATAAACCGTATGACGGGGTTAAGCGGGACGCTTTTTTAAGGGGTTTCTCAATATATTACCGTAAGGAGCTAAAACAGGTTATTAATACTTCCAATATGTGATGTTCAACTCTTCCTATGTCGCATCCTGAAGTTAAAATATTTAATTTAGCGATAAGTAACTAGTTATTACAGTTCGAAGTGTGCTCGTCTTTACCCCTCAGTGTGGGGTTAAGTCCTCCAATTTCAATGAAAAAGCCAAAATACCTTTTCAGTTATACTAAGTGAGTAAATAAACAAATATGAATGAAGACAACAAAAAAAGATGTGTTTTTCAGTGAATCATAATCTTGTATGTTTTTCTTGGCATATAAGCTTATAAATACGAGGATACAATATTTTAAGAAATTCATATTTTTGTTAACAAATTTTCGGAAATACTAATTAGAGTATTTAATCAAACAAGACAATCTCATTTTGGTAGTATAGGTTCTCACCAGGTCCCGCTTTCTCCTACTACTTCAAAACTTTTCAAAAAATCATTCTACGGTAAAAAAAGTATCTCAGCTTGCTTAAAATTTGTTATTTAATTTTTTCTTCAAATTATTTATTTATTATTTTATTTAATTCACAATCAAAGTTGAGGAAGTGTGTTTACTCGATTGATTGAAAACACATAAGATTACAGCCTTATGTAAATATTGTTTTTATCAAAATTCAACCGTGAAACTGAAATGAACAGCCTCTAATGTAAAGTATGCCATTCACCCAATGTGTTTCGAGTAGTCCCGTTTTACGGAAATCCATCATGGTGAAGAGTGTAATGTGTTGAGCTTGTTTTTTAGATTTTTATACTTCACTTCAATTTATTTTACCAATAATATATGGCCGTCCGTACTAAAAGGGCCCTTATGCTCGGTTCTAATTTAGAAGACATTCGCGTTTTTCAAGTCAGGGTGAAAATTAATATTTTCAGTTTTGAGTAGGGGATTTCGAAAAGGGGTCTCGAAAGCAGTCGGAAGTGTATATATTTGATGTTTGAAGAAAAATTATAACACATGCGGTTATGATACTCGCAAATTTTAGATGGCTTTTTCTTGAATAGTGGTTTTTCGATGTTTTAATTTCGAAAATTCGCCAGCGACGACTCATTTGTCAAACCAAAGAGTTATTCCTGAGCCTAGAATGTCAGGAATTTATACGGCAATATTGGTTCTGAAAAATAGGAAATGCACAACATTATAGAGAACTACTGACCTTTATCTTTAAAAATAATATGAACGTGACAAATTTATTATTCTAAAAATCACTGATAATGGCCGAGTCACTCACGTATTTTAAACTTTGCATGTTTGGAGGTCTGAGTTTCCTCAGATTTCAATTTTCTTATGCACAAATAAATTAACATCTGTATAATTTTTGAGTAAAATTCACTCATAAATAAAGCAGGAAAAGCTAAACTGTGCTAAGTCAACTTTTTTAGGAAATAGAGTTCTCTTAAAAAATCATACTTCCTCGCTTCTTTACACCTCTTTCGGTGAAAAACTGGGGTTTTATAGTTTTCACCCACAAATTTAGCATTCAAATGTATTAAAAAAACTTCAAAATTTCCAATAATTGAAACTAAATGTATGAACTAATCGAAAATATTCCATTTCTTTTTTAAGTTTGAATGCCGAAATAGGATTTTTACAATTATTTAATAGTAGGAGATATAAATACCAAAATCAAAGAAATGTTGTACTTATGCCACGGATATTTCCTTTTCTGTTGTAAAGTGTTATTTGTATATGAAATAAATAGAAATTTTTGTATTTGAGATGATTTGCCTCATGATTTATGTACATTTCATACATTTATGTAGACGGTGCTAAGTCAATCGCTACTTCCATTAGATTATTTCATGCAGATGCAGCGCCATATATTTTTTCACATAATGTTTATCAAACTGATTCATTCGCCTACACAGAAAAATATAATTTTACGCAATCTGTAGTGAATTATTCCTCTAGAAAGGTTTTTTGCTTCTCCTGAAAAATTAGGTTGATTGAACTAAGCACTGTTTAGTTTTTCCCGCTTCAGTTGAATAAATTATAATTATTCATTCTATTTTGAAAAACATTCACATTTCCACTTTCTGATTTGGATTTTAATTTTAAATTCATAATAATTCTAATTTTGACGCACTTTAAAATTTTAGAAATGTTTTAATTAGGATTTTTTGGGATCTGAATATTTTAAATTTCAAATGCTTTCAGATCAAGATAATGTAAATCCCTGATCTGTTAGAATTTGAAATAATTGTATATTTAAAAGCGCCCTGATTTGAATTTAATGATTTTGCTTCAAAAAAATTCTTATCAATTTAAAATTGGTTTTAATTAAACATCTTCTAAATTCACACTTTTTTATACCTTATTATTTCAAACTTAACCATATTCTATCAAATAAAATTGATGTTATTTAATTTAGGATTTTCAAATCGTTCTAATTTTCACTCTAATATTCTAATTACACAGCCGCTGCATTTTTTATGTTAGACTATTTGCACGCAGAATTTCATAAATTCTCAACGTTTGAAATTGACAAAAATTCATTTCTGTATTAAAAACATAGAGTATTTGAAAATATAGAGAGTGATGAAGAGAGGTAAGCCGGACAGGCGAAGTGGAAAAGGTGAAATATCAAAGTTAGAAGTGAGCGTTGAGAGATAAGTGATCAAATGTCAAATATCAAATACGAAAGGAAACAATTTAGAGATCCTATTTTTTATGTAAGGGGATTTAAGGTTGGAGATAAGATGTGAAAGATAAAAGGTAATAGTTCAGAGATCATATGTCAATCACGTGAGTCAAATGTGACAGGTCAAAGGTAAGAAGTCCTATATGTCAAAGTACTCTTTCTTCCGTTTCACTTATCCTCTCGCTACCTAATCTCTCCAATATTCTTCATTGGCATCGTTTTAAGTTTGGAAAGCCAATATTTATTTTTTGAAAAGCACCGATGGACTATTACTTTATGCAAAATAAGTAAGAATAAATTTATTACCATTCAAACATTTCTTTTCTGCATAACCATCTAATGAATTTTTTGATTCAACTAAAATTTAGCTCTTATTATTATACCATTCAGCCAAATCCGTTTTGGGGCCAGCGTGAACTCATTCGATTCTAACTTCGTTGCTCTACTGGAGATTTAGATATATATAAGATAGCGAGAAGGAAAAGGAGCAGCATATGTAGAAAGGACAGATTTTAGAACAATTTGGGCGACGCATGATGGTGATTGAGTACATTTTTCGTTCCGAGTGTAGGCTTCCAGTGAGCAATACTTCAGACTTTACACAAATGTATCTGCATCTAAAAGTGATCATCGAAAGAAGTATTACTAAAATTTCTTGGAGTGGTCATTTCACCCTCAGAGTAGAAATGACTGACATATATATACATATGCATATATATAGTGAGAGTACGCATATACGCAGATCGGTGGACTATAAGGGTAGTTGTTGAGGGCGCCGGCGCGTGGTTATGCTCGCGAAACCTCCTCCGCGTGGTGGGCTCGTGACGTCAGATATCCTCAGTGTGCGGAGAGCGACCGCAGTGTACACCATCTCCACGTTTTAGCATAAGAGGATATACTTGTTTGCGAGTGGACGACTGTAACTTCGGCTAGCATTGTTCAAAGGACTGAAGCCGATTCTCGCATTAGCAGGAGGTGTCGCTCATTTCCCAAGAGGAAATCCAGAAAAATTGCGTCTCCAATTTTGTGATTTGTTTTTTTTTATCTCGAGCAACGGGAGTGCTAGACTTCGTTATCGAAACGGAGGTTCTTGATGAGTACGACATCGTGGTCCAGTGGCAGCCACGCGGTTGAGGCTATCAGCAGACTCTTCAGGACCGAGGACACCTAGCACGAGGTCAAGTTAAACGAAACGATCGACCTCGAACCTCGAAAAGGTCGACGGGTAAGAGTGCGCGTTTCGTTGTCATCGAAAGGTCTTTTCGAGGTCGGTGTCCGTGACAAGGGTGCTAGCGAAAATCACCATTCTCTGCTGCACGTGAGATGCATCCTCACGAGGTAGCATTCCTCGTGTTCTCGACCGCCTCCGGAAGCATGCCGCATGATACATGAAGCTTTCAGTCTCTCGAATGGCTTCCAGAAGCACTTGAGAAAGTTTGACCTTCGAAGAGGTGAAGAGAAACCACATGTGAGTGCCGGATCCCTCCAAATTTCCGAGAAGGGAACCAGCTTCAATTTCGTAGTTAAAATCACTGTGATGAAATTCGACCATTAGTGTGTTGAAATTCGGTCAAGACTACTGTGTTCAAGTTTGATTGCCAGTTGAAAAAAATAAGTAATATTCAAAGTTTACTAAAATCTTCAATTTCTTGAATCTTCAATGAAATTCCTAGATCGTGTTGATTCTGTGGTTAATTTTGTTGTTGGAAAATCGCGGGTAGGTGATAGTTATTGGGTTTGAAAGGGAGAAGCATGACAGTGGCCGGTCAAAGGCAAGGTCGGGAAAACGCGTGAGGTACGTTTCTCATTCAGGGAGTGTACTTAAGCTCTAAGGATTGAAAACTTCTTCGTGGATTCAACGGATCCGCAAACACGCGGAACCAACCAGGCAGTGTGGAGCACTCGGCGGTCGTGTGGCCGCGCGCCGCGGATTTGTACTTCTATCAACCAGGTATTAAAAACATGTGCTCAAAAAAGTAGTGTTCTTTTTTTGGTTCAATAAAAATGGTTCGAAAGTGGTTAGTGGTGAAAAGTTCTTGAAGAAGATGGAGAAAAAATTTGTTTCGAGAGCTTATGGCTCTTTAATTCGAATTTCAACGTACAAAAAAAATAATTTAATTTATAATTTCATTATATAATGTTAAATAGATTAAAGAGAGAGTGTGAGTGTATCGTCCTCTAGTAGGTTCAGTGTTATAGGATAATAACTTCGGTAATCTTCCCTTATTGAAAATTTCCGCACAGGTATCTTAAAATGTGCAATATCGGCGATCGTTAAAGAGGGTAGAGCTTGATAAGCACGTTGATAGGTACTTAGAAGTAATATAGTCGTTAAAAATATATTGTGGCTATCAAGCATCTTGGCAGATATTCACAACCCTTGTCCGAAATCTTTTGCGAAAAATTGTCTAAATCAATTAGGCCTTGTGAAGTTTTTTTATTGTAGAAGTTTCTTTTTATAAATGATAAAGATTTTTATATAAATTTGTATCCAGATATACCAGTCATTTGATACAGATTTAAATCAAATACGCTTTACTTATTAAAATGTTTAAATTGAGGTGAACTATTTCAAATCAAGCACTTCCCGTGAAAGGAAACATAGGAATAATTGCATTCGGGTTGCCTAATTTTACAGAATGAATTTATAACGCAGCTGGTATATTTTGCATAATTGACAATTACATCTTGCTGTTCTTGCCACTACAGAATATAGTAACATCGTATTCTACACAAAGAGAAAGACAGAGAGTTCGTACCCATGGTAGTACTTTTGCAATTTACTTTAGATTCAAAAACTTCTCAATTCCCGAGCATTTCACTAACGGAAACAATGCCTAAGCCAAAGTTTCAGACTTCACTTACGTACCTCCGAAATCGCTGACTGAACTTTTTTGAGCTGAAAGAGATGCTGTAAATAAGACGCTGTCCCTCTAAAAAGGAACATATCTGTAATATTGAGCCTTCATTGTCCATTAGAAAAATATTTTATGCAAATTTTCATTAAAGGAAGTAGGATTTTTGAATCTTTAGATATATTAAAACCTACAAAATGGAATTATAGAAAACAAATGCATTAAATAATGTTTGATCAAAGCTGCACATGAATTGTTTAATCACAGAGTTGAACAAGGAAGACGGTGAAATTACAAGCAGTGTGTAAAATTGAATTGCTGAGTTCTGGGAATGTAAACCTAAATAGGCAAGAAGAAAAATGTCAAGTTTGTTTCTTGTGTATTTTTTTAAAATGCTGATTTTTTGTTTTCAACAAGATACTCATAGCTGATATAATCTAAATAATTTCTAGTAAAATTTAATCAGGTATAGGAACTGAAATGATTTGAGGTCGGAGTTTACCTTTCGGTTTGAGGACGGATTCTGCTTTTCGGTTTTCTAAAAATCAGTACTTGGACATTGTGCTATCAATTAGGGGCTTATTTTGAGTTGGAAATTTAGTCTTCGTAATGAATTTTAATATGAACATTAAATTAGACTACAATAATTATAAAATGAAATAAATGAATAATTTCTATATCTTATAAATAACAATGAACAAAATATTGAATAGTTTGATGGCGTTTATATTTGTCTAATTCCATAGGTTTAGCCTTTGATGATGCTCAGGATGATCTACTGACCTACCTAATAACTACAATATCCAATAACCACAATTTGTTGCCTAGGGGAATCAGCTACTTTATTGAAGAGTAAGATTCTTAATTACTGGACACAAAAAAAAACATACAATTCTTGATATAGTAATGTAAATAATTATTTTACTAACATTAAACGGTCACTCAGAGAAAAAATGGACTTAAAGTAAAAGTATCGTCCTCTTGCAGGCGATTCTTTGAGTAGAGTGAATAACCTTTTGACATAAAGAGAATGATTATTTCTATGAGATTATAAAGCTTGTTACAAAATGACTTTGTTTGCAGCAAGAGGATTTTTGTTGGAACAAAAAATAATTTCTCTCAAACTCTAACTGGAGAGGAGATTCTGGTTGTGCCAGTTGGGTGTTTCTTATATCAAAAGGATATTTTTCTAAGTGGATACATTTCTTTGCTGAAGTCACCCCTTTCTGTAACTTGAAAAAATATGGCTACGATTAGGTGATGAAAAAAATTCCTGTGGACTAAATCGTTTAAGAATAAGAAAGAAGTTATTCATCAGTTCCGCAGAGTAGTCTGTAATTGAAGGAGCTTTAGAGCAGGACTTTTCCAGTGAAAGTGGAAAAACTTCTATTGGCCAGAAATGGAACGTTAAGTACGTTCGAGAAGGAATACATAAATACGAAAGGAAGAAAAAGCGAGGGAGAAAAAGTAAGAGAAATCCACCTGCACAGGGTTCTTTTCGCGCTCGAGATCCTACCGACGGGTGCGGGAGCAAATAGCACCGGCTCTTCGGTAATCTCGTTCTACCCTGGATTGCGGAACGTCTGTCTATCCAAGCGGTGACTCATCTCGTTCCGCCCCAACGACCCCGAGAGCCAGAAGGAGTTCTGGAAGGATTTCTAAGGAGAAGCCAGTAAGGATAGAGAATGATAGTGGATAGTGGTGAGGAAGCGAGAAGGCAACGTTGGGTGAAGTAGCTGGGAGGCCGATTAAATTTTCGCGTTTTCGCGATGCCGAGGTCTCGGGTGCTGCTGGCTTGAGTTTTGGTTTTGGCAGGGCTTCCAAGAGCTATGTTTCCCCCCGTATTTGCAATCGAGGCAGGTTACAGCCTGACCCGAATCCTTAAGCCAGACAACGGCCGTGGAATGTCCCGATGGGCAAGCACGTAGTAACCTACACGCCAGCCTGTGCCAGGATCGTACCGCCTTCTCTTTTCTTCATTCTTTCTCAGAGTATGTGTATCCTTTACCCGGCTTCTTTTCATCCCACCTCCTGAGTCTAATCTTATTATTTTGCGGTGAGTTGGATGCCGGATGACGCCTAGATTCGTCCTGAAACGATTCCTCTTTCCAGACGACTCGATTTCACTCGTGATCTGCTCATGGAGGGTCTTTATTGCATCGTACGAGCATTCAGAAACAGAGATTAATGCCTTGCTCTTATTTTCTGTCTGGTGCACTCAGAGGACATTTTTCTTTTCCTGGAAAACTGATCAGGGATCCGATTATGTAACTTTGGGAGAAATAGTCACTTATCTCTTCTCAGCTCTCACCTTTTTTTCACTTTTCACTAAAAATTGAGTGAGAAGTGAGTATTGATAAGTAGCTATTTCTGCCAAAGTTACATAATTGGATCCCAGAAGCGACTCTGGGGGGGGGGGGATTATGTACCTTTTTCACTTTTTTCACACCCAATTTATGTTATTTAGGTCAGTTTTTTTTTCAATGTTGTTACAATTAAAATGATAGAAAATACAACCGCCGTGAATTTAAAAAAAGTGGAACTGAAAGTGGAAAAGGTACATAATCGCCCCCCTCGTATAGATTAGACTATCAAGATAATAAACAAAAACGTATTTTGATAGATTTTGTCCCGATGTATTCTTTTTGTTAAAACCATTTTGCTGATTCGCACTTATTACCTCGCTTATTATATTCATTTTTCATACGAAGCTGATTAGCGTCTTATCTGAGAATAGAAAAGAATATCAAAAATGTTGCATCCTAAATTCAAGGGAAAACTCAAATCAAGCAAGCATTTATTTGGGTTAAATTAAAGTTTATCCGAAGTTAAAAAAACGTATGATTTAATTCAGAAATACAGATGTTGACCTACTTAAATTCAAACGCATTTTTCTGAATTTAAGTCCATTTCTGAATTTATGGTCAGAAAACTATAAGTTGTAAGAATTTCCAGTATTCTTTCTTTCTATTCTTCCTCCTATCTTCTTATTTGTCTATTATATTCTTCTTTTCCCTATTATCTTCTCTTCTTCTACCCAGACTACTAGACCTTCTGGATTGGATGGTCTAGATAACGTAAGATCTAGCCCAGATCTGACATTAGATTGCCATACATTTATTTTTAATGGATTTAAGATATTTATTAACTTCGTCGGAAAATCAATATATGTTCTTTGAATACTTTGTGTTAAATTTTTAAAGTCTCTCATTTTTACCTGATGTAATACCTAGCAAGAATTTAAAATCCTGAAATTATTGTAAAAAATAGATACTATTTTCTTTAAAACTTTGTTTTATCAGATATAGTTTTTAATTTATTTTCCAGAAAAAAATTAAAATTATTTCTACCTGAAATTCTTAAATGTTTTCATTGTTGATATTACTTTTCTTTAGAGTTTGATTCACAAGTTTTAATTTGTAATTTCTGATGAACTTTCGAGATTGGATAAATTCATTGTACAGAAGTGATGAATTTGTGGAATGATTTTGACTCCAGTAGCTACAGAGATGAATTACTTCATCTAAAATAGAATTACGATGGCAAGCAAACATAGAAAATATTATATAAATAATGGGGTTCTCCTGGTCTTCTGTTAAAAGAAAGAAAGAAATGTTGTGGAATATTGACATTGGTGTTCTAGTTTTTTTGCAAATAGAAGTATTGGATGCAAGGGCAAAATACAGATCATCGAATAACAAATTTTATATTAATATTTTATATTATTATTATCTGAAAAAATTTGTATTTGAAATATTTTTGTATAATTCTCCAATATTCTGTTTACTCATCATATAATATCCTTGCAGCAAAATTTCGTCTTATTAGTGGATTTCAATTTTCTAAAATACCGATCATAATTTCGATAAAATTGATCATTTAATTGAGAATGAATGTTTCAGAATATCATCAAATTAAAATAAATTGAAATTGATTTAGGCTAATTTTGCTTCAATGTGTTTTTCCATGTCTGCTTGATTAAATCCGATGGCATTTTAAAATAAATTGAATGTGCTGCATTAATAGCTAAATTTTAATTTCAAATAAATGCTCACATGGAAAGCCTTGTTCGATATTTTTACCGAACTGTTTACTAAATTTTGCAATAACATAATTACAAATTTTCCTTGAATGAAAAGAGAATCGTGTTGAACTTATTTTTGTCGGTTTCTATTGCCAGTACTAGGGAAAGAATTATATTTTTATTTCATTTCCAATTATCACAACAATTGATAGGTTCCCAGACATTTGCTAAAAAATATCAATTTGCTTATTTGAAGTACTATAAAACGGATTCAATTTATGTCATCAGGGGTGAATTATTATATACGTGTGATTACCAAAAGATTGACCATTTTAGGTACCAAACATTTTCCACATTTTTTCTTAATAATAATTTTTGTCTACGCATATTTCAATACAGTGCTTACATAAAAGCACAAGTCCGTAAAGTTTTAAAATTTCAGGCGTCTTTTTTTAGAAATCGTAAACAAAAAAGTACTTTCGAAATGTTTGGTAACACGACTGTCCCAAACCGCAAATATAAATGAAAAATTATTGAATCATATTCAACAAACTTTTTTTTTAATATTTAAAATTTACTGGTATCACTTATGTTAAGTTGAGAAAGATAATGATTAAAAATAAGGTTTTATATTTGAGAGTTAAGTATTTCGAAAATCACGTCAAAGTCTGTTCCACAAGTCTTTTGTCTAGTTACGTGGCATTGCTATTATAGGAAAAACTCCAAAATAATTATTCCAAGTATTTATAATGCTGGTAAAGATTATCAATGTTTTACTTACGAAGATGTTAGTGTTGTTTGGTCAAAATCCATTTATGAACGTTTATATCTGTTTTGCATATAATTAAAAAAAATTTGAGTAATTTGGTTGTTTCATCACAGACGCATGTCCTCTAGGTGTCACGCGACTTTTATCAACGTGCACAATTTAATAAATCACTCATACATACATTGCTTGATCTTTAATGTTTATATTTTTATACTCTTTGCATTATAAACTTACTTAAAAAAATATTTCAGGCGGTATGGAAATTTTTTTCTTTTTACAAATCTAATTCTCTAAAATGGTAAACTTCTTGGAAATCAACCATATGGGGCATTATTTCTCAAGTATACCCAATAAAAAAATCAAATATATATATATATATATATATATATATATATATATATTCCGCCCTATCCCTCTTCCTATTTATGAATGGCTCTATTGATCCAAAACTCTCCGCCCTCAATCTCTCCCTTTCTACAGTTTTTCTGTACTGCCCTCTCTTTTTTGACTCAAGTTTCGGCGTACAGAATACTTCCTCGTCCGAATTAAATTTTCTCTTGAAATTTCACATTTTGAGTTTAAAAACTTAACTGCTTTCTAAAAAATGTAAGTATTGAGTTAAAAATTAAATCATGTATTTGAAAATTTAACTATTCTGTTGAAAATTCAAATAATTTTTTGAAAATTCAACTGTTTTCTTAACGTCATGGTTTTAGGTCTGAAATTCAACTGTTTGGGTTGAATCTTTGAATCTTTCTCGGTCGAAAACGTATCTTTGTAGGTTGAAAATTCAACTATTTGAATAAAAATTCGACTTAAGAGATAATTCATGTTTAGCTCACCCCTGTTTCCAGTAAAAATTGTTATCTCCTTTGTAAATAGCAGAATTTTCTGTGTGTGTGAGGTTTTCAGTGCCGAAATACCCTAGAAAAAAATTCAAAAGATCCAGAAGTCGAAAGTAGAAGTACTTCATAATTTGAAATATGGTAGTTCATAGAATTATTTTCTTCACTCATGATTTTATCATTTTTTTAGATATTTGTGGAATTTTCAAACACAGAAATGTTATCAATTTTTTTCTATTGTATTTCTATGCTAAAAAAGTATGCTCAGAAAATTGTGTAAACCAGAAGTTATAAAGATAATCTCATTATATACCAAAATAAAATTTTTTTGAATGCCCTGTATTTCCAATTTTGATGCCTAGGTCTTGGTGATTTTTTTCCTAGTACATATTGGTTACTGGAAAACAGGTGAATTAAATAGGAATTATCAATGAGAAAATAATAATTGAATGAAATCCGCAAAAAAATAGGAAGATTTTTCTACTGCACTTTTCTAATTGTTCAAATTTAAACATTAAAAATGTGAAAACGTACAGTTTGCAATGTTTATTCAAAGCCAACCAGTCACTTTTCCACTTTTAGTCGACTCTTTTGAAAATCGATCACTACTTACAGTTGTCTTTTTGTAATATATATTTAATTCAACGCATTTTAAATACAATGCTTGCAGCTGAGTTTAGATTGAAGTATACACATGTTTTTGGTTTAAAATTAATTTTTGTTTAAATATTTGACTTATTTTTGACAATGGTAATGTACAAGCTTTAAAATTAAATAATTGTAAGTAAAAACATAAAAAGAAGACTAATTTCAAATTTATAGCGTTTGTATTGTGAATTGAAACATTTAAACCACGGGGCTTCTTTAAACTTTTTTCAGCACACTTTTGTTGTATCAGAAATGACTTTCTTTCATCTGATAACTGTTTTAGAGCAGAAAAAATTAAAAAGAAGCAAAATTATCAAATCTGATTTTGTTTTTATTTTGGTATTGATTTCATGAGAAAAGAAAGAGCTGTTTAGCCTATACAACAGCTTATGAAATCGAAAATTTATTGAGGAACATGATAAATATTTTTCCGTATACAATAAAAAAATACAAAATGTATGCACCAGAAATTGCAAAAAGAAAGATCTTTTTTATCTTATGATGTTTTTCAAATGGCTAATCGGAATTTCAAAAATATTCAAAGTCTTAATTATCAAGGCTGTTATAAACTATGATAGGTGACACATTTTACATTTGTAGTATTCTGTATATTGAATGATAATTCGAAAATTTAAGTTATTTAAATATGCAAGAATTTTAAATTGAAAGTGTTTGATAATTTCAGATTAGTCGCTCAATGTGAAATTTGTTCTGTGTTTGTTTCTGAATAAATTAACTCTATTATTGTTTCTGATTTCGTTCTGTCACTCTTGGTTCTTATGGCAACAACGCACATGTACGCGTTGATGTCAACGTACGTCGACGTACGTTCAATTCTGAGGACATATTGTGGAGCCACCCTCAAGATACTTCATGGTATTTCAAGGTTCACTACGATATATCAAGGTACTTTATGATATTTCAAGATATTTCAGGATAATTCAATGTACTTCAGGATATTTCATATCCCTGCTGGAAGTAAAAAAATTCAAAATGATAGAAACGTATTGATAGAAAAAGATAGAAATATTCGTTCCTTCTCAAATGCACACGTTGCATTCCACAAACGCTATCTTTTACTTTCCACGCCCAATTCGTCGTGTCTACTTGGACCTATCTCCATTTAAATATTCTTATGCATTTCTGTCCACGATCTATAGTTTCAATTTCTATCCAATTGAATCCACTCAAAAATTTAGTATTCTTGTCTGTTTCTATAATAATAATATATTTTGAGTTACAAGCCCCCGCAAAATAGTATTAAGCCAGCAAGGGTTTATATACCTACCAACAAATTTCTCTAACTTATACGACTTACTAGTCGAAAATTGTGTCTGACTTTTACGGTCAGCCACCTACCGGGAACTTGCCGGTTCTGAATCAGCGACGTACATCAAGTAGCGATGAAAAGGATAGAGATGGAGAAGAAGAGGATTAATTAAGATAGAAAGACTGGGATTCAAAAAAATAGGGCTATATTATACTTCAGAAACGATAGAAATGGATTCACTTGGATCGGAAGGCAGGGATTGAAAAATATAGACAAAATTTCGGATTGCCTAATGGACAGAAAAAATAGAGGTGGATAAGCAAATGTTTCACGACGATGAAAAGGCTGGGATTCAGAAGGATAGTGTTGAATTATAGTGGATAAAAAATAGAAAAGGTTTCAATCAGATAGGAAGATAGGGATTGAAAAATATAGACAAAATTTCGTATTGAATAATGGATCGAAAAGGACAGAGTTGGATAAGCTGTGGATACATTTGGATAGAAAGACTGGAATTCAAGAAGATAGGGCTTTTTTATATTTTAGAAAAGATAGCAAAGGATTCGATTAGATAGAAAGATAGGGATTAAAAAAGATATATGAAATTTGGTATTTCCTAATGAATAGAAAAGGATCAAGGTGGATAATCAAAGAATTCATTTGAATAAAAGGACTAGGATTCAGAAGAATAGGGCTGTCTCATATTTCAGAATAGGTAGAAAAGGATTTAATTAGATAGGAATATAGGGATTGAAAAATATGGAGAAAATTTTGTATTGACTAATGGATAAAAAAGCATGTATGTGGATAAGCGGAAGATTCGCGTCGATAGAAATACTGGGATTCAGAAGGATAAGGGTGGCTTATATTAAAAAAAATTGAATTCGATAGGAATATAGGGATTAAAAAAGAAAGAAAAGATTTTGGATTGCATAACAGATAGAAGAGGATAGAAACGGATAGAAACGTATAGAAAAGAAAAGATGTGGATAAGCTGTGAATACATTTAGATAGAAAGACTAGGATTCAAGAAGGTAGGGCTATCTTAGATTTTCGAAAGGATAGAAAAGAGGATTCAATTAAATAAGAAGACAGAGATTGAAAAAGAGAGACAAGATTTTGGATTGCCTAACGGTTAGAAAAAGATAGCCGTCGATAAGCTAAGGATTCATTCAGATAGATACACTAGGTAGGGAGTGATAATAAAAGGATACATGTGGATAAGTAGCGGATAAACACGGATAGGAAGGTTGGGATTCAAAAGAACAGAGGTGATTGTATATTGAATGAAAGCTAGAAAAGGATCGAAGGAATAGACACGGGATAAGGATGGATACATCGTTTCTTCCCATTTCAATCTTAGAGATAGAAAATGATTCAAATGGAAAGAGACTCTATCCATTACTTCTAGCTGGGGTACTTCAAAATACTTCACATACTTCAAGATATTTTAAAGTACTTCAGAATAATTCACATACTTCAGGACATTTCAAACTACATCAGGATAATTCACATACTTCAAGATACTTCACATACTTCAGGATATTTCAGATACTTCCCAATAATTCAAAATACTTCAGGAAATTTCCCGATACTTCATGCTATTTCACATACTTCATAATATTTCAAGATACTACAAAATATTTCAAAGTACTTTGGGATATTTCAAAGTACTTTAGGATATTTCAAGGTACTTCAGGATTCTTCAGGATATTTCAATATACTTCATGGTATTTCACATCCTTGACGATACTTCCAGATACTTCAGGATAGTTGAGTACAAGTGTACACCACACTTCACGAGTTAGCAACCCCTCGGAAATATGCACGCGGTGGGGGATAAGAGGGAACGTTCTTTGATTATGTGATAGTGGACAAATAAAACGTAATAACAGTATGAATGAAAAGGAAGCAATCAAAATTATCCAAGCATCAATCTTATTCATTCTTCTATCTAATAATATTTTTACATAGTCACCTATACTTGCTTTTAATGGTTTCGCCTTGCGATCGTATTGGTCCTCAGACCTTTGCTTGGAAGTTATGAGATTTTTCGCAGCTAACTGGCGTATTTCGTGCAGCCGCGTCATCAATTGCCGCACATATGATCTGTATATTTCAAGCTTTCTTTTGTCAGGAAAAGAAGACGGGGTCCGCGCCACGCGGCAAAAAATCATCTCATACGGTGTGAATTTTATGGCTTCGTGTACAGATGTGTTGTACGCGAACATCGCATAGGGAACAAGTCGAACCCAGTCATCATAGCTATGGACGTACGATTTAATGTACTCTGGCAACACAATGTGACTTCAGTCGAGGGCAACATTGGTTTGATGTGTATAGGTTGATGTAGCTACTTGTGTTACATCAAAAATCTTTGCCAGGTTAGGTCATAACTTACTGATGATGGACTTCCCAGTATCTGTTAAAATGCATCGCGATGCGCGATGTACAGTAAACAAGTTGGTTGCTAACGCGTGAGCCATTGTAGTTGAGTGTGAGTTAACGATGGCAACCGCGATACAATACTTACTCAGATTATCTTGCATAGTAAGTATGTGTCGATTTCCATCAGGAGTTGTCGAAAGAGTACCCACAATATCGAGGGAGACCTTATCGAATTTATCCAAAGGCGTGTCTGTGATAAGCATGGATTCTCGTTTTGTGGAACGTAGGAGCTTTTCTTTTGCACAGATGTTGCATTTTCGGATGAATTCGGCAACCTCCTCTCCCAGTCTCGGCTAGGTATACCTTTCCCTAGCCCGGCGGTACGTTTTCGTTACCCCTTCATGACTACTGGTCGTACTGTTATGGAACTCCTGCATGATTGCTTGCCTTTTTTCACCCGGCGGAACATTGACCTTGCCGTAGCAAACCGTAATTTTAATTCCCCTGACCTTAAGGATTTCTATTACGGTTGCGTCAAACTTGTTCTAGGTAAGGGGATGCGGACTTTCTTTTTTGCAATCGCCTTGGGTAAGTTTTTATCGATTCTCTCACTGGGCTGTTATTTCTTCCTCTATTATTACTTCAGCCTTAGTTAGCCTGTCAGGCTAGGGAGTAGATCCTGCATTAGAGCCATATCTGGACAAGGGGGTTGTAAAAGTTACCCCCTTCTTTTGCAAGGGTACCACCATGGACATGTTGGCTTCTTCTAAGGATAGACCCTTTTCAACGTTTTCATGCAGCTCGTCCTTAGGATTTAAAATAGGGTCATTTTGGGATGGTTTAGAAGAAGTGTCTGCCTGAATGTTCTCATTCTGACTTGTGAGATTCGAAATTTCCTGTAATTCTCTTATCAGTCGATGTATCTTCGATACAATTCTGATACAATTCTGAGGAGTAGGATTTATCAGCCGTTTCTAATTCCAGATGGTCATGGTCCCAGGACCATGACCGGTGTTCCATGAGGAATTGGTCGAATTTGGAAAAAGATCCTGGCAACTCTCTGGCAAAGGTCCTAGGACTACGGACATTATAGTCTGAATTCTATTTCTCATTTTTGATTTCACTTGTGCCAGCTGGGGGGCTAATATTAACCTTTACGGCTGACGGAATGTCAAGGCCGGGAAACATACTAAAACCGTTGGCGCTGAACCGTTGATTCGGAGTCGGGAAAAACAGAAGTTGTTTCTTGAGTGTCCGAGTCGTCATGTCTGCTTCCGAATTAGTTTCCAATAGTTTCCGCGTGACAACGATTTTTCGGGGTCACAGTCTATCGGCTATGGTGTCATTTACTAGGTCCATTTTATCCTGAGACTCAGAGAGAGGTTGCGTGTTTCGTGACCCTTTTGGTATACCAGGTTTCCGTTTTGTCACTTGAGTGGTCTCAGTTGGCGGAACCATTTCGCTTTGTTTCGAAGAAAGCCTGGCAGTGATAGAACGTTTGGAAGATTTTCCCTTGAACATTTGGGGCGCGCTAGAAATTCGTTTTCTGCTTTGGGGAAGGCTTTCTTTTATTCCATCATTGACAGCCAGTTTGGCTGCCCGTGCCTGTGTATTCAATGAAAATGATTTTATTCCCATGGACTGAATGTGAGTGGCAAAATATTTTTGAGCCATACATGACGATATATTTTGCTCTAAGGCATTAGTTTCCCCTTCACTTGATGTGTCTCTCATACTAGAGTTAGAGGCCTTACTATCAATAATTGGATTGGAGGATATTCCGAGCAACCATCGGTTGATCTTCCCTGGTTTGCACTCAAAGTCGTAATCGCACTCTTTGAGTTGCAGATACCACTTGGCAAGTCTTCCGGGTGGCACTTTAGTGGAATGGATCCAACGTAAAGGTTCATGGTCACATGAAAGTAGAAACGCCCTATCACAAAGATAGGGACGGAAGTTTTCAAGACCATCGACTACGGCTAGACACTCACGTTCTGTTTCATCATAGCCACAGTCGTAATAGCTAAAAACCCTGCAATATAATGCAATAGATAGGTTCATCCCGTCCTTCTGCTGAGTTAGTACAGTACCGATAGTCGCATCCGACGCATCTGTGGTTAATCTAAAAGTTTTCTCAAAATCAGGATACTGTAGTATGGAAGTATGGCATAGGATCTTCCTGAGTGTGCGAAAACTTTTCTTTTCTGCCATACCCCAACGAAAGATTTCATCCTTTTTTAGCAAGTTAAAAAGTAGTTTAGGGATCTTAGCAAAGTCTTTTACGAACCGTCGATAGTAACCAGCGATTCCCAAGCACTCCCTAACTGAATTTACGTGACGAGCAACCGGATACTGTTTTAGTACATGTAACTTTTTATGATCGGGTATCATCCCCTCCTGACTGAAGATGTGACCTGAATAGGTAACTTAGGTACGTAAAAATTCGCATTTTTCCGGATGATGAACAGGGTTCACTGCATGAAGACGAGAGAATAACCAGTCTATTATTTTGTCATGTTTCTTCAATGTCCGAGAAACGATAAAAATATCATCAAGGTACGCAAGCAATTCAGTACGATGCATTCCAGACAGAACCTGATCCATAAGTCGTTGGAAAGTTGCTACAGCGTTCTTCATGCCCATGGACATTCTTTTGTATTGGAAGTGCCCTCTCTTTACTGAAAAGGCCGTTTTCGGCTGGTCTTTTGGATCAGTTTCAACCTGGTAGTAGCCTGAGGCTACTACCGCCATTTTACTTTCCCAGAGGAATCGAGTTGCACAATATGTGTGGTGGGTAGCTTGTCTGTAGAGAGCGAAAAGCGCTCATGACAGTGTTCAATCAATTTTTGAACATAAGCTAGTTCTTCCGGATCAAAATCTTTTAATGGAACCTTTCTGGATGCTTCTTTAATTCTGGATTCCAGCAGGGTTACATCAGTTTCAGAATCCGAGCTATCTTCCTCAGAATAACTTTCGTATTCGAACAGAATTATTTCCTGAGGGGTGATGTCAATATCAACATCATATTCTCCAGTATGGATCGCTAATACTTGACAAAAAACCCCTTGAATGGAAAACATAGATTGTCCCATAAAAATCCCTTCAGGCGATTCTATCAGCGGTAGGTATCCTTCTGATAGTTTCGGATCCTGAAGTGGCATTAGAAATTGTTGCACACTTCGGGCCTTGATCGTAAGTATCCGTGAAATAGGTTTGATTTCGGAGGCCAATCCCTCCCTAGCTTTTGCCGACTCAGGGTCAATAAAGGGGAGCGGGTCTACCAGTCTCGACTGCGTTATTAACGCTTCATCATAAAATGACACGTTTTATCTTTCCTGTCTCCAGAAGGGTCGTTTCATAATTCCTTGCACAGAAATATGAAAATTAGGTTCAAGGTCGTGAAATTTTCTGGCTATTCCATAGATTTTTAGATCACATGCCCTCAAAGTATAGGTCCGGGTTAAGGTAACTCCAGTTATAATGAAAATCTCTTGTTCGAACACTGGTGTATATCGATGAAGAGAGGTTACCTTAATTAAATTGACATCCGCACCCGTGTAAACAAGGAATTTCCCGCGACAATAGCACAAATTTGGAACATCTAATTTTACAACCGGAGACTCGAATATGGTTCTACTGATATGATAGAATACTGGTTCTCCAAGAATCGAATCGTTGTGGGGCAATCTTGGGTGGGTTGGCTCGACGTAGCGCCTTATCGTCGAGTACGCTCTTGGCTGAAAGTTTCTTGATAAAGAGGTGGGTCAGGTGAGGATTAACGCGGCAAAGTATTATAACCAGATGCTAAAGTTGGAGAAACCTGGGTGTGAGAAGGGGGACATCCGGTCCGATTGTTTTATTGATAATTTTTGGCATTATTACTGGATTCGATTGGATACTGTTGAGATCCAGGCCCTGGTCTATGCAGTATTCCCATTACATGAGGGTTACCTCTCCTATTATCTCGGGAATAACTGGGAATTGACGTTCTGGCACGGTTCTAAGAATACGGCGTACCATCATATCTGCTGTTATGTGAACTTTTTTGACCGCGATTACGCTCAGGGGAACGATAATATATTGTGCTAGTATAATAACGTCCTGATTCGCTTTGATATGGTCTACTTTCCTCATATGGATCATACATCTACTGTGGGTGATAAATCGTCTGGTAAGCGCAGCTTCATTCGCTGGATCGATAGCATGTGTCGATATCGTGTTTGTATACTTAGCTTCCAAAGATGCTGAGGCACCCCCGATGTAAAAGTGCAAACGGTTATAATATTTGTTTGCATCCTCACCCCTTTTATTGACTAAATGATAGATCTCGTTGAAATACTTTTTGAAGGGTCGACCCAGCGCGAAACGTTCCTTCAGGAAATCTATATGATCAGTTATGTGACGGAACATTTTATTTCTTGTACATTCAAGGGCGGAACCAGAGAGTTTTCCGAGTGCTGACGTGATTGACAATGATTCGCACGAAGCAGGAACATACGAAGCGTTATTTACTATATCTTGCATGAAATGGCGGATCGCAATATTTTTGCCATCAAAATAAGGGATGTGGGCCCCAGCTTGTTGGACTGCAAGCGTGCTGGAAATAGACTGAGCGACCAATATTGCTGCGTCATCTTGACCTGAGTTTGGTCCGCGTTTTGATTAGAAACCGGTCGAGTGATACTAGGCTGTAACCATATTTCAGAGCGCGAGCTATACATCTCCGCGATTGATGACGCATTTAAATCCCGAGGTGATTTATTTGATCTCATTTGTTCCTCCCCTTTAGAAGGAACATCCCCACCATCTTTCCCATATTTACAGAATTATACAGCAGAGTCAAATGCATTACAATTTTATAGAACCTCCTAAATCCTAATAATAATTTTCTCTTGATGAGTTGTGTAGGTATAAGTGTTCAATTGTAGTATAGTATCTTTGTATTTCTCCTCTACCTTGCCAGACTTACTTAAAATTCATATGGCTAGTTGTTCAAAGGCAATCGTTCCGAAAATTCCCTCCATCTCTGTTTGTTCGATTGGGGTCCTAGCGGACATGATTTCACACGTAACTACTTGATTATTTAAAAATAAATCTAACGTACCCACAGATTCTATTTTTACAGAGCCCAAATTGTGCACAATTATTGGGTGCCTTGTGCAGGTCCCCAGCAATTCACCCTCAGGAATAAAACTTGATGACGTTTCACGATTTAACGTCAAACGGATATTTCATCTTCGGAAAGATTGAGAATACACTATCATTTCCGTAAGCTTCACTAGAAACATGGATTCCTGACAGAAAGGAGGCTTTTTGAAATTTTTGTAATTTTAAATCTTGCATTTTCAAAATTCAAATAAATAAAAAAAGACTGATCTTTATTTCATAGGATTTTCTCAAATGGAGATCAGATAATCGTCCTTCTAAATAAAAATGACTATTTCAGTTTTTAAGTAGACGTTCATCCTTATTAAGCACTGCTTCGAAATATTTCAGAAATCCTTCAAATAATTTTTCTGACAGGGGTTTAACTTCCTCTTGTTTCAATTCATTGCGTAATCGAGCTAGAACAAATTCAGATTCGAAAAGATTCTTTATTCAATTCTTGTTGTTTATTTCAAAACAGTTCGTCAAATCAAATTTGGAGCCCAGTTTTGAAAGCCCAGGATCTAATTTGATTTTATGTTTGCGAATAACTGTATTAGATTAATCATTTAATCCACTTGTTCAAATTGGATTAAGCACGGTCCTGATGAAAGCCGAATTATTGATCAAATTATTCGAAGAGAAAATTTTTAATCATCAAACAGAATCCACAAAATCTTCCATTGACTGCAAAAATTCATCAAAAGTTTGCTGCGTCTCGATAGGGGGCACAGAACTGGAAACCGAATTGACTTCGGAGTTCTCACGAAGAACTTTTAAATCTTCATTCACATCTAGGGAAAGATTTCTTAAGGTGCGAGAAATTCCTCGCTCAAAACGGTGCCTTACCCGTTTTCCAGCGCGATTCTGACGCTTTCTTACGCGTTTTTAATTATCCGCTAAACTTGGCATAGATATTTTTTTTATATGAACTCGTTCTCAAAGTTTTAGAATTTCTTCATTCGGCCTATGCACTTAAAGAGACGGTCTAAATACAGAAATTCGTCGATTTCTATTTTCATAGTTATTCGAAAACTGAATAAAAACAATCACTGCACAATCACGAAATCTCAACGGTGAAATCCAATACTACCACTGCCACCATTGTCGTTACGTACGGTTAAAATCGTTAACCGAAGCACATTATTATTTTTACGTGCTTGATTCACAGGTGTTAGGAATGTATTTCGGCACTATCACTTCAGCACGTTTCCCTTGAATTTAGGTTTGAGGGTGCTGATCTTAAATAATTTTGGATGAAAACTGATATCCACTGTTAACTTTAAATTCATTCAATAAAATGACGGTGTACTGGTGTGTGGGTATGAGTGTGATAAATTGGATGATACGTTACCAATGTTGCCTCTGGTTGAAAGTAGCAGAATTAATCAATACTAAAAGTAAATTATTACTTAAATTCCATTTATCTTTATAAACACTTTTTTGTTTTTCTTTTAGTGGGAATGTACGTCACTCCCGAAAAGTAGAAAAAGAAAGGATACCGAAAGAACTAGATCGCGTGTGATGTGTTAGAACAATCAATCCTCGTAGCTACCGCTCGTAAGGTCGGAGAGAATCTGCGAGATAGCTTTGTCCCTTGGATGAGTGGTTATCACACTTGCGAAGCGTTAAGTGGGGCGGAACAACTTTTCTTATACCACTTGTCACACCTGCAGGAGGCTAATCGGTCAAAAACTGCTGAATTGCATTTCTAGCGTCTTGATGGTCTTACTTCGCGGGCATCGGATGTGACTGGAATCTCCTGAACTGCGAGATATAGTTCCCTTGTTTGATATTTTGTCATGGTTTCATGCTTAATTATTCTCCCTTGACTTTTCGTATTTTTTTTATCAGCTATATTCACTATCTAGAGATATAAAAGACTTATAATTTTCTCCTTCCTTATTTCTTCCTGTTAAAATTGTTTGATTAAATTTGTTCTTTTTAGTTGGTTGTTTACATGACATCTAATTATTTCATTCATACGCACCCGCAGACATAGACGCATAGACTATACGCGTTAAGAAAAACGGACATTTCAATGGCTTAAAATGCATACCAACTGCATTTTTGTGCGATAAATAATTATATCGCATTGACCGGCATTGATTCTATTTAATATTTTGTCGACAGCATTAAATGGCATTGACACGGCTCGATACTTGGATCGTGAAATGCATTGCATGGCATACAATTTGGCGGTTCGCCGAGTAGCATTGAAGGGCATTAAATGGCATGAACTCATAGGCATTACAAGCAAATCACTTTACTGTCATGAAGTCTATGAGCATTGAAAATGATTGAAACAAAACGAGTTTTATACAGTAAAGCACATTCAATGACATTTCGGACAAAAATGCAATTGTTACGAGTTTAAAGGCATGAAAATGTCGATTTTTTAAAATGCCAGTCTATGCGTCCCAATCAACTCCTTTTTACCGGGTATACAATCTCCATAAGATATGGTCATAGGTATACGAAAATTTCCACAGTTGGTGCATTGTTGCTTCTCTTGACCATCAATGTACAATGAAATGACGCTGAAATCACTTTTGGAAAATTTCGACTGGTCAAGATTTAAGGTTATTTTTTCACAAAGATGATTAGCTAGAAGTTTCACTGATGATGAATGTAGCATTTGATTTAGGTGTGTATAGGTTATGATAACGCTTATCACACTGAAGGCATTCAGACGCTAAGCGATAATTAAGAACTGCACAATTTGTATGCAGGGTGTCCCAGACTCAAGTATCCGGACTTATATAGCTGTATAAAAATAAAAGAAATGAATAGAAAATTCCTTTTTCAAAAATCAGTTGCAGCTTTAGTTTTTCAGTTAATAAATATTTAAGCTGGACCAATCAGGTGCGCCGTATAAGCAGTCATGTGTGCGCTCCTGATTGGATCAACTTGAATATTTCATGACTCTAAAACGAAAACTTCAACTGATTTTTGAAAAAAGAATTTTAGATCCATTTTTTAAATTTGTATACGGCCATATAAGTCCGGGCACTTGAGTCTGGGACACCCCGTATTATTCTTCACAATTTTAATGGAATTGTAGCGTCCACCCAAATACCGCATACAGAGATCGTCATGTTGACAGGATTTCTTTATTCTCAACTGCAGATTTCGATCTTTAATCAGCAGATTAGCCATCCTTCCTTGTAGAAAAATGGAGTATTTTTTTTCTACAATGACAAATAATCGCACTTCAAATTGTGTTGTCACTCTCTGATGTTTTTGATTCTATATTTTATATTCGGCTCTAGGTAATTGATCTTCTTTGTTCGAAGGAAGTCCTTATTGAGGGTGGTTTTGTTTAATTTGGAGAAATTAATTTCTTTTTTACTGCTTATTATTATCCTCAAGATTTACAGTTTTTAATTTTTTTGTAAGATTTTAAATATCTAATTCAAGATGTATCAGTTCTCTGAGTTCTTGAATATTTTTTAGAAATATGTTTATACGAATTTTCAGATCGTGCCGCCGTTTCACATTTCTTGACATCCAACTACAGACTGATAAAAGAAAAGAGTTTTCTCGCTTTTATAATACATATTCTCCACCTCCTCCCATTTTTAGTAAAATGATATCATTTCTAAGAATAGGGTAAGAAGGGGCAGCGCCTACCAGTTAACAGTCAATGATTTTTTTAAAGTGAATAAGATGTAGAGTTGATCCATTTTTTTTCATTTCGAGTCCTACAAAGCAAAAGCTGACCGCAGCTTTTTATGAAAATCAAAACATCTGAAGATGGGAAAACATGATAGTTCGCGTCTGTGGTATTTTATGTATTGGAAAAGTTACGTTTAAACATATGAGGCACAAAGAATAAGTTATTTTCAATAAAAATAGTGATAGCTGTGATATAATCTCTTATTCGTTGACATTCCACTAGAGGCGGACTACGGGCAAAGGTTTCTACCATACCGACCAAATTGATAATAATAATTTTCAATAGTTTCTTGTATGTAGCCCAGAAGATAAGTGGCCGTTCTAAATTACCGATCACTTATCATAACCCAAACTCTTTTAAACTATCATTTTCGTCAGCCTTGCCCCCCTGGTGAGGCCTCAATTATTTACGATATTTAATATACTTTGGACTTGAATTAGGTTCAGTTATTATTTCACACTTTGCATTTAAATAAAAGTTTAAACAAAATACAATTAAAAAATCAAGCCACATAACTCTCTTCAAAATTTGATGCTGAATTTTTCTAAAAAAAAAATCCTAAATTGTTTGAAAATTGCCAGCTACAAGTTATTTTGAACCTCGTTTTTTTATTTCATCCCACTGTGTACCGGGGCGATTCAAATCTCACCGCCGAGGATTCGTCGCAGCACCACTATCACCACCTTTTGGGCATGAAGGACCCGAAATCTCCCTACATCCGCCAGGACACTGCGCTAGCACAGAAGACACATCTTGTATCACCGCGTAGGAGGGGTGAAATTGGGCGGTCTGCGTGCCACCGAGTGAAGCGAACTCTTTGTCTTTATCGTTCGAGCCTCGTGTGAGAAAATTTATTTCGTCTGTTTCTCTACTTGCGTTTTCAAGTTGTCGCCACAAAATGGTTTAATTATCGTTTGTTTTATTAAACCGTTAAGAAGTACGGATCTCCGCTGTTCAGAATTGTCTGGTAAAGGGGGGCGGCATTATTTAATTTATTTTTTGTTTTTAGTGTATGAATTTGTATTTATTCTCTCAATGGCGTCAGTAGACGCGAAGAAAGATTGGTTCGCTCGATGCTCCAGGGCGAAAGCGTCGCTCTGAGTTTCAGTTCCTCTGTTCGATGTCTAGCTTCAAAATCTTTTATAAAATTTATGTTATAATGTCAGCCAGACGTGGTCGAATTTCTTTTTCTGTGTATTTTGTTTTTGTGGGTAAATTATTGACTCTTTCTCTCTCACCGATTTGAGTCATGAGAATATTAGTTTTAATCCTATAAACTTTTGCCACCGTGATGATGGGCTAGGGCTATATAAAGTTATTTTTCAGGATTATTTTCAAGTGTTAATTTCAAAATGTTAACTCATTGACAAGGCTAACTTTCTTCCAGGGCAGCAAAATGGATTTTGCTTGGCGCCACTTAAAATTAAATTAAGTCCTGGGGAGAGCAATTTGAAGCCTTTTTATTTTAAATTATATTTTTACTGAAATGAAGAACTAAGAATCTTCGTTTTTATATGGCACAAATAACCATCGTGGAAACGAAAAATTATAAAATTAATATAATAAAAGTGAGAAATACAGTCACTTCCCATATAATATATAAATATATATATAAAATAAATTTTGTTCTTCTATCAAGGACGCTTCACCCTGTGACGTGAACGTCCCTCGAGAGTCAACATTGATGCTCAAGACAGTACGCACATGACTTCGCACCGTTTCGCACCCCCGCAATGGCAGATTTATACATTCTTACAAATAAAATTACTTGTTCATCTTTTATTGAATCGTGCATTCATTGTTGTATTTCATATACTATTAAATCCCCAAACTGGTGAATCCGACGAGATATAAAAACGCAGCAACAGTTTTTTTTTAAGCGAAAATTCGAGGAAAACTGTGAGTGAAGACGAAGTGGGGGCGAGAAGGATACCGACGCAATGCATAGGACCCATACCGTCCATCATCTCTTCTCAATGTCCTCCCTGTCTCACTCCCTCGCAGTGCAGTGACTCTCGGACTCAGTGAATCAGTGATCGTTCTCTGTGTAGTGACTACCAAATCTAAGTGATTTTTTTTGTTTAGTGTGCACAGTGCAGTTCGTTGGTTGTTTTTTGGTAAACTGCCGAGTTCTACGAACGCTTCGGATATCATACTGAATAATCTCTCCTAGAATGTCGCAGTGCGCATGCCAACTTTCTGGCCCACAGCCCCAAAAATGTTGTTCGCGCAAGTAGAAACCCAGTTTGGCCTGTCAAGCGTACACAATAACACGACAAAATTTAATGTAATCGCTTAAAACTTGGACGTTGAATACGCCGCTGAATTGCGCGATATTTTGACCCTGCCCGAGGGAATAGGCAGGAATATTTGAACCCACCCGAACTTGAAAACTTAGTTTATCGACCGGTTAAGTGCGTCTCAAGACCAGAAATCTCCGGGCCAGGCAAGTCTGGACAAACTGTCACAACTAGCGGACGCGATCGCGACGACGCTAGGTCCAAAGATTCACGTAGCAGAAGCTTCGGCACAGTCTATACAGACGGTCCCAGAACATGAAGATCTCGGTGCTCTTTTCGAGCAGCTTTCCCTAGTGACTACTAGATCTGGCAATATGACGGCCGCAATCGAGGAGGTAGCGTTTTCAATGTCGCTCAGTTAAAAAGGATTGTATTTGTTGGCACCACGTGCGTTCCGGGGATGACGCAAAACGTTGCAACAAACCGTGCACTTATGTACAGGGAAACGGCCAGGGCCGGCACTGAATGAGGCCAAGGACCTTTTTGCACCTTTCTTCGTGGACGAAGATTAAGGTCAAATTACACCCTTTTTGCGACCTACGACACACCCATCGGAACTCACGGATTCGAACACTTTTTCCTGGATCTTGGACTCAGGCGAGCTTTCGAATGGCGTTTCGTCGTCGCTGACATCAGCAAACACAGCATCGAAACTGATTTTCTGCATCACTACGGACTCCTGGTGGTTATCAGAAACCGGAGACTCGTCGACAAACGCACCACTCTCTCTGTGACCGGTAAAGTTGCACCCTGCAAGTATGCCTGGCTGGGAATCCATTCCGTGCGAAAAGGATCTGCAGCGTGGCACGAACTCCTAGAGAAATACCTAGAAATAACCCGTCCAGCTGGTGTTGTCGGCGAGTTGAAACTTGAACATAAACCGTGCCGCACCTCCGCATTGCTAAATTTATACATTTTGGCAAATAAAGTTAATTGTTTATTTCTCATTAAATCATGCATTCCTTATTTTATTTCATATACTATTGAATCATCAAACGCTCATTCACAAAAAGTTCATTCCAAGTACTTCTTTTTCCCATTGTTGGGAAAATCGGACTTTTCCTCTTTAAAACCCCATCGTCATGTCAAAAGTCTAGGGGCCACGGGTTAACGTTGAAAAAACAAAGTTACGGAATTCATTTTTCCAGAAAACGGACAAATTGGCGTGGGGAAGGGAGGTCACAAAAAATAGAGAGTCGAATTTTCGGAACACCTTACTGGAGGCGGGTTAGTCGAAGCCGGTATTCTTCAATTTAGCCTTGCATATATTGTTCATTAGATCGACTGTAATATTTTCCACATTCATTACAACATTACCATTCGCAAAGTTACAGTTCATCCTATAGGTATAACCCAGGATTGATTTCGCCTGAAAGCAACCCTAGATTTGTTCCCGGCATTCCTGGTGTTTTGTTTGGATATAGCTTTTCATGGCCATACTGATACAGCAAGACGCTATAACCATTACCGGTTCTGGTCCTATGTATTTACTTGCTGCGCCACGTTTTACCAACTGGTCCGCCTTTTCGTTCCCCTTAATCCCTGTGTAACCTGCGACCCATATGACGGCCAAATTGTTTCTTTCTGCAAGTTGGTTTAATGCCTTTTTGCATTTCCAAACCAGTTCTGAAGTTATGTCTGGTTTCCCTATTGCAGTTAGTGTCGCTTGGCTGTCCGAAAATATCGTAATCTGTCTGCCAGCAGCGTTTCCTTCTATTAGTGTTTCAGCACAGCGAAGAAAGAACAGGACCTCCGCCTGAAAGACAGTAGCATGTGGCCCAAGTGAGATCCCTATCCCTGTCCCTCTCTTGCTGTCATAAATTCCTGCTCCTGATCCTCCCTCACCCCTGGAGCCATCTGTATACCAGATTTCCCCTCGGAGGAGCGGGTTATTATTTGCTCTCCACAGATCCCTGCTCGTTGAAGCGTTTTGTTATTTTTCTTGCCTCATCTGTAGATTTGGCAATGCGCTGATATCACTCGGGAGCCTAGTGTGCCTAGTCACCCAAGTCCATCTATTTGCTCTTGCCAGGCGGCCCATCGCGTGTGCCGCTCTAGCGGTTATCGCAACATGTAGGGGTTCATCGCAGAGCACGAATCCTATCGCCGCTATGGGCGTAGTCCTTATTGCTCCAGTCAAACCCCTAAATGCTAGAGTTTGTAATCTTCGCAGCCTGTCCTGCATTGTTTCAAGTTCCGCTCGTGGCCACGAGGCCACGGCCGCAGGTAGGAGCCTGGGTATTAGGACAGCTGAGTACAGCCATTCAATCATTTTAGGCCCTAGACTCCACGTCAACCAAAAAGCTCTCCTGCACATCCAAAAAGTCAGGACATACTTCCTGCATCGGGTCTCCAGGTGCCTTACCCAGTTCAGCTTGCTATTTAGGATGACTCCCAGATATCTAACTGAATCTGAGAACGTCAGCTCCCCACCGCTCAATACAGGAGCGTCAACTTTTGGAACTTTATAATTTTTCGTGAAAATGACCAAGTTGGTCTTATCCGGATTTACCGAGAGCCCTGAGCTATCGCACCTAGAGCTCTACGATGCGTAGCGCCGACCTCATAAGACCCATCAGCGTTACCAAATTAGCCCTCCTGACTACACTGTAAAAAAAGTGGTTGAAAATGACAAGTCGGTTTTTAAACGTTTTACTATGATGCATGCGTTAATTCTACAAGTTTATTGTGAACTTGCAACGATTAACAGTGCAATTTCACAATATTTCTATCAATTTTACCGTAGAAGTGTAATATTACCACAGGAATTAGTGGACATAAAAATACCAGTGATTAACGTGTTAAATTTCAACCATATTGTAAACGATATTATCATGCACTTTTACCAGGTTTCTTTAAAATCACAAAATGTACTGTAATCAAATTCACATGGAAAGTGTAAAAAAGCAGATCGATGTAAATTTTACCAGAATTTTGTAATTTCACTGTTAACCGCTTGATGGCGCTGCAGATGAAAATAAATTGCGGCGGGCGGGTGTCACTCGACAACAACGCATTAGCGTGTTTTACAGTGTTCTATGTATCAGATGTTATTATTTTTAAGTTTGTTAATTTTTGTACAGTGTATATGTTCTGATGCGCTGGTTTATAGCCATCAGCCTTCTAAAGTTGATCTACACACGTTTAGGCTAATCCTGATATTTGGCCGTATATAAGGTGAGTAAAAAAAGTTCCTCCTTGTCAATTTTGAGGTTATGCGTCTTTTTATCTCGATATTTCTCCTAAATTTTTATTGATTGTTTTGTGCGTCATACAAAGTATTATTTTTTTTTCAACAGAAAAACATGTAGTAAGTGACATTTGCCGTAGAATTTATACGAATGGCAAAATTGTGCAATTAGAAACTGCACGTAAAAACTATAAATTTTCTAACTCGAGGCTATGACAGTGTTTGATTTTATGCTAAAAGTGCACTTTTATATTTTTTTTTTAGTACAAAAAAGTAACTTTTTTGTTCGTTAAAATTTGATAAACGAAGAACTGAAATTTTATAAGCATTAGAGTTTCGGGAGTATCGAGAAAATTAGGCTATTCATAACGAAATGTCGGTATGCCTACTTTAGATGAATTTGATGTGATTGCAATCGTGATAATATTAAATATTTCAGATTAAAGTGTGAACAATTTTATATGACATTGTATATAGGTATGTGCCAAGTTGTAGAATGTTAATTTGGAATTATGGACTTCTATTATATATACTTTATAGCTTACAAGGAATCTTACATATTTTACATATTTTCTACTAATTATATTTTTCATTCATATCATTTGAATTTTCAAATTAAAAACCGAAAGAACAACAAAATTCTTATGTGAAAGATATAATTTTATATTTGAAGTACTGAATCAGTTCGTGATTGCATAACATCTCTTTGAACAATCCTAAATGGAAAAATGTCCAGTTTTTTTACTATAAATATTGAAAAAACTGAACTAAAGATGAACTTAATTCAATTTATAATTCAAAATTGTTGAATTTAAACGAGAGACTCATCACTCGACGTTTTAGTGTACACCAGATTTCAAGATTTTTAACATTTCAAAAGATTTGAAAGATTTTTAGGGATCTCAACAGATTTAACGGAATGCAAAAGATTTTAGCAGCAATAATTTAAGGAATTTCAAGAAGTTTCACAAGATTTCAGAGATTGTATTTAATTTCAAGAAATTTTAAAACACTTAAACGGATTTCACAACATTTAAGAGATTTCATATGATTTTAAATAATTGAAGCAAATTTGAGGGGATTTCAACGATATAAATCTATTTTAATGGATTTGAATCGATCTCGTGGAAACTGAACGGATGGCATGTGAATGCACATGATATCAAAAGGCTTAAAGGGATTATATAGTATATTGTGTATCAAGGGCGTAAAGAAGGCTATTTTGACGAGCGTGAATTTGGTGCCCGAGCGAAGCGAGGGCCGCAATCAAATGAGGCAAAATGGCTTTACGCCCTTGATACACACCATACTTTTCGTCCCCCTCCTTGAAAACAAGCATGTGAAGCAGACAGAGGATGTTTGATGTACTTGATAATTTTATATTACAGGTGAAATGAAGAAATAGCGTACTTTGCAGAAGGGAGACTGTCGGATATAACAATACAATTTTTTCAAAGTAAAAGAACACAAGTAAGTGTAGCAGGCGTAAAGTTTAATGTAGCGGGCGTAAAGTTTCATGTTGGCCCGGCGGCGAAGTACGCATGTGCTAACGTCACTGGGCTGGAAGCGGCCACATTGCGCCTGCTTCACGTGCATGCAATGGCGCGTTTTCAAGGGGGGTCGGATAAAAAAGTATTTTCAGCGATTTCATATGAGTTCAAGGATATTAAGAGCCTTAAAAAATTGCATGAAATTTTGAAAGATGTCATTGGCTTTCAAAGGTTTTTGGGTGCTCAAACTTTAAAAGTTTAGAAGTTTAGAGCGTTTCAAGGGATTTTTATTGATTTTGTAGAAATTCAGCGGCTTTCAGTGAATTTCCAAAGAAACCAAAACATTTCGAGGAATTTTCCCAGAATTTAAAAAATATCACAAGATTTCGTCTGAATTCAAAATATTTTAAGGGATTTCAGAGAATTTATAATATTTCAATGTATTTCTACAGATTTCCACAGAGCTCGAATATTTTAAGAGTTTTTAAAAGATTAAAAGGTATTTCAAAGAAGCTCGTAGTGTAGCAAAAGGATTTCCAAGGATTTCAAATTGTTTCTTAATTTTAAAGTATTTTATAAGGTTCCAAGGATTTTCAAAAAAATTTCAATAATTTCAAGAAATGTCAAAGAAATTAAAAGATTTCAAGAGATTTTAAAGCATTTGAAGGGATATGCAAGGAGTAGACATTATTCTGCCAAATGGAAACAAAAGTGGACGTCACCTGCACTACGTTTCTATTTTAAAAAGCTTGGAGAAGCTATTAGAAAACGTCAATATCCGATATTACGTTAATAATCCTAATGAAACAGCGAGAAGAGAACGGGAATTTTTTTACTTCTCAGACGGTAATGTTCTAAAGAACAATTAATTTTTTATACTTCGTGTTAATGGCTTATAAATTATTTTATACCAAGACGCGTTTGAGGTCTGTAATCCAATAGGGGCATCCAAAGGAAAATTTTAAATAGTGGCTATTTACATGCTACTGGTTAATTTACCAGCTCATCTCAGATCTGAAATAAGTAATCTGCAACTTGTATTATTATGTCGTGAAAAGTATATTAATAATTTTGGCTGGGACACAGTTTTAAAGAAAGTCATAGAAGACATAAATTTATTGATGGCAAAGGGCATTACGCTTGATTTTGCAGACCGGACCGTTACATATCGGGGAACTCTAGTCCTTATGCTTGGCGACAGCTTAGGAAGTCACCAAATTAGTGGACTCACTGAAAATTTCAGTAAATCGCACTACTTTTGTCGATTTTGTGAAATTCTCCGTGCACAATTACAAGCGAATGATTACTCAACCAAAAAAAGACGAACTCCTGAAACTTATAACGAATGTGTTCTTGATGCGGTACGATCTGGTAAAATGGTTACAGGTATAAAAATGAATTCTCCTCTTAATAAAATTAAAAGTTATCACGTTTGCAACCCAGGATTACCTCCGTGTATTGCACATGATTTACATGAGGGTATAATTCAGTACGACTTAATCCTCGCGATTAGAAGCTTTTTAAAGAAAAAGTGGCTTAGGATAGGTTTATTAAATTATCGACTTCAGAACCTAAAACTATCAACTGATAACACTGCCACAAATTGCCTTCCGATAATTAAGGAATCATATTAAAAGATATGCGGTACGGCAAGCCATATAAGAAGATTGCTTCATATATTCCCTGTAGCTATTCACGATGTAATTCGTCATACAAGAGATCCAGCCTGGCAGATGGTTTTATGTTTGCGAGAGGTCTATGCCACCATTTGCGCTCCTGCTTTGTCAACCGGGTAAATTCTTATTATTGATAATAAAATTAACGAGTTTATACAACTGCGGATACTGCGCTGGCGGAGTCTTCTGAGACTTCGCTTTATAAGTTGGGAAATCACAGAAACGAAATTAATTCCCTTGTGGAACGCTTTTTTGAAAATCATAGCAAAAGTACCTTCTACGTTACTAAAAAAGCAACTTTCCACGGTATACACTATTCACAAAATATGTCAGTTTGTGTCAGGAATAGCGTATGGGGCAATTTTGTACTTTGTCGAAGTGAACTCATTTTGATTAACTATGATAAGACGAATATCTTTTTTATTGGACACACAACTGAAACAATTGCTAACTTGGAGCTACGCGTTTATGAAATAGTAGACATTGATGAAACGTCTAATGAAATCTTGCAAACATTCCCACATTCCTCACTGCTCTCTCCACACCCCTTTCCGGAGGTAGTTCTAACCTCGTCAACTACAGTATGCTTGCCAAAATACTCACCCCTTGATCCTGATATGTAACTAGTTTGGCAATGTAAGTATTGTAAAATATGCATAACGTTATTGCAAGTGTAAATTATTTTATTTTGACTCTGGCATTTCTATTATTTGAATGAAGTTATAACAATGATGTTAGTACAAGGTTGTAAGACAACTTGTGAAGCCGAAATTAGTCAAAATTTTCTAACTCTTCCCCTAGCAGGTAACTTGGGGTCACTTGCAATTGAAATTGAATAGCCTTTTATTTTTTAATGAGTAACCTTAAAATCTGTTTCCTCATGATTTGAGACATGTCAAAGTTTACAATTTGCAAACTATAGCCCTCATTGTCGATATTTTATATACTCTTTCGCATTATCGGACTATACATATGTTTACATAAGACCATTTTATTCTACGAATACGTCATAACATTTTTATTTCAGATGGCGAGCGTCTTCAAAGTATGGTCGAGCGATCGCAGTAGAAAGATTTCACTTTTTCTACATTGTAGCATACCAGATTTAATTGCAAAAAGCAGTGAGAAATTAAGAATAATAGGAACTCGGCTCGTTTTGGAATCAGATGGAACGGAAATTGAAGAAGATCCCGTCTTGAAACATTTTTCTTATGACACGCTTATGCTTCTTGAAACCCATGAAATTTGGAAACCAAAAAAGCCTTTGAATAATGACTCTTTCTTAATAGATACCTCGAATTTATCAGTTGAAGGAATCAATATTACAGTCATAAGTTCAAATGCCTCGATAAACTCCAATCTAAACCAAAAAGATTTGACTCCTACTCCAGATGCCGGGGTTGTAGAAATTCCTATCAGTACAAATGGTTCTGTTCAAGAACGTGACTTCATTCCTATGGGAACCTTGATAGACATTAACTTGAACGTTTGGTTTGATTACGAATACAACTGGGCTAATCTAGGTTCAGAGTACTTAAAAATGCTGCAAAATGGTATACATGGAAAGGGCCTTCAAGTAGAAATAGTCCACAAAGTCATCCTCCAGATGGGGAACATTTGTACAAACATACCTTTTTCAGTTTTGAGTAGAGTTGCAAAATCGATTGTAGAAAAATATCCAGATTCATTAGAAGGCAGAAAACACGGCAAGAGATATGGCAACGGCTATACGGGATTGTATGACTCCCAATAGTGAAATGCAACTGAGAAGTGTGAAACAGGCCACTGTTCACGATCAAATTATATCAGATTTAACAGCCTCCTTCAAAACTATACGAGAATTCTTTAATGATTTCGAGAAACCACCAACTCCTAATTCTCTGCACATATCATGGGAAATGATATTTCGGAGAGAATATTTATGTCATCTTTACCAACTACTAATGGGCCATCCAGTTCAACTGGTGAGAGATAATTTCAACGCTGATAGAGTAGCTCTCTTCGCTTACGGACGTGCATGCAATCTCACCGCAGCAACAAGCGCCGATGATGACTATGAGATACAGACAATAGTTTTTAAATAATTTAAGGAAGACGTACAAAAGTTGATGAAGGAATGTCCGGTAAGTTTAGATTTTAAAAAAGCTAATTGTGAATGTTTAAAGGTGAAACCGAATTCTTAATTATGCTCATCTCTTTGCAGGCTGACAAAACCTGGGTAGATATTGAACCTGCACGATCTGGATTTTTTATTGCAATCCACGGTACGCTAATAAGAAACATAATAATTGCAATCGTGAAAATTTTCCTTACCCCTAAAACTTTAATGGTAACAAAAAAATTGGGATGTAAAAAGTTGATTTGTTATATGTGTTTTTTTGTCTGGAACAGATGTTATCTCAAAGCGTAGGCTTGCACTTTTAAATTTTTGCAGAGATATGTTCTCAATCTACATCCAGAAGGCAGCAGCATGTCTCCAGACAGTGTGTGAAAAATCGCGAAAGTTAACACATTCTACAAAAAGCTGAAAAAGTGTTGCGGTCAGACTGAAAATGCTGCCACTGTGGAGTTAAATACGCAAAAACATTTCTTTAAAAAAAAAGTGAAACCCTGGGGCAGGCTTTCTCGTTCTGCAATCCCAAGCATTTGTTCCAAAAATTTCTAGTCTATTTTTAAAACGCCAAAGTAATATAATGTAATACTATTTTATAAGATGCGTTCATTAATTTTATTGAGTTTAAGAAATGAAGTGTTGTTCCACAAAAGACCTAGGTACCTAAAGTTCTGAACGTTAAAATAAACGAAAAATATTTTCTGAACTCAAATGTACATATATATTAAAATATTTATTTAATAAAAACTATAATTCGTTCTTTTAGACGTTCATAACTTTAAGCACATATTTTCTCATGCTATTTTTCGTTGTTCATTGACAAACCATTTGTTCCAAAAATTGGTGTCTATTTTTAGAACGTCAAAGTATTATAAAAGCTACAAAGGTACTGTGCACTGTTGTCCTTAGTTATGGATTGGGCACATTACGTAACGGGCTTACGGCTCTAGTAGTATGTTAATGAGGCGAAGAATAATATTCTTATTTGATCGTCCAGTAGATACAATATCTGTTTATTGATAATAGGTTGCAAAAAGAATTTTTAACTAAAATCGTTGTCTACTTTTAACACGTGAAGAAAAATTCTATGCGTTTCATTATATCTCTAAGAACTTGCAATCACATTCATATGTTTAAAATTATTTTATAATATGCGTTTTCTGGTTTCTTTGAAAATGAAGTGTTGTTCCACATAGGACGTGAGAACCTAAAGTTCTGAACGTCAAAATGAAAGAAATGTATTTTCCTAACTCAAATGTACATATCTTCAAATATTTATCTAATAAAAAATTAAATTCGTTCATTTAGACGTCCAGAACGTCAAGCTCATCGTTTCGCAAACTATTTTTTAAAATTTTTTTTTTTTCCCCCCCCCCCCCCCCCCTAAAGAGAACGTGCCAAGTTGATTGTAATATTGTGATTTAAACGTCCAGTAGATTGAGGATTAAGGATTGTTCAAGGATGTACTCTACCCTGTTAATAATCTATAAAAATAAAGCTGTAATTCTTATTTAAACCTAATGATCGAAAGCTGATTTTATTCGTGGAAAAATGGTTTATAATTATATTTGGCTGGTTCCCAGTGGGCACAAGCACCTTAGCGTCCTAACAACGTTCTAAAGACGTTCCTAGGACATTTGTGTCAGTCCAATTAATGTCCTAAGGTCGTCCCATGTTCCATGGACGGTCTTTGGAACATCGACCGTCTTTAGGACATCAATTGGACTGACACAAACGTCCTAGGAACGTCTTTAGAACCTTCTCAGGACGTTAATGTTTCTGTCCCCACTAGGTTTTTATTTGTTGTGTAATTATTTCGAAATAATACTGTTATTATTGTTTAAACATATTTATCTAAAATCATTTTAATTTTAATACAAAACAATCAAATAAAGTTGTAAAGAATCTTTCAACGAATAAAGTTAGCACTTGTACATTAGAATTGAATAAGAATTGCAGCTTTTTCTACAGCGAAAGTAAAAAATCTAACATTCAAGTAAATATAGTTAGGTAAACAATTTCAATAAATTCAAGCAACTACTCTTAAGTAAACAATTTTAATCTTATCTATATTTTTCTCAAGTAAGAACAGTGAATCCCGGTTTTCATAAATCCGAGGTTGGATAAAATTGTTGCAAACAATTGACAACTACAATTATCCGAGGTCGGATGCATTTTACCTGGACGCGGATACACACCCACATTAAGGACTTCATATGTAGCTGACAATTATTGTTTGCAGCGTTTTTATCCAAATTCAGATAAAAAATATCCCTGGGATTTACTGTGAAGTTCAGTTTATATTTCAAATTAACTATAATTCACAATCAGACTATTTTTCTCAATTTTATGAATAATTTTAAAAATCGCCTAATTTTAAAGTGGAGTATACGCAGCGAACCTCGTTAAGAACTTCTAATGATATTTATGTGTGATAATATTAGGTGTATAATTTAATTTTTACTTTTTTTTTCAAAAAAAAATTTTTATATTATAAAATATATAAATATCAGATCAATCCTCGAAACATTGTCCATTGTTATCTATGACCGTGCGCCACCTATCAGGTAACTTACGATGCCATCGCGAAAGAAACTTAGAGTCTTCGAGCCGATAAAGTCATCAACGAATTTTCGAACATCGTCCAGAGTTTGGAATCGCCTATCTGACAAAGCGTGTTTCATTGACTGGAACAGATGATAATCGGATGGGGCCAAGTCTGGTGAATATACCGCGCGCCGGAGAACTTTAAAGTCCAAGTTTAAAATGGTTTGCTGAGTCGAGCGAGCAACATGAGATCCAGCATTGTCATGGAGCAGCAAACTTGAGCTGTTAGTTCTCCCAAACGCGGCATATTCACCAAACTTGGCCCGATCCGATTATCACCTATTCCAGCCAATGAAACACGGTTTGGCAGATAGGCGATTCCAAACTCTGGACGATGTTCGAAAGTTCGTCGATGACTTTATCGACTCGAAGACTCCAAGTTTCTTTCGCGATGGCATCCGTAAGTTAAATGATAGGTGGCGCACGGTCATCAATGACAATGGAAAATATTTCGAAGATTGATCTGATATTTATATATTTTATAATATGAAATATTTTTTTCGAAAAAAAGGTAAAAATTAAGTTATACATCTAATATTTTATAGAATGCGTTCTTATTTTTAATTTGTTTAAAAATTAAAGTATTGTACCTCAAGTCCTGCACGCCGCATTAAGAGTCATGCTGTATTTCGTTTATTGCTTCCGAGGTCACATGTTTTTCTTCATAAATAAAAATTTGTTCTTATCCGCACATTTTTTAATTTTAATATTCTTTTCAAGATATAGAAATTCAAAATACCCGGGGTTTACCTAGCGCATGCGCAATGGAATAAGCCTCTGCCATTTTACATTGACATTTGAATTTTACAAGAGGAACGTAAAATTACAATGTCTAAAAGTGACATCACGGGAATTTTCCTGTCTGCATGTGATTTTAAAGTATCACATTAATTTTCAACCATTGCAGTAAAATTACTACGTTGATCACTGGTATTTTTATGTCCACTGATTAATGCGGTAATTTTCAACCACTTTTTTTTACAGTGTAGTCAATCACACATTGAATGCGGGACGCGTACTGCCTTGTCCAGCCTATCTTTGTGCTGAGTTGATGCATTCATCTTTTGGTCTTATGATCAACCGTTGGTTTTGTTTTACGGTTTGGATCGCTAGAGAGATTGATCAGCAACCTGGGTCGGAGCAGTGTTGTGGAACGAACGTGTCATTTAAATAAATAACACCATATACCAATCCACACACTACTACTTTCCAACCAAGCAATTCACCCCTACCCCGAAAGAGAAATGGCTTAATGATATAATAATAATAGTAATGATAACAATGTTAAAAATACAGTGCATCTACTAACTGGGAAAACCGATAAATAGCCGGGAATTGAAATGAAACCGGGAAAAACCGGGAATTGACCGAGAATACAAATTCGAGTCGGGAATCACTAGGGTGGCTCAAAAAATCTAAAGTTTCGAATTTTTTTCGGCACTCACTTATTTGGTTAGGTTTCCAACAAAAAAATTATTACGTGTTTTCTATGTCTTTTTTTAAACATTAAGAGGGCCGCCGAATACGAATCCATCATTACTTCTTAATTAAAATCCCTTTGAGTCTCTTTCCTCGTGCCCCGAAAACTACCCCCTACAAGTTCAATAAGGATTTTGCAAAATATTGCCCTTAATTATTCCTTTTTTCTAATTTGTTTCATAAATACTCATTAATGAATAAAGCACAAGAATTTATGTATTTTTTTATAATTTTCTAATTTTTTAAAGAATAATGGTATTTTCTGAATGCTTTGACCTAATTTAGGAAAAGAAAGAGTTTATCTTTTCACTTTAGTTGTCTATTTATTGCTACAATAATTTTTTAAGAATAATTAAACACAGCGAAAACGTTCATAACTAGGGGGTGCACATTTATTAATTAGGCCATAGCATTTAAAAATATCATTAATTTGTGATATTATAAAATAATATTTTTTTAAACAAATGAAAATTGTTTCAACAATTAGCATTAGGTTAACAAATCTAAGAATTAAGAGAAATTAATGGAACTCGTTGAAAAAATAGCAAAAAAAATGTTTCTCTAGATTTTTCCGACCAAAAGTTGTATTTAAACAATTATAAATTGGTTGAACAATACATAGACAAGTAAAAAGAAAAAATTCACTTTTCCAATTCATAAACTAGGGAAAATTAAGCTTTGGGCTTAATTTTTGAAGCATGTTAAAAAACTAGCAAGAAATTAAGATTTTCTAGCTTATTCCGTTCAAAAGTTGTATTTAAACAAAAATAAATTATTTACATGATATCAACACAATTTCGATAAAAATACGTGCTCCCTAAGTTCATTAACTAAACCGCAGCATTTATAAAATACGCATAATTCGCTATATTATATGAAAACAAAATGGTTAAAATGAACAAAAATTATTTAAACAATTAAAAATTAATTTAAAAACACAGAAAATCTTGTAATTTATTCACTCATGCGAAATTATAGAGAAAAAGTGTAAAAAAAAGTAATAATTAAGGACAATATTCCGCAAAATCCTCATTGCGCTTGCATAGGGTAGTTTTTGAAGAACTGCGAAAGAGGCTCAGAGGGGTTGAAATAAAAAATAATTGATGGATTCGAAATTTTTCGAAACTTAACAAAATAGAGGGTGCTGCAAAAAAATTCGAAAGTTTTGTTTTTTGGACCACCCTAAGGAATTACATTTAAAGTTTTGGAAAATGTGATCTTTTTTATTAATCGTGATAAGAAACCAGTTTTCTGCACTATCAAATTTGTAAATCTAAATTTCCAACTAAGTCATTATATTTCATGATAAAATTTATTTCTAAATGTTTCTCAACATTATAGATAAAACAGACAATTTGAATTGCAAATGATTTTTTAATATTGGGAAATGATTCTGTTTAAAGATTTGTAGAACTTTTGAAAATATTCGAAAATAATTTTAATTAGAGAAGATTTCAAAACATTTCAAGCAAAAATTTAGATTTTTTAGATTTTTGAAGAATAATGTAGCGCAAAATTTTGCAATTTCGCAAGATTACAAAAGTTTAGAAAAAATTCGAGTAAGTTTAAGAGATATTTAAAAGCTTCAAAAAGGTTCGAAAATAAATTAGAAAAGTTTAAAAAAAAATCTAAAACTGTTGAAAATTTTTAACAAAAAGTTTAGAAGCTTATTAAGAATCGCTCGAGGATTCAACTATTTTCTTGAAAAATTGTCTTTTCTCGTTTAATTCAACTGTAATTTGTTCAAAAATATTTTTTTTCGTTGAACATTCATCTCTTTGGTTAAAAATTTAACTATTTGGTTTGAAATTCATTTTTTGTTGTTACATATTATTTTTTTATACTGAAATATGGATCTTTTATAGTTAGGAATTCATGTATTTTGTTAAAAATTCGTCTTGTTTGGGCAAAAATTAGTAGACCCTCTGAAATAATATTTTTGAGAAATTTGCTCGTCGGTTTGTTTTTTCACTACGGATTTCAATTTTCAAATAGCCCCTTTCTCAGTGTGCTGTCAAGTTTAAAATTACCTCATCAATAACCTGATTCATAAAATTGACAAAAATTGGTTTACTGATTATTAAAATATATAATGCCAAAATAGTTTTAGTCGTAATTATCTATTTAAATTTAGTTATTTGCGCATTTGCGTTTTTTTTTCTGCCGCTTTAGGCAAAATTCGTAATTGCCATTCAATTTCAATTTACAAAAGCGCATTCTATTCCTTGAAAGGTTTTTTACCGTTTTATACAATACTTTTGTATTGAATATTACTTAGCAAACTATTTAATTAAAAAAATAACTAACTAAAGATAGTTTTACATATTTCCTAATTAAATAATTTCCAACAAAACATGAGGTTTTGTAAATAAAAATTGAATGAAAATGACGACTTTCGCCTCAAACTGAATAAAAACAAACATATGTAAATAATTACATTTAAATAAACAATTATGACCTCTGCTATCTTTATTATTTACGCTTGGGTTTCTCTTCTAAAATTATACAGCTAGAACATCCTTAAATCAGGAACTTTAAACAGAACTAGCACCCACTTGCAGATTGTGTTACAACGTGAGAAAAAGTCTTACTCTCGTTGCAGCTTGATTTCAGTGAACATCCATTTTAAAGTTGGTGCGCTTTAAATTAACTCTATTTTTCGGGCTTAAAAGAAGACCTTTTTACACTATTAGGATGACACCATACAGTCAATAATGGACAATCTGCTTTTAATTATAAACCATTAAATTGTTGGATAAAGTTGAAAACTATAAATTCTATGGTAGTAAATTCCCAATCCAAGAAGAAATATTTTTTAATCTTCATAAAATGTGTTTCAGCCCAGCCAGAGCGGAAAATTGTGTGCATTTTATGAGAAACTATAGTCTGTTGAGTAGAATGAGCTTTCAAGAAGCTTTTAAAAAAATTAAATCTGAAAAAAGGCCGCAGGTGATCGACTGTGAACGTTTCAGTTACGAGATGGATCCACCTGGTACTTCCATCGTAGCGGAGGTATAGTAAGTGCAAAAGTGCAAGATAAAGTCTCTATAAAAGATTAGACTCGGCTCGACTATTTGTACCAAGCTATAAAAAAGAAAGTTAGCGCTGAACAATCACGATAATGAAATATCAAACTTTTTCCTCAACTTTTCTGATATCGTAAAAGAAATTTACATTCTATCCTGGTATAGATCAGATAATTCGCTGGCTTTATTAAAGAAAGAACAAGTCAAAGTAGGCAACATGCGAACACAAAAAGGGTTTCGAAGCCTATTAAGTCGTTAATTAAGTCTCTTAGATCTCCCCATCCCACCCCACCCTATCCCATCCCATCATATCCCATCCTATCTCATCCCATCCCATGCCATCCCATCACATCCCGTCCCATCCCATCTTATCCCATCCCATCCCATCTCGTCCCGTTCGGTCCCATCCCATCCAATCCCATCCCATCCCGTACCATCTTATCCTATCTCGTCCCGTCCCGTCACGTCCGGTCCCATCCCATCCAATTCTATCCCATCCAATTCGATCCCATCCCATCTTATCCCATCCCATCTCGTCCCGTCCCGTCCAGCCCGGTCTCACCCCATCCTATCCAATCCGAACCCATCTCATCTTATCCCATTTCGTCTTATCCGGTCCGATCCCATCCCATCCAACCTATCCCATCTTATCCCATCCCGTACCGTCCGGTCCGGTCCCATCCCATCCCATCACATCCCATCTCATCCAATCCCATCCCATCCAATCCGATTTTATCCCATTCCATCTTATCCCATCCCATCCCGTCCCGTCCGGTCTACACCCCATACCATCCAATTCCATCACATCAGATCCCATCCCATCTCGTCCCGTACCGTCCCGTCCCGCCCGGTCTCACCCCATCCCATCCAATCCGAACCCATCTCATCCCAAACCGTCCTGTCCCATCCCATCCCATCCAATCCCATCCCATCTTAGCCCATCCCGTCCCGTCCGGTCCCATCCCATCCAATCCCAACCCATCTTGTCTCATCCAATCCGATCCCATCCCATCTCGTCCCGTTCGGTTCCATCCCATCCCATATCATCCCAGCGCAACTCATGCCATCCCATCCAATCCAATCCTATCTCATCCCATCCCATCTCTTCCTGTCCCGTCCGGTCCCATCCCATCTAATCCCATCCAATCCTATCCCATTTCATCGTATCCCATTCCATCTTATCCCATCCCATCTCGTCCCATCCCATCCAATCCCATGCAATCCCATCCAATCCCATCCAATCTTATCCCATCTTATCCCATCCCATCCCGCCCGGTCCCATCTCATCACATCCTATCTCATCCAATCATATCCAATCCGATTTCATCTCATCTCATCTTATCCCATCCCATCTCGTCCCGTCCCGTCCGGTGCCATCCCATCCAATTCCATCCCATCCAATCCGATCTCATCCCATCTTATCCCATCTCATCTTGTCCCGTCCCGCCCGGCCCCATCCCATCTAATCCGATCCCATCTTATCCCATTCCGTCACGAACCGTCCGGTCCCATCCCATCCAATCCCATCCAATACGATCCCATCCCATCTTTACCCATCTCGTCCCGTCTGGTCCCATCCTATCCCATTCCATCCAATCCCACCCCATCCCATCGCATCCCAACCCAACCCATCCCATCCATCCAATCCCATCCAATCCGATCCCATCCCATCCTATCCTATCTTATCCCATCCCATCTCGTCCCGTCCCGTCCGGTCCATCCCATCCCATCTCATCCCAGCGCAACCCATGCCAACCCATCCGATACCAATTCATATTACCCCACCCTATCTCATCCCACCGCATCCCATCCCATACAAACCTATATCATTCCGTCATATCCCTATCCCATTCCATCCCGTCCCGTCCGGTCCCATCCCATCCACCAATCCCATCCAATCCGATCCCATCCCATATTATCCCATCTCGTCCCGTCACGTCCGGTCCCATCCCATCCTATCCCATCAATCCAATCCCAGCCCACCCCATCTCATCCCATCCAGTCCCATCCCATCCGATCCCATCCCATATCGTCCTGTCCCGTCCGATCCCATCCCATCTCATCCCAGCCCAACCTATGCCAACCCATCCCATACCAATCCATATTACCCACCACATCTCATCCCACCTCATCCCATCCTATACAAACCTATCCCATTCCATCCCGTCCCGTCCATCACACATGATTTCACTATCACACATGATTTCACTATCACACATGATTTCATTATCACTCAACGCACTTCACCTCATTTTACCTCGTCCTCACCAATAACCCCCTTAATACCCCACCCCTTCTCCCCCCTTCACTTACCCCGCTTCCACTTCTTCTCCCTCATCTGATTCTCTTCTCCTCACTTCTTCTACTACCCCTTCCCTTACTTCCCCTACTTCCCTTCTCCACACTTCCCCAATAACCACTTCCCTTACTTCTCCTACTAACCACCCAAGGAAAAAAAGTACGGCAGTCAGACGGACACTAAGATGGTCCAAAAAATGTTTATTATTTTATTTCTTAAAGTTTCACCCCTCATGATGTATAATTTCATATTTTTTTTAATTTACTGATTTTTTTAGATCCAACCAAATTTAGAGGTGGGGCACGACCCTTCAAGTATTCCAAAGCGTTAAAAATTCAATAAATACTTTAATTTTTAAAAGAATCGTAACAACTATACAGAGTTGATACCAAATTATCGTGCGAACAACACTCAGACTAAACATTTCATTTTATAAATAAATTCCCCATTAAAATTGACCAGAAAAAAACTGTAAGTATATATAAAACATTCGCCATAATTTTAGAAAAAATGAGATGTTTGTTTTGAATTTTCAAATAAAAAAAGAGAACAGAAGGTATTAACCGATTTCAAAGATTTTTTTTTTTTTTTTTTGCTTTTTGCGGATGCTAACCGATAATTTTTTCCCCTCAGCTCCAACGATTTGATTGATTTTAGCATTTTACGCCGCCCCGACAAGTATTTACGTCTCAAATTTTAATTTCAGTTTCGTAAAATTCAGAAAAGACGTTTAAAAGTTACTTTATAGTTTCTTGAAGAGTGAAATTTGGTGAATTTGAGGGTGAGTTTATTCATCAAATCAAATTTTTGCCTTTCTGTTGTTCACACGGTAGTTTTACATCACCTTTGTGAAACTTTTACGATTCTTTTTAAAATCAAAGAACCCATTCAAATTTTATCGCTTTAGAATACTTTGAGGTCATGCCCTACCTCTAAAAATTCTTTTTAAATCTCAAAAAATTAGGAATTTTTTTTTCACGATGACACAAAATATGGAGTTGACAATTTAAGATATAAAAAAAAAATTTTTGCGCGACGTATACAAATTCATTCAAAAGTAACTTTTAGTAGTCTTAATTTTTCATGAAAAGAAAATAATTTGTATCTAAAGAAGAAATATTATTAATAATTATGAATTTTGACCTTCTCAGTGGGACATGGTTTGCAATTTTTTAGCAAAAAAAGCCACAGTTCAAGCAGCACTGTCTTTTGGAAAACTTCTTGGTGCCTTAATATTTGGTCCAATATCCGATCGCTTCGGAAGAACTGTGAGTTTTAGATCCGCATGTTTAATATACATGTTAGCAGGCCCTGTAGTAGCATATGGAAAATTTTATGAAGTTATGGTGGTTGCTAGAATTTGTTTAGGAATTGCCGCTGGTTCAATATACGAAAGTGCATTTGCGATAGGTAATGAATTTGCTCATTAGGGAGATTTTTCATAGCGTTCCGTAACTTGCGGTAAACGCTAAAGTCCCGTGATGACGTTTCTGCGCATGCTCTGCGAGTTTAGCGTTACCGTTTTCCGTTTTCCGTTATCCGACGTTCGTTAGCGTATCATTATTTAGCGTTTACCGTATCCTACGAAACGCTATGCAAAATCTCCCTATTCTCATTTTAAAGATTTTCAGATGCTAAAATACTTTGTTTTATTTACAATATTAAGGGACTTTTACTACAAAAAAGATAGTGTCAAACTAACAGGCTTATACAAAAAAATATTGAAAATTATAGACAGGGGCAAGGTATGAGCTTGACGTTTATTTACCCATAAAAATTTAAGAATGAGGAACACAAAGTTAATTTTTTATATTTCCAACACATTTTTATTGAGTTCAATCGAAGCCCAACCTGATTCGCGAGGGGAAATTCAACGCGAGAAAATAACGTAATAATGCGTATTAACGAGTATTAATAGCATAATACTGCGTGATAACGCTTTATAACCGCGTATTATTGCGTAACAATAGCGTGATAATGCGTAATAATCACGCGATAATGCGTATTAGTACGTAATACTTGCGTATTCAATCACAATAATTGCGTATTAATGCATAAATAACGCGTACTAACCGTTCATTATTCCGCAATAACTTGTAAAATAGTGTAATAGTGCGTAATAACGTGTAATAATCGCATAATCATGCGTAATAATCGCGTATCAGCACACAATAATTGCATTATAATGCGCAATTACGCGTGATAATCACGTGACAATCGACTAATAATGCGCAATAATTGCATAATCACGTCAAATATATATAAATATATGAATATATACATTTCGTGTATGTCAATTTTTTTTTATATTTCTAGAGGTCTTAATGTCCCTCCAATTTTTTCAGCTGTTTTATTAACAATCTGTAGGAGATCACTCATGTTTAATGGACCCCTGTTTTCAAAAAACAATTTTGAAATTTACAAGAATCGTGAAACAATTATTTCATGTATAAAAGGTTTTTCTACTAGTGGAAATGTATTCGAACAAAATTTGTTAAGCCTGGGAAATCATGAATGTTGGCACTGTAAATTTTTGAAAGTTTGAGTTTTGTATTTTTTTTAATTATCTTTTTTCAGCTTACTCTAAAATATATTTAAAAATCTTAGGGCTGTTTGCTGATAAAAATACACTAGAAAAAAAAATTGGCAAGCCTAAATAATCGACAAAAGGGAGGCATCATGTTTTAAAAATAATTATTTTTGTATTTTTTCAAATTATTATTGTTTATCTAGCTTTGATAATCTTCTTGATCACCGGAGGGGCTTCGAAAAACAAAAACCAATAACATTTTTTGTTTTTAATTAAAATATTTTTAAATAAGTTAGCAGAATATTTTGTAATCACTTATTTCTACATTTTTTACTTTTAATAAGAAACACAATTCTGCTTTTAATAAAACATTCTCTCACCTTCATTAAATGGCTTTAGAGCAGTTTGAAATTTTACTGATAAAAAGGAATAAGCTAGTGAACTCTGGATTTAAGGGCTTCATTGTCTGAACTGTGAAAACTAGCATTTCTAGATGCACATTTTTTCGAGCTCAAGGAAGACATTGTCCTCCGCGCATGCAATTTCCATCTGATGTAACCGTATCGTTGATTTTCGCAAATCACCTTGGAGGATGCCTTGGTTACAACCTTGATCATTCTTTCCAAAAATGGAGTATGGCAAGAAAGCTTCCAAATCTTTGGCATTGGTAGTTCAGTCAAGCTGGTTTTGTTCCAATCGATAATCTTTGTATAATCTGTTGCATCGAAGTGCAAGGTTTGAATGTTGAAGGTTCTAGGTCCATGTGATCGTTGCGGATCTGGGGATGTTTCTTGCCAGATGTTGAGGATTCGCTGAACTGCTTCTTCGCTGATTGTTTTTTTATCGTCTCCTAACATTGCAAGCAGGAAGCTTTCAGGATGGACAAAATAAGCACCTCGCTGGAATACCACATCAACGACTAACTTTACGCTTCGATCTAGGTACCGAGAAAGTTGCACCTCCTTCCATAAATGCTTGGCCCTCTGAGTACACGACAGATTATTTTTGATCATGAACCACATTGGCGCATAAACCTTCATCACGAAGTTCGCTAAGATCGTCAAGTTTCTGGAAGGTGTTTTGGTACCAATGAACAGACGCAAAATTCGACTAGTGAAAGTGAACCACCTTGAGTGGCAAAGCTCTCCAGGGCATCTATTAGCCACGTATGCTGGACATATGCCAGACATAACAGCCCTACACAATAGTAATAAATATGCCTGATCCTTATTCAAAGATTTTGAGTCGATTTCTGGCAATTCAGTTTTAATTTTACGGAACTTAATGATCGGAAGCTGTTCACAATTCTTTGACTATTTACCTATGGGACCTGTAAAACTTTTTGGGCCAGAAGTCGTATCATCTAGACTGATAAAAAGATGCCGTAGTGGTAACTCGTTTATATGAAGCATGCATACAATACATTGAACTGGTCGATCCAGTCGTTTCTCGATTGAAGCAAGAATGCTAACATCGCATCCCGTATTAACAGCCGTACTGTCACAGCTGACAACGCATAAAGTATCTGTCCTCATTTCAAATGATCAAAGTGTTCAAAAATTCCTGAAAAAAAGCGTGATCAAGTTTCAGAATGAAAAGCATTGTAATAAAATCTATACTACCTATGGTAGATGCTGCGGAGCTCACATCAGGAATAATGTGTCCAATGTATTTTGCATCAAGTTCTTCTGCCAAAACTACGTGCTCTTCCCTTATAGAACTTTGATAAAATTTGCTATCTTTTTTATTTTGTACTAAAGTGACATCTTTCCTTCCATTAGAGTATAGAGATGTTAATTTTCTTACTTCCTGACGATCGCTCACTTGCAACTCTGGTTGTGTTCCCTTTAAAGCTCTTTGGACTTTGCACTTGTCGACAGATTTTGAATTGTCTTCTTTAGAAATAATTTTTAAGTCCTTCATTAAAGCACATGTAACCTGGGATGCAGCTCCTACTGATATTCCAGTTTTTCGGACTGTTTCAGCTACTGTTCTTTTTACTCTCATTTGCGTTGTAGACTTAAACTGTTGAACAATACGTAGTCAAGGAATGAAGTCATCATAATCGTCATCGAGATCATTGCCAACGTCTTCGACACCATCGTCATCGCAAGTAGTTCGTTCGTCCTGCTCTATAAATGAATTTTCTGCATCAATAGTGTGTTCGCAGTTTAGGTGATCTACATTCATCGTTGAGGAGGATGGAGACTGTTCTTCATTTGCAACATTGAGAACAGAATTTCTTACGTACGGCTTATTCAGTTTTGCAACTAGATCCCGAGCAGCTTTTACATCAATATCAAAAATATACATTCTTCTGCTTGTTCTTTGATCTATAAGCAAAGCTTTCTCTCTTTCTGCTACCTTATATGGTTTTTTACAAGAACATGAATCCAAACTAGGACACTTGCAAGAACGAATATCAAACAGACTTCTAAGATCCTTCTTAAAGGAGTAACATGTTCGCTCATGACTTAACCTTTAGAAAAGTTTGATATTTTTAAAAACAATCTTTAACTTTTTTTCGAATACCCTTTTCGGAAATAGTTGGCAACGATGCAGAGAACCAAAGTTTTTTCAATGCTTCAGAAACTGTTACAAAGATCTCGCTTAACTTAACTACCTTCGTGTGACACTTTTGACTTTCCTGTCGTAAATGATTTTACACAAAAAGGATATATTTGAATGCGAGTCTGTCGCTTGGAATTCCAACTATTGGACATTTTGAACTTTCTCTTGTTACGGTATTTATAACATTTAAATTACTAGTCATCGTAACTGCTCAAACTGACAACTTGATATAAACATAAATATGAAGAAAAAAAGACAGCGGCCAAATGTTCTACCTCCTTATTTTAAAATATTTTATTTTAAAACAAAAGTTTGGTGTATATTTGTTTTCAAAATCCCTCAGGTGTTCAGGAAGATTATCAAAGCTAGATAAACAATAATAATTTCATAAAATACACAAATAATTATTTTGAAAACCTGCTGCCTCCCTTTTTTCGATTATTTAGGCTTGCCAGTTTTTTCTAGTCTATTCTTATCAGTAAAAAGCCCTAAGATTTTCTAAATATGTTTTAGAGTCAGCTGAAAAAAGATAATTAAAAAAACACACAAAACTCAAATTTTCCAAAATTTACTGTGGCAATATTTATGATTTCCCAGGCTTATCAAACTTTTTGCAGATACATTTCTACCAGTGAAAAAGCCTTTTATATATGAAATAACTCTTTCACTATTCTTGTAGATTTTAAAATTGTCTTTTGAAAACAGAGGTCCATTAAACATTAGTTATCTCCTACAGATTGTTAATAAAAAAGCTAAAAAAAATTATAGGAACATTTGAGACCTCCAAAAACATCGCGCATTACCGTATAATAATTGCATAAGAATTTGTATTAATCTAGTAATAATAGCGTAAAATCTCCTGATAATGGCGTAATTATGAATGATAATCACGTAAAATGCATAATAGCGAGTAGCATAATAGCGTAATAGCGTGTGTCTGAAATTTTTTTTTTTAATTTGTTATTAAAGGTTGATTACGTATAAAGAACAAAGTTTACATGCTGAGAAATATACCAAATGGGATCAACTTAGGAAGAAGTCATTGCATAATAATCGAGGGGTTAATTACTCGGATTTTCGGTGTACACTATAGATTGCAAGATTGCATGAGATTGCAAAAGATTGCAAAATATTGTTTTACTTTGTAAAAGATTTGATGGATTATGGGAAATTTAGTATAGAAAATCACATGGAAGCTTTGAATCCTTGAGGCTTTAATAAAATCCTTGAAATCTTTTGAAATTCCTTAAAATCTCTTGAAATCTGTGAAATCGCTAAGAATCCCGTAAAATTCTATGAAATCTCATTTATTTTCCAAATTTCTCTAGAAATCCCTTGAAATATTTTAAAATCTAACAAAATTCTTTGAACTCCCTTAGAATCTTTGGAGATTTAATAAAATCCTTCAATCTTTTGAAATTCTTGAAATACATTATAATCCCTTAAAATCCCTTGTAGTCCTTCGAAAACCTAAAAATCCATTTAAAAAAGTATAAATAAAAGTATAGTTGAAATATTTGTAAATTTTATAAAATCGTTTTAAAAGCCTTAATATCACTTAAAAATTCCTGGTAATTTGGAAATCTTTCAACTTTCGTGAAATTTTTACTAAATTTGTTGAAATCGCCTAAAATCAATAAAAATTCTCTCAAATTTAAATTAAAATAAACGTATTCATTACAGTTCTCTAAAAAAAAACGTTTGAATCTCGATGAATCTCTGACATTCTTTAATCTTATGAAATTCCCTGAAATAGGGGAAACCTCCCTACAGTGGATAGTGCATCCTACAGTGGATAATCATTAATTAAAAATGCTAATCTATGTAAAATAATCGATTCAATTTAATAACTAGTTAAGCCAGAATGTGTGTTGATAAATTAAAATTAAAAATAGTTAATTTTTCTTTATTTGTGCCCTTAATTAATGATTATCCACTGTAGGTTGCACTATCCACTCTAGGGAGGTTTCCCCTACCTTAAAATCCCTTGAAATGTTTGAAATCGCTAGGAATTACTTCAAATTTAATTTATTTTCGAAAGATCACTGAAAATATCTTGAAATGTTTGTAAGTTCCACAAAATTATTGTAAATTCCTCGAAATTTTTTAAATATTCTTGAAATTCTTTGGAATTCCTTATAATCTTCCGAAATGCCTCGAAAAGTTTTAAACCCTGTAAATCCCTCAAAATATTTTGAAATTTCTTGAAAACCGTGGAATTATTCTTAAATCTTTTGAAAAACGATAAAGTCCTTTTTAATAAGTTGAGATATTTGGAAAATCTTTTTAAAAGCCTTGAAATCAGTGGAAGTCCCTTGAAATTAGTTGAAATCCTTTAAAATCCCTTACAACATCAAATTATAAAATTTATGAAATGAATGATAATAAATGATGAAAAAATTGATAAAATGAATAAATAATATTTGGAAGTATTTAAAATTCGGTGAAATTTTTATAAAATCTGATAAAATCGCTTAAAATCCATGGAAGTTCTATGGAATTCCTTTAGATTCTTTGAAATTTGTAAAAATTCTACGTTTAATAAATATATAAATCGTTCGTTTTTACGTTCTCTATTTTTTGCATAAACTCGTGCAATATTTAAACATTCTTTATTTCTATACTGATTTTCTTATAATGATATACTATAATGATTTTTCTGGAATCTCAAAAAAATTATAAACAATATTTTTTCTTGAGGAGGGATTATAAGGAATTGCAAAGGATTGCATGAGATTGCAAAAGATTGCATGAGATTGCAGAGATAGTCTACACCAGATTGCAGGAGTAATTAACCCCTCGATAATAACAACGGCACACAAAAAAAAAAGTGGTCTGCCCGGCGGACTACACCGGCATATCTATATGTTTTTGTGGTCGCTGAATCCGAATCCAGGGTCCAAATATCCAAGTTAGCTCGTATTTAAAAAAAAAAACGCAAAAATAGACTTAAAATCGACGAAAACAGCGATTTTTCTTGTATATTTTTACAAAAAACAAAGTGTTTTCATGCCTGGTGGACTTAACCAGCATATCTATGTGTTTTTGGGGTCGCTGAATCCGAATCCGGGGTCCAAATATCCAAGTTAGCTCGTGTTTTTCCAAAAAATGCAAAAATAGACGCAAAATCGACGAAAACAGCGATTTTCTTGTATATTTTTACCAAAAAAAATACCTTCATGCCAGGTGGACTTAACCAGCATATGTATATGTTTTTGGGGTCGCATTATTTGTTTGAAAATTAAATTCATATTCAAAATGTCATAATTTTGGTTCTATTAGAGCTAGAGCAATGTTTTTTCAGATCTACTCAAAATTAAGTATTCTTTTAATAATTATTCGACAATTTGAACCCGATATGCATAGGAAATAAGCTATTTCCCCAAAACTATATATTTTTTATTCAAATTATTCGCTTAAAATCGACTTCTTAGGACCATAACAACTACAATTTTAGAGATAGAAATTAGATTTTTTTCATTTTGTAGACAATTTTAAGAACTTTAATTCTCGTCAAGGTGTTGGTGACGTTGGATGAACTGGAATAAGGCAATTGGCAAAAAACTGTTTTTTTCCTACTGTTTTCACCATTTTTCAAAAATATTGAAAGGTTTCAGTTCTCGTAAGATGTTCAGCACTTGTAGCCCTTTTTTGGATGCCAAACTGAATGGTTTTAGTCAATGAAACTCCACGTTTAACTTATTTTCAATAAAATATGTTGATTAAGCTCTTCAAAAAAATCGAAAACAGAATTTTCTCAAAAAGGGCCCAAGCGATTTTTTTCTTTTTGGGCTCAAAATGATCGTGGGGCATCCCAGATGTATATTCAGAAGAAAAAAAAACGGCATATGCAAGCCCTTTTGGGTTAAAGTGACTCGAGGCACACCATGTTTACTTTGTACTGGTCGGTTTTATAAATAATTTATATAAAACTCGTTTACTTTTCAGATTGAGTGCATAGGTACCTTTAAGAGGCTCAAGATGAATTGACATCCGAATTGACTTAAACTGCTTAGTGCTTTAGCTTTGTTTTGCGACTTGACGTTCCAGTTCTCTTGTCTCGTTGGGTGCTATATGTAGGTCGAATTAGTGCGATTAAGATATTATCGCACAGTGTTGCACAGCGGGACATAATCGATCTGAAAATAACTGGAAAGCGCGCCGCACTTGGTGTCTAACACTATATGTAGTCAGAGATCCATAGGGGTCCGAGCTAGCACCGTGTTGTCTGGGATTACGGAAATACGTGGGGTTAGCTTTGCTCCATAGAGGCAGGCGGCTAGCTGATGCTGAGTTACGTTCTCCGTTATATCTCCAGACCTATTACCCTCGGACTGCCGTAAATACACCATACATTCACTTCCTCTGATTTCCCATAGTCCTTCCCGAAATCCGTCAACAGAATCTCTCTCGGCTCTTGAGTACATCATTCAGTTTTACCGACTTTCTTATCTCAAGTTATTATTCCACATTATATTTTCCCAGGCCACTATTTGGCTACTGTTTTGACACAAAATTACACTAATGCTGCTATTTTCTCAAATTGAATCTCTGGATAGAATAACCCCACATAAAGTATTTCGTCTCAGAGTGGGGGGGGGGGCTTGTTTGCTTGGCACGGTGAGCCTGAACTAAGTTTTACCTAAATGAGACATTACAAGAAGTTTTTTGGTGGAAAATTATTTTTGCATAGTATGCGAAAAAAAATCGTGGCAGCGCTGTTTTCAAAATTTCAAGTTTTAATTATAAAAAAAATTCAGATAAAAAACTTTTTTTACTCAGGGATTGTTAACAATGAAATATAGAGTCAAAACAGTTTTACAAAAATTTTTGTCAAATGTCGAATCATCGAAGAGTCAAAATATATTCCTTTAGTGCAAAAGGATACACTCAAAAAAATGGTTTAGCTGTCCCAGCTAGACGTTTAGCTGTGTTACCTGAAATTCTAGCTGTTACCTACATTTCTAGCTGTGTTACCTAAATATCTAGCTGTTTTAGCTAAATGTTGCCATCTATAAATCACCTAGATAAATTAGCTAGATAATTTCTCGATGTCAAATTTAGCTAAAACAGCTAGATATTTAGGTAACACAGCTATATTTTCTTAGAAGACGAAATCCAGCTAATCGTCTAGCTGGGACAGCTAAACCATTTTTTTCAGCGTTTAAAAAAATCTTATTGCTGGACTTTTTTTGCACAATTAACTCCTCGGATGATGTTCGGATATTTTTTAAAAGCAATTAAAAAATCGCGGGAGCGCTTTTTTTAAAAAACAATTTTTATTCTCATTTTCTTTATTTCTGAGTTCTAAATATAGAAGGATTCTTTTTCCTTAAAAGTTGAGTAGAAAATGATTATTAAATCATGTTCCAAGAAGATAACTATAATCTATAGGGGTTTTTGTATATTTGAAAAAACCCTTTTATGGCAGAAAAAGTTGTTGAAACATTTTTTTTAATCACTGGTTCATCTCATGTTGTAATCAAATTTCAAAAGAAGTTTTGTATTGGAAATTTTGTTTTAAGTACTGACATGACGGGTTTAAAGATAATTTATGGGATTTAAATGTATTTTAAGGGATTTTACCAGACTTTTGATAGATTTCAAAGGATTTGAAAGATTTTAGAGTATTTTACAAGATTCATAGAAATTCAAGAAATTAAAAAAATGTCAGGGCATTTTAAAAAGTTAGCGAAGATTTCATGTCATTTTATGGGATTTCAGAGGATTTCAAAGACTACAAATTATTAGAGGAAGTGCAGAAGATATTAAAGATTTCAAGATTTTGTACGGGATTTCACAAAATTTGAAAGATTTCAAATATGTAAAAGGATTTTCAAGAATGTACTCTATTTTAAAATATTCCGAAGAATTTCATGGGATTATAGAAAATTTAAAGAAATTTACAAATTTCTTAAGAATCTCAAATGGTTGCGAAAGATTTCCGGATTCCAACAGAATTCAAGGGTTTTTAATAGATTTCAGTCGATTTCAAGGGATTGCAAGGGACTTTATCCGATTTTGTGGGAAGTCACGGGACTTCAGAGGATTTCAAAAATTTCATCATTTTTGAAGGGATTTTGAAAGATGTTACAGATTTCAAGATTTTTTACGAGATCATAGTCGATTTTTTTGGTGCTTCTCAAAATTTAAGGAATTTCATAAAAATCAATGGATTTTAAAGAACTTGAATAATTTCAGCGTATTTAAAAAAATTCCCGGAATTTAACAAGATTTCAAAATGTTTGGCGGTTTTCAAAGAATTTCGTTGGATTTTAGAAAATTGCAAATTATTTCTAAAAAATTATCCAGGATATCAATGACATTTGAAAGATTTTGATGGATTCCATCAGGTTTCCAGAGAACTTTAAGGGAAAAATTTAATGAAATGAAAGGGCCTAGAGGAAGCATGTAAATAGTTACACCGAAGGTATCCAGCCTTTTTTTGGCAGGATATAAATAATAATAATAAAATAATAATTATGCAAAAAAAAAAAAAAACGCTTCAAATCATACAAGATCTGTCAAAATAATAATAATAATTTATAATCTACCCATGTGAAAAAAAATTCTGCAGATTTCAACCTTAAAATTTAATTTTTTTATGAGTTATGAAGGGGAAAGGAAAATTAAAAAAGGCATTTTTCACTTTAACGGATGAATCGATTGTTTTAAAGCGATTTCATTATTTTTTTAATTCTAAATACATACAGGACTAAATATTGGAAATTCGTACAATCTGAAATTTAGTCAACCAACTTTAATCAAAAGATCGTTGAAGTCAGAAGATATTCATTGGATATTGTTTAATGTTGCCATAAAATTACATTAAAAAAAAATTCCAATACAAAATTTGTTCCAAATTTTTTTTCAAAATTCGGAGAAAATATACAAACACCTCGGTAGATCATACAGTTTTCACTTTGGAACATAATTTCAATATAATTCCTTACTCAGATTTTAAACAAAAAGAAGCCTATTATATTTAAAATACCGAGATTAAAAAAAAAAAGAATAAAAATGACTTGTTAAAAAGAGCGCTTCTACGATTTTTCTAATTGCATATAAAATTATCCGAACATTATCCGAGGAGAAAATTCTGCACAAAAAAGTTTAGTAATATAATACATTTTTTAATAACCTCGTGAACTAAAGGAATATATTTGTTGATTCAACAGTTATAATTATACAAAACATTTTGTAGAGCTATTTTGAATTTATATTTGATTCTTAACAAAACCTGAGTAAAAACAGTTTTTTATTACATTTTTTTTTGATAATCAAAAATCTGACTTTTGAAAAAAGCACTCCCACGATTATTCTTTTTTTTTTATTTGCAAAGTGTGCACATACTATGTCAAAATAATATTCTCAAAAAAAATTTCTTGTAATGTATTTTTTACATTAAATTTCGTTGAGGCTCAACGTGTTCAAATTCGAAAACTTCCCTAATACTCACGCAGAAAAAAGATTCTTTCATTCCAAGAACATTTTTTTAGAAAAACTAATGGAGTTAGTTTTTTTTAAAATTCTTTTGAATGTTAATCGGATTTTTTCAGGGTTTAAAATAGAGATCATAAGGAACTGATTTCTAAAAAGATCACATTAACCCTTTTTGACCCATTTTTTACAAAAACTCATATCATGTGTTATCGATGTATCACCTGTTGACACATTTTTAAGTAATTTTAATTCCACTAACTCTGCATGGAAGTTTTTAAATTTGGTTTATCTTACAAAAATATTTCGGATCTTACTAATTCTGCAAGATTTAATAATTTTCTTTATGTTTATACTAATAATAAAGCTGTTAGAGCTCATGGAGATAGAAAATATGCAAATACAAAACTATTGAAGGATCGTCTTTCTATAGCTAAAAAACATGTTAAAAGTTAACGCTTATTAAAATTATTGTACTACATGATTGACTTGTCATATTAGAACGTAATTTTAAGAATTTCAACTTTATACGATAAACCTAATAAAACAGGACTTTTGGTCGTGTTTTGACGATTCTGTCCCACACTGTAGATTTAAGAAATGGTGAACCCCTCGATTTGATATGTAAAAAATTGCATGACACTCTTTTACTACTATTTTTCAAAACGTATGCTACTGTTGACACTATTTTGAATTTCTCAAAAGAGTCCCAGACCTGTATTTTCCATTCTTACTTTATTGTAAGCGTTCTATAGACCAAAGGAAACATTACGTTGTCAGTGAATAATACATTATTATAAAATATTATGATAATAATTATTATATTATATTCAATTAAAATTGAATTAGGAAGTAATTATTGCCTAAGATGGTAACAGGTTTTTCTTCTAGAAGAGCTTGACTAAACTTTTTAGTTAAAAGGCATCTTGGGCTCGTAATCACATGTCTGCAAATTCATGGACTAATAAATAAATCATTAGTTTAAGTCTCTAAACTCTTCCTTGTGGCGTGACCGCTAAGAATTTTCCCAGACTTCGCTTCAGACTTTAGTTGGATTTTCAGGACTGCATAATGTAGATGTGGTCATGAATGTGGTATTTGTCTACAAGTCTACGCAGAGAAGGGGCACACAGGGAGAACCAGGGCAAACTGAACTAGACGAATACACCATAAATCTTCGAAAAACATTACTCAAATGCTTACATCCAGGGTGAAGTAATTAATTTCAGTTGCATTTTCTAGGTGACAATCTCTTATATTTAGAATCATTTTTTCATTCTCTATTTCAGTAAATTTTTATAATTAAAGAGTTATATATGAAAGTCCAAGACATGCCAATCTTGTATGAAAAGCCCTCTTTCGTTTTGATCTTCCGGAACTCTACAATCTTGTACGCAATATTTGAAAACTTTGCTCACTTTTATTTCTCCTATAGAAAGTTTATTTCGAGATATATTACTTCCCCATAGAGGCAACTTTGTTTCTAGTTGATAGAAACTCAAGTTTTTCATAGCAAAATCTAAAATGAATAAAAATTTCTTTTCATTGCTCGAATTTATTTGGTAACAATATTGCATTCTCATCATAATGAGAAGGTATTTGTTTTATGTGAGGTTTCACAGACCGCTGTATGTACATATATCTAATTAAATAAGTAAACAAGTTTTTGTTATTTAACTTACACCCATATATGAACGGACATTGAAATAAGTAATAAATAAATCAATTTAATCAACTTTTAATAATAATAACCTTTTACCCCAGTGGGGGGAGTGGTCCACATATCAGAAGCATGATGTGGTCTGTGAGAAAGCACGTCCATACTTAAGGTGCTTCAAAGGAGACTGTTTTTAGAATGATACAAAATACTGCTGCAAGGATGAATTGTTTGATGTAATATTTTTACCACAAAATCGGAAGGCTTGTACATGTGTATTCCTAGAGCCCGTCTTTTGGAAAATGTTCTTGTTTTTTTTTTGTTAACTGAAACGTACTTTGAAACGGTGAGCGCCTGTATCCTGTACAGCACGGGTACACTTCCAGTAGCACGTTGCCCGTTTATAGGCGCAGAAAATTAAGCATGTTTTCAATTAAAAAACAAAAAAATAATGGTAAAAAAACAACAAGACCATTTTTCGAAAAAGGGCTTTAGCCTCTGGATTATGTGGCAAAAATATTACATCAAACAATTCATCCTTTTAGCCGTATTTTGTATTATTCTAAAAACCGACGCATTTGAAGCACCTTAAAGGTTAATTTTCGGCGTTTCGAGACCCACTGAATTCGAAAAAACGGGTTTTATAATGTTATCTGTCTGTCGTCATCTTTGTCTTTGTTTTCGTTCTCTTTGTCGTCGTTTTCGTCTGTATACAGGATAACTTCTGAAAAACTAATTAGGTTAGATTGCCTTTCGGTACACGTTTTTAGGGACCAAAAAGAAAGGTCGAGTTTGTTAAGCAGGATTTTTTGACCAACGGTTCTGGTTTTAACAACAACAAAAAAACACCAAAAAATAAATAATTCCATTTTTCGGTCAAACTATGCAAGATACGAAAAAAAAAATGAATGTACAATAATGTTCACCCAAAAAAGGTCCTCAAATTTGTTTTACATTATTTTTCGTCAGGGAGCGCAGTTTTTCTTTTAATCGTAAAAATTAAAAATAACAAAATCCAATTTTTAGAAAAACCATAATAGATGCAATAAAATTTTAATTAACGATACAGAAATTAATATAATATAGGTACATTTAGTGTAATAGAGTTGAACATAATATAGAAAAGTTCGCCTTTTAGAAACAATTTCGATGTTTTTTTTTTAACACACAATTAGATAAACAGTAACGTTTTATTCAATATCTTTTTATTTTATCCTTATATTATTTATTGTATAAATAAATCTACTCGAAAAATGAGACTTATTGTAAATATATTTTTTTGTAGCCGAGAAAAAGATTTGAATAAAGTTTCTGTGCATTAGAACCAATGCAGGTATACTTCAGTGGCATAAATAGTTTCAAATTCAAGCCTATTTTGTTATAAACAAACTCAAGTACGTTACATTTAAATAATGCACGTGACACATAACTAGCAAATATTGACAATTACTACAGATATAAACATTTTCAGTTAAATATTGTTTTTGTCATGAAGTCAATTCAGTTTATATTGATTAATGTATTCACACACATTTAGAAATACGAAATATTTCTTATTGTTATTAATGCAAATTATAAACAAATTCCAAATTTAGTCACTTGCACATATAAAGAAATTAAATTTGTTGAAGTAATTAATAATAACAGGGCATTCTAAACATTAAATCGCTTTTATTATTTATAACATAAATGTCCAAAACTACTTATTTTCATGCAGAACAAAATTATGTTGTGTAAATCATATTCTACAATCCTAAACAATAAGTTTCAATTAAGATAAAATGTGTCTTTGATTTTCAGTTCTTATTGCTACTAACAAATGATTAAATAGATATTTGATTATAACAGTTTTTTTACTTGAATAAGCTTTTTCCTTAATATGAGTTTAAGAATCATTATTGAGTTTTAAGAATAAATTAATTCAAATTAAAAAAATACTATTTTGTTCATAAGTAGTTATTTATAAGCGAAAACTGAAAGTAACTAGTGTTGGAATTTGTTCACAACTTACGTTATTAACAATAAGAAAAAACTTAGTTTTAGTGAGTAGCCACTCGCGAAAAAGTCCGTCCAATAGTTTGACAAATATTCTTTATCAAACATAATTTTTAAAACAAATTCGTGGTGTTAAATTAATTTTCAAAGCAAAGCTTTACAAAAAGAACCCTAATATTCTTACTACTTGCCGAGGTTAGAAGTAAATGTATCTAAAAAATAATATGACTAAAAAATTTGGACTATTTTTCTATTTTGATTTTAAAATTGAATTCTTAAAATTGACAATTTTAAATAAAAAGACTGGGAAATATTAAAGAAAGCAACAGGAAAAACCGAGAAATGAGCGTTAATCATGATTGATAGTTTGTTAAAAACAATTGTTTATAACATTGACAAATAATGGTGATCAATTGTGTCCCAATATTGTTCATGAGATGAAAAGAAATGATTCCACAGAGAATAAACATTGTTTATATTCATAAACGACAAATAAGTGAATTTGTTTATTAAAATCTTTTACAAGGAAGAAAATTGCACTTAGCATTATCGATGTTATTATATTTTCCAATAGGATTGGGGAAATCAACCAAGATAAAGAATAAAGTACCGATAAAGGACTTGATTTTTTTGAATAAATATAACTCACTGATAATGGAGAATTTGAAAAACAGTACAGTCAATGAATGTTGTACACATTATTTTAAATACATATACGCGTCGCAATCTCAATGAGCAATAGCTGTAAGACGAACTGGAGTTTTGAAGATTATTTGAATGAGTTATTTGTATATGATAACGTTGTTTGTCCGAAAATGATGTCAAGATAATTCATATTTATAGTACACTGCTAGAAATTTCTGTATGCATTCAGAGACGCGTCACTAAAGCCTCATGCAGAAACCGACTCTAAATTTTCCGAAACAGGAACAGAAATTTCAGCAACTGTAACTAAATAAAGCTTTAGTCACATGTTTAAGAAAATTCTGTTACAATTCAGTAATTTTCAGTATCTCTAACTAAGAATTTTAAGGGATTAAACCATTTTTTTCTTTTCATTAATTTTAATATAAATGATATACTCTATATTTGCCCTGACCATATAAATATTGACAAAATATGAGTGAAGTTAATATAAACACATTTGATTCATTGAGTATATTATATAACCTAGATACATAGATTTTTTAAATTTACATATAAAATTCGTTCACATATAGTCTTGCTATAATTTATATTGTTAAGACAAATATATACTGCAAATACATATTAAAATTAATGAACTAACGGAACGACTCAGAATTACAAATAAAACTTATGTAGACAAGAGGGCGTCATTTGACGTAAACAGCGGACTCGCCATTCAATTGAAACCTGGATCAATGGTTAATTTAAACATCTGCTAGTACTTACTTTCGGTCCTAATGTACCTTTTTAGAAGTTCATTTACGAGGCAGATGATCACAGTACCTTGAAACTATTTGATCGCAAAGACAATTCACTCATAAATCGAGCTGCTAGGTCGTTTTCATTATTCACGATTTCAATACGTTTTTCATATCGAAAAAATAGGTTTACTGCATCATTATAATCCAACAAAACATTTTGCAGTGCATCGCCGCCCATGACCACAACCACCATGCTTTGTGCGCTTCGAACGCGATCGAGAAGCGAGGAGTGCGCAGTTGCTAACTGCACACTTTTTCCGCGCACGATAACTTATATTTCTGTTGCTATTTAGGAATTTAAAGAAATAATTCACCATTTTCAGATACCGTTCATTTCATTTTCAGCAAGCTCATTTCGTAAATTTTATTCACTTTAGTATCCTAAATGTGTGAGAATATTCTGAACATTTCTAATAGTGTCGTATGAACAACTTATATAGAGTAAAAAGTGAATTTTTACGCAATAGAAAGATCAATCTAATATTAAAAGGCCTAATAAGATGGACCAAATTTTTATTATCTGCGAATTTTGCGGGAGAATTCTCAGTGTCCTTTCGAAGAAAATTGTTCAGGTATAAATGGTTTATTCAAGAAATGGTATATGGGCTTTCGTGTTTCAGCTTCAATTCAATTCAAAAACTGCAAATATTTATTATTATATATAATAATCAAATTCATTAATTCATTTTGTCCACATTGAAACTCCTATGTTTCCGCTCACTTATCCTGTGCTTTTGTATTTTGATTGTTTTTTTGACGACCGACAACCGCCAATTGTGAATTTTAGTTTCGGTTTATAATTTTTGTAATGGAAGCTGAGTATTAATTTTTCAATGCGCTTTTTCGAGAAAATTGTCTTTAAAATATTCACCGCAGGCATAAAGAGTTTGGCGAGAAACACTTCTCAATAGCCGCTCTGGAAGCTCAGGCAGTAGCGCTTCGGTATCATAATCGGAAGGTTGTGTGCTCGAGTCTCGCTGCCTGCGCTTTATTATTTTATTTTTATAATAATGAAAATGTCTGAATTATCATTCCCTTCAATAATCTTATAAAATTATGCCAAGAATAATGTTTGTTATGCCTTTTTTATGAACAAATGTACTTTTTTAACTTTGTTATGTTTTTTGCAAGACACAAATTGTCGTTTAAAAGCCCTTGTTCATACTTCTAATTCTAAAAATAATTGGTAAACGTTGTGAAAAAACGTCCGCACATTAGTTTGGCCAGGTTCATTACGTAATATTTATAAATTTATAAAAAATCTACCCTATAAAAAATCCGCGTTGCAGAGGGCAGATTTTTTATTGATTGGATTTATTGATTGTGAATATTATTCATAACGAAGTGTCTCTTCGTCCCGAAATTTGAGATAAGTAGTCAAATGTTTTTCACAAGCTTGGCTAGTCGTCCCGAAAATTCGAGACTTGTTCATTCACTTTTCTAACTCCTCAAATTTTTCGGGACGGCTAGACGCAGCCTATTAATAAATTTCCTAAAAATGAATACAAATTTGTCGTGTTTATCAACTATCAAAACACGACTAACGGTATCGATTACTTCTCTGTCAGAAATGTTTACACGTGTTCTATTCGCTAATCACTCAACAAGAAAATTGATCTCGTTAATTGAAACTCGCTAACGCCGTGTGTAAATTTCCCAATATAATTTAGTTTGTAGCAAAATAGGATATCTATTGAATAGCTGTGCTTTCTACTTTATAAATATCCTGCAATTTGTATAGATCTCCTTCTGCCTGAAATACAAATTGGGTTCGCTGAATCAGTCTCTAAAAAAAGACTATTGACTTGAGACAAAGAAATATACATAGAAAGGAAAAGAAATGTTTTTTTCTTAGTTTAAAAAAATAAAATGTCATTGAATTTCGTAACGTTTATAAAAAAATATAAATTAATTTTTTTAAATTCTAATTTGACCCTAATCCCTGGGTTCTCGGATTGTATTTCACAAATTTATTGTGTTTGATGCCGGGAAACACAAAACGAAGTTTCATTCTAATATCCATACTGGAACATTGTTATTTACAATTTGATCAAATTAAAAAAAAAAATTTTCCTCAAAACACTCGGTTCTTGGATTATATTTCACAAATTGGCATTTAAGTAAGAGCAAAACCAATAGAAGTTTTATCCGAATATCCCTACTGGGAGGCTACTGTATTGAACAAAAATGTATTAAATAAAAAAATGTTGTTAAAATCAAGGAAATTATAATTTTCCTCTGAAAGCTTGGTTCTCCGATTTTATTACACACATTACTTTTGTTTGATGTCGCACAACAGCAGAGCAAGCTCCATCTCAATATCCCTACCGGAAGACTGCTATTTGACCAAATTGAATAAATTGAAAAAAAAATTGGTAAAAATTAAGAATGTTATAATTTTTCTTTAAACGCACGGTTCTCGGATTTTATTTCGCAAATTACTTGTATTTAATGTCGCACAAGAAAAAACAAAATTTTATTGTGATATCCCTACCGAAAGACTCTCATTTGGAAAAATGTTTTAAATTTAGTGTTTAGAGGAAAATTATAATTTTTTTCTTTTCAACAACTTTTAAAAATAGAATAGATTTTTCAAATGACAGTCTTTTAGTAGAAATATTGGTATCAATATATTTTTGTTGTTGTCCGAAAATTAATACAATTAATTATTATTGAAGTAAAGTCCGAGAATCGAGTATTTAGAAAAAATCATATTTTTTTTAACTTTAACATATTTTTTAATCTAATACATTTTTTAAAGCGATAATTTTCTGGTGGGAATAAAAGCAATTAATTTTCTCAGAAGACAGACAAAATAGTACGATTTTATTTAAAAACTTTAAAAATTGAATAATTTGTTATTAAAGCCTTATACTTAGTCTTTATACTCTTTTCCCTTTCCCCCCTTTTTTTAAATCTTTTTTCCCTTGTTTTCAAGACACTTTCACTTTTATCCCTTTTGTCGTTTTTTCGCTTGAATACGAATTAAATAAATAGAACTCAATAAGAAAATCCAACTATTTTTAGCTGAAAGGTTTTTTTTTTGTAAAAATTCAAATATTTGGATTAAAAAATTAATTATTTTTATGAAAATTCAACTATTTTGTTAAAAAGTGATCCTATTTTATCGAAATTTTACGTTTTTGTTGAAAATTAGCCTTTTTTGAGAGAAAATTCATCCTTTTAGATTAAAAATTCCTCTTTTATCATAGAAAAGTCATCTTTTATGGTTGAAAGTTCACCTTTTCGGGTTGACAATAAACTTTTTTTGTTGTTGAAAATTTAACTGTCTTCTAAAAAATGTTTCTTTTTAGCTTAAAAATGCAACTGTTTTTTTGTTGAGTTTTAATCTATTTTATTTGAAAATTCGACCATTTGGTTGAGAATTCAATTAATTCAAAAGTCATCTTTTTCGGTCCAAAATTTAACTTTATAGATTGAAAATTCACCTTTTATGGAGGAAAAGTCCTCTTTATTTGCAGAAAATGCATCTATTTGGTTGTTAATGAACTTCTTTGTTCAAAATTCAACTCTCTTCTAAAAAAGGCGTCTTTTTTTTGAAAATTCAACTATTTGGTTCAAAATTTCACGATTTTCTTGAAAATTATTTTTTTTTCAATTGAATTATTTTTTTGAAAATTCATCTTTCTTTTTAAAAAAATTCGTCTATTCTGTTGAAAATGCAACTATTTGGTTGTAAATTACTTTCTTTTTGAAAACTCAACTATTTGGTTAAAAATTAATCTTTCTTTGTTAAAAACGATCTATTTGTTGAAAATTCAAATTTTCAGGCCGATTCAACTGTTTTCCAAAAAATTGGTGCTTGTGGCTTAAAAATTCAACTATTTGCTTGAAAATACAATCGTTATTGATTGAGGTTCAAATCTCTTTTATTTGAAAATTCGACCATTTGGTTGAAAAATTAAGTCGTTTTCTTTAAATGTAATCTTTCTTGGTTGAAAATGAATTTTTTTGTTAAAAATTCAATTGTTTTCTAAAAAGTGCATCTTTTTGTTTCAAAATTCAACTATTTGGTTGAAAATCCGTCTCTTTTAATTGAAGGTCCGACTATTTGGTTGTAAGTGCAACTATTTGGTTGAAAATAATTTTGTTTAATTTTAACTATTCGGCTCAAAATTCATCTGTCTTCGTCGTAGGTTGAAAATTCAACTATTTGGCTAAAACTTCATATTCGTTAAAAAAATTCGTCTCTTTATTGAAAATTCGTATCCTGCAAGCTGAATGAATATCGTCCAAAATTTGTTTTAACTTTACAGTTTATTTTGATTGTGGGAAGAATATTTTAAAATCAATGAGAATAATGTACTCTATATTCCTTAACAAATAAAGTTATTATTTCATTTCTTCAGGGTCTGATACTACTTTTTTTCATTATCTTTAAAAATTTGACGCGACTTTTTGTGGACTTTTTCGAAAATTCCATTGGCTGGCGATCAAAAGGGGATACGCCCGAAACGCCGTCGTTTTAGTTGGCCCCTGGGTCATATTTTTTTCCAGGTCAAATTTTAATTTTTTAATAACACACTTCAATAGAAAAATTTATTGCCCATATTTTTAGTACCATAAATAAATGTGATAACTTTATTATTTTTCGAAATAATCAAGAAAATTCTACTTTTTTCTGCAATCGCAAAATACGAATTTTTTGTGTTCAACTCGCCACAAGTTCTACAATAATAGGAATTTTGTAACGTAAAAGTAAGTCATAAATGTACAAATAGTAATATTTGTCAAGTGTAGAATGTATTTTCTCAGTCATGTTCCATTCTTTTGTCGATTGAGGACCTTTCAGTTTTACGAAAGAAAATAAAATATCCGAAATTTGAGGTTAGTGTAAGAGATCGATTTGATCAGAATCGGGTACTCTAACCTCAAATTACGGATAGATGATTTCATTTCGTAAAACTGAAAGGTCTTCAAGGGATAAAAGGATGAAATAAAATTGCGCGAATGCATTCTACACTTGAAAAATATTACTAATCACACATTTATATCTTACTTTTACGTTTAGAATATTTTTTGCAAAAAAGGCGTATGCATTCCCATTTCAAGTTGTACAATACTCAATGCACGAATTCAAGGACGCACACATGCTTACTGCGCGCGCATCGATACAAGACCGGAGCAGCCAATGAACGTCGCTTGACAAAATCACCTCACGACTCACTCTAGAGGTGGGGGCCCCTCCAGCCTTGAAATAACCGAATGTTCACGTTTCGTGGCCCTTGGAATAGGCAAGAGTTCACTATATATAATTGATAAAGTAAAATGAAATGAAGTAAAATTAAGTAAAAAAAGTAAAGTAAAGTAAAATTAAATAAAGTAACTAAAAAAATAGCGATAGTTACGGTAACTAGTTACTTTTTGCGTGATGTAACGGTAACATAACTAGTTCCTTTCAAAACAAAACTTACCCATCACTGATTAATTTTCTGTCTAAGCATAATTAGAGACTAGTGAAATTTGAGATTTGTGTCTTTTTCAAAGACCTTCCTGAAATTCGATATCACTTGGCTAGGGGATATGGTTGATTTAAAAGTGAGGGTGTTTAAATACTACCCTCTGAATAAATCTTCTTTCTAATTAAAAGGTTTTTTATCCTTATTCGTTCTTCTCTTATTCTTCTTCGTTAGATCGATAAATATTTATTATTATTGATCAACCCTTGTTTTTTCGTTTGTTTCAAAATTGTTTTCTTAAAACTTGAAGTTGCGGATGTATCTTTTGTTTCTGGATTAACAGGGTCTTCATTATGCACCAATCAATTTTTTTCTTTGCCAGCACTTTGTGGAGATGTTTTTTGTTATCTTTTCCTTGGTTTATGATTCTTTTTAGGGGTTTCCAAATTTTCGATTGACTAGACTGAAATCGTTGATAGTAATCATATGCTCGTCTCATTTCTTGTTCAGTAAGGTATTCCAAAATTGCCATTTTTTTTTATTTTCATGCATATCGCCAGGAAATTTGTTCGAATACACAAACAAAAATCTTTTTTTTTTGTTTTGAAAAAATACGTTTTTGTAAATTTTATTCTGAATCGTGAATATTGGAATTAAAAAAAGAGAATATTGATAATTAGCTGTTGAATATGAAAAAAATATTACTCTTCAAATACCACCCCCATAAGTATGTTTTGTAGGGTCTCAAAGAAAACCCATAAGTGAAAAAATGTGTTTCGCGAGTTTTTGGCGTTAATTATGATTTTTTGCGGTTTTTTAAATTCGATTTGTTTCTAACACATAAAGTACTACTCTAGACGAATAATTGAATGTTTATATTAATTGGTTGAACAATTTATTATTATTTTTAGTAATTTTTTCTTAGATTAGAGTTAGAGAGTCGCGATTTTTTCAAAATTTTTTCACTTGTCCAATTTATAATTAGAGTGAGGTAATACTTAATTGATTTTAACAAACGTGAATGTTTAATCAAATTATTATTACTGTTAATAATATTCTCTTAGAATATTGCTAGAAAATTGTAGTTTTTTTCAAAAATTCGCGACTTTTTGTCCAATTTGGAATTAGAGTGAGGTGAATAATTAACTAAAGTTGACAAAATTAATTTTTCAAACAATTTATTATTTTTAATAATATTCACTTTGAATAATGCTAGAAAATTGCGTTTGTTTCTGAAATTTTCAACTATTTGTCCATTTTTCACTTGAAGTGAGTTAGTAATTAATTCAATCTAGCAAAAATAATTATTTAAACGATTCATTATTGTTTATAACTATCTTTTCTAAGATAAGTGATTAAAAGTTGCGGTTTTATCTGAAATTTTTAACTTTGTGTCCACTTTTAACTTAGTGAGGTTATAATTCATGCAAGTTAACAAACATGCTTATTTAAACAACTTATTGTTTATAACTTTATTTTGTTAGAATAATGCTAGAAATTTGCTTTCTTTCTTATACCTTTAGTTTTGCTTTGACTTTTTAGTTATGAAAAAATAATAAGTGAACCTTAAAATTAATATTTTTTAAAATAGCATTGCATTGTTTTAAGAGAATTATTTTTCCTCTTTTCTCAATGTTTAAAAAAAATTAATTCAAACAAAAAATATAAAAAGGCAAAGCAAAGTTAAATATTTCAGAAAAAACGCAACTTTCTAGCATTTATCTAGGAAAAAATAGTTATAAACAATAATAAATTGATTAGATAACTATTTTTGTTCAACTTGCATTAATTATTACTATTCTAAGTGAAAAGTAGACAACGGGTTAAAAATTTCAGAAAAGAACCGCTTCTACCTAGAATCAATATGGAAGAAGATATTAATAAACGATAATAAATTATTTAAACAAATATGTTTGTTAAGTTGCATTAATTATTACCTCACTAAGTTGAAAGTGGACCCAAAGTTTAAAATTTCAGAAAAAAACCGCAACTATCTAGCACTAATATAGGACAAGATGGTTATAAACAATAATAGTTTATCCAAACAATTATTTTTGCAAAATAAAATGAAATAACTCACTCCAAGTGAATAGTGGACAAAAAGTTGAAAATTTCAGAAAAAACTGTAATTTCTAGCATTATTTAAAGAGAATATTATTAACAATAATAATAAATTGTTAAACAAATATTTTTGTTTCTCAAAATTAATAACATTATTGTTACCTTTCTCTAATTGAAAATTAGACAAAAAGTGCAAAATTTTTGAAAAAACTGCGACTTTCTATCCATATTCTAATAGAAAATTGCTAAAAGAAATAATAAATTGTTTAAACAATTTATGTATACATCTAATTAGCAGTATAAAGCAGTATTTTATGTATTATAAACAATTTTTTTTAACGCAAAAAAATCATAATCAGCGCCAAAAGCTCGCAAAACCAATTTTTTCACTCATGGGTTTTTTTTTGGGATCCTATAAAACATACTTATGGGGATGATATTTCAAAAGTAATATTTTATTCACATTCTATGGTTAATTTTGAAGAGAAATGTTGAGTTTCAACTCGATGCAACTAATATTGACAATTCTGAATAAAATTTACAAAAACGTCTTTTTATCTTATGGAAAATACGTTTTAAACTTCATGGGGCTTGAGCCACCTCTAAATATAATTTTTTTCAAACAAGAAATTGGATTTATTTATTTCTGGATTCGAACTAATTTCCGCGCAATATACATAAAAATTCGGGGAAAAAAAATTTCGAATGCATTTTTGGACCACCATATTTATTGTTCAGTCTCACTTGGTGAGAGGAACATCCAATATTCAAATTTATTTTCATATTTACATAATTATAAGGAATATTAATTGACACAGTCATAAGTAGTGACATAATACAAAAAAGAATATTTATAGTACACAAAGCTATTTTTAATAAACACTATCTAAACAGGTTCTCAAATTTGTTCAGTGATTTTTTTCTGGTATACATCTAAGATTAGATAGACGAAGTAATTTCAAATGCGTGAAAGCGTTTCGTAAATATTTTTTACTACTCACAATCTTTTTTGAAGATAAATAATTTTTTATCTGGCTTGCTTTAGTTTTGCTCACGTATGCAAAAATATGCAAAACACTTTGTAATTTGCCAAATATTTATATCCTTTCGTCTTTCTTTTCCATCCATTCCCAATTCTTTAATTCCTCCACTCGAATTTTGAGTTTCTTTCAGCGATTAATGATACTGAATTTTTTTCTTGTCTGAAGAATTATTAAATTAACAAAAATTTCTGGAACTTGTATTCACCTGTGTCACTATTTTTTTTAGGAAAACCCATAAAAACCAGCACTATGGTGTTATGTATCTCGGATGTCTTACAACTATTTTTCGATTAAAAACAAAATCTATGCCCCGGCCATTAAAAAAAAAAATTTATTTCCAAAAGTCAATATTCCAACGGGTGACAGCTAGTTTATAGTAATTTCTGATTTTTTTCAAATGTCTGATCATATAATTAATCATTAACTGATCAGATAATGATCTTATGATTGCAGATTAAAAAAAAAAAAATAATACAGGTACATTTCGCTAAAAAACTTTTTCTAATTATAGGCCGAAATGAACAATAAGATTTTTCAAGAAGATATGTTTCCAAGGAATAATTTTTCTGTCTTGATTATTTTTCGTATCAAACGTTTTTTCGTGGTAGAAAATTATTTGCTACACTGCAATGTCAATATGTACTTATGTAGTTGTTCTTAAATAGTCAGAATGAGAAAATGACTTCTTTATCTATACATTAAACATCAATATTTTCACATTGGTCTGATAAATTGCTTACAACAATCGTTAATTTAATCAAAGTACCGTACAAATTTTTAAATATTGGGAATAAACCAGGCATGTATCTGACGCATTTGTTCGCGTTTTCCAGACGCGTAGATTGACCTATTGAACAACCTTTCACGAACTCTTATTATACAGCAGTACCCATTTATAATGTTTCAAAAAATATTGTTTATCGTGTTTGTACGAGAAAAACTTTTTTAATCTTGGAAATACAACAGGACTGTATATGACGTATTTATTCGCGTTTCTGAGACTCATCGATTGACCTATTGAATAACCTTTCACGATCTGTTATGATCGAACAATACCTATTTCTAATTTTTCAAAATATATTGTTTATCTTGTTTAGATGAGGAAAAAGTTCTTGATATTGGTAGTCAAACAAGACTGTATATGACGTATTTGTTCGCGTTTCCGAGACGCGTGGATTGACCTATTGAATAACATTTCACGACCTCTTATCATTTAGCAATATCTATTTATAATTTATCAAAATATATTGTTTATCTTGTTTAAATGAGGAAAAATATCTTAATACTGGTAATCAAACAATACTGTATATAACGTATTTGTTCGAGTTTTCGAGACGCATCAATTGACCTATTGAACAACCTTTTATGACCTGTTATGATAAAGCAATACCTATTTATAATTTTTCAAAATATATTGTTTATCTTGTTTAGATGAGCAAAAATTTCTTGATATTGAGAAATAAACAAGACTGTATATGACGTATTTGTTCGCGTTTCCGAGATGCGTGGATTGACATATTGAACAACCTTTCATGACCTCTTATTATTCAGAAATATCTATTTATAATTTTTCAAAATATATTGTTTATCTGGTTTAGATAAGGAAAAATTTCTTGATACTGGGAATCAAACAATACTGTATATGACGTATATTTTCGCGTTTCCGAGACGCGTGGATTGACCTATTAAACAACCTTTCACGACCTCTTATTATTTAGCAATATCTATTTATAATTTTTCAAAATATATGGTTTATCTTGTTTAGATAAGGAAAAATTTCTTGATGATGGGAATCAAACAATACTCTATGGGAAGTATTTGTTCGCCTTTTCGAGAGGCATCGATTGACCTATTGAACAACCTTTTGTGACCTGTTCTGATCGAGCAATACCTATTTATAATTTTTCAAAATATATTGTTCATCTTGTTTAGATGAGAAAAAATTTCTAGATATTGAGAATTAAACAAGACTGTATATGACGTATTTATTCGCGTTTCCGAGACGCGTGGATTGACCTATTGAACAACATTTCACGACCTTTTATCATTTAGCAGTATCTATTTATAATTTATCAAAATATATTGTTCATCTTGTTTAAATGAGGAAAAATATCTTGATACTGGTAATCAAACAATACTGTATAGAACGTATTTGTTAGAGTTTTCGAGACGGATAAATTGACCTACTGAACAACCTCTTATGACCTGTTATGATCGAGCAAAACCTATCTATAATTTTTCAAAATATATTGTTTATCTTGTTTAGATGAGAAAAAATTTCTTGATATTGAGAATTAAACAGGACTGTATATGACGTGTTTGTTCGCGTTTCCGAGACGCGTGGATTGTTCTATTGAATAACCTTTCACGATCTCTTATGATCGAACAATACCTATTTACAATTGTTCTAAATATATTGTTTATCTTTTTTAGATGGAGAAAAAGTTCTTGATGTTGGTAATTAAACAAGAATGTATATGACGTATTTTTTCGCGTTTCCGGGACGCGTGGATTGATCTATTGAACAACCTTTCATGAACTCTTATTATTTAGCAATATCTATTTATAATTTTTCAAAATATATTGTTTATCTGGTTTAGATGAGGAAAAATTTCTTAATACTGGGAATCAAAGAAAACTGTATATGACGTATTTTTTCACGTTTACGATACGCGTGGATTGACCTATTAAACAACCTTTCACGACCTGTTATTATTTAGCAGTATCTATTTCTAATTTTTCAAAATATATTGTTTATCTTGTTTAGATAAGGAAAAATTTCTTGATACTGGGAATCAAACAATACTCTATGGGAAGTATTTGTTCGCGTTTTTGAGAGGCATCGATTAACCTATTGAACAACCTTTTGTGACCTGTTCTGATCGAACAATACCTATTTATAATTTTTCAAAATATATTGTTTATCTTTTTTAGATGGAGAAAAATTTCTTGATACTGGTAATCAAACAATACTGTATATAACGTATTTGTTCGAGTTTGCGAGACGCATAAATTGACCTATTAAACAACCTTTCACGACCTCTTATCATTTAGCAATATCTATTTATTTTTTTTCAAAATATATGGTTTATCTTGTTTAGATGAGAAACAATTTCTTTTTACTGGTAATCAAACAATACTGTATATAACGTATTTGTTCGCGTTTTCGAAACGCATCAATTGACCTATTGAATAACCTTTCACGGTCTCCTATGATCCAACAATACCTATTTATAATTTTTCAAAATATATCATTTATCTTGTTTAGATGGGAAAAATTTCTTGATATTGGTAATTAAACAAGACTGTATATAACGTATTTGTTCGCGTTTTTGAGACACATCAATTGACGTATTGAATGACCTTTCACGGTCTCTTATGATCCAACAATACCTATTTCTAAGTTTTCAAAATATATTGCTTATCTTGTTTAGATGGGAAAAATTTTTCGATATTGGTAATTAAACAAGACTGTATCTGACGTATTTGTTCGCGTTTCCGAGACGCGTGGATTGACTTATCGAACAACCTTTCATGACCTCTTATTATTTACCAATATCTATTTATAATTTTTCAAAATATATTGTTCATCTGGTTTAGATGAGGAAAAATTTCTTGATACTGGGAATCAAACAATACTGTATATGACGTATTTTTTCGCGTTTCCGAGACGCGTGGATTGACCTATTAAACAACCTTTCACGACCTCTTATTATTTAGCAGTATCTATTTATAATTTTTCAAAATATATTGTTTATCCTGCTTAAATGAGGAAAAATACCTTGATGCTGGGAATCAAACAAGACTTATATGACGTATTTGTTGGCGTTTCCGAGACGCATCGATTGACCTATTGAACAACCTTTCATGGCCTGTTATGATCGATCAATACCTATTTATAATTTTTCAAAATATATTTTTCAGCTTGTTTAGATGGGGAAAAATGTCTTGATATTGGGAAATAAACGAGACTGTATATGACGTATTTGTTCGCGTTTCCGAGACGCGTGGATTGACCTATTGCACAACCTTTCATGAACTCTTATCATTTAGCAATATCTATTTATAATTTTTTCAAAATATATGGTTTATCTTGTTTAGATAAAGAAAAATTTCTTGATACTGGGAATCAAACAATACTCTATAGGACATATTTGTTCGAGTTTTCGAGAGGCATCGATTGACCTATTGAACAGCCTTCAATGACCTGCTATGGTCGAGCAATATCTATTTATAATTTTTCAAAATATATTGTTTATCTTGTTGAAGTTAGAAAAAATTTCTTCATATTGAGAATTAAAGAAGACTATATATGACGTATTTGTTGGAGTTTTCGAGACGCATCGATTGACTTAATCGATCAACCTATTCCATTTTTTAATGTAAATTAATATTTTTCAGTTGAAAATGAAAATATTTAGTTGAAAACTGTTTTATTTTATTTAAAATTTGTCTTTTTTTGGTAGAAAATTTATCTTCTCGGTTCATAATTATAATTTGAGTTGAAAATTCATCTTTCCTTAAAAATCGAACTATTTTCTTTCAAATTATTATTATTCTTTTTTTTTGAAGGTGGAAAATTCAAATACTTTGCTAGAAAATTCAACTATTTGGTTGAAAGTTAACTTTTTTGATAAAAATTAATATTTTCCGTACAAAAATTCAACTATTTGGTTCAAAATTCATGTATTTTGTTACAAATTTAAGTATTTTCGTAGACAATCCAAATTTGGTTGAAAATTAACTTTTTTCTCGAAAATTTAACTCTTTTGTAAATAATTCGTCTGTTTGGTTTGAAAATTCACCAACTTAGTGGACATTGTTTTCTTTCTTCGTTCAAAATCGGCTTTTTTATTTTAGAAGTTATTTATTTTGGTCAAATAATCTAATTTTTGTTAGTTCAAAATTCAACAATTTTGATAAAAAATTAATTCGGTTTTGATTGAGGATTCAGCTATTTTGGTAAAAAAAATGTTGAAGAGGTTAAGCTATTTTTTTGAAAATGTATATTTTCTGGTGGAAAATGTAACTACTTGTTCGAATGTTGACCTTTTTTGTTGAAATTCAATTGTTTGTTTAAATATTCATAATTTTATTTGAAAATCCATCTCTCCTTGAAAATCGAACTATTTTTCTTTCAAATTCGTTTTTTTTCGGTCGAAAATTAAAATATTTTGCTACAAAAATCAACTAGTGGGTCGAAAATCAACTTTTTTGGTAAAAATTAATATTTTTGGTATAAAAATTCGCTTATTTGGTTTAAAATTCATGTATTTAAAAAAATTTAGTATATTTTTAGAAAGTCCGAATTTGGTCGAAATTTAACTTTTCTGTGGCAAATTTAACTCTTTTGTAGAAAATTTGTCCTTTTGGTTTGAAAATGGAAGAAAATTCAACTATTTGGTTGAAAATTAACTTTTTTGGTAAAAATTAATATTTTCGATATGAAAATTCAACAATTTGGTTAAAAATTCATGTATTTTGTTGAAATTTAACTCTTTTGTAGAAAATTCGTCTTTTTTGTTTGAAAATGCTAGACAATTCAACTTGAAAATTTGGAAAATTTGGTTGAAAATTTACTTTTTTTTTTAAATTAGTCTTTTTGGTTTGAAAATTGTAGAAAATTCAACTATTTGGTTGAAAGTTCAACTGTTTGGTTGAAAATTACGTTTTTTGTTGAAAATTAATATTTTTTGTATGAAAATTCAACCATTTTGTTGAAAATTTAATTATTTTGGAAGAAAGTCTAAATTTGGTAAAAACTTAACTCTTTTGTAGAAAATTCATCGTTTTGGTTTGAAAATGCTAGAAAATTCAACTATTTGGTTGAAAATGTAATTTTTTTTATGAATTTAACTGTTTTCTTGGAAATTATACTTTTTGGTTTGAAAATGAAAGAAAATTCAACTATTTGGTTGAAAATTAACTTTTTTATTGAAAATTAAAATTTTGGGAATGAAAATTCAACCATTCGATTGGAAATTACTGTATTTTAGTAGCAAATCCAAATTTGGTCGAAAATTAAATTTTTTGTCGGAAATCGAGTAGGAAATTTATCTCTTTGTAGAAAATTCGTCTTTTTTGTTTGAAAATTCTATAAAATTCAACTATTTGCTTGAAAATTTACTTTTTTGTTGGAAATTTAACTATTTTGATGAAAATCAATATTTTCGGTATGAAAATTCAACCATTTGCTTGAAAATTAATGTATTATTGTATCTTGTTCAACATTTAAGTATTTTGGTAGAAAGTCTAAATTTGGTCGAAAATTAACTTTTTTTCGGAAATTTAACTCTTTTGTAGAAAATTCATCTTTTTGGTTGGAAAATGCTAGAAAATTCAACTGTTTGGTCGAAAATTTACTTTTTTGTTGCAAATTTAACTGTTTTCTTCGAAATTAGTCTTTTTGGTTTGAAAATGGAAGAAAATTCAACTATTTGGTCGAAAATTAACTTTTTCGTTTAAAATTAATATTTTTGGTATGAAAATTCAACCATTTGGTTGAAAATTTATGTATTTTCTTAAAAATTCAATTATTTTTGTAGAAAGTTTAATTTTGGTGAAAAATTAACTTTTTTGTCGGAAATGTTACTCTTTTGTAGAAAATTCACCTTTTTGGTTTGAAAATATTAGAAAATTCAACTGCTTGGTTTAAAATGAACTTTTTTGACAAAAATTAATATTTGTGGTATAAAAATTCAACTATTTTGCTGAAAAGTCATGTATTTGATCAAAAATTTAAATATTTTGGTAGAAAGTCCAAATTTGGTCGAAAATTAATTTTTTTTGGGAAATGTAACTATTTTGTTGGAACTTAGTCTTTTTTGTTCGAAAATGGTAGAAAATTCAACTATTTGGTTAAAAAGTAATATTTTCGGTAGGAAAATTTAACTATTTGATTTAAAATTCATGTATTTTGTTAAAAATGTAACCATCTTGGTAAAAGCCTGGTTGAAAATTAACTTTTTTGTTGGGACTTCTTTTTGACATGAAAATTAATTTTATTCCGGTAAAAAATTTCATATTTTTTGTGTATAAATACAACTGTTTGTTTACAAAATGCAACTGAAAAATCTTACTTTAAATGTACTTAAATCTAACGCCCATTTCTTTTTTAATTACGTTTTTATGCAATCATAATCTTCGTTATTTTGATTTTCAAACTTGAAAATGAAGGAAGTGAAAAAACTAACTTTTCAGCTAACTTGAAGTTACTTTATCTAGTAACTGTAACTAGTAACAATTACAAGTAACCTAACTGTAACTAGTTACACAAGAAAAGTAACTTACCCAACACTAGTGACTATATATTTTTATTATTTTTATTTTTTTTTTATTATTTATAATAAAAATATTAGGCTAACAATAGATTGCTCGCCTGATACTGTAAATTTTGTTTATTATAATTTACGGCATACATAAATCCTCTGTTATACATCCCCTGGATTTACTGGCAACGTTTAACTCGAGGTTTAACTCCTCCTCCTTATACATATCCGTGAGCAGTATCAGTTTAGAAACGAACTCCGGGTTGTAAACGTCAGTCAATGCCTAGGTCATCGTTAATTTAAAGCGCTCAAATCCCATTATAGCGGGTCCGTTTTTAACTCCTTATGCACCAAACATATAGGATGCATTTTTCAAGACTCCGCTCATAAACTCTTCTCTCTTTTATTATTTTTCTTTTACTACTCAAAAAACCATACAGACGGGAAATGCTCGTTATGGTCCAGTAGCCAGCAAGACTTATGTATGTGTGATTGTGAATTCTCTTTTGTTAAAACTCTTTCGGCTTTACCGAATACATTCTCTTCACGTACCTCGTGCTTCGCACTCGACTTTGTCAAAAATGCGAAATTTTCTACATTATATGATCAACTTTTTTCTATTCATCTTTTTTCCTACCTTGCGTCGTTTTTCCAATTATTTTTTTTTATTGTTGATGTTATTTTTTACGACTAAAATTAAAATTACGCATATAATCAAAAAATGATTAATAACTTTGTAGCTCTTTCTGAGTGAACAACTTTTGTCTATTAATTTTTTTCGTGGTTTGTTCACTTGTCCAATAATTTATTTTACTCTTAAATCAGTTTTTTACAAATGAAACAAAAACTTTTTTATGGGTTCAGAATGTCTCATAACGTAGTCATTTGACAAAAACGGAGGGGGTCAAATTTTACACCAATCAAATACCTTCTCCGATGAGAATGTAAAAAAAGGTTTTTTAAAATGAAGTTCTGTATAAAAATAAATAAAACAATATTTTGTTGTAACACTGAATGTTTCTTAAAAAATTTTCTTCGTCACACAGATATTGAAATTACTTAAAAAAAAAAGAAGTATTATCAGTTTGTTTTTAAACTTATATAAAGATAAATTTTATAAGATTCTTAAGAAAATTAGAAAAGATTTTTGAATATTTCAGATGTGGCAAAAGAGAATCTAGAAGATCAATTTTTTTCATTTTACAGAATTTGAAAAAATATTAGAAAAAATGTGAGCCTTTTTGGCAGATATTTAGGACTTTTAGAAGTTTGTAGAAATAAAAAATATTTGTTAAATTTTCGAAAATGCTTCCAAGTTTCAAAATATTTTAAATCTATTCAAAACCTCTTCAATTCCTAGAAATATTATTAGCTGACTCGAATTTTCTTAAAATTTTTAAATATCATTCAAAATGTAAAAAATGGCCTCAAAATGTTCCAAATTTTCCTACGAATTTTAAGAAAATTTGTTCATGCACTTCAAACCTCTCGAAATGCTTTTAAAGTTTTTGAAGTTCTGGTTTTAAATCTTTCTAAAAATTTGCATTTTTGAAAATTTTTCATCATTTAAAATTCTTTTTCAATCTCTTCAAAACTTAAATTTTTCCTGTGGTAATTCGCTGAACCGCTCGGTTATTCGAACTGGTAATCCGGTGTAATCGAGTAATTCAGTGTAATCCGGGGTAATCCACTTGTAATCTGAAGTAGTGCAAGTTATTTTAGTATTTCGACGTAATCCACTTGCAATCCAAAGTAATCCAGTTCTAATCTGGAGTAATTCAGTTGAAATCCGCGATGATCCTCTTTTAATAATAATCAATATAACACTTAATATATATTGTGGATTGAAGATATATTGTGGAACCACAGTAATACGCTTGTAATACACTTGTGATCCAAATTAATTCAATTCTAATCTGGAATAATTCAGTTCAATCCCGCGATAATCCTCTTTTAATCCACAGCAATACACTTATAATCCAAAGTAATCCAATTCTAATCTGTATAATCCTCTTTAAATGCAAAGTAATCCAATTACAGTCTGAAGTAATTCAGTTCAAATAAACGGCAATCTTCTTTTAATCCACAGTAATGCACTTGCAATCCAAAGTAATCCAGCTCTAATCTGGAGTAATTAAGTTCAAATCCACGATAATCCTCTTTTCATCGACAGTCATACACTTGTAATCCAAAGTAATCCAGCTCTAATCTGCAGTAATTTAGTTCAAATCTCCGATAATCCTCTTTTCATTCACAGTAATAAACTTGTAATCCAAAGTAAACCAGCTCTAATCTGAAGTAATTCAGTTCAAATCCACTGTAATTCTCTTTTAATCCACAGTAATAAACTTGTAATCCAAAGTGATCGACCTCTAATATAAAGTAATTCAGTTCACATCCGCGATAATCCTCTTTTCATCGACAGTAATACACTTGTAATGCAAAGTAATCCAGCTCTAATCTGAAGTAATTTAGTTCAGATCCACTGTGATACTTTTTTAATCCACTGTAATAAACTTGTAATCCAAGGTAGTCCAGTTATAATATGGAGTAATTCGGTTCAAATCCGCGATGATTCTCTTTTACTGCACAGAAATACACTTGCAATCCAAAGTAAATCAATTCTAATCTCAAGTAATTCAGTTAAAATCCGGGGTAATCCTCTTTTAATACATAGTAATAAACTTGTAATCCAAAGTAATCCAATTCTAATCTGGATTAATTCAGCTCAATCCCGCGATAATCCTCTTTTAATCCACAGTAATACACTTGTAATCTAAAGTAATCCTGTTCTAATCTGGAGTAATTCAGTTCAAATCCGCGATAATCCTCTTTTCATCGATAGTAATACACTTGTAATGCAAACTAATCCAGCTCTAATCTGAAGTAATTTAGTTCAGATCCACTGTGATACTTTTTTAATCCACTGTAATAAACTTGTAATATATATATATATTATTAAAGGAGTATATACTTAGTATATATACTTATACTTACTTATTCATTCTCATAATAACTTAAAGCATCGCAAAATTTCTTTTATTGACTCTAACTTAAAATGTAGTTTGTCGATGTAATGACGGTTTTCGATCTACTAGTCTGGTAGTTTTTTTAAAAACTTTATTTGATTTCAAGTCAAATTGCATTTTTCTGGTTTAAAATCTAATATAACGAGAAAGAATAGAAATAAATCAACAAATTTTTTTTTAAATCATGTTCATGTTACGTGGATTAAAGGAAAATACGTAAGAATGCCTACATTGTTTATTGTAGGGGTTGAAGCAAGAGGTGACGTTGAGCATGTTTAAAAAATCTATGAGCTTTTGCTTTTTTTTTTCTGAATCTCAAAGGCAATTCATGATATCGATACAAATTCTTTTTCTAAATTGTAGTAAATTTAACGTAGATTAAGGAAAAAATTATAAAGGTACCATCAAACCCTAAGTAAGGGGTTCAAATAAGGGGTAAGTGGCTAAATTTCAGAAAATTCGCTGAAAAATATTGTAAAGGTTTTTCATGGGTGGTAAAAACGATTCTAATAACCATTTCTTCAAAATCCTGAACTGTGTGGATGGTTTCTCGCTATCATTCTCCTTTCTAGGGGTGGAAATGGACCGCGAGAATCTGTAAACGCGAAATATCGCAGAATAGAATTCTAAATGGTTTTCGTGGGTGTTGAATATAATTTCTACAACCATTTCTGCATTATTCTCTGCTGTGTGGATGGTTCCTCTTTTCCCCCACTCTAAGATATATATTCGAAGAAGGCGTCTTGAAGACCTTATAATTATGAAAATGTTATATAGAAAATAATTGTTTATAACTAGTAATTTTCTATTGCTAATCAAGTAATGTTTATTAAACTTTTATAATGACATATATTTAACTATCAAGGCCAAGTCACGAAAAAATATAAAGTTTTCAAAATGCCTTCTTCGAATATTACCTAAAGTGGGGGAAACGAGGAACCATCCACACAGCAGGAAATAATGCAAAAATGGTTGTCGAAATGATATTCAACACCCACGAAAACCATTTGCAATTCTATTCTGCGATGTTTCGCGTTTTCAGAGTCTCTCTGTCCATTTTCACCCCTGAAAAGGAGAATGATAGTGAGAGGCCATCCATACAGTTAAGGATTTTAAAGAAATGATTACTTGAATCGTTTTGACCACCCATGAAAACCCTTTACAATGTTTTTGAGCGAATTTTCTGATTTTTAGCCACTTAACCTTTAATTGGATCCCCAATTTAGGGGTTGATGGTATCCTAATAATTTTTTCCTTAATATGCATCACATTTACTACAATTAAAAAAACAATTTATATCGATATCATGATTTCCCTTTGAGATTCAACAAAAAGAAAAGCAAAAGTTCATCGATTTTTTAAACATGCTCAACTTCACCCCTTACTTCAACCCGTACAATAAGCAATGTAGGCATTTGTACATATTTTCCTCTAATCTACGTAACATGAACTTTATTTTTTTTAAATTCGTTGAGTTATCTATATTCTTTCTCGTTATATTAGATTTTAAACCAGAAAAATGCAATTTAACATATAGTGCGACACCAGGCCTCACCAGAAATACATTATTAGAAGGAACGTGTAACAGTGACATATACGGAATTGAACAAGTTTATGATGACAAGAATCTTGACAATTACGAAAAAATCCGTTATTGGTGGAAGTTCTTTATGAGAAAAGATTATTTACTCTTTCTATTTACTCCACTCCTGGACAGGCAGAAGCATTTAATTAAATGATATAAAACAATATTGGGCAGCACTACACATTGCTAAGGTGCCTGTCCAGGACAGGCTGACCGACAGGACGAAATGTACTTTTGGATTCGAGGTGGAATGCAAAACATCCGACTTTAAAATAGACTCTTGAGAAGAGGAAAAGACTTTCCTTTGGGGTAAAAAAATAAGAATTCAATCTCTGGTTAGAGTTTTAAAAGCAAGAAATCGCAAATTCAAGATGTTACGAGGAAGAGGAACATGCATTAATAGAGCTGTGGGAAAAAAAATCAGCCTAGAATTCGTTTAAGTTAATAGTTTCTGATATTATCCGAAGTAATACGAACCCGAAGCACAAGAAAATTGTTGTTGATTTGCTCAAGAATTATGCAAAAATTGGTATATAATACTGCCATTCTATTTTATTTTATTCCAGTTTTTGTCATATGTCTTTTACTCCTCCAGTTTGCCCAACAGGCGTAAATATCTCAATATCTATTTCTTGCATTCACTCTCGTGTTTTTTCCGGAAAATCTCGGTGATATGAGTGACGAGCTTAGTGAGAGGTTTTACCCAGAAATGAAGTCCATGTAGCAGCGTCATCAGGGCTTTTGGGATGAAAGAATGATGGGAGATTATATTCGGTTCCTCAGAAAAGAAACAGATGCCGGAAAAAATACGATCGAGAAGCCAAATTATTTCTAATAAACTTATATTTGATCAAAATATAATTATAAAAATGAACGAAATCAATTACACTTGAGTAAAAGCTATGAATATGGTGAAAGTCCGCATATAAGGAAAACGTTATATTTTGTTATTTGTATATAAATGATCATAACTTTTGTGATTACCCATAGATTTTTCCCTTAAATATCTCGGTTTCTTCGCAAAAGTGCGACCTACATGCAAACTTTATTTTCAACATTTTTAAGATTTCTGTGTTTCCTTGGCAAATGAATACATTTTGTATGCTCATTTTCGTCTAAAAGAACGACTTTTCTCTATATATTACAGTTCATTGCACCTCAACTACCAAATCGATCAGGAAAAATGGCACTAATATTCGTTGCAGATTCGACGATTTTTACAACTAGTGTTATTAAAATGTTTTTAATTACTAAATGAAACTCGAAAATACTATTTTATCAATTATAATGTATTTATTGCTTAGTGCAGTAAATGGTATGATATGCGAGAAATATCCTCTTGTTGCGAAAAAGTAATGCGTAGTTAGAATCATTTTGAACGAGAAAATTATTTAATGCCTGAAAATCAAGATGACCCTGGTCTTGGTGACAGAAATCCTCGGTGTTTGTTTCTCTCTGTTCCTCGTATACATGAATTGTGGTTCTGTTTCAGAAACACAATGCGGAGGTCGAATCAGAAAATCCAGTGTCGTCATTTCCATTTATTAAATATTATTTACGTGCATATGATATCCTACTTGTAATACAATATATTTAACTGTACGCGCCTGAATGAAGGCTGTTGGTTAAATCCGACTTGAAATTTTTTTTCATAGTTATGGCACTGACTCAATATATAATTTTTCTCAGGTATTCGAGAACGAAAGAAAGAAAGCTTATCAAACATCCGGGGTTTTGCGAGATCCTCGGATCAATAACATGTAGAGAAATGAAGTCTGTTGCTGAAGCAATAATTATTTTTACTAAAATTATAAATTTTTCGAAAGGGAGAAATCTTTAGATAACAGAAGACAGCATTTGAACGGCGAGAACCGTTAGAAAATTCATGTTTCTACTCACAATTCTGACATCACAGAAGTATTTTCAGGCATCATCCTATATCTCAAGACCCACAACTTTATGATGGTGAACCACATTTTTGCTAAACACGTCGCGAAATGGAGAAAATTGGGTACAAAATTGAGATGTCTTGTGCATGTCAAGACCATAAGATTATAATTGTAAGCAGCATAGCAAATTCGGCATGTAGACCACCTGTCAAATTCGTGCTCCGATGCTCTGAAGTCTGAAACACACATTACCACTCGCGAAATCGGGGCACCCTTCCTTATTGACCGCGAGTCCAGGCTTTGAGTCTCAGCAGCAGTTTGGATTGAGAAATAGAAATAAAAGATGTGAATAAAATTGACTTCAAAGTATTGAAATTGTTTCGCAGATAGCATCTGCTAATGCACCAATTTTATGGGTAAACCAATTCATGATTGTATGTAAATTTGGAATTTTATTCAGTTTGAAATTACAATTGGAAAATTTTGAAATTTCAATTTTGAAATTTCAAGTTTGAAATTTCAATTTTTCAATTCAGATTTTTATATTATAAATTCATCAAGTCATCCAGCAATAAATTAAAAAAACATCAATTTCCAATTCTGAAATTTTAAAATCAGGCCCTCTGCAAATTTATTTATAAATTCCAAGTTTATCAAGTCGCCGAACTTGAGAAATTTATAATTTCAATATTATAATTTCAAAATTCTAAAAAAAACTATTTTAATATTTTGTAGTCAATTTTATTCAGATTTTTTATTTTTATTTCTGAATTCAAAACTGAAGATGAGACTCAAAGCCTGGACTATCGGTCGATAAGGAAGGGCGCCCCGATTTCGCGAGTGGCAATGCGTGTTTCGGACTCCAGAGCATCGGAGCACGAATTTGACAGGTGGTCTGCATGCCGTGTTTGCATTGCTGCTTAAAACTATAGTCTTATGGTCTTCACATACACAGGACATCTCAATTCTATACCCACTTTTCTTCATTTCGTAAAGTACTTAGCAAAAATGAGGTCCACCATCGTCAAGTTGTGGGTCTTCGGATATAAGATGACGCCTGAAAATGCTTCTGTGATGTCAGAATTGCGAGTAAAAAATAAATTTTCTAACGGTTCTCGCCGTTTAAATGCTGTCTTCTGCTATCTGCAGATTGCTCCCTTTCGAAAAATTTATAATTTCAGTGAAAATAATGATTGCCTCAGCATAAAGCTTCATTCCTCTGCATTTTATTGATTCGAGGATCTCGCAAAACCCCGGATCTTTGACCAGTTTTCTTTCTTTCGTTCTCAAATTCTTGAGAAAAATTATATATTGAGTCAGATCCGTACCTATAAAAAAAATCGAATTCGAATTTAACCAATATCCTTCAGGGAACTTAACGTTACCACGGCCTAGATCTACGTCTCCGCCTGCGCTACATGCTGATCGCTGCTTTTTTTCAGTTCGCTCGTTGCTACCTGCACGACAAGTTAGTTTTCCATAACGATCTATAATAAAAAGGATTTTTATTTTTATTCCGTCGGTTACCAAGCGTCGATTACCAAGTGTAATGGTAAAATCTGTCAGCAGTGGAGGTTTTAAATGGTGCGGCGATGGACATTACTCAAATTACTCTGATTGACAGTTGCATATCGTCAAAAGAAATTCTCGACAAGTTGGACTTCGTGTACCAATAAAAGTCGGAATTTAATAAAATGATAAGTCCCGATAGGTTTCATCAGGTAAAATTGAATCCAAGCGAATCTCTGGCACAACACGTGGTCAAAATTAAGAATCTAGCGCGTTAATCAAAGGAGACCGGAGAGACTTTAGGCGACGTTGCTATCCCCTGGCGAAAGTATCGCATAGGAATTCATTTCAAACCAATCCGAAGTCATCCGAATCATTCCGGAATCTGTATCCAAATCAATCTGAGTTAATTCGAGCCAATCCGAATTTTCTTTCTACATTTCGTTTGATCCAAATCGGTAAGTAATTAATCCGACTCAATCCGGTTAAATCCGAACTTCCAATCCGAATAAATCCAAAATAAATTTTAAATCCGAATGAATCCGAACTCGGATAGAACTGAAACGATTTTCAATCCGAATTAATCCAATTAAATCCGAACTCGGATTCATTCGGATTAATTCGGATTGAAAATTCAGTGTATATCAATCTGAATTCGAACTGATTCGGATTCATTAGGACTGAAAATTTCGTTCGGATTGGTTCGTTTTGAAGTTCGGATTGAACCGGATTAAGCCGGATTAATTTTTAAACGATATGGGTCAAACGAAATGTAAAACTTTTATCGGATTAGTTCGAATTAACTCGGATTACTTCGGATACAGATTCCGGAATGATTGGGATTGGTTCGGAAGGAAAACCTATCCGATACTTTCGCCAGGGTCACTATCAAAATCCTTGAAACGTTACCAAGCAAATATGGAAGTTTCCAACAAGCATGGCTTTCAATGTTCCCAGAAAGACAGACGTTGCCAAATCTTAAGGTGAGAATTTTGGACGAAGAAGCTAGTTTAACCTCAACGGATGAGCAAGAAATTGCTTTTCTTGCATCTTCGATTTGAAAACTTATTTTCAAGGCTCAACAGGAAAAGATGTACAATCTGGTAAGTCTAAGTTTGACTTGCGTAAGGTGACTTGAACATCTGCCGTCAAAAGAATAATTTTTTACGTAACTGCCAGATTCCTAAGAAGAATAGTGATCAAAAGGAAAGATAAGATGATCAGTCCTAATTTAGTGTTGAATTCTAAGAAATGAGTGAGGAGAGTGACTGCTCTCTTGCTACCCATCAATGATTAGCAATTGAAGGCACTGGTACAATTAAAATAAAGAAGCTCCTCAATGACGAATGGTTCGAGTCTACAATTAGGAACGTTCTGTACGTGCCGATGTTGAAAAGAAATTTATTTTCTGAGGGTGTTCAAACCACAAAAGGTCTGAAGGCCATCAAAGAAAAATCTACAGTTGAAGTCTACGAGGCCCCCCCCAGATCAATGGCTAAAATTCGAGACGGCTGGAAGACCCTTCTATGGTCCACCGGCGATTGGAGGGACTCTACCCAACAACTTCTAGTTTTACAAACTCCTAAGTCCCAGACTAGGGCTCTTGCGGCCCTCAACAACAGGCTCTTTCACCACCTTGGAGAGTTCAACTTTAGGGTAGCCGGCCGGTGATAGGAGGAGCCTATCGGAATACATGAAAACCGGGAGCAGATCTAAAATGACTGCTCCTAGCCTAATTATTACCCAAATTACTTTGCAGTACAGCAAAGGCGCCTCTGCGGTTCTGCAGAGGGGCATGGCTGCGAGGCACACAGGTATGTCACTACTCCAGGAACCTTTGTTAGTTCGCCATACCATAAGGGGATTAGGGGGGGGGCTGGTTTCTGTGACAGGGACTCCAAGGCTGTCAAAACGAAGCCCTGCATATTGGCGAAGAGAGTCAACGTTGTCCCGCTGCTAAAGCTATGTTCGAGAGACCTGATGGTGATAGCCACAGATCTAAAAGGAATAGGGAAGCTAGTCATGTGATCGGCCTACTTTTCAGATGACAGCGATACCAACCCACCAGTGGAGGTGCGTACACTGGTGGATTACTGCAAAGAAAAGGGGTCTTCCTCTTCTGCTGGGATGCGATGCTAATTCCCACCATACTCTGTGTGGCAGCACGGACATCAACTCAAGAGGTAATGATCTACTCCCTGTAACAAAAACCAGCCCCCCCCCTAATTCCCTTATGGTATGTCAAACTAACCAAAGTTCCTGGATAAGCACGTTACCTAAGTGCCTCGCAGCCATACCCTTCTGCAGAACCGCAGAGGCGCCTTTGCTGTGATGCAAGGTAACTTGGGTAATGGTTAGGCCAGGAGCACTCATTTTAGGTCTGCTTCCGATCTTCCTGTATCCCGACATGCCAGCAGAAGTTGCTTGTTTGAATCCCTCCAATCGCCGATGGACCACAGACGGGTCTCCCAGCCATCTTAAATTTTGGCCATTGATCTGGGGAAACTCTTTCGAGCACCCTCCAGGTGGCCTCCCTGAAGAACTCAAACTGCTCCGCAGTGAGTCTGGGTAGCTCGTGTCCACCACCACTACCGCCAGGGGGTTAGTTTGTACCTCTTCATAGGCTTAGACCCTCCCCCTTGTGGGGTTTCCTCTAAGCCCCTCCCTCTCTTCTGGGTCTCGGTGCTAGTTGTCGGCGTTGTGAAAATAGACAATTTCTATGTACTTCGAACCGCTAAATGTTTATTCACTGTCAGAATTTCAAGGAAATGAACAAAAGCTAATTTTGGAATTATGAGTACGGATTGGGATGGAGCAACACGAAATCGATAGGATGTGCCTACTCTAGTTTCGCGAAACATCAAATTTTTTCGGCAAGGTCTTACGGTATTGTTCTCTGTACAGCCCCTCTCCCACCGCAAATTATTTGGCCCAGCGGACCAAAAAATACCATTTCGATGTATTTTTCGCTGCTGCATTCAAATTTGTGGTCGAGATTGAAAGAAACACAGGGGTTTTTGGTACATATTCTTCAATGCAAAATAGCCAAAAAACAATGTTTTTTGAGGTTAGAAAAAAGCCTGAGAGTTATGGCGGAATTCTGATGTTGGATTCAGATTCAGCGACCCAAAATCCATAGGATGTGACTACCCTTATCCGTCAGACAACCTACTTTAATTTTTTTGTGGGGCTGTGTAACCGATAGGAGTTTTTTCTCTGCAAAGGCTGCCAATACGAAAAACAGCATAACCTCACCGGAAGGAAATCTCTGGAACGTCTCGGGTGAAAATGTCCGGCCAGGTCAGACAAATTTCAGTCAATTATCAGTCTTTATTTGAATTATTTCGTCTCTAGAGATTGCTTGAAAGATTTTGGTCCTTTTTTATGTTTTAATTAATGGCGGTACGGTGATGTATTTTGAACTTATCAAGGCAAAATTTATATATTTTTAATCTTATAGATTTGTAGATTCTGATTTTGTAACTTTCAAGTTCGTTATTTCAAAATTGAAAACAAACGTTTTTTTTTTATTTCAAGCCCTTAAATGTGGCCTTCGTTATTACCCCCGCAGCTTAGCCATTAGAACTAGCTACAGGAACTCTATGTGCCAGGGTTATTAGCTGGAATGAATAGGAATAAACAACTAAAATATAGCCATAAATAGGCCCAAGATGGCCGATCATCTTGAGCAGGGGCCCTTTGTCCTTAAGCATATTCGGATCACGAAATCAAAAAGAAAATGTTTTGCAGGTAGCAATTTGAAAAAAAGACATTTGGAATCTACACATTTTCGCGATTTCAGGAATATGTGATTTGTCTATAAATGCTGAAAACTTCACAAGCAATTAATTCGAAAATAAACGGTTCCATATATCAAACTTATTCAGATATTAAACATTTTAAAATAAATTAAATATCTGTAGGCATCATGAAACTACACCTGGTTCTTCAAAAACTACTTTCTGAGTAGCTATAGATATCAGTGTCAGAATAGTGACTGAACCTAAGATTCTTTAGAGATTTTCTAGTCATTTTGTACTTGCAGGAAAGTTTCCGTTCTCCAAAAATGTACGAAGAAAGACTGTTCCGAGTGAATTAGTTTTTATCAACTTACGTGGTTCCATGTCGCTTGAGCCGGTTAGTGGTGTAAAATATTCCATGCTATTTAAAGATGGTGCATCGTCTTTGCCAACTGTGAAATCTCTCAAGCATAAATCTGACAGCCTCGATTTTTTTCAAAGAGTACGTGAAAAAGAGTGAAAATAAATTCGGGTTCTCATTGTGACTGTTCCTTATACACCAGAATAAAATGCTCGGTCAGAACGAGGAAATAGAACAATGGTTGAATCTGATTGCTCCATGATTTGCGCGAAGGATTAGCCAGAAGATCTGTGGAGTAAAGCGGTTAATACCACAGTTTATTTGTTAAACAGAACGCAGTCAAGTCAGACTCCGAATACAACGCCGTGCGAGATCTGTAATGGAAAGAAGCCTACACTCAATCACGTTAAAATGTTCGAGATTAAAGCTTATGTACTTATACCTACAGAAAACATACTAAGCACGAACCTAAACGGAGAAAGCTCGTTCTTCTTGGGTACAATGTAGACTCCACCAACTACCGATTGTTTGATCAAAAGACGAAGAAAATTACTATTTCTTGAAATGTCGTTTTCAATGAAAACTCTCATGTGGATCAACCTGAGAAGAATGCAGTTTTTATTCCTTCGGGGTGTGAAAATATTGTACCAGAACAGATGCAGGATTTTTTATTGGAATGAAACGAGCAGGCAGAAGTCAAGAACAAAGAAGAGTTGCTGGAAGATGATAACGAATCAGAGTTTATGAACGAATATTATGCCCTCGTGAATCTCTACGTGCTCTTATCGCTGTCAAGCCAATATTATTGAAACAGACACTCCACAAACCTTCAAGGGTGTTGTGATCAGTCCTGATGCAGAAATTTGAAAAACTGCAATAAAAGACGAATTGGTGGCCCTAAAGAAGAACAACACGTGGAAGTTGGTTCTTATAACAGCTGATAAGAAGAATATTGAATCAAGATGGATTTTCAAGGTAAAAAGGGATTCACTTGGAATAACTCAACGCTACAAGGCAAGAGTTGCTGCTAGAGGTTTCTCTCAAGTTGAAGGAATCGGCTATACATAAATCTATGCACCAAGAACGAGATTTGACACCATTTGTGTTCTTTTGGCAGTAGCTGTCATAAGGAAAATGAAAACAGACCAATTTGACATAAAAACGGCATTTCGTCGTGGCGATTTGATGCAGGAGATGTCATGGATGTCCCGGATGGTGTCACAGATTCAACGTAACTAGTGTGCAGACTGAAGAAGTCCTTATATGGACTAAAACAGGCACCACGATGTTGGAACCAAAAGCTTCACGAGTTTCTACAAGAATTTGGTTTTTCACAGTGCCAGGCCGACAGGTGTATCTATATGGGCGACTTCCAGTAAAGCACTGTCATAATGGTATTCTACGTCGATGACAATCTTCTCTTGGGACAAGATTAAACGATCTTGAGGAAAGTTGTCGATAAGCTAGAACGTGTCTTCGAAGTGACAGCCAGTGACCCTGGCCTCTATTTGGGCATGGAAATCAAGAGAGAAAAGGAGGATGGTCTCATCATCATTTCTAGAGCCAGCCACATCGATTGACTGCTGAAGACTTTCCATCTTCAAGATTTCAACCCTATTAGCATACCAACTGATCTACATATATTATTATCAGCCGATGACAAGAATGGAGACCTAAAGGGTAAGGTGATGTACCGTGAAATAATTGGATCGCTGATGCTTTCCAGCAAACACGTTCTGTAACTGCTCCGTAACAAAGAAGTAATGTTCTTATATCTGGTTATATAACGAATTTTACTGTTCAGTGACGTACTTGTTCTATAAATAACAATGATGAATAACTTTTCTATCGAATGAAGATGTATCAGTTCCATAAAAAAAAGTTCTTATAATTCTGTAGCAGTGAGATTTAATTGTTATAGAAGAAGAATGTAACAGTTATTCTGTAACTTGGTTACACGCATGAACTATAACGATTTTATAACAGTGTTACGTGAATGAACTATAACGGCGTTACGATTTAGTTCTGTGTGTTGTGTATAAGGAACGCTAGTAACGGCGATGTAACAAAGTGACATACCTGTTATGTAACAATCGTGTCACATTTTCTCCACAACTTGGTTACATTCATAGACTATACAAATTTTGTTACAGAATTATGTCAGTGAAATTTAACGGCGTGTCTGTGTGGTTTTGTAAGCTGTGCATAATGGACATGTGTATTATTTGTACTTTATGTTCGTTAAAAGCATGATCCATATGAATTCCGATATTTTCTTACATAACAATTCCGAAATCGTCTTGAAAATTTGTCTCAGAAATTAGTGATATATTATCGACATTATTTACAAAATTATCATCAAATATATGAGTATATCTTCATGAAATATTTCAAAAATTAATAATAATAATCTTCAAATTCATATAAAATATTTAACATGCAAATTTCTTTTACAGTGAACGTGCGTGCAATTGTGTAATTTGAAAAATAAATTATATGCAGTGATAATATATAAAACAATTTTTTTGCAAATTTATTATTATATCACCGTTCCATAAGTGGCAGATAACATATATATTACATAACATGGTTATAAAAAAACGTATGTCACAGAGTTACAGAGTAAAGTGTGACATTTTGCTTCGTGTGTGAGTCACCTGTGACTCAGCTGTTATGTAACATGTTACAATATGTCATCTAACTGTTACATAACTATTATATAACCATGTTTGCTGGATTTCAGCTCTCACTACTCGACCAGATATCTAGTTCTTTGTGAATTTACTGAGTGGATTTCAACACAGATATGGCTGTATCCATTGGAACGCAGTGAAGCTTGTATTTAAATATTTGAAAGAAAACGGAATTTTGAATTGATGTGTGAGAGAAACGACGAAAATGACGTTTTTATCGGCTATGCGATGCTGACTATGCAGGAGATCAGGACACTAGAGAATCTACAACCGGCTATGTCTTCAAAATTGTGCAGTGATCCAGTTCCCTGGAATTATCAGCGACTAAAATCAGTCTCTCTCTCCACGATAGAGGCTGAGTACGTGGCAGCATCAAGTGCATCGAAAGAAGTGATGTGGTCAAGGCAATTCTCATCTGAAATCGGTGAAAACCTAACAAGTTTGACTACATTGTTTTTACTTTATTGACAACCAAAGTGCTATCAAGTTGATGAAGAATCCTGCGTTTCACAAACGTACGAAACACATCGATGTGGCATATAATTTTGTGCGATAGAAATTGGTGTGCTTGATGTACGTGTATTGTGTGTACGTTCCTACCTCAGAGCAACTAGATGACATTTCACTAATGTGCTACCAAAACCTGCGTATCAAAAGATTCGCTCTTTGCTTGGTATGCGCGCTTTGTAAGTAACTTAGATATTTCAAATTTTTTTTCTGTGTTTGTAAACTATAAGATTCATTTTTCACTTGAATTACACAATCTTAAACGATTTCGCTAAGATTCAGATTTTAATTTCTTTTGAGTGTTACATGCACGACAAGTTAATATTCCATAACGATCTTTAATAAAAAGTATTTTTCTATTTAGTCCTCGTTTTTATTAATTACCATTTACAAATCCAGTGAAAAAATCTATACATAAAGTTTCTTTCTGAATACAATACATCCATTCAATATTTTTCTATGCAATTCGCCGTAACAAATTTGTTAAATTTGTGTTTCAATTTTTAAAAGATTTTGAGATCTTGTCTGGCAAATCAATTAATCAGTGCCTAAGTCGACTAATGTGCACGATTCTTGGGGAGGTTTATATTTGAATTTTGACGTTTTCTTTTCCTGGAATTTCTAATACTTTGAATGTCCTGAATATTGATTGTTGAGTTTCTTAATTTTTTCTCCTGCAAATGAAAATACTTTGTCTCCTACTTTAAATTCTATAGTATACAGTCATCATACTTTTGCAATTTTTCTTCTTCTGGTGGGGACTCACTGGAAGGTAATTGAACTAGTTTTCCGGAAACTAAATCATACAGGGTACATTTATTTGCTTCATGAACGCTGGTATTATAAAAAATGTGGCTAATTCTAACCAATCATCCCATTCTGCGTTTTTCTCTTTAAATGGTTTCAAATATTCCGCAAATGCGTCTGCTATTGCGCTGGCTTGATGCTTTGGAAGGCACAAGCTATACACAATTTTGTAAAGTTATCTTGAATTGTTAATATATATTCATTTTATTTTCCAGTTTTTGGTACTTTTTCTACGATATCCAATAATATCTCTTCAAATGCGATTGTTAGGGAGTCGGTTATGTGTATAGGATTTTTATTTTTAACGTGGACTAATTTTTTAAGCTGACTTTGTAAAAAAAGTTCAATATATTTTTGTGTGTCTGCTCTCATGTTTTCTCAGAAAAAATGTTAACTTTTCTACCCGGCGGACACTGTTATATAACTGTGATGTCACAGTTCTAGAACAGAGAGGAACAGGCTCTGTAACTGGTTAAGAACACGGTTAGACCAGAGGACGAGTAATGTCGTCCCTAAGTAGATTTAGCACTTCTGAAACGCCGTTACAGAACCATGTTCTGTCAGAGATCTTTACCAATTCTGGAACAACATTATATGTCAAAAAATATTTTTAGAACAATTTAGGCACAGGGTTAGAGAGTAAGTATGTTCTGTAATAGTGCCGCAACACATGTGTAACAGCGTTACAATGTCAATCGGTTCTGTGGTCGATCTGTAACATTTATGGGATAGCGTTATATTTCAAAAAGGATTTTTAGAACAAGTTAGAAACAGGGTTATAGAGTTACAAGGATATGTCACCGTTATGTAACAAATATTGAACTCAAATACGTAACAAATATGGAACAGCAGACATAATCCCTCAAATATGTTAATAATATTAAACGTAAATATATTTATCTTATTTTTATTAAATTTTACTACTTTTTCTTCATAATTTGATTTGATTTATTTATTTTATTTTTGGAAAGCACATTAATTAACTGTTTTAATTAACTTCAATTAAATTATCTCCATGTATAGAGCATTGGTAAGCTATTGGCCTAAACAAAATATATTTTATCACAATCTTTTAATTTATATTTGAATTTTAATCGTGCATTTTCCTTTATGTGCGCCGCATTCGGTGCCGCTCGCCTACGTAAATAGTCCTGTGTTTACTGTGTAGATTAATTAAATATGTAAAAGATGCGAATTTATTGATGTATTTACCAGTAATCACGCTCCGCACGTGAGTGGTGCGATAAGCGACTGGGTCCAGCACGTGGTTGATGAGACTGATAAATTCGCGACGCTAGGCTATATCGCCGCAGATAAGCATAATTTTCCAAGTCCCACGGATTAATGTAGTGTCGAATGTCACCGGAACTGTCACCCGAAGAGCGTTGTGAGTCCACTTTTAAAAGTTTTACCATTTATTTTTGTAATCTGTATGTATTCTTATTATTACAGTCGTCCCTTCTACATTCACATTGCACGAAATTTTAAGAAAAATCAACGTTTCGATTTAATATAAATATTTCTTAAATCAACTTTTTCTCGCAGATACTTTCCTTAGTATTAGTTTCTTCATTCTTTAAAAATAATTTTGGTCACGTGTTTAAATAATTTGATAGATCAACTGATGATTTGATTGAGGCGGCGCCAAATATCGATTTCGCGTTTCCCGCATCGGGATTGCTTTCTCTTCTGCACTTTTCGAGTTCTCCGAGACCTCTGCCATTCACTGCGAGTGAAACGAAAAGAGGTTCGCACCTATTCCCCAACATGTGAGCGCGCAAAAGGCGTTTTTGGGGATAGATCGCTGATTACACTCTGTTATTATCATTATACCATTAAGCAATATCCATTTCGGGGTAAGCGTGACGCACTCAGTGAGGAAGGGAATTGTACGAGGCGGTATAGGGAGGGGGGGGGGGCAATAGATTTTTAGATTGATCTAGAATTCCCATGTTGTTCATTTAAATAACGCGTTCGTTCCGCAACACTGCTCTGAATCAGGTCGCTGGTCGATCTCTCTATCAATCACCCCAGGCGCAGTTTGACAAAGTCACCATGTAAAGCTTTCCACTCGGGCCTATCAGTATCCAAGATCTTTCGCTATAAGCGTTATTCACTCCACTGAAACTCTTCATCATGAATTTCTTATAAATTATTTGTCGCCACACTTTTCTGTCCTGGCAAGTTCTTTAGCTTCCTTCACGTCCATGCCTTTCCTCCTCAGATAGCAATTTTCCGGCATACGAACCGCACAGTGCCGGCAAGCATAATTGTTATCTAGGTGATGCAAGCTCTTGCGTTTCTATAGCTTTTTATATCCCTTCAAATTAGAGTCTGATTCACACATTCTAACCATTCTTTCCTCGGCCTGCCTCTGGGTACGCTGCCATTTATTTTACCTCGATATACTTGTTTCGTCAGTCGTTCATCTTTCATTCTCTCAACATGCCCAATAGCCCAATCATTTTAGACTTTTGTCACCGGAAAAACCGCGGGCTGAGATTTTTTGACGCAGCTAAGTGTCCCCCGCGAAGCAGATAAAGAAATCACAAAATTGTCCAAGAAATAATTACCGGAAGTGTCCGCCATCTTGGATTTTGTTTTTTCGTGGATTTGCACGCGTATTTTGCATTTCTCGATGAAAAAGGTGAGTAACAAATTTATATAGAATTTGATTCTCCGTGCAGATCACGGTCGGGAACGCTCTCAACGCCGAGGTGTGGGAGAACTCGCGCTATTGGATATGCGTTACCGGCAAAGCCCGAAGTGGCGGCAAACCTAAGTTTGGCTAGGCAATGCGCGTATTGCGGATACGTTTTAGGTAATGTCCGAAATACTCTGTGATTTCGGGCTTTGCCTGGCATGAATTCACGCAAACATAGGTGTTCCAAATGTGACATAGGCAAAGTTACAACAACAACAAAAATTCGCTTCGAATTGTCAAGCTTACGAATCCTACGATATCAAAAGTTTGTGAATACTAGAACGAAATTGTTGCTTTCTCAGTACGTTTCTCAAATCAAGGTTTCTATTATTATCTTGACGTGTGAATAACACATCAGAGAGCGTGCTACAGTCGACAAGAGTTCGCATGTGATAATATAATCTTCATTTAAAATGAACGAAACCGAAACTGTATATGACTCTTCTCACAATGTGAGTGAGATGATGCTCAAGGAAAAATGTATGGATAAGTTGAAAGACATGAAGAAATCATAAAATCCACATTTGATTCAAACCGAAAAAATTTTAATTCTAATTGGCGTAGTTTTAAAAAGATTTCATATGGTTTTTATAAAATAGGAATGAAAACCGAAATAATTTCTTCATTGTACTCCAAAAATCTGTTACAAGAATGTAAATTGAATTTTTTGAAAATTGACGATATACCAAATACTTTCTTATCATTACAAAAAATGAGTAGTGAGAACTCTGTGCTTGGTGGGCTAGATTTTTAATGATTTAATTGTGTGAAAAAGTGTACGTCAAAGTCGTGCAAGTGCAAGAAGGCGAAATTGCATTTGTAATTTTTAGAACATAACCATATATATGTATATACGTACACTGATACAATTCTGCATACTTACGTTGCCTACAACATATTTGGCACATCTTACATTGCCTACACTAAAGCAGGGTAAAGTTGCTTCCAAATTTGAAAACTGAGTCCCCTACAACTTGGCTATTTAAATGTGCCACTTATTTTCAATACAAATAGTCAAAAAGTGGAAAAAACTGCGCCACTTTTCTAATTTTCCACACTTTTTGCTTATTGTTAGCGACTAATATTGAAAAAAATATCGTTCAGATAAGAATTGTAGAAAATCGAATTCTCCATAAATTTGTTACTTACCTTTTCCATCGAGAAATGCAAAATACGCGTGCAAATAGACGAAAACGCAAAATCCAAGATAGCAGACACTTCCTGTAATTATTTTTTAGGCAATTTTGTGATTTCTTCATCTGTTTCGCGGGGGACACTTAACTGCGTCAAAAAATCTCAGCCCGCACTTTTTCTGTTTTTTATATCGAATTTGATCTAAAGACATTGGGCTATACGCCAAGGGAAAGGGGAGCGACGGTGTACGTCGTCTACCGAGTGCGAGGCCCCGGTCTTCCTAGTCAAGCCTTGACAGACTCAAGAAGTATCTGTGCTCTCCAGCCCTTTTTATTGAGAACTAACGTAATAAAGGTCGACCTCGCCGTAGAGCGACAGTATTTTAAAATTGAAGTCTGCAGTTCACTTTTAAGGAATTATGCTTTTCGCGCGCAGGTTCTTCAGAAGGTTTACGACGTACTTCAATTCAGCCACCTCGGGAATGAAATGTCATATCAGAGAGCGGCCTTAACCTATTTTCGGATCGGTATATTCCGTAATATCGTTAACTACGTGGGTAAGTATAATACCTGCCAAAAGACGACAGAAAAATACCTGGCTACCACTGGGCTAATGAGAAAGAGAGTGGTTGACCAACCGCAGTCACTAGTTTCCGCAGATTGCATAAGCCCTCATACTCATACTGAGGCCGGAAATTCATACATCGTGGTCTCTCATGATTATTTCTCCAAGTGGGTAGAGTGTAAAGCACTACGAGCGGCAAACGCCGAAATTGTTAGCGCGGTCCTAGACGACCTGATTATCTCGCGTTGGGGAAAACCGAGGGTCATCCATACATATAATGGAATGGAATTCGTGAACAAAGTTATGAAAAAAGTCACTTGGTTATACCAAATTCACCTCTCAATCCCCTTCCCCCCTCTACCACCAGCAAGATAATCCAACAGAGCGGCTGAATCGCATTACAAAGATCATTATCCGGTCCTTTGTCGATCAAAACCAGCAGGGTTGGTTCGTAAACCTACATGAGTTCAGGTTTGCGTACGATACTGCTATTAATAGTACAACCTGAGACAGACCGGCATTACTGAATTTTGAGCGAAAGCCGCGTCCTAATGTTAATCTTGAGCGCGAGGAAGAAGGTGTAGTCGATATGCCGGAGGCCTATAGGGAAAAATGGATCGAACGAATGGAGTGGCTTTGCGAATTGCAAGACTTGGTGAACCTTCACCTAGAAGTGGCATTCGTTAAGCAAACGCGTCACTTCAATGAATCGCGTAAAGATTTTTGCTATGAGGTAGGTGATCGAGTTCCCAAGTGTCTAACTCTAAGCTCTCATGAAACAGAAAAATATTACAGTCAAGCTAGGAAGGAGCTTCCACGGCCCGTTCCCAATAATTAAGGCACGTTCTCCCCTAGTGTACGAGGTGGCGAACGAAAACGGACGATCTCTCGGTACGTTCCATGTTAAAGACCTGAAACCCTATCTTCACTGCTAAGCCCTCAATAATCACTCCCATGAACCACCTCTAACACACGTTTTTGGTTTGATTATCTTTTGTCTAAGAGCGTCCCACACGTTCCTTTTTTCATTTTGTGTTTATCGGTGTACTGAGAGTTCCTGGGGTATATATGTATATATTTTCTGGAGAAGGTTTCTCACCTGTTCTTTTTTTTTGAGCCTGAGGATGGTTTACGCAGAAAACTTTTTCTTTGTTTTCATCATTAGACACCGTAGTCCAGGCATTGTTTCTATAGTTGTAGATTTGAGGCATGACATAGCCGCTTTTGTATAACATTCAGAAATGATTATCACTCTTCTTTTTATAATTTTCCCTGTAGGAAGCTGATCGTCCGCTCGCAGAGACTTAAAGACTTAAAGAGCCGTTTCCGCAGGGCAGCGGTATTGACACATTATTAACAAACCCCATAGGCATCTTCTAGTGGGGGGGGGGGAGGGGTGACGTGAATTTTTCCAACTGAAACTTCTGTAAACGGCTCCTCTTCCCTTAACTAATACCCTTATTTGAAAAGGCTTGACAGGAAGCAACTTAGACTAAGTTTTCAGTTAAACACGATCAGAAATTCAAGGGCAAGTCACAGATGATTCGAGGTTAAACTGATGTTTCTTTCTCATGATTTATCTGAAAAACGAAGCTCGTCCGAAATACTGCGAGGTCAGCCTACCAACCAGCATTCAGCCCATATGTCGAAAAGGATTCATGACCGTGCCAGTTCGAATTACGCGCCAGGCATCAACTCCGATGCCATGGGCCACATCTAGCGGCTGCCTATCTTAAAGAAGCAAGACGCATGTGTTAACATGAGGGGATCAGTCGGTTCAACCTGTGAACGCGGGAAAGCGTTACAAGTAGTCCGCCGGTACTCCTACGCCAAGGAAGAAGGGAGCGATTGTGTCCGTTGGCTTTCGAGCGAGAGGCCCAGTGTTGCCAGATCAGGAGTTTTGCTCCTGAATTCAGGAGTGTTTTGGGCCGTGAGGAGTTTTTTGAGGAGTAGAAATTATTCAGGAGTTTTTTCAGGAGAAAATCTTGATCTTCGGGAGTTTTCAGGGATACTGGGAAAATAAAATTTTAAGCTGTAAAGATTTGAGACAGTTGCAACAGTATATAAGATATATATATATATATTATACACACACACATATATATGCAAAAACAGTTCAGCAGTAAATTCAGGAGTATTTTTATTGCATCAGAAGTTTTCAGGGGGGGGATACTAGTGAATTCAGGAGGAACTAGAGAAACCCATCTTGCAACACTGGATGGGACGCGGTCTTTTGAGTCAAGCCTTGACAGAGTCAAGAGGTATCTCTGCTTTCCGGCCCTTTGCATTGGGAATTGAGGGACTTTATGAGGATTTTGTATTTTTTTACCAGTATTGGAACTGCAGGTCGACCTCACCGTAGAGCGGCAGTATCTCTCGGTGAACGGTTCATCGTTCATTAGAAGTCCTTTGTCACAGTGACCGGACGCCAGTATTTTAAAATTAAAGTTGACCATTTCTTTTGATGAATTATGTTTTCCATATATTCTTGACATCTGAAGGAGTGTTAAAAATTAGTTAAATATCGTAAATAACTCACTTGCCCGGAATTCACTTGCACCGTCATTGGAGTGGCAGTTTTTTTGTTTCAATTTAGCATAGAGAGCGGTAACTTGTTTTTTTACTGAGCCTTCTGAGCTGGGCAGAGAGCGAGGGGCGAGCAGCCAAATCCATAGGATTTGTATGGACAGGTCGAAGAAAAAAAATGTCGCTATATTTCCTGTTCAAGTTTTCCCGGCTATAGCCAGGAAACGGCATATAAAATATAGTTGTACCATTTATGCATTTCTATCGGTGTTGAAGCAGACAATTGTATTTTGATGAGGGTGTTTCTTGTTCACTTGTTTTGCAATGAATTTCGTGATTCTTGTACAAAAAACCAAAAATAGAATGACCTCCAAATTTTAGCCACATCGGTAAAACCGTTTAATTTGCGTAACTTTTCAGATTTTAGGGTTTCGTAGACCCATGCGAAAGGGTCAGACAGAATTGAATAGAATTAGACTCGCATATAATCAGATATGATCCTATAGAAGCTGGTAGAAACAGGTACAAAAGGGATCAGATATAATCGTATAGGAGAGGATACAATGTAATGAAGTCGGATAGTATCGAATTGAGTAAGATACGATAGGACCGAAATAAAGCGGATATAATTAAGTAGAAGCATATAGATTTGCTAAGGCTCAGATATGACCAGATAGAATGTGATAGGATAGGATACTATCGGATCGGATAGGGTACGATGGAATAGAATAGGATACATTTTTTCCAACAATTTGGGTGAAAATTTTCATTTTCGGTATTTATTAACGAAGAATGAATAAAGACTGTAAAAAATATAATAAATTATTGTAAAGGGTGGATAGGAAAATGCAAAATTTTCAGTGAAATATGAATATGGATATATGTTTTTCCAATTTTGTTACTTTTAGGAAGTAATAAATAACATTTTTAGAAACGAAAAAAAACTTGTTATTTCTTCACGATTCTTTCAGACATTATTGTTCGAAATCTTATTCAAATATTATTTGTAACGTTTCGATAGCGGACCGCTATCTTCATCAGGCAACTTAATCTGTTAAGGGCAATGATATATGTCCTTTTCATAATTAACAATAATATCTGGCTGTTTGACGAACATTAGCCAAATTTGGAGTTCCTATAAAAGAGCGAGATGATTCGCTTATCTTCTTGTTGGTTAGAAGGCATTACAATATTTTGGAGTCGATTAGTATATGGTTTTTGTGATAACGTGTGATAACACACAATGATATTATAATATAATGAACAATAAAGTCTGAAAGAGTTATCAAGAAATTAAACAAGTTTAATTTTTTCCGTTTTTTAACATTTTATTTAGAATGTTGAAAAAGCCAAGATTGAGGTCAAAAGAACATTCTCAAAAACACTTAATTTCTGCTGTTTTTAATGGATGTTGTTAAACTTTGCTATAACAAGAAGAGTGACATTAGAAAGCATACAATGATCCCAAATGTCCAAAATTTTGAAAAGATCCAAGCTGGCGATCAATTGAAAATTTTGAAAAATCTCATTTTGCAGTTTCCAATGTAATAGTTGTAAACTTTGATAGAAAAAACCAGCGTGGCTTAGAAAGCATTCAAGAATCCGTTTAGGACTGGGAATTTTCGTAAAATAATATTATCTTGCATGGAACAGACAATTTTTGACACGAAACAGGAATTTTGGAATATAGTTCAAATTCTGATACAAAAGAAGAGTATTTAAAACAATTTTAGTTAAAGTTCAGAATCATAAATATTTTAAAATATTTATCTGGTCCACATCATCATTGTAATTATATTACCCAAAACTTATCTCTGATTCCAATTATAGGTATATTTTATTATTATATTTACCAATAGAATTCAGGATAACCGTCAAGGATAACACGTGAGTAGAGACAATCCTCATCTTTTGGAATTAGAAGAAAAACTGATTCCTGTAGTAGTGACGAATTTAATTCGCAATGTAGCTGATGAATATTCTAGTGCTTTATCGGATTCTATAATTATATAGTCGTTATCTCTTGGATTGTAGGCATTGAAATCATCCTCATCAGATATTTACATTCCATGAGAGTCAGTTTCAGGAGATAAAATGTACTTGCTAAATTCGCTATAACTGATATCACAATTTCTATAACCTTTTATGTTTCAGCAAAATTCTTCATTTACACGGGAGAAGTACAGGATATCTACCTGAAGGATGATTATAAATTTCCATTTTTCTCCCAGTGAATTTGAAAAAGGTTAAAAGGTTTGGATAATTTTGATCGATTTTTACGGGTTTCAAAAGAATTCTAGAATTTGTTAAACATTCGAAAGATTTCTTATTCGTAACAGCGAATCTGGTCCAAGTCCAGTTATAATTCTTCACAGCGATTTCCTCCTCCTAAATGAGAATGAGAATTATTAACGGAAATGTCCTGTTTCAAGTCAGAATTATATTTATTTATAATATTTTCAAATGTCATTTCAGAATATAAATGCCAATTCCTGCAACTTGGAAGAGAGAAGTTTCAAATTCAGGCGAATTCTTACTTGAAAAAAAATTATTAATCCCTTTACTGTGTAGATCGAAAATCAGAAAGTGGGCTCAAAATGGTTGGAACGTTTTACTGGATGGATTTCATTGAAAATTGGTACTGAGGGGTTACTTGGGTCGCTGAATACGAATTTAGGGTCAAAATTCAAAATTTCAAAATGGCTGATTTATTCTGGCGAGCAAAAATTGTGAAAAATCCTATAAGTTTGCAGATTGGGATGAAATTTGGCCCCCGGGAGTTATTTGGGGCGCTGAATACGAATTCAAGGTCACAATTCGAGTATTCAAAATTTGACCCCATATCCATTTTTTGGCATGTAAAGATCTCTATAGTACCAATTTTCATCTAAATCCGGCAACTCATTAGATTCTTCAAAACTTTTGATCGTCATATTGGAGCGGCTATTTTGAATTTGGGAATTCTGATGTCAGATTCGGATTCAGAGTGTCAAAAAGCCTTTGTATAGCAAGTTGCAAAATAATAATTCAAATAGTATAAACCTATTCATTTTACATGACGTATGTTACGTCAAACGCACTCTTGGCCAGTTTTTTTTACGCAATATGCGTCATGCACTGTCATCGGGTTAAAGCATTCTGATTTTGGACAAGAAATTCTAAGTATTTAACGAATTCTGAATAGGATCAGAGATGATTCTTTTCTAAACTTGTTCATGGGCGAACCCGTTTTTACTTTATAGCCACGGACTAAGTCAAGTATATAATAATCGATAAAATGAAGATAATAATAATCATTAATCATCCCAGACTAGGATCAGGGATAATTATTTTTTTTCTTTAAACTTGTTCTCGGGTGATCCCGGTTTTTCATCATAGCCACGGACTAAGTCAAGTGACTGATGAAAATAGTATATTATAAGTTAATTTGATACGGTGTCCGAAACCTCGGCGATAATGTTGTAGATACAAAATCACAGATATGGTGTAGTTTATAGTTCGTATTTCACCACTGTTATCCTTACACAGTGGCCGCGAGCGTTGGAGGTGACAACAGTCACCTATGGATGCTTTCTAAGAGCTACTTATTTGTAAGTGAGAAGTTGTAGGCTCCAGAAGCTACGACCGTGGTTCCTTAAAGTCTGAGAAGGTAAGCAAGAGCGGGGAAATTACGCGAGACGACATCGTGCAACACTGTTCCTTAGAGTCAGTTCTATAGCCTGATGCTGCAAGCTGGAATCTTGTAGTTAGCTAAAAAATGAATCTTTCATACCTCCAAGACAGCCGATTATGAGAACTACCAGATGGACTTTGTAGCCTTGGTACAGCCTGCTCAGCTGGAAATGAATCGCTTGATATTTCGCCCGGTTTTCTCCCGCCTTTGCCGTGATATTACCATTGGTTGTTGCCGAGAATCTTGGAGGACAATATGAGGCATCGTGGCACTGACACGTTGAGTGGTGGAGAATGAGAAATTCTGGTAGATCTTACACTGATCATTCTCCCCAATGGACTCGAGCTCCCCCTGGGCGTATAACAAGACGCGCAATAGAACAACACCAAAGAAGTGCTTATATTATAACATAACACTTTTAGAGCCGCATTGTATCTCTATATGTACCCGTCACGTGCATACTATGTGCATAAATTAAATACATGTGCAAGTGTTTCTGGCTCTTGCTTGTACCCTCGGCAGTTGATATCGCCTATAGGTACATTCATTATATGCTCGCGCTAGACGAAGGAGTCTATAACGCCGTCTTGACAGGGAAAAAAAAAATCCCTCAGTCTCCGATCTCAATACAGCATGCTTGAGAAACATGTTTGACAGACCCATCGAGAGATCTTCTCTACATATGATTCCGCAGAATATACCATGATAGGGCTTGTCAGCATGTTCTCTTAGTAGAAGTGTATGTTCTGCTTCCTGTACACGACTTTCAAGTACTAAAGGTATTAGTGATGCTAGGCCATGTGTAGTGTCACTGGAATTAAACGGAAGGATAAGCTCCTCTGCGGCCCTATCTGCGGCACGGTATAGAAACGCCGCAGCATTGACGACTTCATGTTGGTGTACGAGTCGCATAAGATGATCTGCATTATTCAGAACCGAGCAGGCTATAGCCAGAACCGTTTTTCGATGGAGACACTCCAAGCTTGGCAAGCCTTTACCCCCTTTATCTCGAGGAAGGTATATTCCAGGTACGGAAGATCTGGGATGATGATTGCGATGGATTGTCGTCATCTTTCCTATGCTTCGGCCAAGTTGCTTCAACTCATCGACGTTCCATTTTACTGCACCAAACTTGTGGAGCAGTATAGGAACGGCCAGCATATTGGTCGCCTGGATCTTATTCTTTCCAGGTAATTCAGAAGCCCAAATTTTTCTGAGAATTTGGCGATATCGTTTTTCGAAGGCAGTTTTTAACACACGCACATTTTGGGTTTTCGCTTGCAGTATTCCAAGATCAGAATCCACTTTATCCACTTTACTCGCCATTCGAGGCGCTGTTTCGCTGTTGAAAGATATATTTTTTTTGCGTCCAGTTCTGCTTGATGCTCAACAGCTTACACTTGTTCAGCGTGTGATTTGCTTTCCTCAAGTTTTAAGCAAGTTCTCTAACTATTGGAGTGAAGTTTTTATTTGATGTTGTGTAGCTCATCACGCACTGAGTATTTGATGCATGCCTTCTCGACGTTTGAATGTTAAACTGAAACTGTGCAATACGCTTGCGAGTCTTACTCAGGCGTACTGAAGTATCGTTACTTTTACTGTCACCAAGCAGGGAGACCGCCTTCTCGTAAACTACACAGTTCAGATTCCAGAGATTAACGCCTTCAGGAAGAAAATCAGGGAGAGCAGTATTAGCTTCAGATAATTTGTCCATCCTGAGAAAGACTTTTTGGTGGATCGATCTCCTACTTCTCATGTTGCCATTATTGACTTTCTGCAAAGGTGGTCTTTCTGGAACGGGTGGTACGTTCGCTGAAGGATGTTGCTTTTCTTCTTGCTGAGAAAGAGCTTCACATCCGTGTTTGAAAAAAAAGGATACCTGATCTCCCAAATAGTGACACGTTTTATGAGCATATTCCGTGTGCATATTAACCCGATGGTAATGTAACCTCTACATGAATCCTCTTCGCGCCGGTGAGCTTCTTTGCCAACAGGTAAGGATGTCTCTTCTGAGCTGGTCCGACCACTTAAATCAATGTTTTCACGTTTGTCCGGGGCCATTGACTGGTCATCCCTTCGGTTCGGTCCTATTGCCAATCACAACTAAACCATGGCCTCTATCCGAGAGAGCCCTATTGTGGGTGGCCCTGCTCGATACTGATGACGTAACCGCATAATTTGTTGCATTGGGGAGCTAGCCCTATGCAACGTGGCTGACTGCAAGAGCCAGAGCTCTAGGGCACCCTAATGATCATGGATCTTGTACAAATTGTAGCTTCGATTGATATCAATGTCTAATAGGATTTTGAGCTAGACCAGCCATTTACAAGACGTTTTTTTCAGTTTGGAGATTTCAAAAAAAACTTCACATTGTTTATATACACCACAATATGATATCTCGTGTATTTGTTCGCGCCTTTGGGATGCATCGATTATCCAAAGGAACTTTCATGACCAATGTACCATAACCTACCAATATTGCTTTCAATTGTCCAACAAAATTATTCACATACCTTGTTTATAAGAGGACTTTTTTTATGTTTGGAATGTAACAGTACTGTATTTGATGTAATTTTTTGTGTTTCTGAGACTTGTTGATCAATCTATCAAAGAAATTTCTATGACCATTCTTGATCAATCAGTAGCGACTTAGAAAGTTTACAAAAAATGTTTACACTGTTTATATGAAGAAAATTTTTTTTAGTTTGGGATATAAAAATATCGTAAGTTGAAAAGTTGTTTATTGTAATATAACACATTGATTGACATTTTGATGGGCTCTGTGATTTTCTGAAAAGACAGATTTTCTGCAAGTCAGAAGCATAAAGCTAAAAAATATCGAAAGTCTCAATTTTGTCTTTTGTCAGAGAAATCCTTGCCTCTATAAGAAAGCACATTTATTTGATATCTGTGAGGAAGCAGAGTGCTTATAAAAATAAGCACAAATGATGATTGCACCCATAGTGAATACATTCATAGTACTTTGCAGCGGTATAAGAAATTGCTTTGGCTGTTTTAGTTGAAGGCAGGTGAAACGGAGTTCGTTAAATATACTAGGGTTTTTTTGGTTGTTGAATATTATTATATGAATAAAGATAGGCACGAGAGTCTTGAAAAGGTGGTTAGGGTGAATTTTTTTGATTGAAATGTTTTTTTATTAGGGGTAGGTGATAGTGTCATGGGTTGTTTTCAGGGTAATCATTTTTTTATTTTAACTGAGCTAAAAAATAGCTCAAACCTATGATAAACGTTTTTTTGTACTTATTCCCTAAGCTTGGCTTTAGGGTTAATTTTTTATTGTTAGGGCTGATTTTGTGTAATAATTTTGAATGGTTTTAGAGCTTCAAAATAGCCTGAAATTCTAATATGCTTGTGTTTGGGCTGGTGCAGATTTGAAGAGCCATAAGAAAGCCAATAATTTTGGTAAATTTCAAACATTCAACAATTCAACAAAAGAGTTGAAGTTTAAAATAAAAAGTTAAACTCATCCATAGAGTAGATAACCTATAAATATTCCAGATAATATATTGGAATAGTCTAGGAAATCCGTTTTTATTGGAGATACATTTCCGAAAAATATTGTGACATGTACAAATTTTGTGCGCAACGGTACCAAATCATTTCATATGTGAAAAAAATTAATATACCAGAGTCGAAAACTTACGAATTTTACTTTCCATTTCGTCATAATTCGGATAAGAGTAAATTATGATTAAATTGACTCTATGTTGATACAATATGTACATATAATATCCTGTATCGTCGTTATCTCGTCAAGTATAGGCGTTAAGCTTCTCCCTTTTAGATATTAACATTTCAATAGAGTTTGCTTCATGAGAAAAAAATATAATGACTATATTCATTAAAACTGATAATAAAATTTATTTGATCTTTCGCATTTCAGCGAAACCTGTCTTTTACTTGGAAAGCTTCTGAATAGTGCCTACTATACAAGTAAATCAACTTATATGAATAGATTTAATTGTTTCACGATGAATCATTATAATACATTAAAAGGAGTTGTTTCAAGTTTCAATCGTGTACAGAACAACGAATCTTGCTGACGTATCGTGAACATTGGCAGTTCACTTCTCCAGGGCTACCGTGCGAAAAACATCAGTTTGAAAAGTATTGCCTCGCATTCACGAGATGTTCTCTGGAAATCTGCTTTTCGAAAACCTCGTGTTCAATGTGCAACACTTTTGAATACGTTTGAATATTTCGTTTTTTGTAGGGCAACCTGAAACAACGATGCCAGTGATTGGCTACATAAATTTAATTTATGCACATTTTTCAAGTCAAATAAATAATATTGTACAAACCTTAAAGTCTGTCCCTCGATTTTACTCATTTCAAACGTCATTACTGTACGTCTTTTTTTATAGTAAAATATTGTAGTTACAATTGAGTAATAAATACAGAAATATGAAGCGTTTTGTTTATTACAAGATTCTATCAAATTAAAATAAAAATATTAACTCTTTTTTTTGTGAATCCAATATTAAAACTGAAAAGTGCGTTTTGGCAACAAAAACATCATTACCGTACGTGAGTTAAAACCCAGTTTCGGAGTGAACAAAAATTACAAAAATCATTCCGTTACTTGCTCAGCGGTGTTTTCTTTCATAAGTAGGTGACTTTTTATGATTAAAATCTGTGTTTTTTTAATATAAATATTAAAACAGGCTAAACTTCATCAATTTTCTCACATCATTCCCGTACGGTACAATAGAAAAGTGTACGACTGCTTATATGAGCCGGTTTGTTTTCTGTTTCCTGACCTCTATTTATTAATATACAGATCCCAAGAATTGAGCTAAATAAGTTAATTAGGAAGAAAGAGATGTGTTAGAAATTATATTACAGCACAGGTAGGTAGATTTGTTATTGATAATATACTGTATACTTTATGTTATTGTTATTCACAATTGTGACAAATTAATGAGTTTTGTAGGTTTCAAATTTTATATGTAGCCAGTCTCAGTCGTTTCAATAAAAAGTAGAATTTCTCTTGAAATGAAAAAAAATAATAATCTACAATAGTTGAATATTTCGTTTTTCCTAAATGGCATGCGTTACAGTATTCGCTTTTGAACTTTTTGAAAGCTAATGCTCTCTTTCATCAAACTCCCAACTCCAAATCCACTTTCCGTATTTCATGTAAGAATTTCATTATTATTTCTTATTTTCAAAACTGCCCCTTTTGGATTTCAAATTGAAAGCTATATCTAAATTGCGAACAAAGCGAGCCTAGGGTGAAATCATTTTGTTAAATAACATTTTTAATAAAAACATTTATTCTGAAGAGAAATTTATGTAGAATTGCAATAACTTAACGAGAAAGATTTACAAATTGAAAAGTGTTTTATGCCAAGAAACAAATTTTTAAAAGTATGAGATCTCATAAATGAAATGACTTTGAATTTTTCAACTTTTTTATCAAAACTTCAGCTTATGGAACAATGGAAGGAAAACATTGTACAATTATGCTGATAATTGTTTCTGGTTCTATACAAATTTACTTTCAAAATGAGTCCAAGAACATTAAAAAATGTTTTTTTATTTCTGATTTTATTTAAAATTTGAGAAAACATTACAGTTTTGACTATTTTTGTAATGGCTTTAAAAAATGTGAAAATTACTTCATCCAGAGCTCATTTTATTCATAAGTTAGACATCTTTTAACCTATTTGGATGAAAAATTTGAATTCATGAATTAAGAACATTATCAGTTCAAAATTAACAAACATTTTGAATGTTATAAAATAGCTGTCTACGTACTAATTGGCAGTAGTGTGTATGTAAGCATGCAAAATAATTTTTTTTTAAGTTTTCGAAATATTTCGGCACTGTTCTAATGTTAGTGGACAAAAGGAATGACATTAATTTTTTTAAATAAAAATGTTCACATTCTTAATATACTGAGAATTTGAAAAGAGATTTATATTTATGAATATGTTCGTCAGCTATCTCACCCCTTTTAAAAATAGTTTTTGAAATTGAGGAAAAATTTAAGAAGGAAAGTATCAGGTATTATTCATTTTATTATTATTTACATTTAATTTTGTACAATAAATTTGACTAATTCAGAGTTAATATATTTTATCTGGAATAAGTTGGAAGCTATATAAATTATGAATAAAACAAGCCCAAGATAAAATCATTTTTTTAAAGCTATTGCAAAACTACTTTAAATTGTAATGTTTACCTCAATTTTAAATAACATCTGAAATAAAAAACATTTTTTGAAGTCCTCATAATCAGTTTGAAGGTAAAATTCTATATTTTATTAATAATTAATTAATTATATTAATATTAATTATTCAAATTATTAATAATTATTAACTAGAATAATTAATTAATAATTAATAATAATTGCTATAAATTAAATACAAGCAAAATTTTACAAATTTTTTCTTGAATCGTGCTCAAAGTTGAAGTCAGTTAATCTAGGAACACACAGTTGGGAAAAATTTTAATATTTTTTCAGCTGAGAAACAATTTTTTCAATTTATACAATAAATAATCATGTATTTTCTATTATAAAAAATCTTTAAAACATATATTCATCTGATTTCCATTATTATTGTCCTACAAATGAGATGACATCAAATTTTTTCAACTTTTTTGTTCCAACTTTAGCTTCTTGCAGAAGGCAAAAAAAAAAAATCTATTCAGGGGAAAAAATTTAAACTTTGAATTAGTGAAATTAACAATCCAAAATTAGTCATATACTAACTGGTGGAAGTGTTATATTCAAATAGACACAGTACTCAACATAACAAATTTTAAATGATTTTAAAAGATAGATTCAATGTTTAAAAAAATAGTCGAAACAGTAATTGTGCAATTAGCATTATTTATTTATGATTTTCTTTCGGTTTAGGAAAGAAATCTCAATTTTGATTCAATATTTATCATCGTCGACTTATTTTGTTCTTTAAAATATTATCAGCATTCTAGTTAGATAAATTGGATTATGTAATTAGTTATTTAATAAGAAAATTTTAGATTTTACTATTTTTACAAAATAATAATTTATACATTTGTAATACTCTACTTTTAGAAAATGACAATTTATTTTCAATACTTTGAGAACTTAATGAAAGCGACTGGAATTTTTGTGAATTTTCATCAATAGCTATCTCATCACAAATTTTTTACATGGTTCATAAAATTAAGGAACATAGAGACATTATTAACTATAACAAATTTTGAAAGATAAATCCAAATGCAACATTTCTAAAAATTGGTAAAACTGTAATTGTTTAATTTTAGATTCTCGAGAAAATTCAATACTATTTGTTATTTTACTTTTTATTTTACAGGATTTTACAAAATTGAACGACACATTTGAGTCAGTTCAAAAGATATTTAAGACTCTTTACCGTTTTAAAAACATTTAAAAAATATTTTATACATTTTTGAAAATCTTTCAAAGTTTTAAAATATTTTTATTCTCTTCAAAACTGTTAAAACTCCTAAATATATTTTGAACTGACTCGAATTATTCCTACATTTGTCTTAAAATCTTCCAGATTCTTTTATTTGCAAATTTTGGAAATCTTTTGAAATCTTTTGAAATAGTTTAAATTATTCTCTTAAAATAAATTTTGTGAAGTAAAAAATTATTTAAAATTTTCCCAAAAAGTTTAAGGAAATATTCTCTTGAAAGCTTTCAAAATTCTTAAACAGCTTCCACGTTTTTTGTTCTCAATTTTCAAACATCTGAATTTTGTTGAACATTTGTTGTAATAATTTTCAATTCAAAATTATTTTTGTATCTTTTTAAAAATTCTAAATATATCAGAGTTCTAAAAAATATATTAATTTTTTGTTAGAAAGTGTTGAATTCATCCAAAGAGACAATTTTTTAACAAAATAGTTGAATCATCAACCAAAAAAGATTTTTCAGTCAAGAAAAACAAATTTGAGGCAAATTATGATTTTAAGGGAAAAGTAATCTTGAATACAGAATTAAAATTTCGAAAAACTATTTATTTTTAAAGTTTCTTTTGCTTCAATGTTATATAAGTATAATTTTTCTAAGTTTTTCAAGAAAATTCAAAAAGATTTTTGAAGATTTCAGATATGTTAAAAAAGTATCAAAGGAAATTTTCAAGACATTTAATTTTTTTATTTTAGAGAACTCAAAAAAAAATTCTGTTTAAACGATATTTAGGACTTTTTAACGCTTAGAAAAATTTGAAAATATTCGGTAAATTTTCGGAATTCTTTTAAAGTTTAAAAATATTTTTAAACTATTCAAAAATTTATATATGCTTTACACTGACTCGAATTATTTCTAAAATTGTCATAAAATCTTCCATATTCGTTTTCGACAATTTTGGTAATCTTTTGTAATGTTTTAAAATCTTTTGAAATATTCTCTTAAAATTAATTAAAAATGTTTTTAAAAATCTTGTCATGTTTTCAATTGTTTTTAAAATTTTTTTAAAAAAGTTTTGCAAAATTAAAAAATTACTTTAAATTCTTTCAGATTCTTTTTTGACAGTTTTGAAAATATCATCAAAAATTTACATTTTGTTTTAAATTTGGTAAAATCTTTTTAAGCTTAAAATTATTGTTGTACCTTTTCAAAACTTCTAAAAATCTCTTAAACTTATTCGAATTTTGTCTACAATTTTTTAATCTTGCAAAATTTTTCTTTACAATTTTCTAGATTCTTTCCCAAAATTTTAGGAAATCGTTTGTAATGTTTTCAAATATTATCAAATATTTTCTTAAAATTTATTTTTCGAAATAAAAAACCAGTTTGAATTTCCCTGGAATCGCAAGAATATATTATCTTGAAAGCTTTGAAAATCCTAAAAAAGCTTTAAAATTTAATTTCGAATTCTTCAAAAATTTGAATTTTGTTTAAAATTTTACAAATTATTTTCAAATTTTTAATTATTTAAAAATCTTTTCAAAACCTTATCCTAATATCAAGGCTTGAATAATAATTAGGATATTTTAAGTTTTTGTCGTTGATTTCATTTTCCTTATCTCTTTGAATGTGTGAAAAAATTTACCAAAAATGATATGTTCTCTTTTATCAATAATGTTCAGAAACATTCAGAAATAAATTTTATCATGGGGTTATGAATAGAATCTTTTTGGCATTTTTTAAACATTTGGTCTCTTTTAGAAATAAATTTTCAAAATTAAAATTCCTCATTTGGAAATTGCGATTTACAGAATTACAGAAAATTCAAAATAACAAACTGAAAACAGCCACTTAAAGTCATATTGACTTAGTATCCACCCAATCAGGTTCTTTAAAATATAATTTGCATTCCACTTGTTCAGTTAATACATCTTTTTGGAATGGTGACTAATATGGGGGAAGTTATTGTTAAGAATGAAACCCCAACGGTATAAAGTTAAGAAAGACAGCCAATTTCCTTCTTGGGAAGTTTTTTCTTTGAACACAAAGCTTGATTCATCATCTGAAGGTTGTTCGAGGGGTTTTCTTTTTTTTTTGCCAGAGAGAAAAAAATATTTGCATCAGTTATTAGGTCCAGCGATAACCGGAACTAGGCGAAGAAAACCCCAAAGGTAAGGATAGGGAAGTGGAACAATGGCGGCAGTGGCGCGAAAGTTTCGGTTGACGATTGGCCGGCGGACCTGTTTCTTTTGTCGACAAGTTTGGTGTGCCGATAAGAAAAAAATGCGACAGAAAGGGCGGGCTTAGAGTGTCCTTTCATTGCTATGCATGGGCCTCTCTGAGGTAAGATACAATTCATTGTTCGATACCCATTGTAGCAAAAAGTGTTGGCAAAGTTCGCCAATTCGCATGGGATTTCAATAAGAAAGTAGAAGAAGTAAAAAGTAAGAAGACTCTTTTGTCAGAATGAGCAATACTCTTCTCTGTAGCGGGGATTTTATTTTAGAGTCTACTTTCGAATCCGTGAAGAGGAAACCAACTGCGCGAGGGATACTGCTGATAATGACAATAATAACGATAATGGTTTTCGTTATGGAACAAAAAGTAAAGAGACACAAAATTTTGCGAGAGGGTGAAAAAATAAGTTTTGGATTATCAGTTAGAGTGTATGCTGATAACCATATGTACAATCTACCGTATTTACCTCCATATAAGCCGCACCTTTTCTTTCATTTTCAAGAGCTCGAAATTTGGGATGGGATATGCTCTTAATTATGTGATAAAGGATTGTTTTTTAAAATACAGTAGAACCTGGATTTAGCGCCGGTTTTGGGGCTGACCTTGACTTTAAATCGAGAGACTCGGAACTATTTTCTCTCTCTCCTATTTTACCTCTCTCCTGTCTCTCTCTCTCTCTGTTTTGTCACGCCTGAGTGCATACCGCACATCCCCCTGCAAACGCCGCTCACGTATCCCCACGGCGCAGCGTCAATTCTCGGAAGAGCAAAATCCAGGGGAGCTAAATCCAGGTTTCACTGTATTCAGGGAGCGCTCCCCCCCTAGTATGAGAATACTTTAAATTAAATTCTTTAGACATTTTTTGCCTTTTGAGGACATTGATATACATTATTTTCCCCTTTTTTAAAGAATTCTTATTTTTTTCCCTGTTTTTAAGAATTTTTCCCCTTTGCTCGTTTTTATTTCGCTTAAATTTGAACTGAAAGAATAGAATCTATTAAAAAAATCCAAATATTCTTCGCTAAAGTTAATTTTTTTCGGTTGGAGGGTCTATTATTATATTTCTGGTTCGGAATTCATCGAGTTCGGTTAAAATTCTACTATTTGGTTGAAAATTCAATTATTTTGTTGAAAATGCAACTATTTTGTTAAAAAGTAATCTATTTTTGTCAAAATTCAAATACTTACTTAAAAACTGATCTAATTTGTTAAAAACTATATCATTTCGTGTTATTACGATTCATCTCTTTGGTTACAAATTTTGCTATTTAATTGTTTTGTTTCGTTTTTTATTGAAAATTAATTCTTTTATCTAAAAATTTAACTATTTCATTTCTAGTTTATTATTTATTTTTTGTATAGTTTAAAATGCAACTATTTTGGTAACAATTTATCTGTCTCTGTTCTAAATTGATGTATTTTGTTGTTAATTCACCTTTCTAAAAGAAATTAATATTCTTGGTTGAAAAATAAAATTTTGGTTGAATGTTAAACTCTTGTTTAAAAATTCATTGTTTTGTTGAAGATTCATCGTTTTGGTTTAAAATTCATCTCTTTGGCGTAAATTTAATTATTTGCTAAAATATAGTTTTTTTTTTGGTTAAGAATTAATTTTCTTTACTGAAAATGCAACTATTCGATTTTTGTTAAAAATTCATCTTTTCTGGTTAAAAATTCAGTATTTTGTTGATGATTCACCTATTTTAAAGAAATTAATCTTCTTGGTTAGGAAATAAAATGTTGGTTGAATGTTGGACTGTTTTTTTAAACTTCATTTTGTTTTGAAGATTCATCATTTTAGTTTAAAATTAATTTCTTTGGAGAAAAATTTGATTATTTTGCTGAATTCTTTTTCTTCTTTAATTTTTAAATTTTGTTAGAAAATTGATCTTTTCTGGTTGGAAATTCATGTATTTTGTTGGTGGTTCACCTTTTTCAAAGAAATTAATTTTCTTGGTTAAAAAATAAAGTTTTGGTTAAATGTTGAACTCTGTTTTGAAAATTATTTTTTGTTGTTGTAGATTCATCATTTTAGTTTAAAATTCATTTCTTTGGTAAAAAATGTAATTATTTGCTAAAAATTAGTTTTTTTTTGGTTAAGAATTAATTTTCTTCACGGAAAATGCAACTATTCGATTTTTTTTTAAATTCATCTTTTCTGGTTAAAAATTCAGTATCTTGTTGATGATTCACCCTTTTTTTAAAGGAGTTAGTCTTCTTAGTTAGAAAATAAAATGTTGGTTGAATGTTGAACTCTTTTTTGAAACTTGTTTTTTTTTTGAAGATTCACCATTTTAGTTTAAAATTCATTCCTTTGCTGAAAAATTTAATTATTTTGGTGAAAATTAGTTTTTTTTTGTTGAAATTTATAAATTTGTTTAAAAATTGATATTTTCTGGTTAAAAATGCATGTATTTTGTTGATAATTCACCTTTTTTAAAGAAATTAATCTTCTTGGTTAAAAGCTAAAATTGTGGTTGAATGTTGAACTCTGTTTTGAAAATTCTTTTTGAAGTTTCATCGTTTTAGTTTAAAATTAACCTATATTCTGGTTAAAAATTCATGTATTTTGTTGAAAAATCGTCTTTTTTGGTAGACAATTAATATTCTTGTTTAAATATTCATCATTTTTGCTCAAAATGCGAAATCTTAGTTGAAAATTAGTCTGTTCTGGATGAGGATTCAATTACTTTGTTGAAAATTCCTTTTTTTTCGGTTGAACTCAACTGTTTTTAATTAAAAATTAAGATCTTTTTGCGTTGAAAAATCTACTAGTCGATTTAAAGTTAAACTACTTTGTGAAACATTCATTTTTTTTGGCTGAAGTTTCATAATTTTAGTTGAAAATTCAACTATTTGCCCGTGAATTAACTTTTTCGTTAAAAATTCATATTTTGGGGTTGAAAATTTAGTTTTTTTGTAGAAATTTCATACTGTTGGTTGAAAATGAAACTACTTTGGGAGAAAATTGAACATTTAGGTTGAAAATTAAACTATTTATTTTCAAATTTAACTATTCTCTCCCAAATTCGATTTTCTTTTGTGAAAAATGAGTTTTTTTATCAGAAAATGTAGCGATTCCATTTTTGGTTGAACACTTTCCCTTTATATGTCGAAAATTAGATAATTTGGTTGAAAATTCATTTTTTGGTAGAAAATTAATCTTTTCGATTGAAAATTCATCTTTTTAGTTAAAAAATTCAGCTATTTGGTAAAAAAAAACAATTATTTTGTTGAAAGTTGAATTATTTTGTTGAAAATTCAACTATTTTGTTAAAGTCATCTTTTTTGGTCGAAAATTCTACTGTTTGGTTAATAATTAATCTGTTTTGGTTGAAGATTCAACAATTTTGTTGAAAATTTGTCTTTTTTTTGATGAATTGAAACGTTTTTGATTTAAATTTAAAATATGTTGGTTGAAATATCAACTATTAGATTTTTGGTAGAGAATTTGTCTTTTTGGTTAAACTGTTTCTTGTTAAAGTTAATTCATTTTTGTTTAAAAATTCGACCATTTGGGTTTAAAAAATAACTGTTTTCTAAAAAATTGGACTTTATAGATTAAAAACTCAACTCTTTCTTTGAAAATTCGTTCAAAAAGTTTTCTTTACCAATGTCAATATTTTTATTTGCCTTTCCTTCACTCGACAGGATTTCGGTTTATTTGACGAAAATCCGGATCGAAAAATTGGATTCTTTATTTCCGTATTTATCGGGCTTTTGATGTTTCCAGATGATCGGAGCGCCTTTGGCGAACCCAATGGATAATGGTGGAAAGGACCAAGAAAGCCCGGGGTTAGATGTGCAGAAGTTGCAGAGGCAGAAGGATGGATAAGGAAAAACGGTGTAAATAAAAAAAAAGTCGAAGGTTTAAGCCAAGAAGAAAGACGAAGGAGAAAATAAGTAGAAAAAGCCTGTACCGAGCTAGACAAAGTGCTTCTCCTGGGGCTATCATCACACAAAGTTTGAACCCCCCAGGGTGGCGCCACAATTACGAACACCACCCCCTTTCAGAAAAAAAAATTCTTCTATTTAATTTGATAAAGGCCTAAAATTCTTTTTAATAAAATGAATGTATGGGTACCATATTGGATTCAATAAGAAACGCTTATCTGATTTTCAATCCAAAAAGATTAATTTTTTACCAAAAGGGATGAATTTTCAAAAATAGAATTATCTTCAACCACAAACAGTCACATTTTTAACCAAAAAGACAAATCTTCAAGACAAAATGATACATTTTTTAGGAGACTGTTTCATTTTCAACCAAGAACTTATCTTATAAAACAAATGAATTTTTAATCCAAAAAAGATGAATTTTCAATACAAAAATGATGAATTTTCAATCCAAAAAGAAGAATTTTCAACAAAGCAGTTGATAATTTGAACAATAAAGATGTCTTTTCAACAAAATAATTAAATTGTTAATGAAATAGTTGAATTTGTAACTGTATATTTGAATTTTCAACTTACAAAGATGAATTCGTTACCAAATGATCCAATTTTTATACAAAAAAAAGATTAAATTTGAACCAATAACATTTGCTTTTTGAAGCAAATAGTTGAATTTTCAAGCTCAAAAGACTAATTTTTTAGAAGACAATGAAAATTTTCAGTTCGAAAGGACGAATTTTCTTTTCAAAAAGACAAATTCTTAACAAAGCAGTTGCATTTTTGGAACCAAAAAGTTTACTTTTTAACTAAATAGTTAAATTTTCTAGAAAATAATTTAATTGTCAACAAAATTGTTGAATTATTGAATACATGGTAGAATTTTAAAGCAAAGTTGAATTTTCAGATAAAATTATGAATCTTCAACAAAAAATTTGTTTGTAACAAAGATTTCCAACTTTTAACCAAATAGTTAAATTTTCAATCAAAAAATAATAATTCTTGATAAAAAATATAAAAGTTGATATTTCAACGAAGAAAATATTTTATTTTGAATTCAAAAACAGTCGAATTTAACCAAAAAGATGTTTCAACGAAGAAGATTTTCGGTTTATATAAAAAACAGTTGAAGAAGACAAATTATCAACAAACAAGTCGAATCTTCAACCAAACCACTCTAATTTTTAAACAAAAAAGATCAAATTTTGACCACAAGAGGTAATTTGCAAACTGAAAGGAAAATTTTCAACAAAAGAGTTGAATGTTTAGGCCGGGACGATTTTTTAGTCAGGAGATAAAAAAAATTTGAACCAGATTGCTGAATTTTCAAACCAAAAAGACGAATTTACTAGTAAACAGTTGAAGTCTAGACAAAAATATAAATTATCCACGAAAAAGTTAACTTTCAATCAAATAGTTCAATTTTAAATTGAAAACAATCACTTTTCAACAAAAAATGGGATGGTTAATTATGTAGTTAAAAAAAAATGATTTTCAACCCAAAAACTGAATCTTCAACAAAATAGTTAGATTTTTAACCAATGATATGGATCTGTAACTGATAAAATTAAATGTTAACGAATATGTTCATCTTTCGAATAAGTAGTTGAATTTTCAAACTAAAAGATTAATTTTCTACAAAAAAAGACCAATTTACAAGAACATTCTACATCAGTTTCAACCAGTAATGAAATAGTTGAATTATTAGTAGGAACTTAAATTTTATTCACAAAAAAATGATTTTTCAACCAAGTAATTTAAGTTTCACCTAAGCAGTTAAATTGACAATAAAGAAGATTAATTTTCAACCAAATTGTTGAATTTTCAACTAAAAATTATGAATTTTCAACCAATTATGGAATAGTTAATTTTTCAGTAAAAAACAGATTCTTAACTAAAAAAATGAATTTTCAACCAAGTAGTTCAATTTGTATGCAAGAAGTTAATTTTGGAATGAAGAAGATGAATTTCCTACCAAATAAGACGTATTTACAATAAATAAATGAAATTTTAAACCATATTTTAGAGTTTTTAACTGATAACAACTAATTTTCAATCAAAGAGAACGAATTTTGACCAAAATAGTTAAATCTTCAACCAAGTAGTTGAACTTTGAATAAAAAAAGATGAATTCTCAATGAAAAATTTAATAGTTGAATTTTCAACTGAAAAAAATCAATTTTCAATAAAAAAAAGATCGAATTTAAAAAAAATGTTGAATCTTTAACCAAATGGTGGAATTTTTAACTAAAAGAGATGAATTCTGAACGAAAAATATTCAATCGAATTTTGAATAAAAAAGAATTAACGTCCAATGAAAAATAGTTGGTTTTTATTATTGGGTTCTACTAATCCATTTCACATTTAAGCGAAAAAACGAGAAAAAGGGGAAGTCTCTTGAAAACAGGAGAAAAAGGAATAATTTAAAAAAAGGACTAAAGAGGGGAATATCGTGACGTAGTTTTTGAACTGCCGCTTACAATTTCTGCTTGATGTGAATTTTTAGGATTATTATATATGACATTAATTTTAAATTTAATTATTTTTGTCTATTAGAAACATCACTTGTTTAAATTATTGAAATGTATTTAATTTCCTAATTTTTATCTGAGATATTTGAAAAAAAGTATTACAACTCAATTCAACCTAAAATCGTAAAAAAAAGTAAAAAAAAAACTCACCAAGTATCTCGCCACACTCAATACAAATTCGTTGAACTAGAAGATTGTTTTTTTTTCTTTTATTTTTTTTTCTGTCTGAAGGAAAATAAACTTTCTTTGGAGTTCGAACTGCCATGCCAGAAGGGTTGTTCCCACTCGTTTATCTGAAAAGAAATGTCCAAAGTGATTATTTGGTGTACCTCTTCAAGTAGAGATAAATTATTTGAAAAAGTAATAGAAATATTTACAGGTGCAATTATTTTCTGAACTAGTGTTAGTTCAGTGTTATCAGTTTTGAACTTGGCACTGAAAATTGACAATTTTTTGCCAATTTCTGAACTGAAATGTGTCACTTGAGGTTTCTAAATTGGGCGTTGTTAAGGTACATGTCATATGCAGGAACTCGAGAATTAGTCCAATTTTCACGTGACACGATTGTGCCAAATTCAAAACTTGCAGTCCCAGAAGCAGTGTTTCGAGAATCTGTATCCATTAGTTATTAATGCCTCAAATGATCATCGATGTGCTCCCTGCTTCCCCAAACTGGCAAAACTATATGGGCAACAAAATGTTTTGTTGGCTCAAAATTATTCGTTTTTTTAACAAAAATATTTGTTGGGTTTACAAAACTTTTGGCTGTACAATGAAAAATTTGACTGAAACAAGAAAAGAATTTCTAACCAAACTTTTTTCTCAGTGGACATCACTATTGTCCATCATTTAAGGTGCATCCCCGAGCTTAATTTTTAGCCCATTGTATTACATATGACAACTTTTCTCCTACAAGGATGAATTCTCTGATGAAATATTTTAACCATATAATCTAAAGGGCGAAATACAATCACGCTTAGAGCCCTTTTTTCGAAAAATGGCCTTGTTGTTTTTTAAAAATTAATTTTCGATTAATTTCGGGGAAACACCTTAAGGCGCTTCAAACTAGTCTCGGTTTCGCTTGATCCTTTATACGTCTAGAAGGATACATTTTTGAACGTAACATTTTTGCCACATACTCTAAAGAAAATTTTACTGTTTTGAATACACAGCTTTTTCCGGAAAATGTTCTTCTTTTTTTTTGTAATTGAAAATAGAGTGCTTCGCGCCTGACACCGGCAACACTCTGACTATTGAGTACGTTGGGCTGCCGGGTTTTCCGGTTTCAACACACTGCATTTTCTATTAGGTATAATTGCCTTTAGATTATGTGGGAAAAATATTACGTTCAACAATTTATCCTTTTAGACGTAAAGTGAATCTAGCGAAACCGAGACTCATTTGAAGCGCCTTAAGGCGTTTAAAACGACTTGGGTTTTCGCCAGATCCATAATACGTCTCTAAGAATGCATTGTTTAATGTAATATTTTAACCACCTAATCTAGAGGCAATTATACCGGTCGGAACATAGAGATTTTTTCGAGAAATGTTTCTGTTGTTTTTTTGTAATTAAAAAATTGCGTGTTTTTGCGCCTGTGAAATGCTTCATGTTAGCTGTTGTGTATGCCGGGGTGCAGTCACCTAGTCTAGTTTTAAGTCACATAAAATCTACAAGGAGCAGATTTCGTTCAGTAGCAGAGTGATATATAATATAATAATATAATATAATACAATAATAAAAAGTAAATAATAATATATTATGATAATTTTTTGAAAATATATAATATAATACCCTTCTTCGGGCTCTGGTAGGGAAGTTACCTTTTTCGTAACTTACCATAAAAATGTAGTGCTGTGTTAAAAATAATGAATTAATAAATAATAATAAATTGGAAAAGTAGATATTTATAAAATATTTCCAAAACCTTTCTAAAGAATTTGGGGAAATAGCCTTATAAAAGAACATTTTTTTGAAATAAATGTGCCCGAGTTCGTCAGAAAGGTTTTAGAAATATTTGATAAATGTCTACTTTTACAATTTATTATTTATTAATTTTTTATTTTATACACTGCACTCACTTTTGATTGCAAGTTATGAAAAAGATAACTTCCTCGCCAACACAAAGGAGTGTAATATATTATGTATTTAAAAAAAATAACAATATGTATTATTATTATTCACTTTTTATCATTGTATTATATTATAACATTATATTAGATATATATATATATATATATATATTATTTTTAAATATGAGGAAAAATTTCGACCTTAGGACTGGCTTGGTCGGGCGGTTTCACTGTCACATGCCCTTAAAATTCAACAATTCTGTTGAAAATTCGTCTTTTTCGATGAATTCACCACTTTTTGATTTAAACTTGAAAACATTTTTCTTAGTTCTTTTCTCAACTATTATATTTTTTCGATTTTTTAAACAACAATTTAAAATTTATTCGGGAATTTTATAAGTATTGAAGGGATTAAAAATATTTTAAAAACCTAAAATTTCCGAAAATTTATCAAATATTTTTAATATTCTTTTGAACTTCTACATGTTCTAAATGCCTTTTAAACTGATTTAATTGTTTTTTTAACTTTTATAAAATTTTGTAAAATAAAAGAATTTTCTTCAACATTTTTTGGATAATTTTTCGACAAATCTGAAATTTTCAGAAATATATTTGAATTTTTTAAAAGATTTCTGAGAAAACTTCAAATGATTCTTTATTTGCAACATTTATTTGAATAACATATGTAACATAATTTCAGAACATTTGAAAAGATTTCTGAAATTGTGCAAAAAAGTCTGGAAGATTTTTGGGTAATTTTGTTAGTTTTGCAGAATTTTTTCAAAGTTTTAGGAAAAATTTGAATCATTTTAAAAGATTATTTTAAAAGTCAAAAAATTTCAGAAATAATGTCAAATTTGAAAAGTTTTCAAAAAACTTGAAACAAAATGTAGATTTTTTAAGATTACGAAATGAAACTTTGAAGTTTTAATAAATAAATAATGAATAATTTTCTAAAAAGTTTCTTTGAAATATTTAAAGTGATTCTTTGTTTTATACAATTAATTTTAAGAGAATATTTAAATAGATTTTAAAATATTACAAAAGATTAAAAAAATTGTCAGAAATGAACCCGAAAGATTTTAAGACAATTTCAGGAGTAATTCGAATCAATTTTTAATATATTTAGGAATTTAAAAAATTTGTTTAAGAGATTGAACATTTTTTTAAACTTTCAACCGTTTCCAAAAAGGTACAAAATATTTTAAAATTTTTTTCCAAGCGCCAAAAAGTCTTACATATCTTTTAAACTGACTAAAATTTCGCCAAAAATTTTATGAAATTCTGTAACATAAAAAAAATGTCTTCGAAATTTTCCGGACACTTTTTGAACATATCTGAAATCTTCAAAAATGTTTTTGTATTTTCTCGAGGAACCTAGGAAAAATATATTTATATAAACTTGAAGCAAATAAACAAATAAACTTTAGAATAAATTATTATTCGAAATGTTTCTTTTGTACTAAACATTATTTTTCCCTTCAAATTATAATTTGCCTAATTTTTTTTTCTTTCTTGACGCAAAAATATTTTTTGTTTGAAAAATCAATTCTTTTGATGAAAATTCATATCTTTAGACTAAAATTTGATTATTTTGTTACAAATTATTTTTGTTTTTCTTAAAAATACAACTATTTCCTAACCCAAGTCCCAGTTACCTTTCTTTTTTGATTTCCTGAATCTCCTTATTTTAATTTCATACACTTTAAATACTATACAGGTACTTGGGACTTGGGATGAACTGGAAAGAAGCGATTTTCAAAAAACTAATTTTTTCCCCACTTTCTTTAACATTTTGCAAAAATATTGAATTTGTCCCTATTTTAACTGAAAACCCTATTGCTATAGCAGACTCATTTTTCTCCGTGGATATTTAAAAAAATATTTTAGTGAAAATGGAAAATTTCTTACTGATATCGCTAAATTTAATACGAAAATGCTTAACGTGTGAGAGACTTTTTTTAATAAAATTTAAATATTAATACTACCACATTAAAATTTCCTGAAGCTCAATCTCGAGCCCTTTTACGGCGCCGCTTCTTGTTGAAACTCGTAACTCATAAATGTTGAGTTGCGTTGGAAAGATATTATTACAGTTAATTGCAAAAACAGTTTTCTTTTTTTTTCTTTTCGTTTTCACGACCCAGTGAGCTAGAATCCTTTCTTAAAATAAAATTTAAAAAATAAAGGTAGACTACATTTCAAGAATATTTAACTTAAAATTTATTAGTCATAGTTTAGAAACAATGAGAAAATTCAATCTTGTGATTGAAAACATTGAGATATGTCAATAATGTTCCGGTATATTCTAGAATATTTATTTGAAAATCTATACAAATTTGTTTAAATGTAACCTAATTTTATTCCAATTTTTTAAAAGTTTTATTGTACATTTTTTAAATCACATTAATAAAATTCAAATTTTTTGAAAAAGGAACTGATGGAACTGTTAGAAGGATTAAATGGTAACAACATACAATAAAGCTATACAAAAAAGATATAAAAAAAGATTATTTCATTGAAAAACTTATGTTTTTAAAACGAACATTATGTTTTATCATCAAAAATTATGTTTAATCAATAAATATTATGTTTTATCAATGAACATTATGTGTCATCAGAAAACATGATAAAAATGATGCTTTGTCAATAAACATTATGTTTTATTTACCAACAATATATTTTATTAGGAAACATTATGTTTTATGAACAAAAATGATGTTTTATCTACAACAATGATACTTTATCTACAAACATTATAATTGATAAAAAAATGTTTTATTTGCGAACATTATGCTGTTTTTGCGAACATGATGTTCCATCAAGATACATTATGTGTTATCTGCAAACATTATGTTTTATAAAAAATTATTCTGCTTTATCAAAAAACTTTATGTTTTATATAAAAACATTATGTTTTATCAACAAGCATTAGGTATAATCAACAAGTATTACGTTTTATATACAAATATTATGTTTTATTAACAAAAATTATGTTTAATCACAAAAAATGATCAGCGTGAAATTTATTCCATTTTTCAGTAAAATAAACATTATGTTTTACCAAGAAACAATATTTTTTATCAACAAACATTATGTTGTATCTATAAAAGTTATGTTTTATGAACAAATATTCTGCTTTATCAACAATCTTTATGTTTTATATGAAAACACTATGTTTTATCTTGCTATGCTTTATTTATAAATATTATGTTTTATCAACAAGCGTTAGGTTTAATCAACAAGTATTACGTTTTATATAAAAATATTATGTTTTATTAACAAAAATTATGTTTGATCACAGAAAATGATCAGCGTGAAATTTATTCCATTTTTCAGTAAAATAAACATTATGTTTTATCAAGAAAAAATATTTTTTATCAACAAACATTATGTTGTATCTATAAACGTTATGTTTTATATGAAAACATTATATTTTATCTTGTTATGTTTTATTTAGAAATATTATGTTTTATCAATAAGCATTAGGTTTAATCAACAAGTATCATGTTTTATATACAAATATTATGTTTTATTAACAAAAATTATGTTTAAGCACAGAAAATGATCAGCGTGAAATTTATTCAATTTTTCAGTAAAATAAACATTATGCTTTATCGAGAAACAATATTTTTTATCAAAAAACATTATGTTGTATCTACAAACGTTATGTTTTATGAACAAATATTCTGCTTTATCAACAAACTTTATGTTTTATGAAAAAACATTATGTTTTATCGACAGGCATTAGGTTTAATCAACAAACGTTATGTTTCATATACAAATATTATGCTTTATCAGCAAAAATCATGTTGAATCACAGAAAATGATCAGCGTGAAATTTATTCTATTTTTCAGTAAAATAAACACTATGTTTTATCAAGAAACAATATTTTTCATCTATAAACGTTATGTTTCATGGAAAAATATTTTGCTTTATCAACAAACTTTATGTTTTTTGAAAAAACATTGTTTTATCAACAAGCATTAGGTACAATCAAAAAGTATTATGTTTTATATACAAATATTATGTTTTATTAACAAAAATTATGTTTAACCACAGAAAATGATCAGCGTGAAATTTATTCTATTTTTTAGTAGAATAAACATTATGTTTCATCAAGAAACAATATTTTTTATCAACAAACATTATGTTTTATCTATAAACGTTATGTCTCATGAACTAATATTCTGCTTTATCAACAATCCTTATGTTTTATATGAAAACATTATGTTTTATCTTGTTATGTTTTATCTAAAAATATTGTGTTTTCAACAAGTATTGAGGTTTCTATCAACAAGTATTATGTTTTATATATATAAATTATGTTTCATCAGCCAAAATAATGTTCAATCACAGAAAATGATCAGCGTGAAATTTATTCCATTTTTCAGTAAAATAAACATTATGTTTGATAAAAAACAATATATTTGATCAAAAAACGTTATGTCTTATCCATAAACATTATGTTTTATGAAAAAATATTCTGCTTTATCAACAAACTTGAGGTTTTATATAAAAACATTATGTTTTATCTATAAATATTATTTTTTTTATGAACAAGCATTAGGTGTAATCAACAAGCATTATATTTTCTATACAAATATTATGTTTTATCAGCAAAATTTATGTTCAATCACAGAAAATGATCAGCGTGAAATTTATTCCATTTTTCAGTGAAATAAACATTATGTTTTATCAAGAAACAAAATTTTTTATCAACAAAGATTATGTTTTATCTATAAACGTTATGTTTCATGTAAAAATATTCTGCTTCATCAACAAACTTTATTTTCGATATAAAAACATTATGTTTTATCTATAAATATTATGTTTTATCAACAAGTATTAAGTGCAATAAAGACGCATGATGTTTTGTATACAAATATTATGTTTTATCAGCAAAATTGATGTTTAATCACAGAAAATGATCAGCGTGAAATTTATTCCATTTTTCAGTAAAATTAACATCATGTTTTATCATGAAACAATATTTTTTCGCAACAAACATTATGTTTTATTTATAAACGTTATGTTGTATGAAAAAATATTCTGCTTTATCAAAAAACTTTTTGTTTTATAAAAAAACATTATGTTACATCTATAAATATTACGCTTTATCAACAAGCATTAAGTTTTATCAACACGCATTATGTTTTATATATAAATATTATGTTTTATCAGCAAAAATTATGTTTAATCACAGAAAATGATCAGCGTGAAATTTATTCCATTTTTCAGTAAAATAAACATCATGTTTTATCAAGAAACAATATTTTTTCGCAACAAACATTATGTTTTATCTATGAACGTTATGTTTTATGAAAAAATATTCTGCTTTATCAAAAAACTTTTTGTTTTATAAAAAAAACATTATGTTACATCTATAAATATTACGTTTTATCAACAAGCATTAAGTTTTATCAACACGCATGATGTTTTATACATAAATATTATGTTTTATCAGCAAAAATTATGTTTATTCACAGAAAATGATCAGCGTGAAATCTATTGCATTTTTCAGTAAAATAAACATTATGTTTTATCAAGAAACAATATTTTTTATCAACAAAAATTATGTTTTATCTATTAACATTATGTTTTATATAAAAACATAATGTTTTATTTATAAATATCATGGTTCATCAACGAGCATTAGGTGTAATCAACAAGCATTATGTTTTATATACAAATATTATGTTTTATCAGCAAAAATGATGTTTAATCACAGAATATGTTTAGCGTGAAATTTATTGCATTGTTCCGTAAAATAAACATTCTGTTTGATTGAGAAATAATATTTTTTATCAAGAAACATTATGTTTTATCAAGAAACATGATGTTTTATCTATAAAAATTATGTTTCATTCATCAAAATTATGTTTATCAACAAACATCATGTTTATGAACAAATATCATGTTTTATTTACACGTTATTTTTGATTTACAAAGATTATTTTTGATTAAAAAACACTATGTTTCATCCACAAACATTATGTTTTATCTACAAACATTCTGTTTTATCGAGAAATATTATATTTTATCAAGAAAAATTATGTTTTATGAACAAATTTGATGTTTTATCTGCAAACATTATGTTTTATCAACGAACATAATGTGTCATCGACAAACTTTATAAACATTATGTTTTGTTAATAAACCTTATGTTTTATCTACGTACAATATATTTTATGAAGAAACATTATGTTTTATGAACAATAATGATGCTTTATCTACAAACATTATATTTGATAAAAAAAATGTTTTATTTGCCAATATTATGTTGTATTTGCTAACATTATGTTCTATTAACATACATTATGTGTTATCTCCAATAATTATGTATCAAGAAAAAATATTCTGCTTTATCAACAAACTCTATATTTTATATAAAAACATTATGTTTTATCTTATTATATTTTATCTCTAAATATTATGTTTTATCAGCAAAAATTATGTTTAATCACAGAAAATGATGGGCGTGGAATTTATTGCATTTTTTAATTAAACAAACCTCATGTTTTATCAAGAAACAATATTTTTTATTAAACAAACATTATGTTTTATCAATAAACATTACGTCTTATCAACAAACATTATATTTTATCTACAAACATAATGTTTCAAGAAAAAATATTCTGCTTTATTAACAAACCTTATGTTTTATATAAAAACTTTATGTTTTATCTTGTTATGTTTTATCTATAAATATTATGTTTTATCAACTAGCATTATGTTTTATATACAAATATTATGTTTTATGAGCAAAAATTATGATTAATCACAGAAAATGATCAGCGTGAAATTTATTAAATTTTTCAGTCAAATAATCATTATGTTTTAGCAAGAAACAATATATTTCATAAAAAACAATGATGTTTCATCTATAAACATTATGTTTTTTTTACCAAAATTATGTTTTATTCACCAAAATTATGTTTTATTCGCCAAAATTATGTTTTATCAACAAATATTATGCTTATGAACATACATTGTGTTTATGAACAAAAATTATGTTTATGAACAAATAATATGTTTATGAACAAATATCATGTTTTATGTATATATGTTATGTTTTATTTATAAACATTATATTTTATCAACAAACATTATGTTTGATCAACATACATTATTTTTTATACACAAACTTTACGTTAATTCAACAAAGATAATGTTTTATCTTGTTATGTTTTATCTAAAAACATTATTTTTTATGAACAAACAGTATGTTTTATCCACAAACATTATGTTTTGTCTATAATAATTCTGTTTTATCTAAAAACATTCTATTTTATCAATTAAATTATGTTTTATGAACAAATCTTATGTTTTATCTACAAAAATTATATTTGATCAACATACATTTTTTTTTATGTACAAACATTACGTTAATTCGACAAAGATGATGTTTGATCTTGTTATGTTCTATCAACAAACAATATGTTTGATCAACATATATTATTTTTTATACACAAACATAACGTTAATTCAACAAAATTAATGTTTTATCTTGTTATGTTTTATCTACAAACATTATTTCATAGGAAAGATGAACTATGTTTCATCCACAAAAATTATGTTTTATCTACAAACATTTTGTTTTATCTAAAAAGAATATATTTTATCAACAAACATGAGGATTTATGAATAAATCTTATGTTTTATCAACAAACATTATGGCTTATGTGCAAACATTATTTTTTATCAGCAAATATTAGGTTTTATTTTGTTATGTTTTATCTACAGACATTATCTTTTGTCAACATACATTATTTTTACACACAAATATTATGTTTAATCAACAAAGATGATGTTTTATCGACATATATTATGTTTTAGGAATAAACACATTATGTTTTATCCAGAAATATTCGGTTTTATCAACAAACATTAAGTTTTATCTACGAACATTATTTAAAATTAAAAAACGTGATGTTTTAACTACAAAAATTATATTTCATGAAGAAACACAATGTTTCATCCATGAACATTCGGTTTTATAAACAAACATTATGTTTTATGAACATACAATATTTTGTATACACAAACATTAACTTTTTTGAACATGCATTATTTTTCATAAAGAAACATAATGTTTTATCTACAAAAATAATGTTTTATGAACAATCATACTTTATCTAAAAACATTATGTTTCATGAACAAACATATTTTATCTAAACTATCAAAAGATATGAATTTTTAAATAAAAAAAGACTTTTCAACAACAGTTGAATTTTCTATTGGGAAAAATTTTTAGTTAATAAAGAAAATAACATTTCATCAAAAATACTAGATTTTCTAGTTAAAAATAGGAGCGTTCTATAAAATAGTTGCATTTTAGATCATATAATTGAATTATCAATCAAAAGATAAATTTTCCACCACAAAGATTAATTTTATACTAAAAAATACGAATATTCAAGAAAATACATACATTTTCAACCAAATTGTTAAATTGATAAACTAGATAAGATTAATTTTTAACAATAACAATAATATTTGATTTAAAAAAAATGGTTAATTTTCAACTAGATAGTTGCGTTTTTAACCAAAAAATTGATTCTCTACCAAATAATTCGAATTTTTCAACAAAATACATAAATTTTCAACCAAATAGTTAAATTCTCATCCAAGAGGATTAATTTTCTAACAAATAGTTGAATTGATAAACTAAAAAGAATCAATTTTTACCCAAAATGGAATGTTCAAATTTTCATTAATGAAATGAATTTTCATTTGAAAAAAATGTCTACGAAACAGTTAAATTATCTACCAAATAGCTGAATTTACTTCAAAAAATTAAAATTTTCAACAAAAATGTTAATTTTTAAACAAATAGTTAAATTTTTAGTTAACAAAATTAATTATTATCCAAATTTAAAACTACAATTATTATGAATTTTGAAACCAAAAAAATTAATTTTGATCAAAGTAATTCAACTTTCAAACATTAAGTTAATTTTCAACCTAAAAAGATGAATTTTCAACAAAAAAGTTAAATTTTCAGTTAAAAAAGTTAATTTTTAAGAAAAGAAAAAAACGAATTTTCAACTACCAACTGTCAAGGAATTGAATTTTGAACCTGGAAAGACGAATTTTCAAGAAAAAATGTAAGAGTTGATATTTCAGCCTAAATATATTTTAATTTTAAATCGGAAAAAGTTGAATTAAAAAAAAATAGTTGAATTTTCAACCAAAAAGAATGAAAACTATTTATATATTCATTTATTATTTTTATTCATTTATATTATATTTATTATTATATATTATATATCATAGAATATTATACATATTATATATTATAACATATTATATATATTATATATTATATACATTATTTATTTATCACATCATTCTTATTATTTATTTATATTGATTGGCATTCAGTGAAAGAAATTTCTTTTGTTTCAAACAAATTTCTTTGGTTCAAGAAAATTTTTTAGGCTTAAAGAAATAGTTTTTTATTCAAAATAAAATTTTTCCTAAAAATAATTTACTTCATTTTGCAATTATTTTTGGTTAAATGAAAAAAATTATATTAAAGAAATGGTTTCTTTAATTTATGACAAATATTTTTCTGAGCCAGGGATAAAAACTTTAGTATGTGTAAACATAAATATGAAAGATTTATTATTTTATAATTAAATATAATAATATTATACAATAAAGTTTAATGTGTTTATTGAATATAAATTCAATTCAATTGAATGAATAAAATTTGATTAAATTTATCCCTTTACTTCCTCTTTCCTTTTCTATTTTTATTCTATTCATTTATATCCTTTCAATTAGTTATTATTATTAATTAATAATTCAAAATAAGGTTGATGTTATCATTATTAAATATAACTACATTAGTCAAACATATTTATTAACAAACAAAAATTCATTTTTGATTTTTCCTTCTTCTTTCCTTTCCTATTCTTTTCTATTCATTTCTATCCCTTTTTATTCCTTATTATCCCTTTTCAGCAAGAAAGCTTAGAAATTAAATTAAAATTATTTGAAGAAAACTAAACGAGGAGTTTTTACTTTTGCACAGTCAATTCCAGTTGAATAATTTGATCCCGGAATTGGATTAAAATGATATGCAACGCTTTTATAAAGGTTTCGGATTTTTTATTTGATCAGCAAATTGTACATCAGCATGATCCGATTCTCAAGATCAATTGACTGTCATAAATTCCCATGATTAGCAACTTTTGAGTATCAATTATTATTATTGTTATTTATTTTTTTAAAGAAAAATTATTCCAATTTAGGAAATTTCGAAATTTCCGACCACTCTGGAACTAAAAGTTTAAAAAAATTATATTCCAGATTTGAATATTCGTATTTTTGGTTGAAAATTAATTTTTTAAACTTAAAATTCAACTATTGCAGTTCAAGATTCAAATTTGAACTATTTGGTTGAAAATGAACTTTTTTATGAAAAATTAATATTTGCGGGCTGAAAATTCAACTTGTTTGTAGAAAAATAGCCAATTTTTTAGAAAGCCATTCATTTTTAAGCGAATGATATTATTGTGTTGACTAGGGTTTTAATTAATTTTTTATGTTAAATAATAAATTCAGGAATTTCTTAAAAATTTGTTTTTTCTCTTTTTTGGAAATTCTTTTTTTTTTGTTGTTAAAAATAAATTTATTTACCTGTTCATTTAGGTATTCTATTTTTTGTGGAAAATTTATCCTTTTTAGTTGAAAATTGAACTTTTTGGTTGAATTTTTTGTTTAAGATTCACATTTTTAAGTAGAAAATTAAAATTTTAAGTTGAAAATTAAAATTTTACTTGAAAAATTCTTTTTTTTTTTAAATTAATTTCTTTAAACTTCAAATTGAATTTTTCTATTTTTAGTTGAATATTTATCTTTTTTTAGTTCAAAATTCATCTCATTGCTTAAAAAGTCATATTTTTGGATGAAAATTTAATGGCTTAGAGGAAATTCTTCGTCGAAAATTAATTTTTTCAAATGAAAATTTAACTATTTTAAATTTTCAACTACGATTATTATGAATTTTTAGGAAAAAATTCTCTTTTTCAAAAGTAATTCAACTTTCAAACATCGAGTTGAATTTCCAGCCTAAAAAGATGAATTTTCAACAAAAAAGTTAAAATAAAATTGTAAAAAAAGGGTAAAAAATTTATCTTACCGGTTAAAAATTTATCTTTTTGGTTGAAAATTCAACTACTAAGTTAATTTTTTTGTCTCCCTTGACTGAAAAATGTTTCTTGTTTGAAAATTTTTTTTTTATGAATATTCATATTTTCGGGTTGGAAATTCAACTGTTTTGTAGAAGATTAAAAATTAATCTCTTTGGTTTGAAACTTTTCTATTTATTTGGAAATTCGTCTTTTTTGGTAAAAAATAATTCTTCTTGATTAAAAATTTAATTTTTTAACTATTCTAATTTTGGTTGAATATTTATGATTTTTAGTTAAAAATTCAACTATTTGGTTGAAAATTTATTTATTTTGTTAGAAATTCGTATTTTTTGTAGAGAATTATACTTCTTGATTGAAAATTTATATTTTTTGCTAAAAAATCGTCTTTTTGGGTTCCAATTCAACTTTTTTGGTGTGCAATTCAATTGTTTTATTGAAAATTAACTTTTTTTCATGAAAATTCATATTTTTGAGTTAAAAATTCAACTGTCTATCTCTTTGGTTAAAAATTTTACTACTTTGTTGAAAATTCGTTTTTGTTGGTTGAAATTTAATTTTTTAAATTGAAAATTTAACTATTCTAATTTTGGTTGAATATTGATCTTTTTTAGTATAAAATTCAACTTTTTGGTTGAAAATTAACGTATTTTGTTTGAAATTATTCCTTTTTGTTAGAAAATTATCTTCTTCCTTCAAAATTCGTCTTTTTTATTAAAAATTTAACTATGCTGTTAAAAAATTATGTATTTTGCAGAAAATTCTTCTTTTTTGGTAGAAAATTAATCCTCTCAGTTGATAATTCATCTTCTCAACTGAAAATTTAACTATTGCATTTTTGGTTGAAAATTTATCTTCTTTGATAAAAAATTCAACTATTTAGGTGAAAAATTTATCTTTTTAACTGAAAATTTGAATATTCCATTTTTTGTTGAATATTTATCTTTTTTAGTTGAAAATTCAATTATTTGATTAAAAAGTAATGTATTTTGTTGAAAATTAATCTTTTTAGGTAGAAAATTATCTTCTTCGTTGAAAATTCATGTTATTGATTAAAAATTTACCTATCTTGTTAAAAATTAATCTTTTTTGGTAGAAAATTAATCTTCATAGTTGAAAATTCATCGTTTCAACTCAAAATTCAACTATTCCATTTTTGGTTAGAAATTTATCTCCTTGGGGCAAAATTTCAACTATAAGGTTGGAAATGTATGTTTTTTAGTTAAAAATTCAATTTTTTAAATTAAAATGCACGTATTTTGTTGAAAATTTATCCTTTTTTGGTAGAAAATTAATCTCCTTCCTTGAAAATTATTCATTTTGAATGAAAAATCAACGATTTTGTTAAAATTAATCTTTTATGTTAGAAAATCAATCTTCTTTGTTGAAAATTCGTCTTTTTCAGTTGAAAATACAATTGTTTTGTGAAAAATCTTCTTTATTGGGTTCAATTCAACTATTTTAGTTTAAAATTTAGTTGTTTCATTTACAAATGGACTTTTTATTGAAAATTCATACGTTTGTGTAGAAAATTATTTATTTTTGTTGTTGTTAAAAATTAATCGTCTACGTTGAAAATTCATCTCTTTGGTTGGAAATTAGCTGTTTATTGTAACAAAATTAGGTTTTTTAATTGAAAATGTAAATATTCTATTTTGAGTTGAAAATGTTTTTTTTTGTAGCTTCATATTTTTTGGTAGAAAATAATTTTTTTTTTTTGTTGAAAATTAATCGTCTTCGTCGAAAATTTATTTTTTTTCCTCGATAAATCATATTTCGAAGTTAAAAATTCAACTGTTTGATAGAAAACACGCCTCGTAACGAAAAATTTAAGAACTTGGTTTAAAAAAAATGTATCTCTCCTTTAAAGAATTCTTGGTAGAAAATTCATCTATTTTTTTGAAAATTTGTCTTGTTAGTAAAAAATAAATCTTCTTGATTAAATATTTATCTCTTTTTTAGAAAAATCTTCTTTTTGGTTATTAATTCAACAATTTTAGTTTAAAATTCAGTTATTTTTATTGAAAATTAACTTTTTATTGAAAATTCATACTTTTGTATAAAAAATTCTTCTTTTGCGGTTGAAAATTAATTTATGTTTTTTGTTGAAAATTGTTTTGTCTTTTTTTTTAGAAAATTCAAATTGCTGCATTTTTTTTGTAGAAAATTCATCTTCTAGGTTGTAAATTTATCCATTAACTGAAAATTTATCTATTGTAAATTTATTTTTTAACTTGAAATTTACCTATGTCAGTGGAAGTTTAATTATTTTATTTAAAAATTCATCTCTGGTTGAAAATTAGTTTTTTTTTCGTGAAAACTTAAGTTTTTTAACTGAAATTTTTAATATTCTACTTTTAGTTCAAAATTGGTATTTTTGAGTTGAAAATTGATATTTTTGAGTTGAAAATTGAACTATTTGGTTAAAAATGTATTGTTTTTTTTTATTTTGCTGAAAATTTCTTGAAATTTTGTCTTGTTGGTAGAAAATAAATCTTCGTGATAAAATATTTATCTTTTTTGTTGAAAAATCTTCTTTTTGGGTATTAATTCATCTATTTTAGTTAAAAATTCAGTTATATTATTGAGAATCAATTTTTTATTGAAAATTCATTTTTTTGTTGATAAATCATATTTCCGCGTTGAAAATTTAACTATTTTATAGAAAACTCGCCTCCTGGCAAAAAATTAAAGAACTTGGTTAACAAAATTTTCTCTCTTCTTTGAAGAATTCTTGGTTGAAAATTCATATATTTTATTGAAAATTTGTCTTGTGGTAGAAAATAAATCTTCTTTTGTTGAAAAATCTTCTGTTTGGGTTTTAATTCCATTATTTCAGTTGAAAATTAACTTTTTATTGAAAATTTATACTCTTGTGTAAAAAATGCATTTTTTTGTTGATAAATCATATTTTTGCGCTAAAAATTCAACTGTTTAATAGAAAACTCGCCTGCTGGCAAAAAATTAAAGAACTTGGTTAACAAAATTTTCTCTCTTCTTTGAAGAATTCTTGGTTGAAAATTCATATATGCATTAAAGATGCTACGAATGAATAGAAAATAATGCAATGACAAATCACGTATTTATTTATGCCGTGATATCATTTATTCCATTTAAAATGCACGAGCCTTTAAATCATGAAATGATTCCTGGTTTCATAAAAAAAATGTGGAGTATATCAAATTGTGAAAATATTGTTTGGAACCGAAAGCCCCTAGACTATGTTGCCTATCTTATTAAAACTCCGCTAGATTATAGTGCTAGTGGACCTTTTTAAATTCTGTAAAGGGGGCGCATCTAGTATAACGGTTGTCAAGATACAATGTTCCGAATTTTCGAAGAATCACCCTGACCGCTAACTTTCAATTGTATATAACTCCTGATACAGTTATCTAAATTTCCTTTTCTATAAGGGTTTCGGAAAGTTCTTTCAACGAGGTTTAAATAAAAATAATCATGATACATTAAGAAAGTTATGTAGCCGCTATTTTTTATTTCAATAAACATTTTTGAGTTTATCTCCAAAGGCAGTATTTTTGATATTTTTTTTGAGTATGCTATAAAAAAGCTTGATTTCTTCTCTTGAAAAATATCACAAAACTAAAATGGGATGGAAAGTATTGATGATTTTTCTGTAATATTATTTATCTCCAAAGAAAATCATGCAGCCACTGGCGCAAACCTTAAAACTCGATTTGATTTGGCAAAGACTGTTTCGGGTACACAAAAATATCATTCTTTTGAACCCTTTAAGGAACCGACTTTGATTTTGAAGAAGTATTCGTCATCTTCACAGCATGAAATTTTGCCGAAAAGAAAGATCGCGTAGACATCAGGAAAAGGATAGCAAAGTGAACGTTAAATTTAATAAAAAAATAATTTCTTAAGTACCACTGTGGCAGGTAAGGGGACTCACGTCAAAAAGTACCCCTAAATGGAAAAGACAAGAAGGCTCACATAAAAAACACCCCAAATGCAAGAAAAAAACAACACAAATAAACACCCTCTTATGATCTTATGATCTTCTACAACTCAACCAATACTTTCCATCCTATTCTCGTTTAGGGATGTTCGTCAAGAGAAAAAAATAAAAAATCAAGCTTTTTTCCAGCTTACTAAAAAAAAAAAAAATTCCGCGTTGAGAGAAAAATTCAAAAATGTTATTTAAAATGAAAAATCAAGTTGAAATAATTGTTTTAGTGTCTAATGATTATTTTTGTTGCAAGCCTCGTTAAAAGACCCTTTCAAAACCCATAAAAAAAATGTGAAATTGAATAACTGTATTAGGAGTTATTTACAATTGAAAGATAGCGGTCACTGATGGTAACATTGTTCCCTACCTTACCGACATATAGAATAATGGAATCGTAAAAAATATAGGTCCTGGTATCTTGACAACCCGTTATACTAGGTGCCCCTTTACAGAATTCAAAGAGGTCCACTGGTACTGCAATCTAGCAGAGTTTCAATAAGATAAGTGACGACAAAATTTTAAATGGGGGCACTTGGCAAATTTTGCCCCATATTAAAAAATCTCCTGATCATTCAAGTTAATCGTGCAGAATTTTCCATTTTAAATGAACATGAGAAATTTCAACTCTGTTTTATTGGTATTTTTCCACAGAATAAGTAAAAAAAATTGGATTCACGTCTTCATACGTACACAAAACAATTCTTGTTTTTGTAAGGGCGCGTTCTTGTTTCACCTTAATTTAAGCCCGTTTTCAGTCTTAAAAATAAAAACGAGACCTAAGCACATTTTTTATCCTCAAATAAGTCAGTAAGCCTGTTTTTTGGCTTGGAACAACACCTCTTTGTCTTATAACAAGATCAGTCTGCCTCAAAACAAGGCCGGGTTTCTTAAATCAAAACTTTTTTTTCTGTGTGCGTGGGAAGCGTATGTCACTTATACACTGTAAAAAGATTATCATTTCCAGTCTAGTTTTCGGTATTGAAACATTTCTCCAAAAATATAGTGTCGGGTGGCTCTATTCTAATGCCACTTTAATTTGATGCCACTAAAGGAGAGTCCACAATAGGATTTGAGAAACCGACGGCCATTTGAATCTTGATTGTCCGGAACAACGGAACGCGAACGTCACCTAAAAATAATCAGTTGGCAATACATGCGGGCGCATCGCATCCACGCTACTGCTATGCCAAGTCTAAGTCAAGTCAATGCTACGTCGGTTTCTCAAATCCTATTGTGGACTCTCCTTAAACGACGTTTTCGTACAACTTTTTTGGATCAAAACAGGATCGAAGTGAGAATCAAATTTGTTGTGTTTTAAATTTTTTCTGTTTCTTTTAAGTATGAAGTTGCAAACAATTAGAACAATACTTCCTGAAAATTGTTTTATTTCGCTAGTACGTACCACTTTTCAATCTGAAGTTAGCAAAGTAAAATAGTACGAACGATGGCTTCAAAACAAGACGATACGGCATTATAACAGGACGCCAACAAAATTATGCTTAATTGAAATGAAACCATAGTTTTTACAGTGTAACTGAAAAAATAAAAAATGTTGGCAGTTACTTTATTTAGAAACTAAAATTTTTACGAAAATAAATATGTCTAAAGGTAAAAACCTTAAAAGTAGAATATAAAAGGGCTCAAATTGAAACTTTAGTACTCTGTTTTACGTGCATACGTACAGAATTTCTTTTACGTAATGATGAGGACAATCTCTTTTATATTACAGAATATAATTTCTGACACAACAACTAGACAAACAGCCGAATGAAATCAGGCAGTTGGAGAAGGTCTTTTCTTTAATTGATTATAATTTCAGCGCTTATACACAGGACCTGAAGTGTTACACGGACCAAATGCAACGTGGTGCGGTAGGAAATAGAGGCGTCGCGGAGCGGTGGCGAATGCGGCGCACATAAAGGAAAATGCACGAATAAAATAGAAATATAAAGTAAAATATATTTTGTTTAGGCCAATAGCTTGCCAATGCTCTATGAATGGAGATAATTTAATTGAATTTCATTAAAACAGTTAATTGATTTGTTTTTCAAAAATTGCATCTGCGCCAAGTTGTCCTACCTTGTTTGTTAATGTGGCGCGTTTCGATTTCAATTCATGATCATTGAATAAAAAACAAACTATGAAGAAAAAGAAGTAAAATTTTACAAAAATAAGATAAGAATATTTACGTTTGATATTATTTGAGGCATTATATCTGCCGAAATTCCAAGAAAAAATGTTTTTTTAACAGTGCAGACTGTCTCACAATAATTTGAGGGTTATGTATGCTGAAACGTCAAGAATCAAAATTTTTATTAATAGTACAGAATGACTCACCAATATGAAAAATATCATAATGAAGGATATATTAAAATAATTATCAATGAATAAACTTTTTGAAGAATTCTTTATATTAAAAGTCCCGAATGCGCTATATTAGTCGCATGTTAATAGTATATAATTAAGATTTTTTATATGAAAGTTGATTAATTTTACTCAAAATGTTAAACTTTAAAGCATTCAAGAAATTCAGAACAGTATATTTCCAAAATATTTCATAAGTTCACACGAAACTTCAGTAATTTTTTACTTGTTTTAGCTACTCTGACAGTATAAGCGAAAGAACCAAAACTAACTTTTCATCATAAAAATCAGGCAATTAATTTAATTGTCCCAATTTTTTAATATTGTAACGTTGAAAACATATATACGTGTAATGAAACTACCCCGACAATCAGAAAATGTGTAAATACTCGAAAACTCGAACGCGCCACATTAGCCACTGCGCCGCATTCGCTGCCGCTCCCCTATGCCTCAACACATTAGTTATATAAAAAATAGATATGGAAAAGTATATAGAATTCGATATGCGAAACTGCATATATAGAAAACCATATCAGAAACTACATAGCATCCAGTCTCAAATTACTGTACAGTTTCCATAGGGTTTCCCATATAGCTTCCCATATAGTTTCATTGAATAAAAAAAATGAACATGGGAAACTATATAGAAAACCGTGTAAGAAACCATATAGAAAACCAAATGGGAAACCATATAGGATCCGGGCTCACATTACTATATAGTTTCCCATAGGGTTTCTCATATAGTTTCGCATATAGTTTCATTGAATAAAAAAAATTGGACATGGGAAACTATATAGGAAACCATATAGGAAACTATATAAGAAACCATATAGGAAACTAGTATATGGGAAACCATATAGGATCCGGGCTAAAATTACTACATGGTTTCCCATAGGGTTTCCCATATAGTTTCTCACATAGTTTTATTGAGTAAAAGAAAATTTGAGATAGGAAACTATATAGAAAACCATATAAGAAACCATATAGGGAACCGTATTGAAAACTACATGGAATTTTTAAAAGGGTTTCGACGATGACGAGATACATGTGTTGTAACGTTATCATGATATCTAACCGGAGATAGTTTTTGTGTTTACCAATATTCTCAATTGAATTATAACTCCAGGTGGCTGATTTTAATAAAAGATCCTAAATTTGCCAAAAATTATATTAATTTTTAGTAATAGTTATGTCGCATTTTGAACTCATCTCAATGATATTCATATTCACTGAGAAATTCGTTCAACTTGCGCTTAATGTGTCCTGTCCAGTCAATTGCAACCAACGATATAAGTAGATTTCAATATTGATAGGACATTAAAACTAGAGCTAAACATTGTATAATTGAACTTGGTGATTAAATAAATAACAATGAAGTAAGATTAATTCTTACAACTAAAATTCTCACTGAAATTTAAATAGTCATGTTGAAACAAAAGCTACGGGTTGCGGAATAACTCAATAGAGAGATGATTGCGTACTTTAGCGATGAATTGAATTTATTTACAAAATTGCTCTCATATAAAAAAATAAATTGAATTCTGCAAGGTCATTACAGTGAAAGTACACACTAAAGTATCATTTTTTAAATTTCCCACACTAAATGCCAACATGCACAACGAGGTCTCTACAAAAAAATGGAGTGCAAAGTCGTTACAATAATTGCATTGAAACAGGAGAATCCGTTGAGAGTGGCGTCCTTTGAATTACGCTAATTCCATTCAATATTCTGTCTCCAATGACAGGTACATCAATGAGCGACCAAGGTGCATTGGTCCTACGTTACCCCACTTATAAGCCGATAGCGCGCGTAATCGGTCGTATGATCGAATGATTTAGTGAATCATCCATTCGTTCCATCTGCTTGTCCACTTATGAGTCAGAGGCGGATCGATATAAATATTTGCCCGCAACTTTCTGATTTAATTTTAATTATGAAAATAGAACGGACTATCTCAGTGTGTCCATATGAGTCAATTGAATTCATGATGCGGGGGCCAAAAATACACAGAAAAGTGGACATTTTACCCTCCTCGTAGGTCGAACTTAAAAACAAAAGACTTAAATCAGGAACAAAATGTCCGCCACCACCTTACGTGGATGAGACCGTTTTCTTTTTACACTATCTCATCCAAAAACAAATTCCGCCCTTAGACAATGAGCCATTTTACACAATCCAACTAATTCGACAAGCAAGTAAAAAAAACAATGAAAACCCTACTCAATAACCTACTAATAAACTTACTAACAAAAAAGGAATCATCAGAAAAAAGTCAGGACTTCTGACCATTCCTACTTACTTCTGTTACGTTTCTTGACAGAAGTCGTCAGAAAAAGTAAAAATTCGGGAGAGAATGTTCAGAAATTTTCTCTTTTCATTATTATATTTAGTCAAATCCCTGATGAGATGAGGATATTATGAAAATCATTTAATACGATGTTTGAAATCTTTTGCGATGATGTTGTAGGTACAAAATTAGGAGCATGATCTAGTCTGATGTTCGTCTTTTACCACTGTTATCTTTACACAGCGGTCGCAAGCGTTGAAGGTAACAACAGTCGCCTCAAGTGGCTTTGTTAGAGCTACTATCTGCCACTCCACAGGATTTTAGTCGCTTGCTTCATGATGCTCTAGAAAGTTTCTTACAATGCGACAGGTGTTTAATAAAACCGCCTTCTGAGCTGCTGTCAGTACCCCGCTGACTTCTAAATGCTCAAGATGTTCAGTGCATCTTGCGTGCACATTGCCTGTAGCCGAAATCACAACTTACGGATCTTGGATGTATGGATCGCCTGCGAATTCCGGGTAAGTGTACAAGCAATGTCGATGATGTAGACTTTTCCACCATTTTTCTCAGGCATCACGATGTCGGGTTCATTGGCTCGGACATAGTGATCCGTCTTGATAGTAACATCCCAATACAATATGTAATCTTCGTTTTCTAAAACGGGCACTGGAATGTATCTATAGAAAGGCATCCATTCTGTTAAGAGTCCTAGGTCCAGGGCAAATTGTTGATGCGTAATGCCCGCCACATCATTATGTCTGTGCCTATATTCTCTCTTAGAATATACCCTGTTCTGAGTCGCAATAACGAATCCTTCTGTTCCCGGAAACAGGACGCCTTTTTTAAGCCAAATATTGGATGCCACACTACTACCCACTATCCGTTGATCTAACATTTTGTGGTACTCTCCACGGTTGGTTTTTAAACTCAATTGCGTTTCAAACTCCTCTTTGGCTTCCGTCCTGATATTCAAGGCCTCCTCTGAGGATAAATTCAAGGTCGTGTAATCGAAATCCGCCATGCAAATGGTGTGGTAAAGCGCAACATCTCGCTTGCTTTTAAAATAGTCTCGCAACTGCATTACTTGTAACTTACACAATCTTTCGACATCTACGACTCCCCTACTCCCTTTATGTCGCGGTAAAACTACAATTTAAATTGCCTAATTACTGTGGTGTATTCCGTGCTTCGTCATTTCTACGCGAATGGTTCTGTTCAACCTTACAAGGTCGGTGTTTGACCATTTGATGAGCATAAAGGAGTACGTGGGGACAGGGATGGCACAGGTGCTGATTTCCCTGATCTTGTTTGCCGAGTTAATAGAACTCTTCAAAATCAACCTGAGTCTCGTAGTGAAGCCACAAAGCCACCGAACGCGTCCCCGGGTTTCGGATAGAGGGACCCTGTACCAAAGGTTTCTGCTGAATATGGTTACAGTAATTGATAGGCAGACGTGAGTAATAGTCCAGGGATGGTCCCGAAGAAATAACCCCCAAGCTGAGGCATAAAAACCGTGCCGAAAGCTGAATGGCACCTGGGTGAGGTGTCTTAAACGGTGACTCTGGGATACCGGGCGACCTCTCAAAGCCTTCTCCTGGCATGCGAGGCTCACAAGGATGGATGAACCGTTTCCCTTGCTACTCGTGGGAACAATGAAACCACCAAACGAGCAAAAAGTTGTAGATAGGGTTAAAAATGATTGATCGAGCAGAGCACCCGACAATGGGTCGGCGAACAATGCCTAGCACTCTAGAGTTTAAGATGCTGAAAATAATTTATATGAAAACATGACGACGAGCCGGCAAAACGCCTACATTGAGTGGACGAATCAATTCAAGGATAACTTGCTAGACTGCTAAGATGCCAGCTGTATCCCTATTCACGGAGGCTTTATGGTGCATATGCACACACTGTGGAGCCCGAAACACTCAAATCTTCAGCACGTTTCGCATCAATCATTGCGAAATGAAGTCGTCTACCTTTCGAAAAAGAGATATGAACGCAAAGCGCTTCCCCAATCGCTGTGCAAACAAGTGCAAAGCAGATACCTCTTTAAAAATGATCTCGATTTCAGTACAAGAAGGTACATTAATAATCAAGTTCCTCCTAAGCTCCAAAACCTAGCTGAAATAGATACCTCCCTTCGTAAAGATATTTTGGAAGTGTCCGACCTCGGGACCATTAATTGTTCCGTTTATGGTGCTACCATTGCTTCGGCTAATTCAAATCGAAGGCTAAAGCCGAAGATGGATCAAAGGACCAAATGAGCAAGACAGAATGCATTCTGTGTTTGGGGTGTGATTACCTACACAAAATCTGGTAGACCGTTCACGGAAAGGGTTCGAAACATCGCCCAAGAACTGAGGATCTACGATCACACACGGAACAAGTCAAAGCTGCAGGCAATGAAGTAGCATATTGTTAACAAAATGCCGGTGTTATCTGACGGAAAACGGAGTATATAGAAGAAGGGGTGATGGGTCAGGGAGATTCAATAGTTTCTCACTGCCCATCGCGGCTCTTCAGCGATCTCCCTCTTTTTGTCGAAAATCCACCCAAGGTCAACGAGGTCAAGACGTTTTCGAGACAGGTATACAAGATCTCGAAAACACTGCAGTTGAAAGAGGATACTGATGATATCATCTGCTTTGAGGAGTTTTGAGACAACCTCATAACATCTGAGGAGGAATGGCCATCAGTCACTGACGAAAAGATGATGAAAGCACTCAGGGGCACGAAAAAATTTTCCGCTGCAGCACCAGATGGTACCATGAACTTCTGGTGAATAAGGTTTAATTCTACACACCAATATCTGCCCCGCATATTCACCTCATATTTAAAGTCGGAATTGCTTCTCTATGTTTTCTTGGAAAAATATTGTACGTTTTTGCGATGACTGTTGTTTTGTCAAATAAAATGCTATATCCTGCTTCAGTATAATGCGCAGCTAGTAATGATTGCATGAAATGTTTTAGCCTGACTTTACTCTCAGGTTCCTTCACACGTTGGCTCACCGCCCTGCCGATTGCTCTAATATAGACTTTGCCACAAGAACAAGGTATTTTATATACTTCCGGATCACTGAGAGGTGCCTTTCTATCTTTAGGGTTAATTAGAAATTGTCCTATTTTCGCAGGTGGTTTAAATATGGTTTGGATGTTTTGTTTGTTGAGAATTCTTCCTATTTTTTCTGTGATACTTTGAATGTAGGGTAGGATGGTGATAGTTTTTCTCTCCCTTTCTTCAGTAGGCTGTTTTGACTTGTTTTTTTAGTGTATTTTCTTATTGCTTTTCCAATTTGATTTTTTTTTGTTTAAACGTTATGTATTAGGATTTGTTTAACATTTTGTAATTCCTTTTGTAGTTTATCTCTATCTGTTATGGAGACAGCTCTATATACAAGGGAATTGATGACCGATTGCTTTTGAAATGGGTGGTAGTGGGAGGAGGCATGTAAGTATCTGCTTGTGTGGGTGGGTTTTCTGTAAACTTCGTGCCCTAATGTGTTATCAGATCTTTTGTAAACTAGTACGTCCAAGGAGGGCAATTTTCCGTTTTGTTCAATTTCCATGGTGAACTGGATATTAGGGTGTAAATGATTGATGAAATCGGAGAACTGGTGTAGTTCATATAGTCCATGTCTCCAGATAACAAAAGTGTCGTCAACGTAACATCACAAAGATTCCGGTTTGAGCTTGGATTTGTTAAAGATTTTAGTCTCTAGATTTTCCATAAAGATGTTGGCTATTACAGGTGAGATATGAGATCCCATTGCTGCTCCTGAAGTTTGTTCATAGAATTGTTTATTGAAAGAGAAGTGAGTATTATTAAGACAGTGTTCTATCAATGGTATGCAATCGGAAGGAAAGTTTGCAATGGATTTGTTAATATCGATTGTATCAGAGATTGGTACTTTCTTAACGAGAGATACTACGTCGAAACTCACTAGGAGGTCTTAGGGTTGAATGTGAATCTGTTCTATCCTTTTGATGAAGTCAAAAGAATCTTGGACGTGCGTGATAGAGTTTCTTGTGAAAGGATTCAGTTCTTGGGCGAGAAGGCGTGCTAAGTTGTAAGTTGGTGAGTTAATTACGCTGACTATCGCTCTGAGGCGAATGTTGTTTTTGTAGATTTTTGGGAGTCCGTAAATTCTTGAAAAGGTGGGATTAGTAGGTAATAATTTAGCTATTGCTTGGCTGTCAAGTTTATTGTCTTTTATAAGGGTCTTTGTTTTGCTGACTATTGTTTTTGTGGGGCCTTTTTTAAGTTTGTCATATGTACCGTCAGTTAGAAGGTCCATGATTTGGTTGTTGTAGTCCTCTTTGTTCATTATTATGACTTGCATAATTAACTGTAACATGATTTAAATGGAATAAACATAACATGTTTCTGGAAATTCATTATATATTGAGAGTAATCTTTGTAACGCATTTTAATATCTAATTGAAAAGAGATACAAAAACTTATATTTAAGTAATATTGGTAACGATCCAATCTTTAATCGCATTTGTCATAAGGAATGAATAATCTTGTTAAAAGAAAAGTTTTACAACTTAAAGTACATATATTATAGATTGTCGTATAAGGAGTGACTAATCTTGTCAAATGAAAGTTTGACGACTCATTGGAGACAAAAGTTTCGTTGACTACGCATACGTAAACGTGAAAAAAATTTACAAGGCGCTCGCGCGGTAACGATAGCGACTACAGTCCTAGAAAAAATAAGAAAATTCTGTAAACTAAATAGGAAAGACTTCGGTTCTGTACATAAGTTCAATACTAGCTACAGCTAAGTCTTTAATCATTAAAAGTTAAATTTGCGAACTTGAAGCATGTAGATTACTTTGGTGATTTCTTATACTTTGTCGGGATGATGACTTTGATTTCCTGACCATCTACGAGTTCTGGTCTCTCGATCATTACTTCCTCGAGACTTTTCCTGACGAATGGTGAGGTTAAGGCTTTAACTGCTAGCCTTCATTTTTCCTCTGACAGTTGTCTTGCGCTTTGTGCATTTGGATTTTCAGGTTTCATTACAGCCTGAAGGGCATTTTCTCTGATAAGGAATCTTCTCAATCTATTAGGGTAATCCTCCTGATCGTCAAATCTAGCCTGAACCTTGCTCTTTAGTTCATCTTCTCCTGAACCAACCATGTATTGATGATCGATTGGAAGCATCCAAGTAGGCCAGGTGGCGTAATTTAATCTTAGCCAGTCGACAATTCTTTGTTGTCGAACGTTACAGTCTGGACATTCCGGACAGTAAAGCGACAGATCCCTCGAGTAGCCAGGGCATCGTCCGAGAGCCTGCTCGGGTTCTATCCCGTGAGGATAGATGCAGTCTTTCGTGTCAAATCCGTCTGCTGCACAGACTTGGCAGAATCCCGGTCGATATGACAAGTTACAATTCTTGTAATTGTGAGTTTTTGAACGACAGTTTACGCATCCAGCGATATGTTGTTTTCCGACACTGGATACGAAGGTCTGTGTTCCTCGGTCGACCTTCGCGCCCTCTATTTTCTTGACGAGTACCTCGGCCCGCTTCATTATTATGTCCTTTAATGAGGATTTACTCACTATGCGGCAATCCGTCATGTAGACAGGCTGAGCGGTACCCTTCGGGTTGACGAGGTTGGGGACTCCTAATTCCTTCAAAACGTCTTCAAAAAATGGCAGATCATTGAGAGGTAGTGGTCTTACCATCACTGATGGTGCTGTGATTGCCTTGGCGTCATCAGTAGTTTTTACATTTTGGGCTGAATGGGTTCCACTTACAATCCGGTTTCGTTTCAGGTTTTCAGCGTAGACCTGGGCTGTAGTCATCCTGACTGGTTTCGTCAACTTTAATTTTGGTGGCGGCAGGTTCTTTATTTTCTCAAGCAGAAACTTAACCTCCTGGCCAAGTTGTATCATTTGGGGGCCGTTAGCTGTAGCAATGGTAACATCAGTTGTCAATGATGTTTTCTCAGGGTCTGTGAACTTCGCATCGTTTGGCTTAGATGTCAGGTTATCCTTAACGCTGTCAGTTTCAGAACATTCATCGGCTGATGTCTGGCTGTGTTCGACTTTCATTTGTAGTTTGATTCCTCCAACTGCGATTGGATTTCCTGCTGTTGGTCATTGAGTCGTTTAAATTGCTCCAAGAGTGTATTCTGAAGAGTTTCACCAGAACTCAGACTTTCAGAGTCGACCATGATGACGAGGCTAGCTGCTTGTGACTGGAAACCTGGGTCCCAACAATTTGGCGAAGTCGATACTGAAAATACATATTACTTAGGCCGCAAACTTCGACGTGGTATTTTTTAATCGCATACACTATATTTACTAACCAATTTACCGGTTTTGTCTGTCAATTCAACTGTCGTCGATCCCAACACCTTGCTAACAAAGGCTGGCCCCAAGTAATGATGTGTTAATTTTGAGCGATTTTTTATCTTATGACGAAACTCATCTATTTTACCCATTCGCTTAAACCAGTACTCAACTGAAAAATCAGTAGAGATATCTTTTTCATTTTCAAGGGATTCTGTTACGTGCTTAATAACAGCTTCGCGACCATGATTCAGAAAGAAGGTCAATATTCTACTACCCGAATGTGGTACAGTAGTGTAAGCTTATTGGATTTTTGACAAGTTCTCGTCCCATTCCTTGTGACTGTCATTTATAAACGTGGATATCATTGGTCTAACCGTCCTATTAACGCGCTCGACTGGATTACTTTGGGGGTGAGCCAATGGGGTAGTTATGTGATCAACTCCTCTAGTTATCAATAAGGCCTTTACATCTTTGTTAACATATTCAGTTTCATTGTCTGTGATAATGGATTTTGGAGTACCCCAAAGATAAAAAAACGTGTGAAGTACTCTGAATACATACTAGGTTTGCATTTCCCGTTTTTGTTCGCGTTTGAGAGACCACGGTATCGACAGGTAATTGAGCCCAAAGGGATTGCAATGGTCTTGTAGTTAGCCGTCCCTTAATCGATCTTTGATTATATTTTACTTTGACACAAGTCTCATAATCTTCAACGTATGACTTAACATCATAAGTCATTCCCGACCAATAGTAATTTTGCCGAATTCAATATAGTGTTTTATCTTTACCTAAATGACCTGATTGTGGAGTGTCATGATTTTCGTGTAGGATAGTCAGAATGTTACCGGGTTTCACAACTTTTTTCCAAAGATGCTCATCATCTATCAGGGCTTTTTCGTAATCGGCGCGATGTTGAAACAGTTCGTTATCTTCGATTTTGCAATCAGAAAATCTATCGGGCTGCTCTTTAACCATTTTGATTTTCTTCTTGTACCAGTCTTAATCACAGATCGTGTTTAACTGAATTCGCGCCTGATTAGTTTCCTGAAAAACCTTTTTCCAACCATTAGGATCTAGATCCAGATCAAACATTCGAGAGAGCGCATCAGGTGCTTCGTTTGTTGTACCTCGTCTATGTTCGACTGTCATGTTCTGTTGGTAAAGATAAATGGCCCATCTTGCCAGACGGCCTATAGGGGTTTTTAACCCGTGAAGCCATTACAATGCTTCATGACCTGTGACGACTTTAAACGGCATGCCCTCTAAATAACACCTTAAATTTTCCACAGCCCAAACTACTGCTAAGCACTTCTTCTCAGTAGTTGTGAAGTACAACTCTGTGCCTCTCAGTGGCCGACTCAAGACCTCTACTAAATTTTCATTGCCGGATTCCGGTTCTTTTTGTACGAAAATCCCGCCCAATCCAAAATCACTAACATCAATATAAAGGACAAACGGATGTCCAGGTATAGGGACGTATAACCGATGAGTTTCGATAAGAGCCCTTTTCACTTCGTCAAAAGATTTTTGCTCGACGTCAGTCCATTTCCAAGGGACTTTTGTACTCGTCAACTCATTTAAGGGGCCCTGAATCCTAGCCACGTTCTTTAAATGTCTATGGTGCCAATTAACAAGGCCATTAGATTGACGTAACTGTGTTCGATCTTTAGGGACTGGAAAGTCTATAATTGGTTGTATTTTTTCAGGATTAGGTCTCATACCAAACTCATCGATAAGATATCCCAGGAATTTAACTTCTTGACAAGTAAAACTACTCTATTCGCGGTTTATAATTAATTTTGCCTCCCTATAAATCTCGAATACTAAAGATAACATAGCAAGATGCTCGTCGAGATCCTGACTGACTATAATCCAATCGTCTAAGTACTTGAAAACCTGGTCACACCATTTATTGGGCAATTTTCGTTCTAAGATTATATCGGTGAAACGCTTTTTCAAAATATCCATTAATCGCTGAAAGTTTGAGGGTGCTCCGGTAAGACCATAGGACATTCTTTTCCATTCAAATAATCCCTTTCCCTCTACAACAAATGCTGTGTACTTTCGACTCTCTTCATCCATGGGAATTTGATGGAAAGCTTCACTCATGTCACTATTGAATATTATTATTATCAATCCGGTCGGTACGGTAGAAACCTTTGCCCGTAGTCCGTCTCTAGTGGAATGTCTACGAATAAGAGGTTATATCACAGCTATCACTATTTTTATTAAAAATAACTTATCCTTCTTGTTGGATATGTTTGAAGGTAATTTTTCTAGAACATAAAATACCACAGACGCGAACCATCGTGTTTTCCCATCTTCAAATGTTTTGATTTTTATAAAAAGCTGCGGTCTGCTTTGCCCTCCGGTGTGGGGCAAAGCCGACGAAATACAGCTTATTAGAAATAATTGAATTATTAAATCATTGTTTTATCCATGTAACTAATACTTATAGAAATATGATATACAATAATGTAGGACTCGAAATGTAAAAAATAATGGATGAATTCTACATCTTATTAACTTTAAAAAAATCATTGACTGTTAACTGGTCGGCACTGCCCCTCCTTACCTTACATGAATCCTCAACTAAAACATATTAATTTTTCACCAAACAGTTGTAGTTTTAACCAAAAAATTTATTTTCTATCAGAAAAGACGAATTTTCAACCAAACAGTTCAATTTTTAACTAAAATTAAGAATCAACAAAGACAATGACTTTTTAATTAAGTAGTTCTACTTTTAGCCAAGAAATTAAATTTTCAACCTGATAAAAGATTTTTTTAAACAAAATATGTACCCCATGTATGACAGCATATTGAAAAATTGTTGCCTCCCCCCTTGTTCTACCCAAAAGCCTTCACGAGATTCATGCGTAGCCCCAAATATTCATGTGTTTCAGGTTTTTTTATTAATATGAACACCATGTAGTATTTTTCAATGTTGCATTGTAATTTATGTCAATATTTTGAACTGAGCGAAAACGATACTTGGAGCAAATATAACTGATAACGTAACGTACCGTACAAGTCATTTCTAATTGTCTAGGTAAAGGAAAAGAAACAGACTGATTAAATACAAATATCTCCAAAAAAGAAGATTCTCCCCACCAAATCATCTTCAGAATGATATGTATGATACAATGTCTTGTGTCGGTAAATATGCAATAATATTTTTATGGTTTATGTGAAGTTTTTATTTATTTTCTTGCAAACTTTTGTGGTCACCGCAAGGGGTCGTCAGTATATTACATGTACATAGGGGAGCGTGGATTATGGTAGCAGTGTTGTAATGCGATTTTTGTTTAAAGTATATGTCAGAAGAGTATTTATAAAAATAGAGATTTGACTAAAATAGAGGGAAAAGTATTTTACGGAAATTAAGAACTTACAGCATATTTTCAAAGACTTAAAGTATAAAAAAGTTATCGTTTAATAAGTGAAATATTTTGTTATACATCTGATATCATAAATTGATTCTAAAAACCGTTCTAACTATATACGCATATTATAATTAATTAAATCTTGCAACATCACCTGTGGCGCATCAAGGCCGAAAAAATTGGTGGAAACGATAACATTGCTTTAAATAATAAGTCGGTAATTTAATCCGTAATGTAGAAAAACTTCTGTAGATCTCCTGCCCAAAACAAAGAGAGCTGAATATCGCCATTCACTTTATTTATATTTTTTATATTTATTCATTTATGTGATTTATTATATAATTCATTATTATTATTTTTTTTTATATTTATTTTTTTTCATTAAATCAAATGACTTTATGTTTGAATCCCAAGCGTACTCTGTCAATGCCTAAAGAATTTGATTTGTGCATAAAAATGTTAATTGTTTACCAATATATCGATTTTTGATAATTTTAATAATAAAATTTCCAAAATTGGGAAATTCTCGAACAATTTATAACACCACGGAAATGGGAAATTCTCGAATAATAAAATTCTGGAGAGTTTATAATATCACCGAGTTTGCAAATTCCCGAATAATAAAATTCCCGACAGAAAATTGCCGAATTATGGAATATCCGAACTAGAAAATTCCCGAATTTAAACCATTAAAATTAGTTATGAATATTATTATTGATTAAAAATACTTTAATCAAATATTTTTATTGAAGAAAATTATTTTGAAGTTTAAAGTTTGTAAAATTATTGTTTGTATTTAAAATAACAATAATTGATAAAATTTTCATCCAGGAATTTTCTTGAATTATTGTCATTTTACATTTGGACAATAATTTTAGAAACTTTAAACATTAAAACTTATTCTTTTTGTGAAAATATTTAATTATTGTATTTTTAATAAATATATATTATTTACGGAAAAAAATTTATTTGTTCAAATTCAGGAATTTTATAATTCGGGAATTTTCTAGTTCGGATATTTTATAATTCTGCATTTTTCTGTCGGGAATTTTATTATTCGGGAATTTTCAAATTCGGTAGCATGATAAACTGTCGGGAATTTTATTATTCGTTATGTTAGAATTTAATAAATTACTTTTGGAAATTTTATATGAATTATGAATTTTTTTTGCTTCAAAAGGAATTTGCGATAAACTGTTCTCAAGTACTCAAATTTTACGAACATTTTAGAAGATTTTCAAAAATTTTAAGGAATTTTTCGAAATTTCCCAAATGTGGATTTTTCGTGAGGTTTCTCAAAGCTTTCGAAAATTTCTAGCACAAACTTTACTCGGATTGCTTGTACAATTTCGGATTTTTTTTCTCGATTTTTTCTGACAATTTCTGTCTGTTCAAAAATATGAAGGAATTGCATTAATTCGAGGACAATTTGGCAGATTTGATCCAATGTAGGTGTTTCTAAAAATTTTCGGACATTTTGATGTATTTCGAAAGATAATCCAGAATATTGTCTTTATAATAGAAAAATTCCTTGGAATGTAATAAATTCTGGAATGATATGAATGATATGAAGGGGGAAGGGAAGGAAAATTATATGGAATCTAAAAAGAGAAATTTTCAATGAAATAGTTAAATTTTTGACCCAGAAACATTTTCCAGTCAATAAAGAAAAAAAATTGTATCGAAAATGTTGAATTTTTAACCCAAAGATATGAATTTTCTATTAAAATAATTTAATTTTTAACAAAAAATAGACGAATTTTCAACAAAATAAATTAAATTTCAACTAAAAAAGATCAATTTTTAATCAAAAATGTAATAATTACATTTTGAGTTTTAAAAAAATGTACAGAAAAAAAAAAAATTTTCTACTAAAAGAGGTAAATTTTCATCTTAAAATAGGATAGTTACTTTTCCAGTAAAAAAATTAATTTCCAACAAAATAGTTAAATTTTCAAGCAAAACAGATGAATTTTCAACTAAAAAAGATCTATTTTCAATAAAAAATGAAATAGTTAAATTTTCAGTTAAAAAAATTAGTTTTCAGTGAAATAAAATTTCCACACAATGGTTAAATTTTGACCAAAGAAATTAATTCTTCAGAAAAAAGATAAATGTTTAAAAAAAGACGTGCATTTTCAACAAATCAGTTGAATGCTGTATCAGAGAAATTAATTTTCAACTATAATGATGAATCTTTAACTAGAAAAACGAATTTTTAACCAAATAGTTGAACTTTTCAACGAAAAGATGAATTCTTGATGCATCTTCAATCAAAAAAATTAATTTTTAACTTAAAAGTTGAATTTTCGACCCAGAGGATGAATTTTCTACCAAAAAAGTCAAATTTTCAACAAAATATATCAATTTTCAACAAAATAGATGAATTTTCAACCAAATAATTATAAAAATTTAATCCCAGAGGCGCGTTTCTTAGTGCTTCTTATTTATTATCCAAAATTTTTAACTCGATGTGGCTATTCGTGTAAAAATAAGTTTACAAATAAAAAAAGTGTCGGTAAGGTAGGAAGCCAGTCACGTGACTCACTCGTCACATGGCCTTAAGGAACGCTTGTATGGTCCTAAATTTCTGAAAATGTAACAAAATTCCAAAAATTTAATAACATAGAATTTTGTATGTACTTCCAGAAACTTAGGACCATACAAACGTTTCTTAGTGCCTTTAATTAATTTCCCAAATTTTCAACTTGATATCTCAATTCGTGTGGACATAAGTTACTGCGGAAAGATGTCGGTAAGGTAGGAATCGGGTAAGAATTGCAAGGCCTCAAGATTTCGAGTTGAAAATTTGAGACGAAAAGTGAAAAACATTAAGGTACGGTTGTATGATTCTAAATGTTTGGAATTGAAAAAAAAGCTTATTTTGGGAAATTTTCATCTATATTTTCAGAAATTTAGGACCATACATACGTTCTTTAGTGCCTTTTAATGAATGTCTTGAATTTTTCACTCTATATCTCAATTCATGGGGACTTGAGTTGTTGCAAAGAAATGTCTATAAAGTAGGAATCGGGCAAGTAATATATGGCTTTAGAAGTCTTTTGAACTCGCCATGAATTCTTTTTATTTGACATTCAATTTGTTTAAGCTTCCTTGAATTCCTTCCAATTTTACTAAATTCTTTGAATACTTCGTATTCTTTAAATACTTTAAATTATTTTGAATTCTGCTATTCAAGTGTAATTACATTAAAATTTTAGGCAAATTGCAAGTTGATAACCATGCGATATTGATTGCTGAGAAAACTATCAGGCAAGGTGTTTACCACTACTGAATATAGGTATATACACTATGCACCTTTTTCTGAATTTTTTTAATTCTCTTGAATGCTTATAAATTACTTTGAATTCCTTTGAATCCTCTTGAATTCGTTTCAATCCCTCGAATTCGTTTCAATGGCTTACATTAATTTGAATTCCTTGAATTCCTTGAATTCCTCGAATTCAATTGAATTCCTTGAATTCGTCTGAATTTCTTGAATTCGTTTACATTTCTTGAATTCCTTTAATTCTTTTAGATTCCTTAAATTTCTGTGAATTTGCTTGAATTTGTTTCAATTCTCTTGAATTCCCTAAATTCGTTCCAATTCCCGGGATTCATGTGAATTTCCTGAATTCATTTTAATTCTCTGATTTCGTTTGTCTTCCATAAACTTATTTGAATTATTTTCAATTCTTCTCAATTCTATTAAATTCCCTTTAATTATTTTGAACTACTTTAAATTCTTTTGATTTCGCTTTGAGTTCTTTTGATTTCACTTGGCATTTTTGAAGCCTCTTTGAATTGTTTTTAATTTTATTGAATTCAAAATTGCTAGTGGTTAATCCCTTAACCCTCGATAATCACGAATTCGGAAAATCGTTTGAAAATGTTTATATTTTTATCAGAAAATAGAGAATGTTTACCTTTAATTTATCCATACGTCTAGAAAGATCAATCATCTCTTTCGGGCCACTAATATTGATGGCTACTGCTTGCTTCAGCTTTTCATCAAATTTGACTGTTGCAGCCACATTGAAGACGATGGAAACTTTGCTTATCAAAAATTCCCTGTCAGTCTCTGATAGCCCCAAACCAACAACTGCACAATCACCCCCCACTGCTGCAATTTTGAGTCGAAATTTAGGAATTTCTCTCTTCAGTCGCTCGAACAACTAAAATTTCCGAAAGAAAAAATATATGTGTATTGACCTATGAATATTAACATGTATTCTTATTAGAATGACAAAATATATGGGTCATCAAACAGTAGAGATAGTGCTAAGTCCACTCTTTGACAAATTGATTGTTCATAAAAAAAGCATGCTTTCTCGCTTTTTTGCAACTACTTCAGTGAAAAAATTAAGGTTTCCAAGCTAAAAATTTGTATTTAAATGCATTTACAGTACAATATTCTCTTATTTCGTCTACTTGAAGTATTTTATATAAACAGAGGCCGAGATAGCATGTGAGAAAGCACGACTTACTTTTCTGTTTTTGACCAATTTTTGATTCTCAAATTCCACTTTCTGCAAACTTCAGGGAAATGAAGAAAAATAATTTAAACTCCGCTAAATTGAAATTTAAAGTCTCCTATACGAAATGATGCCAAGAACATAATAAAATATTTACTGGTTCTCGAATTATCATGAAAAATGTGGAAGCATGCCGAAAACGAAAATCGACGACCTTCTATCTTTTGTAAACGCATTGAAAATACCACTCGACTGACCGCTATTCGTCTTAGGCACGCTTGCACATTTTTCATGATTACTCGTGAACCAGTAAGTATTTCATTATATTCTTAGTCTCATTTTAAAGAGGATATTTCAGACTTTAATTTAGCAAAGTATCTATTTTGTATTCACTTCCCTGAAGCATGTAGAGAGTGGAAGTTGAGAATCGAAAATTGATAAAAAAATGTAAAACATCGCTTTGCATAATTTAAGGCTGAGGATATACATACGTACGGCTACCGTACACAATATTGCACAATGATTGGATGAGCTGTGAAGGGGTTATATGGTGGGGGGGAGGGGGGGGGGAGTTTTTTTTCACCAATCATGACCGTCCATACTCGTCCGCGCCTGCTCTATAAATAGGGACTTTGGTCATTTAAAATGATGTAGTTTTGAGCGTTTTTTTAATAGTATAATTTTGAAAATTTACAATATTGAAAACTCTTCAATTTGACAAATATTGATAGATAACTTTTTTTTTTTAATTTTGATGTTTTTCAAGAACAAAAATCAAGTATTTATTTCTAAATCTTCCAAATTAACATAATTTTTTATAATTTACATAATTTTTAACTGTTAATTTTTCATAATTAAAAACTCCTAAATGTTACACATGTCAAGTTTTCAATTCTAAATCTTCCAAATTGAAGAAATTTCGAATGAAAATTATGCAAATTACAGTTTTTAAAGTTTAAAACTCAAAATTTATATAATTTTTAAATGTTAATTTTCAGCATTAAAATATTAAAAACTCTTCAATTGTAAAGATGCATAAATAAAAATTCTAAAACTTTGATAATTTTCGAAATCAAAGGTCAAGTTTTCAATTCTGAATCTTTAAAATTGAAGAAATTTCGAATAGAAAGAATCAAAAATACAGAATTTTTAATTGCGAAACTTAAAACTTGCATTATTTCTAATTTGATATTCTTAAAAATTTAAATTTCTTCAATTTGAACGATTTACAATTTAAAGATCTATCAGTTTGAACAGTTACAATTGATAACTGTTCAACTTTAAGGATGTATAATTAAACATTCTTAAATTTGGATGATTTTGAAGATCAAAAGTCAAGTTTTTAATTCTAAATTTTCCAGATTGAAGAAATTCCGAATGTAAATCATCAAAGTTACATAATTTTCTATTTTAAAATTAAAAACTTGCATAATTTCTAATTATAAATTTTCAAAATTAAAATTCCTCCAATTTGAACCACTTAAAATTTAAAGTTCTACCATTTTGAGGAGTTACAATTGAAAAACGTTCAATTTTAAAGGTGTATAAATAAAAATTCTTAATATTTCATGATTTTAAAGATCAAAAGTCAAGTTTTTAATTCTAAATCTTCCAAAATGAAGAATTTCGAATGCAAAGCATAACAATTACAGACTTTTTAATTGTAAACCTTAAAACTTGCATAATTCCTAATTTTTTATTTTAAAAATAAAAATTTCTTCATTTTGAATGATTTGTATTTTAAAGTTCTAAAATTTTGAATAGGCAAAATTGAAAACCGTTCAATTTTTATGATGCATTAATAAAAATTCTTAAATTTAGACGATTTCCACGATTAACCTTAATTAGTCACACGTCAGTAGAATCGAAAAATAGTCACACTTGGTGAATTTCACCCCAATAATAAGTCCTAAAAATGTAAACAAATTGCTAGGTATTATTTGAGGAATGCAAAAGATGATCTTTCAGTTTTTCTAACCAAAAGCTGTTAAAATTTTCGGGGTGAATTTTACCCCTTGTGACTAAATAGGGTTAAAAGTCAAATTTTCAATGATAAATGTTCAAAATTGAAGAAATTTCGAATGTAAATGATCAAAATTACAGAATTTTAAATTGTAAAACTTGAAACTTGCAAAATTTCTAATTGTAAATTTTCAAAATTAAAATTTCTTCAATTTCGACGATTTACAATTCAAACTTCTACCATTTTTAAGAGTCACAATTTGAAATTCTCGAATTTTGAAAACATAGAATTGCAAATTATTTAATTTTCAAGGTTTATATTTTAAAGGTATGTAATTTTGAAATTTCTTAGTTTACTTTTGAAGACTCACAATGGAAAATTATACAATTAAAAATTCTTCAATTTTTAAAATTAGCAATTGAAGACTCTTCAATATTTAATTTGTATAATAGAAAATGATGTAATTTTGAATGATTTGTTTGAGAATAGTTCAATTCTGAAGATTAAATTTTTCACGAAGTAAATTATTCCTTTTTTTAAGAAACTTCCCCAACATTTCATCTAATTTTAAATGATTCTAATTTCAAATAAAAATAATGTTTATGTGATGTCGATCTAACATGATAAGAATTTGATATTCCGATTCAAACTAAAGAATTTCTATTCAATTGCAACAACTTCAAGTTGAAACAGAATTTTAGAAGATGTTAATGTGGACAAAGTGAATGAATGAATGTGAAGATTATTATTAATTAAAATCATTAATTAGTATTAGAATAATCGTCGTTTTATGTTGATTGTCAATAACTTGGGAGAGTCTACACGTACCGAAAAAATACGCCCCATTTTCCAGGTCCCTCTAATCGTACCGAAAAAATCCGACTATCTGTACCGAGATTTCGGTACACGTAGCCACAGCCTAATAACTTACTATTATTTTTGACTTTCAACAATTTCTCTGTTAATTTAAAGAAAAAACATAAATTACAAAATAAATGATAAATTATAAAATGTAGATAATCTCTTTAGATAGGAAGTGATTTTTAAAGTCTCTTAAAACCTCGTTTAAAGCCCTACTTCTCGTGTATTCTCTGTTCTGTACCTCTATTCTTTGATAGGAAAAGACAATGCAAAGCACTTACCGGGTCCTCGAAGATCTGCTCGAATCGATTTTGAGCATCTTGTCCTTTTTTTGGCCGTACAATAACGTAGATACAAGTGAGCTCGGGGCAGCTTCTAAGAAGCTTTTCAATCAAGAGCTTTCCCAGAAAACCAGTACCACCTGCGCACACCAGAAAATTGAAATACTTAAAAAAAGCTTAATAGGAGCTTGCTCCTTTGATATAAAAGTGGTTTAAAAATTCATAATGATGTTTTATATACTATATTTTAAAATTTTCAAAAATGAAGAAAGTTATAGATTTGGATTCATCCAAATCAATTGACACTATCATGGAAATTTGGAACTTTCAATTTTAAAAGTGGACAAATGTTTAATCTTAGCATTCTAAATTAATTTTTTTATTTATCCAAAGGTATTACAAAATTTGAAGACATCTTAATTTATATCCACAATAAAAATTGTAGCCTTGAAGAATGAAAGAATTTCAAATAATTCAAAAATTGCGTATAGTCGAATTTGGATGATTTGAAATTTTGAATGAAGAAATACAGATTCCACCTGATGCTCTAGAGTAAGAAAAATTAAATTCTGAATTCGTACAAACCAAGAGAATAAAAATCTAAAGTTACTGGTTTACTAGTTTGGACTATTCCAAATTGACAAAGCATTAAAATCGAAGGACCATGAAATTTAGATGCTTTATACATAGATTCTAATCACTTGATTTGAAGATTTCAAAAAATTATATAGTAACATAGAATTATTCTAAAAAATATGATGTGAAATTGAACTTGAATGGATTTCAAAGTTGAAATTACATATTTTACGTCAAAAATAACAATGATGAAAATTCTTGGACCGAATATATTTTAAATCCGCCAGGTTCTACACTTCAAGTAGCAGAATCTATTCGCAACGAAATATCTTCTTTATTAGAGGGAATTAGGCGACACGTCTTTTTCTGATTTGAAACAAAAAAAATTTTCCACAATTTACGAGTATTTGAATCTTGACGTCTATTTTTTTTAACACAAATTCTTTTTTTTTAATTTTATAGTGTTTGATCTCATTTAGATGTTTGAATTTCCTTTTCGAGTTCTGAGAAGTTTTACCCTCCTCTTTCGAAATCCATCGGAAAATTAAAAAAAAAAGTTTTGAATTAACAAAGTGGAGATGATTTCCTTATAAAATAAAAAGTAGTTTTCACCACAATCCACACATCTATTTTTTGTCAATTTGTTGTTGAATTTGGCATTCTAATATGGAAGACGTCCTATCAGCTTTATGTAGCCTAAACCATTTTTGTAGACAAACGATTTTTTTTTATAAAATAATTTTTTGATATTTTTCTCGAAAACAACGAAATATACAGCAAAATTTCAACATAAAACTTAACACATCTAGAAAATTTCTACAAAAAATACTTTGTGCTCATTTGTGACATTGAGCAATCCTTCAATTTTCAACTTTAAGATAATGAGGATATGGACTTTTAGAGCTTATTTATTTTCAAATGATTTAAAGTATATAGATATTCCTGTGGTTTAAATAATTCTTCAGAATTAAATCGGGTGTCAAAGAAATTGATTAATTTGATTAATTTTTGAACATAAAGCAATTTTAATTTATTCTCACAATTTTAATTATTGACCTTGAAACGGAATGAAATTTTAAGTACTGACGATTCGATATTTGTAGTTCATTGAAACCAAAAAATGCAATTGTAGAGTTTTATAACGAATTTCATCTTATATTTTAAGTTAAGAATTTTATAAAAAAATTCCAAATTCCAAATTATATGAAAAAATGCTCCTAACCACAAAAATGGTTTAGCCCCCATAAAACTTGCAGGCTGTCTTCCTTATAGAAGACCAAATTAACGGAAAATTGACAAAAATATAAGTGTGGCTTTTTTGGTAAAAATTGACTTTTTATATTTTCAATTAAATCGTCGCCATTTTTTAAATTTTTTAATTTTTTGAAATTTCCGGATGCATTTTGGAAAAGGATGGTAAAAATCTTCAGAATCTGGAAAAATTGGAACATCAGAATTAAATCAAACACCATAGAATTTTAAAGAAAGAATTTGAAAAAAATTTAAATACTCCTAACTTTGTGGAAATTTTTTTTCTTTTATATCGCAAAAAAAAATGTCACCTAATTGTCTCTAAAGAAAATTATTTTCTCGCTGAGATATTCTGCTGCTTGAAGTGTAAAACATGTCTGATTTGAAATGTATTCGATCCTCGGAGAAAAAGCGATTACATTTTGAGCACATAAAATGCATATACCTCAATTCAATATAAAAAAATCGGAAAATTTGTTACAAATAAAATGCTTAGAATCAAATAAAATAGGTAAAGATTAACCATTTCAATTTATAAACTTGGTGAATCTTGAAAAATGGTCTCTTCTTAAACAAAAGGAAATCAATATAAAATATACATCTAAACAATCTATAAAAATTCGTGAATTAAATAATTGTCATACCTGTAATTAAAATACTTTGTCCAGCATAGAACTTTTGTATTACAGTTTTCGATTCGAGCTGGTTTTCTTCCTCCATTATTAACATATATCTATAACATAAAGTTAATGATGAAGCATTTTCAAAGTCGTACCACTTGAAGTATTTAAGTATTGTAATCAGCGATAAGCAACAAGGCTACTAACAAAGTCCATTTTTTAAATTTCACCTGGACATTGTGCTAAGTTTTATAAGAAAATTTTTCTTCTTTTTTTTTAATTCCCCACAAGTTTTAATTAATTATTGTAAAATTTTTGGTTTCGTTCACTTATATTAAAAGGAATAAAGATAATTAGAAACTGCTGCTTTAGTTCCCACTTAATGTCAAATTGAATTCCTAAATTTATTGAACTTTGGTACAAGTTTGGAAATCCCATAATTAGGTGCAAATGGTAATCAGTTACCTAATTGAAAACAACCAAGATTTCATGGCAATCCGGAGCTTACGTGACTTTTGGTGGATGATGAAAGTTTATGTTCACAGCGCACGTTTATAATATAGAATCTGAATCTTGCGTGATAGGCTAATCGGTACAATGACAAGGAGTTAAGGAATATTTTTATTTTGTCAATAATTTAAGAAAACGCAATGATTAGCCACGACGACATAGTGATTAGCATAAGCCAATGATTAAATTGTTGGCCACTGAAATATTGTATATAGTCATTGGCCACATATATTTCTGATTTTGAAAGTACAATGATTGGCCTCTAAATATTTGCTGATGATTGGTAGAGGGCAAAATTGTGTTTTATTTTTACTTTATTCACGATGCCAATGATTGGGCACATAATTTATCGATATTCGGACTATATCTTTAATTCATGTTTCATGCTTCTGCAATGCATAAATCGATAGATATATACACTTTAATCTTTTATCACTTTATTTGAGCAAGATTTTCGAAAATTATTATTTATTCAGAATGAAAACAATTTTTCTTTTTTTCTTACCGATAATGTCCTCACAATGTTGGGTATCGTTTTCATATGAAATAATCGAGATAAGAACAATGGTTTCATTTTTTCTTGGCACGATACGTCAATGATTAAACATTTTCAAAAATTATTTTGTATTTGAATAAGAAAACAATTTTTTTATCTTACCGTTAATGTACGTGTTAGGTAGCTATAAAAACAGTAGTCTTTTTTTTCGTCCTCTAGTATTTTAATTTAAATCGTAACATTAACTTCTTTATTACTGAAAACTTCATTTTAACTCGGGCCGAGTCCGGCTCAACTTTTTCGGGCCAGGGCGGGCCGGGCTCGAGAATACTCGAACTGTCGAGAACCCGAAAAAATTCAAGTACCCAGGTTGTTTCGAGAACCCGAGTCAGGTTAAGTTCTCGAAATTTTGGGGTACTCAAATTATTTCGGGTATTTTTTCGGTTACCCGAAAATTTCGAGAACTCGACCTGTCTCTGATTCTCGAAACCAACCGGGTACTCGAAATACTTCGGTTTCTTAAAAAATTCGAGTACTCAAATCATTACGGGCTCTCGATATTTACGAAAATCCGAAACCAATAAAGTTGAACTTTCTTATACTAGTTACCAGTTCTTTTGACAGATGAAATCTAAAAAAATTTAGAAATTTATCAAAATTTTAAAAATTTCTGAAAATTTAACATTTTTTTGGAAATTCGGAAATTTTTCGAAATTTTTCAAAATTTAAAGTAAAAGTTTGTATCTCCTAAAGAGCATAACTGCTAAAGTTTGGAATTTCCAAAAGGGATTAAGTGCTAAAGTTTGACACGACAAAATGACATAAGTGCCAAAGTTTGTATCACTAAAGGGCTAAAAGACTCAAGGTCTATTTCGTTTTAGTATTTGTGTTTTTATTTGAACTTCAATAATCTTAAATTGTTGATACTAATAGTAATAAAATGTTTTATTAAGTGTGACCGGCATTTACCTATTTCAGAAAACAAATGTTTTCATATATAAACAGTTTACACAAAAGCAATTGTTCTCAGCACGTTCTGCACCCGAAAAGTCCATTAGACATATTGGTGAGGATAGAATATATGGATAAAATTCTGGACGTAAGAATTAATATGATTATGGTAAAAAAAATCTGCCCGCTACGCGGGCACATTCTCATCGCACTCTACGCGCACGGCTCGCGCTTCGCTCACAAGTTTGAGCGTACCTAGGGCGCGCGACTGTTGGTTCTCGCGCTTCGCGCTCGAGAATATATTCATCTCGCTCTTCGCGCTGGGTCTTTGTATTTCCACCACATTCGCGCCCAAACCTTTTAAAATTAAAGGTCAAATCATCGACAACTGTAATTTGGTAATAGTGAATTCTCTTTTGTTAAAGCTCCTTTGGCTTTAACGAACACATTCCCATCACGAATCTCGTGCTTAGCACTCGTTTTTGTCCAAAATCTGAACTTTTCTACATTATTTTCAACACTTATCTCGAATGTATATCATGTTCATTTCTGTATCGCAAGCTGGTACTGCTTATTCAAATTTTGCAAAATAATGTACAAATTTTATTTTCAATGATTACTTCAATGTTTGCTCCTTATTTTGCACTAATTTCTATTCTCAGCTACCCTGAAAAATCTATCAATTCAATATAATACTTTATTTGTGCCGGCTGTACTATACGGTAGCGAGACATGGACATGTCAAGAAAAGGACAAGAGTAAAACTAAGAATCTTAAATATTTTTTAAGAAGGCTCGAATTTTTCCTAATATTTTGTGAAATCCTGTAAAATACAATGTTTTTAAAAAAATTTCTAGATTCTTTTTTGACTCATCTGAAATATTCAAAAATCTTTTATAATTTTCTTTAAATTCCTAGGAAAATTTGGAAGATTTTAAGGTAATTGTTTTTCATTTTGAATGATTTTTTCAAAATTTCAAGAAAAATTCGAGTCAGCTAAAAATAAGTTTATCAAATATTTTAATTTAAATAATTTTTAAAATACAATTAAAAAAAATCATCTAGATTCTTTTTTGACACATCTGAAATATTTAAAAATATTTTCTAATTTTCTTAAAATTCCTAGGAAAATCTGGAAGATTTTAGGGCAATTTTTTTAAAATTTTGAATGATTTTTCAAAATTTTAAGAAAAATTGGAGTCAGCTATAAATAACTTTATCAAATATTTTGATTTAAAAAATTTTAAAAATAAATTTTTTTTTTAAATCATCTAGATTCTTTTTTGACACATCTGGAATATTTGAAAATCTTTCATAATTTTCTTAAAATTCCTAGGAAAATTTGGAAGATTTTAAGGCAATTGTTTTACATTTTCAATGATTTTTCAAAATCGAGTAAATTCAAGAAATATTTAGAAGATTTGAAGAGATTAAAAAAGAATTTTAAACTGTGAAAGATTGAAAAAAAAAGATTTTTTAAAAACATTTCAAACCAAAATTTTAAAAGATTTAAAATAATTTCGAAATGTTTCAAGTGAATAAACAAATTTTCTTAAAATTTCTAGGAAAATTTGGAAGATTTAAAAACAATTTTTTTACATTTTGAATGATTTTTCAAAATTTTAAGAAAAATTCGAGTCAGCTAAAAATATTTTTAAGAATTTAAGAGGATTTGAATAAATTTAAAATCTTTTAAAACTTGGATGCATTTCCGAAAATTTATGAAATATTTTTTATTTCTTCCAAACTTCTAAGAATCTTAAATATTTTTTAAAAAGGCTCGAATTTTTCCTAATATTTTGTGTGATCCTGTAAAAAACATTTTTTTTTTAATTTTCTAGATTCTTTTTTAACACATCTGAAATATTCAAAAATCTTTCCTAATTTTCTTAAAATTCCTATGAAAATTTGGAATATTTTGAGGCGATTGTTTTACATTTTGAATGATTTTTCAAAATTTCAAGAAAAATTCGAGTCAGCTAAAAATAAGTTTATCAAATTTTTTTTCTTCCAAACTTCTAAAAGTCCTAAATGTCTTTTAAAAAGGCTCGAATTTTTCCTAATATTTTGTAAAATCCTGTAAAATACAATTTAAAAAAAATCATCTAGATTCTTTTTTGACACACCTGAAATATTCAAAAATCTTTTGTAATTTTCTCAAGAATATTATAAAATTTATATTTATATAAGTTTAAAAACAAACTGATAATACTTCTTTAAATACAAGTAATTTCAATATTTGTGTGACTAAACAAAATATTTAAAAAAATTCAGTGTTACATCAAAATATTGTTTTATTTATTTCTATATAGCACTTCATCTCAAAAAACCTTTTTTTTATTTAAAAAACTTCTATTATATTTTGTTTCAGAAAAGAAAAGAAAAATTGCATAAACATGTTTATGCATTTTTTGATAAAATTTTTTTTTTAAATTTTATTAGGGCTGCAACAGACAGAGATAAAATTATCAAATTGATGTAATTTATTATCTATTGTAATGTACGATATTACGAAATGCATTCACTGTTTGTGTATCCATTTTTTTATTATTATCAGAAACTTGACCCCATGAACCTTGGGTGAGAAATATTACTTCTTGAATCAAAATATTTTTCTTCAATATGGTTTTGCTGAACAAATGGACAATTTTATGCACAATTCATTAATTAATTAATTTTATGAACACTTTGTGCATAAAATTTGAAAAAAGTTTCTAAGAAACATAAGAAAAATATAGGATAACATTTTTTGAATTAATTTTTTTATTCAAATATTTTATTTAAAAATTTTCAATATATTAATTTTTTTAATGCATTCAGAAATAATGTAAAAGGATAGATGCGAATAATCAAAGAAAGAAATATTAAAATTTAATTTGTTTTTTCTTCAATTTATCTAGCTTTTTTTGGGCTATTAAAAAATTAATTTTACTAGATTGAGAAACACGTTGGTATTTAAGTTCGCTTAATTTTTTGGAAATAATAAAATTCCGGAATAGTAAAATTCTCGAATAATAAAATTTCCGGATTAACATTTTTTTTGCAATAATGAAATTCCCGAATAATAAATTTGCCGAACAGTTTATAATATTACCCAATTTGAAAATTCCTGAATAATAAAATTCCCGACAAAAAATTGCCGCTAGATAATTCCGAAATTATAAAATTCCCGAATATAAACAATTTAAAAAAATTGTATAATTAAAAATTAAATTTTAATTGTAATATGATTTTATTGTAATAATTTAATATTACGAATAAAAAAATTAAATTGTTTATTTTTGGGAATTTTATAATCATATTTTTTATTATAATGTAAAAGATAAAAAAATTTGTTCTGATTTATAGAGAAGAGTTGAAAATATTTTTTGACTTTTGATAGAAAAAATTGAAAATTTGGTATTAAATAAAATTTTAGGGTGGTAGCAAAATTTAAATTTTAAAATATATATTGAAGGTCAAAACTCTACTTGTTGATTTATAACCAAATTTGTTTTAATTTATAGAAAAATATGAATATTAAAAAAAACTATTATTAATATAAATTGAAACTTTAATATTAAATAAACTTATCAAATTTTACTAATTTGTTTAAATTTATATAAGTAGTTTTCAAGTTAAAAGTAACTTTTAAAAACTCGGGAAGACTGAAAAAACCCGAAAAATAAAATTCCCGACAGTGTGAAATTCCCGAATTGCAAAATTCCCGAATAATAAAATACCCGAACAATAAAATCCCCGAATAGTACAATTTTCGAAAAATAAAATTCCCGAATTCAATCAAATTGCAAATTTTATTATAAATATTATTTATCTATTAAAAATACAATAATCAAATATTTTTATTATAAAAATTATGTCAAATGTTTAAAGTTTCTAAAATTATTATTTGAAATAATAATAATTGAAAAAAATATATTTCTGCATGAAAAATGCTTTTCTGATATAGCTATCTTAAATTCAAACAATAATCTTAGAAATTTCAAACATTAAAAATAATTTCTTTAGTAACAGTATTTGATTATTGTATTTTTAATAAATAAATAAAATTTATAAAAAAAATAATTTCTTCAATTTGAGAATTTTATAATTCGGGAATTTTTTACTTCGGATATTTTATAATCCGGCAATTTTCTGTCAGGAATTTTATTATTCGTCAATTTTTCAAATCGGTAATATTACAAACTGTTGTTATTTACAAACAAATTATTCGGGAATTTTTAAATTTGCAAATTTTATTATTCTGGAATTTCGCAATTTGGGAATTTTATTATTCGGGAATTTTATAATTCAGGAATTTTATTATTCGGAAATTTTTCAATTCGGGAATTTTATAATTCGGGAATTTTTATAATTCGGAAGTTTCCCAATTCGGGAATTTTATTATTCGGAAATTTTCCAATTCGGGAATTTTATTTTTCGGGCGTTTTCAGTCGTCTCAATAAAATTCCTGACAGTTTAAAATATTACAGAATTTGAAAATTCCCAAATAATATGATTCTTACAGAAAATAGTCAAATTATAAAATATCTGAGGGACGACTGAAAAATCCCAAATGATGAAATTTCCCAATAATAAAATTCCTGAATTGGAATATTCCCGAATAATAAAATTGCCGACAGAAAATTACCGAATTTAAACAATTGAAAATATTTTTTTTATAAATATTATTTATTTATTAAAAATACAATAGTCATATATTAAAAATATATATTAAAAATACAACAATCAAATATTTTTATTGAAAGAATTTACTACTATGTTTCTAATAAATAAATCATATTTATCAACAAAATTTAAGTGTTTAAATTCAGGAATTTTATTATTCTGAGATTTTAGAGTTCGGGAATTTTATTATTCGGGAATTTTTATAATTCGGAAATTTTATTGTTCAGGAACTTTCCAATTCGGGAATTTTACTATTCGAAAATTTTACAGTTTGGGAATTTTATTATTTAGGAATTTTATTTTTCGGAAATTTTATTATTCGCGAATTTTCCAATTCGGTAATATTACAAACTGTTCGGGAATTTTTCAATTCGGGAATTTTATTATTTCGGAATTTTATTTTATTACATGAAAAATTTTTAAAACCTAATATTTAAAAACTTATTTACAAATAAATTTTTTAATTGCTTATAATTTTAATGTTAGAAAGTAAAAACATAATTTTAAAGCCTTCACCTAAGTTTTAATAAGAGATTTAATAAGATTTAATTTTTTATATTTTTTTATTTAAAGCTGAAAAAATGTTAGGAATATTCTAGTTATTAATTAATAACGGGAAGCAAAAAAGTGAGATGGCTTCGACTGAAAAGTTTGATTGACAAATATTTTCTTAAACCAAAAAAAGAATATTTTAATTTATAATGAAAGTCATTCTTCAAAATGGTAAAAAAATAATTTTAAAAAATTAACTTGATGTCAAGACCTGTCTTAGAAAATTGTTAACCATCATAAAAAATAAGATTTATACGACTGAACTTAATAGGAATGTAATAATTTATTAAATAATTAAAAATTGGTTACATTTTTCAACTTATTCATCAAGTAAATTAGCTTCTTTTTTAATAAAATTTAAACATTTTAAAGCATTTGTAATCGCGTTCAAAAATAAATATTTCCAAAATTTAATTCACTCGAAAAAAAACTGCCGAAATATCAAAGTTTCAAAATGAAAATTTGGATTTTATTACTAGAAAATTTAATATTAATTAAAGTTACAAAAAGCATTTTATTTTATATATTTCGTTTTTATTTATAAATATTTTTTAGGCTTTCGAGAATAAAAACTTCCAAACTTTAAATCACTCGAAGAGTCAAAAATTAAAAATTTTAAACTGAAAAGTCTTGGAAACTTAAAAAATTGTGTAAATAAATAAATAAACATTTATTAACAAATAAAAAGCAGGCTAATGTAAACTAAACCAAATCGAATCGAAAAAATTGATGATTCTAGAAATATAAATTATTTTGATTTAATTATTAAAAAAATTAATTACATTTTTTTAATAAATGTCACTGAAAAACGTTATATTTTTGTAAAATTAAGCAAAAACCTTTGTTTTTTTTCACTCGCACTTAAAACCGATACACGTGAGGCTGACAGCAAATTCGAACGTGCAGTTCGAGTGCCATCAGCCAACTGAATTATTGAAAAACCTTCGCAACTGCGGGTGGATGTTCCAGTGACTAACATAAATATATACAAGAATCGCTACAAGTTCACCAACACTAATGCAAAAATAAAATGCATTCTTGCTTCGTGTTCTTTAATCTCTCACGGACTTCAGATTTTTATTTATAATTTAATTTAATAGCAGTAAATGGACGCGCGCGAGGCGCGCGTTCACCTTCCTGCATTTTTATTTACTAATAATAAAAACATAAACAATTTGCTAGAATTAAATCGATTCATGCATTAAGTTCCTTAATCTCTGAAAGAATCCAGATTTCAATTTATAATTTACAAACATTAAAAGCGAGCGCGCAAAGCGCGCGTCCTTC
>JAABKJ010007545.1:207504840-207575331 GCA_011634705.1 Andricus grossulariae
AAGAGATTCATACTTCAAGTTCTTGAACCTCTGAAAGAGACCTGATTTCAATTTATAATTTACTAACAATAAATGCGAGCGCGCACAACGCGCGTCCATCTTCCTCTATTTTTATTTCCTACTAAAAAAAAACATAAACAATGTGAAAGAGATTCATGCTTCAAGTTCTTTAATCTCTGAAAGAATCCAGATTTCAATTTATAATTTACAAACATTAAAAGCGAGCGCGCAAAGCGCGCGTCCTTCCTCCTACATTTTTATTTCCTAATGATAAAAACATAAACAATTTGAAAGAGATTCATACTTCAAGTTCTTGAACCTCTGAAAGAGACCTGATTTCAATTTATAATTTACTAACAATAAATGCGTGCGCGCACAAAGCGCGTCCATCTTCCTCTATTTTTATTTCCTACTAAAAAAAAACATAAACAATGTGAAAGAGATTTATGCTTCAAGTTCTTTAATCTCTGAAAGAATCCAGATTTCAATTTATAATTTACAAACATTAAATTCGAGCGCGCAAAGCGCGTTCTCCTCCCTGCATTTTTATTTCCTAGTAAAAAAAAAAACATAAACAATTTGAAAAAGTAATATTCATTCATGCTTCAAGTTATTTAATCTCTGAAAGAGTCCAGATTTTAATTTATGATTAACAAACATTGAATGCGAGCGCGCAAATCGCGCGTTCTCCTCCCTGTATTTTTATTCCCTAATGATAAAAACATAACAAATTTACAAAAATTAAATCGATTCATGCTTCAAGTTCTTTAATCGCTAAAGAGGTCCAGATTTGAATTTATAATTTACTTATATTAAATGCGAACGCACAAAGAGCGCGTTCACCTCCCTGCATTTTTATTTCCTAGTAACAAAAACATAAACAATTTAAAAGAGTAATATTCATTCATGCTTCAAGTTATTTAATCTCTGAAAGAGTCCAGATTTTGATTTATAATTTACAAACATTAAATGCGAGCGCGCAAACCGCGCGTTCTCCTCGCTGTATTTTTATGTCCTACTAACAAAAACATAAACAATTCACAAGAATTAAAAAAATTCATGCTTCAAGTTATTTAATCTCTGAAAGAGTCCAGATTTTAATTTATAATTTACAAACATTATATGCGAGCGCACAAAGCGCGCGTTCAGCACCTTGAATTTTTATTTGCAAATAATAATAACATAAACAATTTGCAAGAATTACATACATTCATGCTTCAATTTCTTTATTTAATATGTCACAGACTTCAGATTTCAATTTATAAATTACAAACATCGAATGCAAGCGCGCAAACGGCGCGTTCTCCTGTCTGTATTTTTATTTCCTACTATCAAAAACATAAACAATTTGAAAAAGTAATATTCATTCATGCTTCAAGTTCTATAATCTCTGAAAGAGTCCAGATTTTTATTTATAATTTACAAACATTGAATGCGAGGGCGCAAACCGCGCGTTCTCCTCCCTGTATTTTTATTTCATACTAACAAAAACGTAAACAATTTGAAAGAGTAATACTCATTCATGCTTCTAGTTATTTAATCTCTGAAAGAATCAAGATTTTAATTTATAATTTGCAAAAATTAAATGCGAGCGCGCAAAGCGCGCGTCGATCATCATATATTTTTATTACCCAATAATAAAAACTTTAACATTTTGCAAGAATATAATACATTCTTACATCAGGTTCTTTAATTAATATCCAACAAACTTTAATTTTAATTTATAATTGAATAAAACAAACACACGCATGCGCAGCGCCCGTTTACCTCCATGTACTTTTATTTACTGATGATAAAAACATAAAAAATTCCTAAAAATAAAATTCTATCATGCTTCATATTGTTTGATTTCTTACAGAATTAAGATTTGAATTTATAATTTACTAAACGTTCAGATACGCCAGCAGCGCGCGTTTACGTTCTTGTATTTTTTTTCCTACTCATAAAAACATAAACAATTTGCAAAAATTAAATCAATTCATGCATCAAGTTCTTTAATCTCTAAAAGAGTCCAGATTTCATTTTATAATTTACTAATATTAAATGCGAGCGCGCAAAGCGCGCGTTCTCCTCCCTGTTGTTTTATTCCCTACTAACAAAAACATAAACAATTTGAAAGAGTAATACTCATTCATGCTTCTAGTTATTTAATCTCTGAAAGAGTCCAGATTTCAATTTATAATTAATCAAAATTAAATGCGAGCGCGCAAAGCGCGCGTTCACCTCCTTGTATCTTTATTTGCAAATAATAATAACATAAACAATTTGCAAGAATTAAATACATTCATGCTTCAAGTTATTTAATTTCTGAAAGTGTTCAGATTTTAATTTATAATTTACAAACATTAAATGCGAGCGCGCAAAGCGCGCGTTCTTCTCCTCGTATTTTTATTTACAAATAATAATGACATAAAGAATTTGCAAGAATTAAATACATTTATGCTTCAAGTTCTTTATTTAATATCTCATAGACTTCAGATTTCAATTTATAATTTACAAACATTAAATGCGAGCGCGCAAAGCGCGCGTTCTCCTCCCTGTATTTTTATTCCCTACTAACAAAAATATAAACAATTTGCAGAAATAGAATGGATTCATGCTTCATATTCTTTACTTTTTGAGCATGTTCCGATTTTAGTATATAATTTATTACCATTAAATGCACGTGCGCCAAGCGCGCCTTCAGCTCCTTGTATTATTATTTACTAATAATAAAAACATAAAAAATTTGCAAAAATTTAATACACTCTTCCAGTTCTTCAATCTTTGTAAGAGTCCAGCTTTTAATTTATAATTTACAAACATTAAATGCGAGCGCGCGTTCTCCTCTCTGTATTTTTATTTCCTGATAATGAAAACATAAACAATTTGCTAGAATAAAATTCATTCATGCCTCATATTTTTTTAATCTTTGAAAAATTTCAAATTTTAATTTATTACTTCCCAGCAGGAAATGCACGCGCGCAAAGCGCGCGTTCATCTCCTTGTATTTTTATTTACTCAAGATAAAAACATGAACAATTTGCAAAAATAAAATTCAATCATGCTCCATATTCTTTAATTTTTGAAAGAGATCAGATTTTAATTTATAATTTACTAACATTAAATGCGAGCGCGCGTTCTCCTCCCTTCATTTTCATTTTCTAAAAATAAAAACATAAGCAATTTGCAAGAATAAAATTCATTCATGCTTCAATTTCTTTAATTTTTGAAGGGTTTCGGATTTTAATTTGTAATTTACTAACATTAAAAGCGAGCGCGCAAGGCGCGCTTTTCTCCTACTTGTATTTTTATTTCCTACTAATAAAAACATAAATAATTTGCAAGAATATAATGCATTCTTGCTTCATGTTTTTTAATTAATATCTCACAGACTTCAGATTTTAATTTATAATTTAATGAGAGGAAACACACGCGCGCACAGCGCCCGTTCACCTTTTCCACTTTTATTTTTTTATAATAAAAACAGAAAAAAATTGCAAGAATTAAATCCATTCATGCTTCAAGTTCTTCAATCTCTGAAAGAGTTCAGATTATAATTTATAATTTACTAACATTGAATGAGAGCGCGCAAGGCGCGCGTTCACCTTCCTGTATTTTTATTTCTTACTAATAAAAAAATTAACATTTTGCAAGAATAAAAATCTTTCATGCTTCATATTCTTTGATCTCTGAAAGAGTTTAAATTCCCCATTTTCAAACAAATTTAGGTTATGTTAGCAATTTTGGCCGAAAATAAATATTTGTAATCACAAACAAATGCTTAGATTTTAAAGATAAAAAGTTTTTCAATATATTACGTTTTTCGGTTTTGCAAGCATTTTTGAGTATTTAGATTTTTTTCAAACAAAAATCATTAGATTTTGAAGTTTATTATTTTTTGACAATTTTAGGTCACGTTAGAGTTTTACACCAAAAATGGACACTTTGAAACAATAATTATTATTATTTGAGCAAGATTTATAATCTTTTAACAAATTTGGATTATGTTAGCGTTTTTCGTCGGAAATTGATATTTAAAAAAAATCAGATTTCAAAGTAGATTCACAAATTATAACAATTTTAGGTTATGTTAGCGTTTTACACCAAAAATTGGTATTTCAAAACAAAAATTCTTATAATTTAAACAAGATTTAGAATCTTTTAAGAATTTTCGATTATGTTAGTGTTTTTTTGATAGAAATTTCTATTTTAATTTTTTTTTAAATTATATTTTAAAGAAGATTCAGAACTTGCAACAATTTTAGGTTATGGTAGTGTTTCGCACACAACAAATACTAATTTAAAACAAAAATCGTTATAGTTTGAACAAGATTTGCCATTTTTGAACCGTTTCAGGTTATATTAACGTTTTTCACATGAAGTTGTTTTATTTTTATGCAAAAATCGTGAGATTTAAAAGGTTCCTAATTTATAACAACTTTCGGTGACGTTATAGCGTTTTACACCAAAAATTGGTAATTTAAAACCTAAATTATTACAATATATGGACAAGATTTATGATCTTAACAATTTTAGAATATTTTTGTGTGTTTTGTCGTAAATTGTGTTATGTTAGCGTTTTACACCAAAAAATCATCTTTCAAAACAAAAATCATTATATAATTTGAACAAGATTTATAATCTTTTACAATTTTTGATTATTTAGTGTTTATCGTCGGAAAGTGGTGTTTTCAATTTTTTAAAAATAGGTTTCAAAGAAGATTCATAATTTTGAACTATTTTAGGTTATGTTAGCGTTTGATATAAAAATTGGTATTTTACAACCAAAATCATTAAAATTTGAACAAGATTAAGAATCTTGACAATTTAAAGATATTTTAGTGTTCTTTGTCTGAAATTGATTTATGTTAGCGTTTTACACCAAAAAATCATCTTTCAAAACAAAAATCATTATATAATTTGAACAAGATTTAGAATCTTTTACAATTTTGGATTATTTAAGATTTATCGTCAGGAAGTGGTGTTTAAATTTGTTTTTAAACAAGATTTTGAAGAAGATTCATAATTATTAACTATTTTAAGCTATGTTAGCGTCTTACACCAAAAATTGTTATTTTAAAACATTCATTATAGTTCGAAGAAGATTTACAATTTTGAACGAATTTTTGTTATTTTATGTTAGGGCTTTTCATCGCAACTAATTGGTATTTTTAATTTTTTAAATCTTAGATTTCAAAGAATATTTACAATGTTAAACAATTTTAGGTTAGGTTGGCGTTTTACATTGAAAATTGGTATTTTCAAACAAAAAGCATTATAATTTCAACAAGATTTGGAATATAAACAATTTTTAGAATATTTTAGTATTTTTTGTCTGAAATTGGGTTATGTTAGCGTTTTACACCAAAAAATCGTCTTCTAAAACAAAAGTCATTATATAATTTGAACAAGATTTAGAATCTTTTACAATTTTGGATTATTCAGTGTTTATCGGCGGAAAGTGGTGTTTTCAATTTTTTTAAAGTAGATTTCAAAGAAGATTAATAATTTTTAACTATTTTAGGCTATAGCGTTTTACACAAAATATTGGCATTTTAAAACAAAATCATTATAGTTCGAAGATTTATAATTTTAAACAATTTTCTGTTATGTTATTCAGGTGGTTTTCGTCGAAACTTATTGGTATTTTTGAAAAAAAATTATTAGCTTTTAAAGGATATTTACAATTTTGAACAATTTTAGGTTAGGTTAGCCTTTTACATCGAAAATTGGCATTTTCAAACAAAAATCATTATAATTTGAACAAGATTTAGAATATTAACAATTTTAGAATATTTTAGTGATTTTTGTCTGTAATTGGGTTATGTTAGCGTTTTACACCAAAAAATCGTCTTTTAAAACAAAAATCATTATAAAATTTAAACAAGATTTAGAATCTTTTATAATTTTGGATTATTTAGTGGTTTTCGTCGGAAAGTGGTATTTTTAATTTTTTTTTTTAAGTAGATTTTAAAGATGATTCATAATTTTATCTATTTTAGGTTGTGTTAGCGTTTTACACAAAAAATTGTTATTTAAAAACATTCATTATAGTTCGAAGAAGATTTACAATTTTTAACGATTTTTTGTTATTTTATGTTAGTGCTTTTCATCGCAACTAATTGGTATTTTTAATTTTAAAAATATTATATTTCACAGAATTTTTACAATGTTAAACAATTTTAGGTTAGGTTGGCGTTTTACGTTGTTTTTCATCTAAAATTGCTATTCATAAAAAAATAGATTTAAAGCAATATCTACAATATTTTTTTTACAATAATAGGTTATGTTAATATTTTTTGTCTTATTTCTAATTAAAAAGTGGGACTGGAACGTCTCGAAAAATGAAATTCCCGACATTGCAAAATTCCCGAATAATAAAATTCCAGAATAATAAGATACCTGAATAATAAAATACCCGAATAATAAAATTTCAGAATAATCAAATTTCCGAATTAGAAAATTCCCGAACGGTTTATAATATTATCGAATTTGAAAATTCCCGAAGGAATAACGTTCTTGGCAATTTTATTATTCATGAATTTTCAAATTCGGTAATGTTATAAATTGTTCGGGAATTTTATAATTCGGGAATTTTATCATTCCCGAATAATAAAATTACCGACAGTTACATTTGGGAATTTTATGATTCGGGATTTTTTTAATTCGGTAATATTACAAAACTGTCGGGAATTTTCCAATTCGGTCATATTATAAACTGTTCGTGACATTTATTATTCGGGAATTTTCTAATTCAGGAATTTTATTATTCGGGAATTTTGTCATTCGGGAATTTTATAATTCCGGAATTTTATTATTCGAGAATTTTATTATTTGGGAATTTTATAATTTAGAAATTCTATTATACGGTAATTTTCCAATTTGGGAATTTTAAAGTATCGGGGATTTGGAACGACTGAAAAATCCCGAAAAATAAAATTCCCGACACTGTAAAACTCCCGAATTAGAAAATTCCGGAATAATAAAATTTCCGAAAAATAAAATTCCCGAACAATAAAATTCCCGAAAAATAAGAATCTCAAATGAGAAAATTCCCAAACAGTTTATAATATTGCAAAATTGAAAAATTCTGGAATAATAAAATTACCGACAGTAATAGTTATTACCGAATTTGAAAATTCCCGAAAGAAAATTTCCGAATTGTAAAATTCCCGAATTAAAACAATGAAGAAAATTTGCCTATGGATGAATTTTTTCCTAATTATGAGTTTGGTTTTAAATTCAAACAATAATTTTAAAAACTTTAAACATTAAAAATATTGTTTTTCAATATTTGATTATAGTATTTTTAATCAGTAAATAATATTTATGAAGAAAATTTTTTAAATTATTTAAATTTGAGACTTTTATAATTCAGAAATTTTTAAATTCGGTATTGTTATAAACTGTCAGGAATTATCAAATTCGGTAATATTATATATTGTTCGTCAATTTTATCATTCGGGAATTTTATAATTCAGGAATTGTATTATTCGGGAATTTTCTGATTCGGGAATTTTACTGTTCGGGAATTTTATTATTCGGGAATTTTATTATTCGGAAATTTTATTATGCGGGAATTTTCAAAATCAGAAATTTTATTATTCAGGAATTTTCTAATTCGGGAATTTCATTATTCAGGAATTTTATAGTTCAGGAATTTTATTTTTTTGGGAATTTTATAATTTAGGAATTTTATTATTCGGAAATTTTATTATTCGGGAATTTTATAATTCAGGAATTTTATTTTTCGGAAATTTTATTATTCAGGAATTTTCTGAATCGGGAATTTTATTATTCGAGAATTTTATAATTTAGGAATTTTATTATTCGGGAATTTTATTATGCAGGAATTTTCAAATTCAGAAATTTGATTATTCAGGAATTTTCTAATTCGGAAATTTTATTATTGGGGAATTTTATTATTCGGGAACTTTTTAATTCAGGAATGTTATTATTCAGGAATTTTCTAATTCAGGAATTTTAATATTCGGGAATTTTGTTTTTCGGGAATTTTATTACTCGGGAATTTTATAGTTTAGAAATTTTATTATTCAGAAATTTCCTAATTCAGGAATTTTATTATTCGGGAATTTTATTATTTAGAAATTTTATTATTCGGAAATTTTATTATTCAGGAATTTTCTAATTCGGGAATTTTATTATTGGGGAATTTTATTATTCGGGAATTTTATAATTTTTGCACTTTTAGGTTAGGATATCTTGAAAACCTGACGTACAGGAGCAATTTTGAGCTCGGATTCGGATTCAGCGTATCAAAATCCTTCGGAAATGTTAGGTCTGGTCTCTGGCTTTAAAATTTGTCGGCCTGTGTAATTATTATTCTTCATTAAAGTATAGTGTTGTGTATTTCTTTTTCCGTTCCTACTTCCTAACCTCAAATCACCACGTGGTTTCCAAAATAAAACAATGACTATGAGATTCTATCATCAGTGGTTGAAACTCTTCTCTAATTTCATAGCGAGAATTTGATGACTTGATTTTACATTTAAAGTTCGCCGTATTCTTTACGATGAGCCTTAAAAGACAATCCAAGTTGCCAATTTCTCGCCTAAAGCAAAATTTTTTAACCGGTCTGTGGCCATGTTACCCGGTCGGATCCCTGTTACCATTCCTACACGGGTTGGCATCCAAGTTTTTGGAAAAGTATTAATATGTAAAACCCAGTGCTGCCATTAAATTCACTATGTTTTATTTCAATGAGGCTTTTTCAATCTTCATAATTTTAACTCAAACTGTGAAATAAATTATTACATTTCAATCCTCTATCAATATTATTCTTATTTAATTATCCCTATACTTCGACTTCCAAATTTTGATTTCAGCTATATAATGCCTTTATTTTCGGGATTTATTTGTCGTACAAGTTGAGGCTGGTATTTCAAAATTGCGTAAAGACAATGACGCTTTAGCACATAAGATGCATGATAAATCTCATCTCAGTGAAAAACGAACATTTTCAAAGATACTTTTCGAAACAAAAATACTATATCTCAAATATGTAAAATATTAAATGTATTATCAGTCATCACACATTCTTCCTTAAAGATTGGAAAAATGCGCCAATACAAGGGAAAATTTCGAAATTGTAAATCAAAATATCAGAAATACGAGGGGATTTTGACTGGGACAAAACTTCTTTCAAACCCAAAGAAAGTAGTGTAAAGTAAAAATAAAATGTTTCAAATTTTCAAAATGGTGGACCCATATAAGATGACCAAAAATGATATTTCCTATAGTACTTTACAAAAGGGACCCAAAATTCGTGAAAAAATCTCATTTATGCTCCTCGAATAAAGCTAATACTGACAATAAAAATTAAACATTTTGAAAGAGTACAAAATAGCGTCTGCATAGATTCCAAAATAATTATTGATTCCCCCATTTTTCAAAAAAAATCCTCTCAAACTTGGCAAGATGAGCAAGTTTATTTGAAGAAACTATGCAACAGTCAGTGACATCCGAAATTAAAAATAAATGGAATATGGCGATGTACGTAAATTTACAATGCGTACTATTTCCAATTTTAGATTTCTACCTAAACACAAACTTATAAAGCAAAAGACATGTTTTACGTTAAAAGTGAAAATACTTGTTGAATTGACTCATTTTATTTTAAACCACCATCTTAGATTTTTTGAATATTTCGACTTTTACGCACTACTGCGGTTTCCGAAAATGAATTTGCTCATCTTGCTATGCTTGACATGCTTCCGTGAAAAATTGAGAAATTAATAATTTTTTTTTGTTTTCTAAACAGCCGTTATTTTAGATATTTTTTTATTATTTTCTATTTTTACTCTTAGCACCTACTTTATGGCTATTAATAAGGGTTTTCATGAAATTTAAGTTTGTTTTGTTAAAAACTATAGAAAATACCGTACTCTTACAACAATCGGATATTCCTGGATATCCCATTTGATCCCATTTAGATCCTGGCTTATCCCAGGAATAACAGGTAAGGAAGCCATACAAGGCGGAAATGTGGATATCCTCAAGTTATCCGGGATATCAACGGGACATTCATGGGAAATTTAAATGTTCTACGTGGGATGTATAAAAAATGTCAATGTTCCACGTGGGATATTTTAATATGCCGGAAACGTACCATAGACATCCCGGATATCCTGGGTCAATCCAAATTGCTACCTTGCAGTATATCCCGATGAGTTATCACTGGCATAACCCGACACATAAATGGGATCAAGTGGGATATCCCAGGATATTCTATTCCTGCAAGGGATGTTTGGTTAACCTTTAGGCATCCGCCACTTTTGAAATGTTTGAAAAATTTGATTTTTACTCCACACAGCTGTTTCGGGTATGAAAGAAGGTCGCAGTCATCATTTTATAGAAGATTTGGACGAAAACTGAGAAAGTTATGTGGATTTTTCGTTTTTTCCCTTTTTCATGTTAATCACATAGTAAACCTAAAACGGTATGTGCTAAGGGTAAATATTAACAAATTTGGCATAAATTGGTAGGAAAGCATTTTTTTGGTCATTGGGTCGAAACTCGCCGCTGGGAGGGATAAAAAACTTAATTTCGAAAAGCAAGGGACACCCTAATAAGCATGTGCCGTTTCTTTCAAATTTCTATTCTTTTGGAACACTTAATATACCAGTCAGAAATTTATTCATACTAGTATATTCATAAGTAAAGATGCTATACAATTGCACAATCCCATTTCAATCATCCACGAGATAATCGTCTTTGCACTACTGATGTGGTCTATCAAATAACCGATTAGGAAAACGTTCCTTGTACTTCGTATTCCCTCTGAAGATCGATACACGACACAAGGCGCAATTACCTCAATGTCAACTAATCTCCTTCGGTAATGTCGACCTATCGAATTCCTTGAGCTGCTTCAAGTTGCTTTCCTGTGATCCTTGCACAGTGGGCGAACGTTAAAGGTATAACGAGAGAGCTTCTCTGAAACGGAAGATAGGAAGGAAGAAGGTTAGAAGGAAAGGATGCCAGCAAAGGATGGAAGGCAGAAGTAAGGAAGGAAGGAAGGCGGTCTGGTTCGTGGTAGTCGCAGCAGTCGTGGTAATAAATGGGCAACACGAGCGCTTATAAGGGGTAGGTAATCTAAAGCTTTCGAGGCGGGGGCAGTGAGGCGGCAGAGTCGAGTGAGACGGAAAAGAGTGGATGAGTGAGAGAAGAAGTAAGAGAGAATAAGTTGGAGTGAGAAGGAGGAGCAGTGGGTTACGACGTTAGTGTGAGGTAAGGTATAAGGTGGGTAAGATGGCGGACAATTTGCCGCTCGACTACCCTTGCCCGCACCCACCCTCAACGATTCCACCTCCGCTGGCCTATGTACAAAGTAATAGATGTTCCTCCTTCGCCATAGAGAATCATGCGCGCGCGTGTACATACATTCACACATACATACTATCACGAGATTTACTATCATGTGTGTGTGAGTCGCAGAAATGTTCAAATTACGCGCAGGGCCGTAACCGACTTTGCGTATTAACACCACGAACAGTGACCAAGTTCCTAGAATGTGTTGGTCAGAGTTGCAGAAGTTTGGTCCTTGTTAATGGACGGCTGAGAACATTGCAGAAAGCTTATAGAATGGAAGTTAGTTCATGAGGCGATATGGAAATTCAGATTATTAGAGAAAATGGAAAAGAATAGTGAAAACGTTAATTATCATTCCAATCTCTTCCCTCTCATCTTCGTCATTACACTCCTCTTGCTTTTATATTCATATATCCCTTATTATAATCCTCTCTCTTCACATGCCAACCTTTCTGTTTCACCATTACCTCCTTTCCTCCACTTATGTAATTATTTCCGTCCATATACTCTCATCAAGCAGAGGTTTTACTCCTCTAAATTTCGTCATTCAACAATTTCCTCCTCTTCCTTTCAGTTGTACTTTATATTGTAAACCCAGTTGATTGTGATGCACATATTCTTCTACCTCATATTCTTCCTTAACCTCCTATGGCTCCACTTCCTTAACATTTGTATATCATAATTCTTGAATTCTCCTATATAATTTTTTTTTTTCACATTTCGCTTCTGCTACCTTCCTCAGTGTACGTCATTTTTCAACTTTATAAGTTCTTTATTCTCTCCTGCTTTTCTCTCATATTAACTTAATATTGCACTTTTTCCCTAAATTCAATAATCAATACTCGTATCTTTTGCTCTATCATTATATTCATCACTTCTTCAAACTTCAACCTCTTTTTCCTTACATATAATTCCTTAAATTCCCTTTATTCGTTCTCCTATAACTGTTCTTTTATCTATCTCCTTCTCTAACTCTTTAAATAATTATTTTTTCTCTCCTTTCTCTACCGTTTTTCCTCATATTCTGATAATAAATTTCCATACCCCCACTATCTCAAGTATCATAATCTATTTTTCTAATTCTTTTAGATCACATTCCTCCTTTCAAGTACGTGAATCCTTAAAATCCTTCATCCTATTTCACTCCTACTACGATTTCAACTGATCTTTCCTTTATCATATTTTTCTTTACTCTTGTTCTCTTTTTTCTACTAATATCTATGCCAATATTATTAAACCTCCTCATCCATTTTTTTTCAGAATGAATACATTAAAAATATTTATACTGGATAACAAAAAAAATCTTGAATTTCAAAATACACATTTTGTATAACTTAAGGATTCCTATTTTCTTTGAATTGAATAAAATGAGAGTTAAAACGATTCAGAACAAAATCAACAGAATTTAAGTGAATTTTAAAAAATGCAAAAAGAATTTTAACCAATTAATTAAATAAAATTCTAGTGAATTTATAGGAATATAAGGAAAATAATGAGAATTTTATGATACTCACGAAAATTTATGGTAACTTAAAAAAATCAAGGCGAATTGAAAAAAAAATCAAAGTGAATGCAAATGAATTTGATTAAACGCCTAAGAATTCAAGGTCGGTTTAGAATACTGCATGGTCAATTAACATAGAATAGAAACGTGAAAAAAATAGAATCGAGTGACTCCTTAAACTATACCAAATGGGTTTTTTTTGTGTATTTCGTAATTCAATATGTTTTTCTTTCACCCGGTATAAATATTTTAGGTTCATTCATTATGCTGAGCATTTTCTTTATATTTAATAAGAAATGATGTACATATAATTCCAAGAAAATAATGTTAAGGGGCCATTTTAGACCATAAGTTGTGATGTAATCACTTAATCTCGCATTCTAAGCTCGATAAGATCTTCAAAAAATGGTGTTTTGTTTTATATAATTTAAGGTTTGTCACTCAATGGATAACAAATAATTTCTAGAGGTGGGAGAATTTGTAAGACTTAAATTTGTATTTATTTTTTAATCGAAAACTATGCTAATTTGTTTTTAAAACTCAAACGGCCTAGCGGAACATGCAAACCATTGTTTGAAAATAAAAGAAAATTTATGGCAGTATTTTTTCATGAAGTGGGAAATATTTAGGGGGTAGCGTTTGTAAAATTTTGATTTGTATTGGGCGCCTGAGTTCACATATTTTTGCTTACTATCATTGCATTATCTAACCTAATGTTTTTATTTTATTTTTACATGCACGCTACTATGTTCTTTATCTTTCTAATCTATTATTTTCTGTTCTTTTTTTAACGGTAAAGAGGGAAGAATGAAAAGTATTATTATGTATATTGTGTAAATGTGTAGTTTATGAATGTAGTTCATTTCTGGAAAAAGCGATCTTCCCCTCGTTAATCCTATTGCTCCCTTTAATTTTAGGACCGTGATAATATACGGCACTGAGTACAGTTAATGCGAGCCAGTATAGAGCTCTTCACCTACAGCAACAGTTTCAGTATTCAGGTTCGAATTGTGAGGGTATTTAAGCGTTCTACCCCATAGCGAGACCACACCGACACCATCTTCTCTTGCTTTGCATCATTCTCTCTCTATCTATCTCTCTCTCTCTCTGCCTCTCTTAGCATTCCATCCGCCATCTTCTCACTTAATAAAATAATTACCCCGAACCAATTAAAGCACCCCGTTCTCCACGACAAAATCCGCTGTCGCTTCATGGTGTGCGACGCCAAAGTACAATCGGACATGATCTGCTGTAATAGGGTGCTGCTGTTAAATAAAGGATTAATAGTGACAAGAGGCAATTCGCGCAAGAGTTGATAATCTCAAATGAATTCTATAGCCTTCGTCTAATTATACTACTACGTAAGAAGCGATCTTGTTACTTAGATCTTATTCATTATGGGACACAGATTAATCGCAATTATATTCTTGATTCTGAGTTCTGAGTTGTAGATTTCTGACAACAATGCGGCTCGAAATGAAACTATGAGACCTATTGAAAGTCATGTATAAGAAAAATTGGCGAACAAAGAAAAATGTCACTAGAAACATCTACCATGCCCAAAATCTCCGTCAAGTAAAAACTTATCAATAAAATCAACATGGTTCGTGAAATCAGAACTTTCCATTTACACTGGAACTTGGATTCGTGCATGGTTTCGGGCATGATCCGCAACACAAATCCAGGGACACCGAACGTAAGCCATCATAGCCGAATAAACGATTTTTGTTGGATTTAGAGGTATGCCGCAAACTGATGCAACTTACCCAGATAACAATACGTGCCGGCATGTGATCGGTCCGACGGACTAGAGACCAACCTGCCTGCTAAATGCACGCGTCAGGCCGGCAGAGTCGGAATACGACCGAAGGGCGGAGAACGGTCCGGCAGATTACACGCCCGCCGGTCGTGCAAAAGGCGAGGAACGACGAGCCTGCGACTTGCCCGACCGCTGCAGGCTGATAGTACGAGTAGATTGAGGTCGCAAACGCGCATGCGCGTTTTGGGTCAGCTGTTCTTGCCGTGTATAATGGCGTTCACTCGTGAATTTTGGCTCTGATCAACGACGTGATTGAAAAGTGCTTTCGTTCGTTTTTTTCATTTAGTGTTTGCATTTTTGGCGAGTTGCTGTTTTTTAATTGTTTGCCTGCTGTGAAAATTCATCTTGTTTGGTTGAAAAATTTAGACAGAAAATTCGTCCTTGTAGATATAAAATTCACCTTTTTTGTTAAGATTTAAACAGTCTTCTAAAAATACAACTATTTCGTTGAAAATGCAACTGTTTTTGGTTGAGGTTAATCTTTTTTGTTTCAAATTAGATCATTTGGTTGTAAATTCATTTGTGTAAGTTGAAAATTCAACAATTTGGTTAAAAATTTAATTATTTTATTAGAAATTAAATTCCAATTCGCTTGAAAATAGATAACTCAGTCAAATTTCCACCAATTATAATTTAAAAAAAAATGTTGTTGAAGCTTAAAACACGAGACAGTTCAGAATATTTTCGATTTTAGCGTCGTTATTTTTCACCGCTATAAAAGAAGAATCACCAAGAAACGGGTTTTTGATCCTAAAATCAGATTTTTGAGGCATGTCTCGTGAAAATTATCTTTTTACTGTAAAAAAATGAACATTGAATAAATAATTTTTTTGTCTTATACTTATAGTTTTAAAACACAATTATTTCTTGATATTTGAAGGAAGAAATTTTTATTCAATTTACATAACAAAAGATTTTTTAAATTTTAATCTACTCGCACACTCAGCCGGCATTTTACCGGACCGTCGCTCATGCAGTTCGCCGGACCGCGTCGATCCCGCCTGTCGGGCTGGCTATATAACCATCAATGGTGTGCAAATTACGGTGTATATCTGCCGGCAAGTCGTTAGGATCGATCGGACTGCGGGCCGGCAGATCGCTTGCAGTCGGCGGGCATGTTGCTATCTGGGACGCACTGAGAGTGCGGCCCTCGAGCTGTTTGTCACGCATGACTGAGCATATCCTCTCTCGACCTCGCTGCTCCTGTCATCATCAAAATGTGGAGGCCGTCAATTCTAGGAACGCACAAATCCATTTTACGGAAATCCAAGTTCAAGTGTAATTCTAAAAGAAGTATAACTTTCATGTAACACGAGTATCGAGTATGTATGCCTCGCTTTCTAAGCGTGGTTTGAAGCAGCAAAGTAGGCCATTGTTGGTGGCGGGCTACTTTATCGTCCTAGGATGATAAAGTGCACTTTATTGTCCGCGGGGAATGTGCGCGCATGCTTGTTCGGTACTGGACCCACGCGCACTGTTCTGTGCGGTTCTTGTTCCTTATACTAACCTCAAACCTGAGACGTAACTTCATGAGAAAATTTGGAAATCATAATTTCATTACATAAAATATCGTGTGTGCCGAGGCAGCGAAGTCTTTTTACGGCCGAGCGTGAGTTTAGAAATATAATCCATTGTTTCCCCCTCAGCACTCAACGAAGTAAAGTTAGCTGGTGGTTGAAGTGAGAATACCTGATAGGTAAACAGCACCGTGCGAGCGTACTAATTTTTCTCCTGTCAAGAGACAACTCACCTTCAGCTTTGAGTGGCACGGGGCTGGTTTGAAAAGATAATACAATAATAAAAATAAATTTAGCTCATTATATTCGATTGTTCTAGTTTTTAAATACAATAATTTGTAATATTAAGGTTTTCTTATAAGTTAGGTATCTCTTTGTTCTATCTAGATTAGGAAAATAAATTGAGGTGATGTTAAATTTTAAGTTAACTACTAACAAAGAGAAAATGAAATATTGACCAATTTTGAATAAAACTTTTTAATTTTATAAAATTATTGAATTTGAAAACTAATTCAATCGAATTTAATGAGCTAACTAAATTCTTATTATTTTATCGTTTTAAGCGGAATAAAAATAGGTTAACTTCACGTGATTTCCTAAGTATTTTTAAATATAAACCATACGAGGTCCCATCGAAAACTTTATGGGATGAAATATTCAACCAAGGAAACGAGGGATGTATCCAAACTAATGGTTTTACCAGCCTGTGTTATACATTGAGGTATGTAATTCTCTTAAATTTTGATTGAGATTATTATTGTTAGGGACATATCTTTAAATAAAAGTTAAATTTCATTATTTTTACGTGATGAGCACGGAGATGTATCAAATTGAAAAACTGAATATTTTAAATTTCGAGAAAGTATTTTGTATTTACTTTCAATATTAAAATTTTATAGTTCAATTAAAATGTATTTTTTTCTAATGAAAGTTTAATTCAGTGAATAATAATAATAATTTTCGTTTGATTCAATTATTTTTCGTATTCGCGTATAATTACAGCATTTTGTGAAGCAGCGCACATGCCATTTTCGTAGCGTACTCAAATATGTAAATATTATTTTTAGAAAGGGTAATGATTATTAAAAATTATGAATAGTAAATTTTCAACTCTACGAACATTATTGTGGGTCGAAAATAACAAATTCTGGAATTCCAAATCACTGAAACGCAGAAAAGTAGCGTATCGGGATCCTAAAAAGTATAATTAATTTGGAATCGATGGATATGCACCTTGGTTACCCGCGCTAAAAAAACATGTTTACAAAATTTCTTGTTTGGGGAGTATTAAAATTTTATTTAGTTTTCATTTTTTACATACCTAGCGGCTAAAAAAGTCTTCCTAATTTTTTGCGGATTTCATTCAATTATTTTCTAAGAGATAATTCCTGTTTAATTCACCTCTGTTTTCTGACAAAATTCTTAACAACTGTGTGAAGAGACAAATCATTTTTTCGGGTACTTGAAAACTTATCAGCTATAAAAGATAATTATAAACATTTTTAAATTTGCTGTATTTCCAATTTCGATTCTTGGGTCTTGACGATTTTTTTCCTAGTGCATTTTTGTCACGTGAAAGTTTGTAAGTACCCGAAAAAATTCTTCTTCTATTGACAAAAGTGTTGAAAATTTATTCTGAAAACAGTGGTGACTTAAACAGTAATTATCTCTTAGATAATAATAAATTAAAATACGCAAAAAACGGGGAAGAATTTTTTGGCCTTGAGGTTTGTGACAAATTTTGAAATTTATGAAAATTTATTAACTCAACACAAAAGTAATTTTTTTAATATTTTTTTGAGCGTGGCTAACGGAGCTGTACGTCTATCGATTTCAAATTAATTATACTTTCTTAGGATCCCAATACGCTATAGATTTTAATGCTGTTGCGATTTCGAATCACAGAATTTGATACTTTCGACCCACCCTAAGGAACATTCAAGAACATTGTATCTTGACATCAAATTTTTTTTAATTACTTTGTAACCACGTCCAGACGATCTATTCGGGAATGACCCTAATATATTTATAACATAATGTAATAAATACATCTACAAAGAATTAGGTCGATAGAATCTAAGGATTCTAAGATAAAACATAGTTCAATATAGTATTATTATAGTCTTCAGGTCTGCTGAATAACTAAAAAATATTTGTTCCATAAAAAATGAAAAATATTGAGAAATAATCGATGGCACAAATTTGTAAGACAAATGTACCTAGAATCTTATCCAGTAATCTTATATTGACATTTTTGTACCAATCAGTTTAATATTATAGTCAAGTTTTTCATATTTTCTAGATCTGCTAAGTATCACTTGTAATTTATAATTAATATGTACTTTTCGAAAATTTTGTTTGAATTGTTCCAGTATCCAACCCAATATAGATATTTTTCTTGTTTAATCTGATAGAGTTATTTCTTTTTTTTTTCAGTTTGTACCATCATGGTAAATATGTCCCATAAGAGTTTATCTTGTGGCCACGTCATGGAAAAGAGAAAACTGTATTTTCAACAAAATAGTTAAATTTTTAACCAAAGAAGATTTTCTACCTAGAAATATGAATTTTCAACACAAAAAGGCGAATTTCCGAAAAAAAATAATTTTTAGCCAAATAGTGGCGTTAGTAAGCAAACAAATGAATTTTCGGAAAAAAATATGAGTTGCACAGAAAATAGTTAAAGATTTTACCAAATAGTAACATTTTCAAGTTAAAAAGACCAATTTTTTTGAAGACAGTTAAATTTTTAATAAAAAAATTACTTTCTAACCAAGAAGGATGTCTTTTCTACCATAAAATATTAATTTCGATCCAAAAGTATGAATTTCTAACAACGTAGTTGAATTTTCAACCAAAAAGAAGATTTTAACAAAATAGTTGAATTTTCGAAAGATAATTAGATTTTTAACAAAATAGTTGAATTAATAACCGAATAGTTCAATTTTCAGCATACAAATATGAATTTGCAACAAAAAACATCGCCTTCAATCAAGAAAGATGAATTTTAACAAGATAGTTGAATTCTCAACCAAAAAGTTGAACTTTCAACAAACAAGAATAATTTTCTACCTAAAAAGACTACTCTTTAACAAAATATATGAATTTTCAGCAAAGAACGTTAATTTTCTACCGAAAAAGACGATTTTTCAACAAAATACATGAATTTTCTACCCAGTAGGTGAATTTTCAACAGGATATAGATTTAACCAAAAATGGAATAGTTACATTTTCAGATAAAAACTCTGACAAAAAAAAAATAACTTTTTGAGCAAAAAAAAGAATTTTTTAAAAAATTGTCAAATTTTCAACAGAAGATGATTTTGGACCAAAAAGATTATTGTGCTTTCAAAAAAGATGAATTTCCAACTTATCCAATATGCAGGATGAAATTTTAACCAAACATGGAATAGTTAAATTTTCAAATAAAAAATATGTTTGAGAAAACATGAATTTCCAACTAAGATATTAAATTTTCAACAAAATTAGTCAATTTTAAAGCTAAAAAGATAAATTAGCTACAAACAAGTTGAAATTTTCACCAGGAAATATGATTTTTCAACCAAAAAGTTTAATTTTCAGTCAAATACATAGTCTAATTTTCTACCACATTGTTGAATTTTCAAGTCAAAAAGATGAATTTTCTACAGAACAGTAGAATTTTTAACATAAAAGTTGATTTAAAAGCAAATAGTTTGGATGTTCAACTATAATTATGAATCCTAATAAAAAAAAATTATTTTTTTACAAAGCAGTTCAACTTTAAGTCAAATAATCGACTTGTTAACCAAAAAAGATGAACTCTCCACGAAGCATGTGACAGTTGATATTTCAACGAAACAATTGTATTTTCAACCAAAAAGGATTAATTTTCAATGAAGAAGATTTAATTTCTACCGAGTAAGACGAATTCTCAACAAAAATACATTAATTTTCAACCAAAATGTTGAACTTTCAACTAAAAAAGATAAATTTTTAACCAAACAGTTAAATTTTTAACTGAAAAACGTCAATTTTTAACCAAAAATGGAATAATTTGATTGACAGTTTAACAAATTTATTTCCAACCAAACATGAAACAAACTTTCATCAGATATTAAAATTTTCAACCGAAGAGATGAACCTTTAACTAAAAAAATGAATTTTCAACAAAGTAACTGAATTTTTGATAAAAAATATGAGTTTTTAACAATATTGTTACAATTTCAACAAAATAATTAAACTTTGAACCAAATAATAGCATTTCTAACCAAACGAGATGAATTGTGAATCAAAAATATAGTAGTAGCCTTTTTAATAAAAAAATGAACTTTTACCCAAAAATACCGTAGTATTCTCTTATTGGGTTTAAGTGTTAAATGTTATATAAGTTATTTCCACCTAAAACTCTCCACCCCTTTGGTTAACAACCTTAGTTTGTAACCCCCCTCCCCCTCAAACTGTTGACGTTGTTTATGGAAAGTACTGCCAGGCCATTTTTTCTTTTAGGACTACACCACTATAAATACATATGTATTTTACTATTAAAATTAGGTAGGTTCATATTTGTATTCGTCACATGCTATGAATTCTTCTATATTGTAATGACTTAATTATGTAGAATTAAGAATTATGAATTATTTAATTTTGTGTAATCAATAAAAAATTCTGCAGTTTTTAATATGTCTATTTACAAATATTCGTTCATCTGGAAGGCTCATAATTTTAAATTGAAGATAAAGTAAACAGAAGTCTGTAAAGTTTAAAATTTATATTAGATTGAAAACTTACAACCGCGAACAAGAGATATTCAAACAAAAAATGAAAACCCCCAAATAAAAAAATAAATAATCAGTGCACAGTATTTTAATATGTTTAATGTATTTTATCACTGCTTTCCAGGAGCTGTATTTTAATCTGTAAAACGGTAGATTAAAATACTCAATTCTAGTTAACATTTCAAAAGCTCTCAAAATAAGAGTCACCCTAAAGTTGATATACGATTAATTGTGCGGCCATCGAATGTGAATGCGCGTGAAATGTATGATAATGGATCCGAAGTATTCAACCGTGATAAATTCGATAAAGGGTTTAAAGAAAGAGGATTTTACACTTCAGCTCTTAGGGCATTGTATGCGGCCAATTGAAGTTCACATACCCTATCAAGGCCTCCTAAGAAGTTCTGAGTCCGATTAGTACGCACACTCTGATGATATTGCGAAATTAATTAATTTATACACAGATTAAGAAAACTATTTTCATGCAAAGATTATTTTCTATATGATTCAAATATATATTTATATTTTTAAAAATCTGCCTGCTGCGCGAGCACATTCTCATCGCAGGCTTCGCTCGCAAGTTTGAGCGCGCCTAGGGCACGCGACTGTTGGTTCTCGCGCTTCGTGCTCAATGATGTATTTACCTTGCCCTACGCACTTGTGTCGTTTCTCCATAAATTTAATTCGTTTATTTTCAACGTTATTTCTTATGGTTTAAACTGAAAATACGCATACGAGTGTAAAGTGGTTCTAAGCGAATTTGTGGATATAATTTAGGCGACAAATTTTGTTAGATAAAAAGTTATTGCAGCTTGTGTCGTTTTTCCAAAAACTCAATTTTTAATTTTCGATGTATTTTCATAGCAAGAATTTATTACAAATTTGTAGATCTTTTTTGGTGAACAACTTTTGTCTTTTCATTTTTTTTTCGTCTCTTGTGTTATTTTAAAAAAAAATTATTTTTCATTTTTATGCCTATTTTTTACGATTGAAAAATATACTCGCCCTTTGTGAAAATTATAAATAACATATTTGTACATCATCGGTGAGTAAACAAGTTTGGCTATCATTTTTACATTCTCATCTCAATGAGAAGGTATTGGTTTTATATGAAAAATGACTTTCGCGGATTCAATCAATTGTCGACGGTTTGAGGCCCCCTGAGTCAGAAAAAACGGTTTTTACGAAGGTGTCTGTCTGTCTGTCTGTAGTTTGTAGTATCGTGTAGGCACGATAACTTTCGAAAGATTGATCAGATTAGATTGTACTTTGGCACACTTTTTGAAGGCCAAAAAATTAATAAAAAAAATGAAGTTACGAAAAAATAGTCAAATCTGCAACAACAACAAAATTAAATTTTCAATGAAAAATTGAGGCCAATAATAGATTATTTAAATTTTCAGCAATAAAAACCGAATTTTTAACAAAATACTTCAATCTTTAACTGAAAATGTAGTTTGATTAAAAAATTGTATTCAACAAAATTTAAAAAAACAAAGTTTCCAAAAAATAGTCAAATCTTCAACCAAAAAAAAATGAATTCTCAGTGAATAATTTCAGCCAGAAACTTCTATTTCTTATTTTTTTATTTTTGAGTCTAAACTTCAATTTTTCTGTTCAAAATTTTGTTGAAAAATTTGAATATTTGGTTAAAAATTTGATTATTTTGTTGAAAATTAGCCCATTTTGCTTGAAAATGCAACAATTTGGTTAAAAAAATTAATTTAAAAAAATGAAGTTTCGAAGAAATAGTCAAATCTTCAACAACAAAATTAAATTCTCAATGAAAAATTTAAGCCAAAAATATATTATTTATATTTTCAGTTAATAAAATTAATTTTCAGCAATAAAAACCGAATTTTTAACAAAATACTTCAATCTTTAACTAAGCATGTAGTTAAGTTGAAAAATTTATTTAAAAAAATTTTTAAAAACGAAGTTTGGAAAATATAGTCAAATCTTCAACCAAAAAAAGATGATTTCATATATTTCAGTAGAAATTGCATCTTTCTTAGATAAAAATGCAACTGCTTTTTTGAAAATTCGTATTTTTTGTTTGCAAGTTCAACTATTTTCGTAGAAAATTAACTTTTTATTTAAAATTCACATCCTAGTGTTGAAAATTTGACTGAAATCTTTTTTGGATGAAAATTCAATTATTTTTTTAATTTGAAAATTTATCTATTTTAGTAGAAATTGCACCGTTCTTGGAGATAAATGCAACTGTTTGGTTGAAAATTTAAAAATGTTGTTAAAAAGTCGTGCATTTTGGTTGAAAATTCAACTGTTTCAATACAATTTATTTAAATGAAAATTTCATCGTTCTCGGATAAAAATGCAATTGTTTGGTTAAAAAATAATCTTCTTTGCTTGAGGATTCAACTATTTTCTTTAAAAATTTTGTTAAAACAACTTTGTTAAGAAATCACTTTTTTGTTGAAGATTCATATTTTTAGTTGAAAATTCATCTTTTTGGTTGAAAGTTGAACTATTTTGTTGAAAATTGATCTTATTTAATTGAAAATTCAACAGCATGAATAAAAGTTGAACTACTTTGTTAAAAAGTTGTTTAATGAAGGTTTATCTCATTGGTTGAAAATTCATCTATTTTATTGAAAATTATATTTTTTTTAAATTTAATTTTTGTACAGAAAATTCGTCTTTTGCCTTTGAAGACTCGAAAATTTAGATGATCTTTTTTTTCATAGCTGAAAAAATCTTTATTCGTTGAAATATCGTCTTCTTGGTTTTAAAATTCAATTTTTTGTATGAAATTTTTTTTTTTTAATATCAACCATTACACTTTTATGTTCTGAATTTATCTTCTTAGGTAGAGAATGCAATTATTTGGTTAAAACATTGATTATTTTGTTGAAAATTGAAGTTTTTTAAAAGTAATCTTTTATATTAGAAATTTTTGTTATTCACAATAAATAAATTTTGAAAATTTTAACTTTCTATCTCAAATATTGTTTTATTCCGTTGATAGAAGACCGTGTTTTAAAACCCGCCGCCCCCGATTTTGCAAGAGAACCGATCGGAGGGTCCAAAATTTCCGTAAAAACGGGCTCATTAAAAATCCGGATTATAGGGTATTAAATAGGGAAAATGTCCTTGTGCATATTATATTTTTAGCCTCAAAATGTGAATATCCCGCAGCGGGATATCTCTTCAGCGGAAAGCCGTAAACAGTCCGAAGGTTATATTCGATGAGCGAGAGAAACACATAATCAGAGAAAAGTGGCATTAAACCTTTTCTTCACGTGCTACAAAAAAAACAGTGTACGCAATCGACGCAATTTATACTCTCTAAATCCGAATTAGTAGAAATTTTACTAATACAATCAGTAGCATTGTATCTGACTTTTAAATTAGTACTTTTATCAGTTTCTACTAAATGAAATGGTAAGATCTATGTTACTAAATGAATTAGTAAGGGTATTCTACTAACATGCTTAGTAGTACTAACTTACTAATTTAATGAGTAGCAATGAATTGCTATGGAAACATAATTATTTTTTTCCAATACTTTCCGATGGTTTTTCAGTTTTAATTGAGAAACTATAATGTTTTCATAATTCATATTCTAAGTTTATATAGTCATATTAATAATAATTGTGTATGAAGGATGCAATAAAACTGAAACGGTATTGGAATCTGCTGCGCTGCAATACACCATTTATGTTTTCAGTGCGGCCAAAATGTGAACTCGTGAAATCAGGTAGAATAACAGCGTCCTCAGAAATTAAAATACTAAAATTATTATTATTGTATATAATCTTGGATAGAAAATCAAATGAGATTTTTATTACAATTTTAATCATTTGTTCAAAGTAAAAAAAATTGGGTTGTCATAAAATCATGGTATCGATGATTTTTAAATATGTTTTCATGTAAACTTATGACTTTTGAGGAAGTACTTGTAATCATCAGATCCAGTTTTCATAAGCGACAAAAATTATTATTCAACCTGAATTTTAAATAGAATTAAAAACTCTTTTTTCTTCCAAAAAGCCTTTTTTGAATCACCGTACTGGTAAACTTCGGATAAGTTCAAATAAAAGTATCTACATACTTTAAAGCGCGAGAATTTTAATTTAGTTTATTTAATTTTTTAAAGTGAAAACTGAACTATTGTGTTTGATAATTGATCGTTTTTAGTTGAAAATTCAAATATTCATCCCTTTGCTTGAAAATTCTACAACTTCTTTGCAATTGTTTCTCTTCATTAACGACTGAAAAATCTTGTTAAGTTAAAAATTAAACTCATGTCGAAAAGTAGTTTTTTTTGGTTAAATTCAACTGTTTCTGAATAAAAAGTTTTATTTTTTTATTGGGATGACAATTAATTGATTTTTCGTTTAGATTTTTTTTTTCGAATACAAGTTTAGTTTTGTGAGTTGAAAGTTAAACTCTTTTGTTAAACATTAATTTTTGTTGGTTCGAGATTCATCATTCCAATTAAAAAGTTATCTCTTTGGTTGAAAAGCTGTGTTGTTGAAAATTAGTTTTTTCTCTAACAGAAAATCAATTTGTTTTTAAACTGAGAATGTAATTATTCCAATTAAATATTCTGATATTGCAGATAAAAATTAATCTCTTTTGTTGAAAATAATAAAAAATTTAAAATTGAAACATCCAATTTCAGGTTGAAGAATTACCATTTTTAGTTGAAAATTAAACTATTCCAGTCAATGATTCATCATTGACTTTTTGATTTTTCATAATTTTTTTAAAACTAACTGAAGCAGGTCTTAAAATGTTCAAAATTTCGTACTTTATTAAATTCAATTTGAAACTCTTTAAATTTCTAATATTTCTAGTAAAAATAAATGCATTTTCAACAAAATTGATGAATTTTTAAGCAAATAGTTCAATGTTCAACTAAAAAGTTGAATTTTCAACCAAGCAAATTAATTTTCTACAAAAAAGTCCAATTTTCCACAAAATACGTGAATTTTCATCTAAAAACGATTACTTTTCAACCCAACATCAAAAAGTTAAATTTTTAGTTTAAACATTGATTTTTAATAAAAAAATAAGTAATTTCAACAAAATAGTAAAATCCTCAACCAAAATTGATCAATTTTAATCAAGCAGTTGCATTTTCAACCAAAAAAAGATGAAATTTTGACTAAAGAGATGAATTTTCAAATCAAAAACTAAAAAAAGATAAATTTTCTGACAAAAAAAGGGGATGGTAAAATTTTCAGTTAAAATGTTAACAGAAAATTAATTTGTTTTTAAAACTGAAAATGTAATTATTCCAATTGAACATTCTAACATTGTAGATAAAAATTCACCTCTTTAGTTGAACATAATAAAACATTTTTAATTGAACCATCCAATTTCAGGTTAAGAAATTACCAATTTTAGTTGAAAATTAAACCATTCCAATCAATGGTTCATAAGCTTGGTTGAAAATTAATTTTTATCCGAAAATTGAAACTGAAAAGTTGAATTTTTATGTTGAAAACTGATATTTTTTGTTAAAAAATCAAATGTTTCGTTAAAAATTCATTTATTTCATTTAAAAATCGTCTTTTTTTATGAAACTTATCTTTTTGTATAAAAATTAATTTTTCTGCTTAGAAATTCATCTTTTTGGTTGAAAATTCAAGTATTCCAGTTAAAAATGTACAATTTTAGTTAAAAATGCAACTTTTTGGTTGAAAATACAACTACTTGGTTGAAAGATAAACTCTTTTGTTAAAAATTCATCTATTCAACTTAAAATTTATCTACTCCAGTTGAAGATTCATCTATTCAAGTAAAAGACTTATCATTTTATCAAAAAATTTATCACTTTGGCTGAAAATTTGTTTGTCTTTTTTTGTAGGAAACTTTTTTGTTGAAAATTAATTTTTTCAACTGAAAAATGAACTATTTGGTTGAAAGTTTGTCTTTTTCAGTTGAAAATTAATCTCTTTTCTTGAAAAAACTGATTTTTTTTGTAAAAAATTATTCTTTATGTTTCAAAATTTACCTTCTTGTTTGAAACTATATCTTTTTGGTAAAAAATTTAAGTATTCCTGTTAAATATTCATCATTTTAGTTGCAATTTCATCATTTAGATTGAAGATAAAAACTACTTAGTTAAAAGTTATTTTTTTTTTGTTAAAAATGCATCCTCTGTGATCAAAATTCATCATTTTAGTTTAAAATTGTTTTTTTTTTTCGGAAAAAAAATTTATTAACTGAAAATTTAACTATTCCATTTTTGGTTAAAAACTGATATTTTTTAGTTCAAAATTCAACGACTTGGTTAAAAATTCACCTATCTTGTTTAAAATAGAATATTTTTACTATGAACTTTGGGAATTTGAAACTGTTCAAATTGAATTTAATACCAGGACCCACATTAATTTGAACTAAATATGCGCTGAGTTCATAGATTATTATATTGTAATAAAATTCTCTCAATTGTAAAAAAAGTTTGTTGATTTACTTGAAACTACCGTTTAAAATAGTAACCACCAATACATTTACCAATTCATTTAGTACACTCAAAAAAAAGTTCTAATTAATGTTACTAGACGCGACTGGTTAAAAAATTTCTGATAAGTTCAATCCGAAATTACGGTTAATATGACTAGAAAATTCTAGTTAATTAACTCTGGTTGATTTTTTCTAGGTAAAACTATTCTGGTTAATATTTCTGGTAACAAAAGTGTCGCGATCTTGTGTCGGTTTCCAGAAATCTGTCTTTTGTCTCATGTCGTGTTACTGGATGGGTCAAGTGACTCTTCATAAATGCCCAATTCTCGAACAATCGCGATTTGTTAATTGTATTTTCGGTTAAATAAGTATAAATAATTATAGTGAACCGTGAATTTACTTGTGTTATAAAAAAAACTGCGCGTAATTTTAGCGAAGCGGAAATAGTTGCTGCACTCTGTTACCGGAAACTTTTGTTAGATTATTTTCTTTGGGATGCAGTCCAGGTAATTTCAGAGGGGGTTAGGAAGAGTCCATGAAGCTGGAAAAGTATCGAAATTCGATAGTCGAAAATCGATGGCTACCAGAATATCTGATTAAGCTTACCAGAACGTCTGGTTAAGTTTACCAGAATACCTAGTTACGTTGACCAGAACGTTGCATTCTTAAGCTACCAGAAAACTGTTTAGTAAAGATTTCTGGTGAACCTTACCAGAAATTCTGGTTAAATTTACCCGAATTTCTGGTAACATTAACTAGAAAATTGCCAACCAGAAAATTCTGATACTCTCAACCAGAATTTATAGTAAGGGCATATTTAACATTCTATTCTAGTTGAATTAAACAGAATTCTGGTTGATTCAACTAGAATTTCTTTTAAGTGTGATATAAAAATTGCAAATCAATCATGTTCGAAGTGCAAAAACATAAGCCCGTTTCGAATTTTTACAGATAAATTCATCCATCAGAATTTCTAAATCGAGCTTATCAACATTCTCAGGATCTGATTGGGTCAGATAAGATTTGGTATTTACGCGCGCATATTATGAAAATGGATCAAATCCAAATATTTGTGTTTTTTTTCGCTCGAATTTCCAGGTGGGTAATTACCCAACTTCCGAGATTCCAGATGGGTAGTACTACCCACCGTACCCACCTATTCCGCCGGGCCTGACAACAAGATATATAAATAATTCAATAAATAATTTTAAAGGAAATTGCAAAATTATTATCGATTATTATCAGCGAGTTCACATATGCAACCTTTTATAACTTGTATACTTTTCCTCTTCCGAGAACACGTTTATTATTTTAGGAAAAAATTTATTTTTCATTAAAATTGCAGTGATGCTGTTGCATTTGTAAAACATTCAGACTTGTCAATAAACATTTTAAAAAAATAAAATCACAAAATGCATTTTGTAGTCTAATTCCAAATTCCCGCCAAGGCAGATGCGAATTTTAACCACAGTGCATTTTCGTAGTACGATCTAGTACGGTTGAGCTACCAGCGCCATCAGCTGTCAGTCGGCTTCCTGCACACTTCACGTCGTTGCTGAACTTTTTTGCCAAAGATCATATCTTTGATTTTACTCTCAGTTTTTAGCAGTTACCGTTTTTTTTCTTAAATGCAGAGACTTGCCCCCCCCCACCCTACCGTCACCGCGAAACTCCTTCCGGGGTCAAGACAATTTTCAAAGTGCATTTTTAAAACCTTACATGGATCTTTGGCAAGTTTTGAGTGCTTCACAGATTTCGCCATTTTTGTGCCCCCCAAATTCAATTATTTTTTAAGGAATAACTTGTCGTAAGTTGGTCAAATATTATTGGAACTGTTTGAAACTTTGATGTACACACGAAATATACCCTAGCAATGCCTACAAACTGTAGAAAAATTGAAAATCGCCTGTTGTTTTATAATATTTAATTGCAAATTGAGACAGATCGGTAACCCCGTTTTTTCAGTTTCGCCGACAAAAAATGTCGAGGGAACTTTAGAGTTGAAACTACTATCAGTGAGTCATTTGTTCCTCATTATTAAAGGGAGATTTTTAGAATGTTGTAAATAGTTTTATTGGAAATTGGCGGAAATATCTATTTTACAAGAAAGCATGTGACGCCGCCAACGATACCTCCGCGAGCACTCAGCACCATCGGGCACCGTACTCGCCGTTGGCGGCGTCGCATGCTTTCTTCTAAAATGCATATTTCAATAAATTTTTAATGAATTGATCTGAAAATTTCTAAAAATCTTTCTTGATTAATGAAGAACAAATGTCTCACTGAAAGTTGTTTCAACTCTATAGTTTCCTCAGTACTTTTTGTCGTCGAAACTGAAAAAAAAAACAGGTTAACGATCTGTCTCAATTTGCAGTTAAATATGATTAAACAATAGGAGATTTTTAATTTTTTCTTCAGTTTGTAGGCATTTCAAGGGAATATTTCGTGTGTACACCAAAGTTTCAGACAGTTCCAATAACACAGTGAAAAGTAAACCTTGAAGTCCGCACATATATCGATGGATTTAAGGTGTGATCAAAAGAAGAACGCGATCACGGAAAGTCAGCATCAGTCGGAAATCTTAAAATCAGTTCGCTTAGCGAAAAAAACGTCCATCATGTTTTGTTCGTAAAGTCGGATGTATAATGCGGAGATTCAATAAACTCACGACGGACAGTCTGTCGATTGAAATAACTTTACGCCTGAAGTAGGCAAACAAAATTCGAGGTTACGTGCAGCACCATAACAGAGATAACGTGTTCGGAGTAGAAAATTGCGTTCTGCAATTATCATACTATCAATTCAGGCAATAAAATAGTCCATATAATTTTTGCTGAAAGAGTTCTTCAGTGAACCCTCGTTAACCTTCGGGTTCCCTAGCGAAAGTATCGGATAGAAATTCATTCCGAACTAATTCGAAGTCATCCGAATCATTCCGGAATATGTATCCGAACCAATCTGAAAAAATGTCTACATTTCTTTCGATCCAAATCGGTCAAATATTAATCCGACTCAATCCATTTCAATCCGGAAAAAATTTTCAATTTGAATGAATCCGAACTCGTATTGATCTAGAACGATGTTCAATCCGAATGAATCCAATTAAATCCAAACTCGGATTCATTCGGTTTGAGAAAGGCAGTGTATATCAATCCGAATTCGGATTGATTCAAATTAATTTGGATTGAAAATTTGGTTCGGATTTGTTCGTTTTGGAGTTGGGATTGAACCGGATGTAGTCGGATTAATTTTCAAACGTTTTGGGTCAAACAAAATGTAGAACATTTTTCGGATTGGTTCGAATTGTCTCAGATTGGTTCGGATACAGATTCCGAAATAATTCGGATTGGTTCGGAAGGTATTCCTATCCGATACTTTTGCCAGGGTTGTCACATGCAGAAACTTTACGGTCTTGGCAGGAGTATACAGAGCCTATCATGCACTGTTATTGCTCCGATATCACTATTTTTTTCATCCGAACTCCAAAATTTGCAGTCAATTATGATTAACGTTAACGCGAGTTCACTGTATTTTAAAATTAACATAATTTTCGCGTAGCATCACTATCCATGTCTCTCTGTAAAAACACTCTTCTTCGCGCACACACGCCGTCATGCGCATGGAGCATTTGAGCAAGTTCCGCCCGCATCAAATGAAATTCATCTCCGTGCAAACGTACTTCTGGCATTTCATACTTACTATGAAAAATTCTGATCAGTCATGTGGCTTTTACATCCTTTTTCGACCTCAAATCACTATCCGCCAAGGCAGGCGGATGTTATGTTGTTATGCAGACTTTATGTTCGCCTCAGTATCGTAAATGAAGTTGCTTAATGAATTTAATGCCATCCTGAAAGTAAGTTCAATTAGATTTTAAGGTTTTCTTTTTACTGTGAATATTTGCCAAACTTACGAAGATTTATTTCTGAAAAAGTAATTGAATTTGAGGACAATTTTTTCAGTTTTTCATGCTTATTAATAAAAATACGTATCTGATGTAGACATAGAAAATAGAAAAAAGTTGCATCTCGTCATTCTCTTCAAGCCTATATTAAAAAAAAATTAATTTCGTGAATTTAAATTTTCCGTCCAACAATGTGTTTGGACAATAATTTCACCTGATCTCGAGCGCTGGGTGAGTTTCTCGAACCAGATCCTCAATTTATAGTGTCAAATATTTTTAATTTCCACAAAAATATCTTTCAATGTTGTTGCATATTCAAAAATTGAAATTAGAAAAAGTGATGAAAAAGAAATCCTTTTTCTATAAAAGTTCCCTATCGATTCTAGTTTCCATCGGTATTGTATCTAATAATTTGCAGACCCTCTGCCTTCGACCTCTCCCAAATGCTAGAAAAATAATAATAAAGGATAGAGGTTTTCAGCAAACGCTGTTGGTTACCTGTACCAACGGAAAAGTAATAATAACCCGGTAAAAAGCTTCCAATCAAACTGAATTCAAATGGAGCTTTATGTCATGTCCAAATTAAAGTAGACGATATTAGTATGTAAACAAATTTAATTCAATTGAGACTTTTTTATAGGGAATAAAATAAAAATTGTTACTTCAAAAGTTTGACCGCGCCTACGACGCATCTGTCGGGTCTCGCGATTCATGCTAGATAATATATTTACCTCGCGTTACGCACTCGGTCTTTGTGCTTCTCCCACTTTCGGCTTCAACGAATACATTTATTCGAATTTTTGTATTCGAATGCATTCTCATCACATATCTCGCGCTTCGCAATCGATTCAAGTATGTACAAAATGCGAAATTTTTAAAATTATATCTGGATTAAAAAGCAGACTACTTTTCTTATCAAAAATGGTCGAAAATAAATTTGTAGATTTAATTTAGGCAAGAAATTTCGTCACTTCAATTTTACAGAGTTTCAAATTTAACTTGCGTATTGATTTCCAATTGATATTTATATTTTCAGTCACACTTCAATTTTATCGATTTTTAACTTTATATTGCGGATCAATTTTGGATTGATAACTTGCCGTTTGATCAGCAACCCTGTTGGAAGTAAAACGATAGAAATTGGGGAATAGAAAATGACAGAACTATTCTATCTTTCTCAATGGTCACTTTGCATCCCTAAAACGCTATCTTTTCGTATCCCCAATCTCAATAATTTTATATTTTTTGTCTATCCTTCGTGTCCAAGGATTCTTATCTTTTTCGATCCCTTAGTTTATTTATTTAATAAAAATTTAAATCTTTTTTGATCACTTTCTCTATCTTTCGTAACCGAGGACCCTTATCTTTCCCTTTACTTCATTCTATCTCTTTAATATAAATTTGAGTCTTTGTCTATCTCTTTTTCTATCTTCCGCTATTGAGTACTCTCATCACTTCCTATCCCTCAAAATTGGGAATCCATCGAAAAGTTGAAAAATTAATGAGACGTTGACAAGGTACCATAAAGACAACGCGATGTTCATGCTTATATACCTGCATACTTGAAATTTATTTTCATAACTCACAGTCGACAAGTGTTTCGAACTTGGAAAACGGTTTGTCGGGCCTCTACTTATAGGCCCGAAGACCGATTTCACTTGTTGGTTACTTTTCCCGTCAGCCAGCATCACCCTGCTGGAAGTAAAAATATGGAGATCCTATCTTTTTGAATCATTTCGAATCTTTATGATTCAAAGAGATAGAGAAAATATATCCCATTCTATCTTTCTGTCAATCTAAATTCACGTCTATCTTTTTCAATACCGTCTTTTCTATCTCATCCTATCCTTTACCTATCCACGTCAATTTTCTTCTATCTCACTGTCAATCTAAATTCCTTTCTATCTCTTTGAATCTGCTTTTCTTTATTTTATCCTATCCTACGTTCATCAACGTCAATCTTTTACTATCTGTCAGTCAATCTAAATTTCCGTCTATCTTTTTCAATACGCTCTTCTCTACCTCATCCTATCCTTTATCTATCCAAGTCAATCTTTTTCCATCTCATTGTCAATCTAAATTTCCGTCTATCTTTTTCAATCTTATCTTCTTTAGCCCATCCCATCCTACGTTTATCAACGTCAATCTTTTACTATTTCTCAGTCAATCAAAATCAATATTGGTCTACCTCTCTGTCAATTTAAATACCCGTCTATCTTTTTCAATCTCCTCTTCTCTATCTCATCGTATCATACATCTATCAACTTCTATCTTTTTCTATCTATTTTCAATCTCAATTCACTTCTATCTTTTTCAATCCCCTCTTACCTATTTCATCCTATCCTTTATCTATCCACGTCAATATTTTTTCTTCTCTTAATTAATTTGAATTTCCATTTATCTTTTTCAACCTCCTCTTCCATTTTATATTAAAGTTCATTTTCTCATACATCTATCAACGTCTACCTTTTCTATCTATTTTTCAATCTAAACTCACATCTATCGGATACCCTGCTGGAATAAAAAAGATAGAGATCCTATCTGTTTGAATAATTTTGTTTCTTCATGATAGAAAGAGATAGAGAAAATGTATCCCATTCTATTTCTTTGTCAATCTAAATTTACATCTATCTTTTTCAATTAACTCTTCTCTAACTCGTCATATCATACATCTATTAAAACTTATTTTTTCCTATATATTTTTCAACCTAAAGTCACGTGTATCTTTTTCAATACCCTCTTCTCTATCTAATCTGATCCTTTATCTATCTTCGTCAATAATTTTCTATCTCTCGGTCAATCTAAATTCCCGACTATCTTTTTTAATTTTCTCTCCTCTATCTCAGCCTATCCGTTATCTATTCATGTCAATCTTTTTCTATCTCTGTTAATCTAAACTCTCATCTATTTTTTTGAATCTCCTCTTCTCTATCTCATCGTACCCTTCATATATCAAGGTCTATCTTTTTCTATACATTTTTCAATCTAACTTTACGTCAACCTTTTTCCATCTTCTATTTTCTATTTCATCCTACTCTGTATCTATTGATGTCAATCTTTTTCTATTTTTGTTAATCTAAATTACCGTCACTTTGCATACCTGAAACGCTATCTTTTCCTATCCCCAACCTTAATCATTTTCTATCTCTTTCTCCACCTTTCGTGATCGAGGACTCTTATCTTCTCCTATCCCTTATTATATTTATCTATTACGATTTTCAATCTTTGTCAATCTCTTTTTCTGTCTTCCGTAATCAAAGACCCTTATCCTTTTCTTCACTTCATTCTATATGTTTCTTAAAAATTTAAATTTGTCAATCTTTTTTTCTATCTTCCGCAATTGAGTACTCTTATCGTTTTCTATCCCTTAAGATTAGGGAATCCATCGAAAAGTTAGGGAATTTATTACAGAAATTAATTTGACGTTCACTACGTACCAGAAATACAACGCAAAGTAAATTTAGATTGGAAGATAGATAGAAAAAGATAGGCGTTGATATATGTAGTATAGGATGAAATAGAGAAGAGGAAATTGAAAGGGATAGATGGAAATTTAGAATAACAGAGATAGAAAAGATTGACATGAATAGATACATGATAGGATGTGATAGAGAATATGAGATGGAAAAAGATAGACGTGAATTTAGACTGAACAATAAAAAGAAAAAAATAGACGTTGATAGATGTAGGATACGATGAGATAGAGAAGAGGAGACTGAACAAGATAGATGGGAATTTAAATTAACAGAAAGATAGAAAAATATTAACGAGAATAGTTAAAGGGTAGGATGAGATAGAGAAGAGGGTATTGAAAAAGATAGACGTGAAGTTAGATTGAAATGTAGACAGAAAAAGATAGACGTTGATAGATCTATGATACGATGAGATAGGGAAGAGGAAATTGAAAAGCATAGATGGAAATTTAGATTAATTGAGAGATAGAAAAATATTGACGTTGACAGATAAAGGATAGGATAAGGTAAAAAAGAGGAGATTAAAAAAGGTAGAAGGAAATTCAGATTGACAGAGAGATAGAAAAATATTGACGTGGATAGATAAAGGATAGGATGAGATGGAAAGATGGGGATTTAAAAAGATAGACGGAAACTTAGATTGACAGAGAGATAGAAAAAGATGGACATTGATCGACGTAAGATAGAATGAGATTAAGAAGAGGGAATTGAAAAGGATAGACGGGAATTTAGATTGACATAGAGATAGAAAAATATTCGCGAGGCCAGATAAAGGATAGGATAAGATAGAAAAGAGGAGATTAAACAAGATATATGGGAACTTAGCTTGACAGAGAGATAGCAAAATATTGACGTGGATCGATAAAGGATAGTATAAGATGGAGAAGAGGGTATTGAAAAGATAGACGTGAATTTAGATTAGAAAATAGATAGAAAAAGATAGAAATTAATACACGTATGATACGATGAGATAGAGAAGAGGGTATTCAAAAATATAGACGTGAAGTTACGAGGGCTATTTGATAAGTCAGTGACTTTTCGACTAAAAGATTTTTTTTCGGCAAATGAGCGTTTTACGTCTCAGTATAATCTCCTTTTAGCTCGATACATTGAGTCCAGCGTTTTTCCAATTTTTTTGTTCCTTCAAAATAATAGGTTTTCTCAAGGCCCTCAAAATAGGCGTTTGTTTCGGTGATGACCGCTTCATTCAATCCAAATCTCTTACCGCCCGGCCATTTCTTCAGGTTTGGAAACAGGACATAGTCGCAGAGGGCTAAATCTGGAGAAAATGCTGGATGAGGTAGCAGTTCGTTGCCCAATTCCTGGATTTTTGTCATCGTGACTACACATGTGTGCACCCTTAAATTGTCCTGATGGAACAGCACTTTTTTCTTCGACAAAAGCGGTTGTTTTTGCTTTAAATCAATATCGAATCTGTCCAAAAGCTCTGAATAATATTGGCCGTTGATCGTTTTACCCTTCTGAAGGTAATCGATTTTTCGTGAGTCGATTACTATGAATTTCATATCCTACGATATATATATATATATATATATTTGTTTGTTCATTCGCATATGCCGCCCTGAATTAGTTACATTAGGAATTTTACTGCCAGGAGAAACTTTTCGAGCCTGTAGATGGCGAATTGGAAAATATTATTTTTTTTAGTGAATTTATGTTGCAAACAATTAGTAACTTTAAATTGATTATAGCGATATACATGTTTTTATTTTTTAGGTTATTTGCTATAAACTGATGGCAATAAAAATTGAGAGTTTCTTACATATGGTTCTAGTGAATTATTACTATTTGAGTGACCGTCAAATGATTCAGTAGAAGAACTAATTTTGTTTGCGGTTGAGACATGCATTTAAAACGAAATATAATCTCAAAACAAAAACTTTCTTGGATGAACGTAAATCGCTGATACTACAGGCCGAAGAAAGCTATTTACCAAGTTCATTGACAAACAAACAGTTTTTTTTATGATAGCCAGATCGACAGGACGATGAAATATATTATTGATTATAAGTATATATGAATCAAACAAATTTTTTTTATATCAGAAAAATTAATAACTAAGTTCAGTTGAATCAAGTAAATTAAGTAGTTGCATTTCTGCACAACACAATTACCCTAGGTAAATGAATTTAAAATAAGAATTACACCTAAAAATTAAAGTTTCGTTGAAAAGTCACATAACTCACTTTTTTTCAGGGCGCAATTGACTTAAAGACAAACATTTTCATATAAAGTTCGGTTTATTCTCTCTGTGATACCTAGCAACAGATATGCATGTGTTCTAGGTCGAAGTAGACATTAATTTTTTTTTTTCAATTTTACCAGACACCTTTAGAAAGATATACGCAAAACATTTGTAAATGGTTTGAGACATTTCCGGTTTAAATCCAGATTTTTGCCGAAATGAGATTTGAATAAATAGCTTTCTATTATCAAAGTAAGACTGATTTATGCAATTTAAGTTTTTTTCTTGGATTTATTTGTGAAATTAAAATAGCAATAATTAACATTCCAAACAGTTAGAAGACATGTTTTTGAGTTAAAAATGAGAAATAATCAGTTAAATTCCTGCAGATCACATGTCTCTGGTCTAATCCAAGAGTGGATGTTAGGAATCGAGAATATTACTAGTTGATATTTATGGAAGTTAACAGCAGGTTTAGTTTTTTATGAAAGTTACTGAGATATTGAAATTTATGAAAACTCAAAAAATGTCTAAATGATATAATGAATTATCATTAAATTTACAGTGTCAGATCTGAAGTATATCAACATTATGCAACATCAACATTATGCAAACACACAACTGTCAGTTTGATCATTATTTTGATTTTCAACGCTTAAACGTTAAAATATTGAATTTAACTATAATTTATGATAATATCATCGAGACATTTGGTAAAATTTTCTAAATTTCAATATTTTATTAACCTTCATAAAAAACTTAGCTCACTTGTGACTGCCATTAATTTCAACTAGTAATATTTTTAATTCCTACCCTTCATTCTTGAAATAATACTATTCACGTGACCGTCAGATGATACCGTGAAAAAGTGATTCTTTCAGCGGTTGACTCATATATTTGAAATAAAAATAAAATCTTGAAACCAAAATTTCCTTAAATATAGCATGAGTCACTGTTTTTTTCTTGTACAAAAAAAAATATTCAAAGTTTAGTGACAAAGAAACCATTTTTTCATATTATCCCTATTAACGGGACGATGACATCAATATTCTTAAGTCTACATGAATCTAAAAAAAATTTCGCTATCTTCTTGAAAATCACAACATATGTACCTTTGAAATAACGTGGAAACAAATATATCACAAGAGCAAGCTCGCGCTATATCTAATTTATAAGATAATAACTAGAATTACCATTCGCTACACCGCCAACCAAATTTTTCTCCAACAGAGTAGTGAGCTTTTCTTCAGTTGAAAAAATGAGAATCCTTTCTAGTCAGTTTCTAACATTGGCATATAACAATACACCTATATTTTCAGCAAAATTTTCAAGTTTTTCACCAATAACCATTTGTCTGTTGTAATCCGGATTCTATCATGATTGAAATCCGTAGAAATAATTCGCAATTCCTTGCAAAGATTTAAAATCTCTAAATTTTTAAAAAATTTTCCTGAAATGTTGAGAACTTTTTTGTATCCAATGAAGTTCTTTTAAATACTTTCAAATCGCTTGATGTCTTTGAAGTTCCGTGAAACTTTCCAATCCTATGGAGTTTGTTGAAATTTCACATAACCCGGCTAAATATTTCGAAATTCTCTATTCAGATTCCGAGCACTACGAATAGACGTACAAAAATTCTTTGAAAATTGAAAAATTGTTTCTATACAACACAACTACACTATCCACATGCATTCAAAATTAAAATCGAAGCTAAAAACTGAAGCTTCGTTAGCAGTTAAAAAACTCAAAATTTCATTAAAAAACAAATAATAGTTCTCATAGTTAACCCATCTACGGGCATTTTATATGGTATTGCCATTATGCCTACGTGACTCGTACTTTTTTTTTAAATCTTATCAGACACCTTTTTAAAGGCGTCCGGGAAATTTGTGAATTAATTAAAAAATTTGTCGTATAGATTGAGATTTGTGTCTAAACGCGATTTAAAAAAATATGTTTATATTATCAAACTAAGCCTGAGTGAGGTGACCGAAGTTCTTTCCTTGAATTTTTTCATGAAATACGAATATCTCACACGGACAAACTCGAGGTATATATGATGCACGAGATAAGAAGTATAGTGTACATGATATACTGCATTAATTAAAGAACACCGGAATAATGATGGAAAATCTAATCAAATCTAATCTAATCTCATCAAATATTAAATGAGATTCTTGTATTCCAATATCAATAATATTCCCGAAGTTCTATTGGAAAGTCTGTGGTTGCAAATTTCACATATATTTCTTAGCGACTTCAGTTTGTAAAAATAGGAAACTGATCTCTTCTGAGTATTTACATAAGCTTCTGTCCGTGATGTAAACATTTATCAGAACTTTTTGTATGCTATTTAAAAATTCATCTGACATCTTATATGTTATTGAAAAGTTATCTGTATTTTTATCTCCTATTTGATATTTACCAACTATCACATTGCAATATGGAATCTATTTTGAAGTTTCAATTTAAAAATATAGTTAGAAAGTGAAAGTTTGTCTGAGAATAAAAAGTATACAGTGATGATTTGATGAATAAATAGGATCGTATGTGAAATCTCCTTGCTTTAAATGTGATTTTTTTATTGTAAAAATGTTGTAGTAAACTATGTGGCCGCATGAAAAATGAAAGGCTCAAAATAAAAAACTATATGTTTGCGGATTATTAGCCAAGATGATTATTTGTGCGGTTTTGATCGAATGACTGATTTGAAAGAATAACATATTTTCATAATTATGTGAAGTTTTTATCTTAAACAACATAAGTATTATGAACAATTTAGTCGTTTATCTTCTAACAATGATTTTCACAATATAATAGAATATTTTTACACGCATACAATAGCCTGTACGTTTATTCATATGAAACTGTTTTTGTATTAAGACAACTATCAAAAAAGTAGGGGAACAAATGCTTTTCTTGATTATCAGCATTAAATAGAGAGGAAATTAATAATTCCACAAGGCGAAGAACCTGTAATTTGGTTGAATGTCCGTCTGTTTCCTATTGTGCTTCTGTCCCACCGATAGGATCAGATATGATTGGATATGATCAGATATCGTAGGATATAATATAATTTGACATGTTAGGATAGTATAGGATCATCAAGGATCTGATGAAATCAGACAGATAGAATAGGGTCAGATAGATAGCATGCAATCAGATACATAGAATAAGATGAGATCAGATAGGATATGATAGGGTCGGCTACGATCAGAAAGGATATGATCAGATAAGATGGCATGGGATTAGGTATGATAGGATGCGCCCGAATAACAGAGAAGACAAGGGTGCGCCCGGAACACAGAAAAAAGTGTAAATCTAACGCTAATTTCAAAGTACAAAATGAATAGGATAGGATCGGATGCGATCCAGTTATATCGGATATTCAATTTATTCAGCGTAATTCCCGAGGGCTAAATAGCCTTCTAGGAACAGGAGATAGATAGGCTATTACTAAAAATACAGTCGCTGCTCGAACAATATTCTCGAAGTTATAATTATATTATACATCAGAGATTTGAAAAAATTATTGGGTAATAATAATAATGAATGCAAGAGCGGATGTGCTAGCGTAATTGTGTTGGATTAAAAACAATTCAGATTTAACTATGATAGAAGAGTGACAACAAAGTATTATATGTCTTGTCCCAAACATAAAAACCGAAGGACCTGATTGAGTTGCAAGAATGAAAGTATGAGTTCAGATGTTACATATGTTCGAGGTACTGAGGCGCTGACTTAGGAAAGATAGTAACCAATAAGTAATTCCTAGAGTGGGATTATCAATATCAAACAGATACATATAAAAGTTTTTTTGAAGTGAAAATAGGAGGACACTACCCTAATTAATACAGGCAGCTTGTTCCAGAGATGAGCGCCCCTAATTGTAAAAGACCGTTGTAATTTACACGTTCGGTGCCTTAGAACTGTGATTACCTTTTTCCTCTCTCAAATCTTGAAATGAACAGGCAGATTTCTGTCAAAAAAAAAATCAAACAAATTGAAGAGATATTGCGGTTTTTCAGTTTGAAAGATATTGTATAAAACATTACTGATGAAATACTGTTATCTCTTAGCTACAGTCAGAAACTCTACTTGCTTTTGATAGCCTGTTGAAAGTACATATTTAGGTATGTCATAGATAAAACAGATGCAGGCATTAAGTGCTCTCTCTAAATTAGAATTGAGTTCATCTGTTATGTCATCATATACTATGCGACCAAAATCAAAGTGCGGCAGAATCAAGATCTTAACCAGAAGTATACGAGTGAAAACCGGCAAGGATTCTTTGTTTCTTCTAAGTTGGTGCGGAATTCTGAATGTTTTCATTGAAATGCCGAATACTTGCTCTTTCCAGGATAGGGTTCTCTTCAACATGTATTCAATATCTCTTACAACCTCAATAAAATCTTTGATCCGCCCACTGATCTGTAATGGCGAGAGTCATTATTGCTTCAGAAGTTGGGAAAGATGATGGCCCAATTACAATTGCCTTCGTTTTAGCAGTATTGAGAGAAAGCTGATTAGTACTGGCCAAATGCACCACCCTATCAATATTCTCCTGTACAAAAGCAAGAAGATTTCTTAAGAGGGCAACAGGATCCACAAGATAAAGTTCAAACTCATCAGCATACTTGTGTTACTCACAATGTTTCAATGCTCTACCCAGATCCCAGGTATACAGGTTGAAAAGGAGAGGAGCAGGTATGGAACACTGAGAAACTCCACGACCGACCTCCCTGCAGTCAGACAGGATATGATAACATAGAATAAGACAGGATATTATAGATTTTAATATCAAGAACTAGATCACTGTATTTTATAAGTGAAGTAAAAATGTGAAAGTTGAACAATTACAAACATTTTACCCTCTGTTTCTAGTTGCAGAGTTAAGTTTCGAATCTTCTTCTGATAGATCATCCATCGACCTAAATAATCCTTTGGTTAGATCTCTATCCCCTCCGGCAATCTCTCGGACCACGTCTCCTTCTTCCGTGTCTCCTGCTGCCGGACCTATTTCGTCAGCCAGCGCTTCTTCTTCAGGGACTCCTCCTTCTGCCAGAGAAATTATTACTTTTATGAGGCTTTTTTCTCATGACAAAATTGAATATGAACTCGAAATCTCTAAATTTATTTAGCTCACTTCCATAAGAAATCCGCGCCAGATATTCTAACTTCGAAGATACACTATTGGTCGCGATACAACAATTACATTGACATCACGAAATCTTATTAAACTTTTAACTCGAGAACAAATTGTTATATCAACATTCGATGGTGACGTTTTTGCAATCTTAGAAAGTTATACTGCTCTTCATGGTCTGTATATGTATCACAATATCCATAACAAATATGAAAGAGATCTATGAATGTCCAGAATATCGTGAACCAAGTACAAACATCTACTTCCGACATAATAATTCAATGAAAAAATTTATATGGAATTTAGTCGAACTATAAATATGTAAGATTCTTCCCGAAAGTTCTTCAACGACGTGGCTTTTCCTCTTCGGTTTGATCTGAAGCAATGCCGTAAAAAAATTTGGTAATGAGATGCGCAGGCAAATGCGGCAGTGTATTAGTCAATTCTTCAAATGAACTTGATTCACTTCTCTTTAGTGACTGATCAATTTCAATATTTCAATTCATTTATGCATGCATTTATTTACTTTACCCAGATTTAGCCTTCGGTAATTCCACACGCTTTTCAAGTGCTTTTTGGGTCGCAATTCCTTCTTTTATGTAAATGTGGCAGATCATCAGTATACGCACATGGTATCAAATTTCCTTCATCATCAAGTTGGTCCCTTGGAAGGAAAATTCTTTATCATTCCACATTAAATCCCAGATACATTTTTATCTGATGTTTAATGAACACATTGCAAACAGTTGACAACTACGTATCAATTTCTGAATGTAGATTCGAATTACCTTTTGATAAAAATAAGTCGGCATAGGGTCATTGTATTCATTAATTGTTTGCAACGTTTCTATCGAATTGAAGATGTGTGAGGTTTATTGTCTCATTTTCGAGTTACTCATCTTACACTTTAAAATAAAGTGAGAAAATTGTGAAGAGCGTCGTGCAAACTTTGAAAATGATTTAATTTCTATGACATTTGAAGATGCTACACGGAAAAATCTTATCCATGAGAAATTACCGACTTTGTGTTGAAGTGGCTCTGCACCTCTTTGGAAATGGACGAAAGCGACTTTTTGAGTCATACGCGGATATTTCAGCTTGAAGTTATTGATGAATCGATGGGGGCGGCGGGCGGCTCAGAGTGTAACCCTTACCCGAAATCTGTATCGAGTCAGCACTAAAGTCTTCAAAAAGATGACTTTCTTCTGTGCGCAATTGGCTTATAACAAGCACGTCTTCTTCTTACAAAGAGGCCATCAAGAAACTTCGAATCAGATGGTCAAAGTGTGTTTCAAAATCAGGAGATTATGTGGAAAATAATATCACTCTTTAGCGAAAGGAAAAATCCTTTGAATTGAAGCATTCCGGGTAAATATTTATCATTTTATTTAAAGGCTCAGCCTTTTTTTCTGATAAAAATTCTAATTTTTCTAAAATTTGTTCAAATAAATAGGAGGCACTGCTCTCAAATGTGGAAGGCCACATCACGTTTACAATGTGACGATATGACTATTTCATTGTTTCAATAACGATCAGAATGGTATACCATAGCGTCCTTTTAACAGAATTTTTATATTCTTCACGTTTTTCATGTTCTTAACCTTTTTATATTATTATACACAGTCCTATATAATTTCGTTATTGAGCAATTACTTTTTCATTATTAAATATACAAAATTAAACAATAAAATATCATCAATTAGAGCATTTATGTACATTAATTTAATTAACTTAAAATGTATCTAACATCAAATAGAAATACAAGCCTTGATAGAGATAACGTTAAGACTTTAATACAAGCTCACGGCATGTGTAATTTATGAGACAAAAACCCGAATAATTATTCTTCACACTGCTAACTAAATTCTTCTTGAATATATTAGTCAGTTTTTCTTCAGTAAGAAAAAATGATGATCCTTTATATTCTGGTCCTATCATTAGCAGTTATCCTTAATTCTATTGGTAAATATGATTATAAAATAATACATCTATATTTATGCATATCTTGTAGAGGTTTTGGTGAATTAGAATTAGTCAACCGTAATGCACGTTCTATCCTAATTCAAATCCGCGACATACCTTATTCATTATGAAACAATATTTGTGAATGCATAATATTTGTATAGGGAGTTTACTTTATTGTATTTTCTAATCTTACCAGAAACTTTCTAAGAGACGCCCGCAACATTTGTGAATGGTTTTGAATATTGACGGCTTGAATTAAGATTTTCGCCTGAATGAGATTAAAAAAATCGCCTAATTTTTAAAAAAGGAAGCCTGGATTAGGTAACCAAAGTTTTTTTCTTGAATTGATTTATAAAATAAACATAGCTCGCAAGGACAAGCTCGTGACAGAAATAACACTACCCTTCACGATTTTGTCTGCATAATTTTGATGATTACTTGTAATAGATTTTTAGATTCTGACTCCGAATCTGGTAATTGCGATTCTCCGTCGCGTCAAGCTTTTGACAAGCATGGGGTTAATTAGACGAAAAAGGCGTTTTGGGCCATATTCAACTGTTTATAAAAAATGAAAGAGAAAAGATAGACCCTTATGATTGAAATTTAATAACAGCTTGAACGTTTTCTGAATTTTGAATGTAGAGCCATTGAAAACTGCTTTGCTAGTAGCTCGCGCACCCCAGCCGTGCCGGCCTAGAGCATAACATTTTTGTATGATATAAAACTTTATTTTTAACTTGAAAGCTTTCAAGTTTTCAAAACATATATCAAATTATGTTTTCATGTTAGATTTTATCCACAAATTATCAAATGCAAATTATAGGCTCCAGAGTTATTTATTTGGAGGTTCTACACTTTAGCACCAACTCAGAAAATATAAACAACAAAGGGCACCTTTACAAAGATGTCCACAACATTTATGAATGTTTTCCAAAAAAGGCGTTTTGAATTCAGGTTTTTGTTGAAATGTGATTTAAAAAAAATGTCTTCATATTTCTCAAATAAGCACGGTTAAGGTAGTCGAAGTTCTTCCTTCGGACTTATTTGTGAAATACAAATATCTTAGGAAAGCAAACTCAAGGCACATAAAAGTCATTTGATAAGAACTGTAGTGGATGTTATATGTATACTATAATAAAGCACAGCTAAATAATGATTAATATGGCCTTCTCCAAACTGTATTTTAATTTGTACGCAATAAATTTAAATTTAATTTGGAATAATTTAATTTTTAATGAAGGAGAGAATCATATATAAGAGATTGTCAGTGAGTAATTTCAAGAGTTGCGTTAGGAGTATTGTACGAATATTTGAAAAAGCTCTTTGGTAAATGACAAAGGAAAGGTGCATTTTCAATATCATATGTTTTCCAAAACTCAGGTAATGGAATCAGAGGTTGAGAAATCTCGACAAAAGCACCTCGACAAGAAGTCAAACACACGTGGGAACAAAGTAACTATATAGACATAATGCGGCCGTAAGAGTGCTTCACTACCATCTTTGTCGTTCTTACAGCATCACCTGCGACGATGTTGTATGAAGCGAAATATTTTACTGGCTTTTGAACTTAGAGAATTATTGAGCTCTTAATGAAGGTTCCGCAAAAGACGGCGTTCAGGCTATTATGGTTTTAAACGCACAATTTAAGATTATTAATGGATAGGACAGGACATCATAGTGAACGGTAGAATATGACAGGATGAAACAGAAAGAGATGGCATACTATACACTTTGGTATAATAGGGCATGATAGGATAGAATAATATAGTACATAATGGGATCATACATAATAGGATATGAAATAATAGAATGGAAACGGATACGATCAAATTGACTTGAATGTAATAGAATATGATAAAACAGGATAGGATAGATCTTAATATCAAGAACTATATTACTTCGGAGTTAAATTTGTATTCAATAAACAGCCAGGCTCTTTACTGATGGAAAAGAAACCGAATATTAATCAGGACAACAAATTCGAACCAAAAATCGCAGCTCAAGCTTAAGCGTGCCTATTATTTGTGTATGCATACATACCCGCAGGTCTGTTATTTGACAATAATTTTGGATACATAAGTTTTATACAAGGTTGATTTGTCTTGCCTCACGTAACTTAGAAACATTTGACTTTCTGTTTCTTCTTGCAGGGTTAAGTTTTGAGTCTTCACGTGACAGAGCACCTATTGACTTAAATCGTTCTCCAGTCTCCTCTCCATCTCCTCGTGCAAGGTCCAGATCCAGGTCTCCTTCTGCCGCTTTTTCTCATGGGAGACCATGTTTTCCAGACTGCGCTCCTTCTTCAGGGCCTCCTTCTTCTTATAGGTGCATGGTTCCACCTACCAGGCTTATTTCTAATGACGGACAGGGATATGGGCTTGAGCATCTTGAATTTATTCGAATAACTTCCCGGAGGAACCTACGCCAGATATTCGAACTTCGAAGATACACTTTTCCTGTCGATACATCAATTAAATTGCTGAAACAAAAGAATGTCGGTTTAAATATTCCAAACCAAGAACACATTGTTATGTCAACACCCGATGGTGACGTATTTGCAATATTAGAGACCTATGATGTTATTGTTGGACTATATGTGTATCACGATAGAATTGTCCGATATAAGCGGGCGAAAATAAACATTGACAGCGGTAGGCCTACCCTTTTGACCAAAACCGAAATCCAGGAAATTCCAGTAGGTCCCCGTCACCCAATCATATCAAATTATAGAATAGAATGGGTGGGACGCGTATAAACTGCAGCTTTCGATACCACTAATTCAGGTTTTAAGATTCCTAATATTTTTTTTCTTCGGGATTTATGAAAATTTCATCTTAATCGACTTTTATAACATAATGAAACCTTGAAACCAGCAGCCGTTAAAAAATTCTCTATTTGAATAAAGAATTTATTATTTAACCTGAAATTTCTAGACCTAAGGCCAAGGCAAAACATCTTAATTACCAAATTAAACTTATGGATAAACGACACAAGTTGGAATAAAATGTTTGATAGCAATTTTATTTAGTAATCATATAAAACAAAATTTGCATATCATTTTGAAATATCTGAATAAGCAGCCACAGACCGAGGTACGTCAATAAATATAATATTCATTTGATATACTAGAGGTGAACATGATGTGGAAAATTTAAATTTTTGACAAAATCTAGTGCGAAACATGGTATACGTTATGAGAATGTGTTCGTTCAAGCCAAAGGAGCTTTAATAAAAAAGAACTCAAGATCACTAAATTACAGTTGTCGATATTTTAGCGAGATAAAGACATTATCGATCGCAAATCGCCAAAACATGCAGTCGCGCGCATTAACCGTGTTCAAACTTGCGAGCGAAGTATTCTCATTGACAAATAATTTTCTAGGAACAATTTTAAATTTTCTTTTTTTTGAGGATTAATTGTTAATAAAGTGTGATCAGAAAGAAAAAATATATAAATTATTTACTTGAAAAATTATTGATACTTTTTGGTAGTAACAGTATTGTCAAATTTTTTAAAATCTGCATTTTTCTTTGCCTCACCTATTGACCTAAATACATCTCCGGTCAGATCTTCATCTTTTCCTGCGAGTTGCAGTTCTAGGTCTCTTCCTCTAGGGTTTTCTACCCCCGGACCCTGTCCTTCAGGCAGCGCATCTCTCGAGGGCCTCCTCCTCCTGCCAGGTACATTGCTTCATCTATCAGGCTTCGTTCTAATAACGGCCGTGAATATGAACTAAAAGATTTACAATTTATTCGACTCACTTTCAAAGCAACTCTGTGCTGGACATTCAAAATTCGAAGATATACTTTCCCTGACGATACATCAGTTAAATTGAGAACGACACATAATATCTTCGAGCCTATGCGGACCCAAGAACATGTTGTGAAATCAACACCCGATATTGACGTCTTTGCAATATTAGAGAGTGATGATGCCCTTTCTGAATAGTACATGAATAACAATAATTATAACAGACATCTGCAGGTAAAAATAAACATGAAAAGCGGCAGGCCTACCTTTATGACTACAGAGGAAATCCATGAAACTCCAGTAGGTCGTCGTCGCTCAACCGCACGATATTTCCGAATTACTCGGATATACTGCGGATAACCCGCGAATATCGACGCTACTTATTTAATTTACAGAAATGTAAATTAAATTTCGTCAAATTATAAATATGTGACCTTCTTCCAGGGGTTTTTTTGTGACGTGTTTCTTTCCGTTTGGATCAATCTGAAGCAATGCCATAACAAAATTTGGTAAAACTGGATGTGCAGGCAAATGCAAGAGTCTATTCCTCATTTCTTCAAATAAACTGAATTGACTCATCTCTGTTGACCAACCAATGTGAAGTTTTCCACTTCGCACCCCTAATTGTTGTTATTTGATCAACATCGATTTGGCCTGTTTCGAAAAACCTGTAGTTATTTACGAGTTTATTTACTTGTTTATTTATTTATCTATTTATTTATTCATTTATTTGCTTGCTTTTTGCGTTTTTGTCTCGCGACTTCTTCGCTCATGTCAATGTGACAGTTCATAGTATACGTTATTTTGACACCGTATAAAATTGTCTTCATCATCAAGTTGGTGTCTTCGCATGAAAATTCGTTATTATTGCACAGTAAATCCAAAATAAAATGTTTAGCGGAAGTTGAATGAATGCGTTTCAAACAATTGTCAGCCACATATAATGTTTTTATGAAATAAAATATACCTGTAGTTTACTGCTTCATTTTCAATTTACTAATTTTTTACTTTGAATTTGAGTGAGTTGATTGAAAAAAGCGTCATGCGAAATTCGCAAATGATTTAATTGTTATGTCTTAGTTTTGAGATCCTACGCACACAAAAATTTGTTTTTGAAATATAACCGAATTTATTCCGAAGTGGCTAATATAAGAACTTTATAGAAGTACAAGCAATTAGGAAAGGTGACAATTTTAAAGTGTCTGCATAGGTTCCCAGTGTGTCTGTCCTAGTGATAAACACAGGTGTTATCACAAAGTGAGTACTAACCGTCAGGGAAGCAAAATGTCAACAGACGCGTTGCCTATCACTGAGGAAGAGAGATGCGAGAAATTAATGGCCTTAATCAACACATTGACACTTTTTCATAACAATTTGCCTACTGAGGTCTACGGCACAACACAAATGCTCCAGGAAATAAACACCAACACTTCCGTATTCGATAGTAGGATGAAGGAAGCAGAGGGAAAGTTCTCTCATCTCATCAATCAATCCCGCGCCAAAAATATCATTCTGTCCAGACTCGATGACAGTGACAAGATAAATAAGGACCTTCCATCTAATATTGAAAAAATTCAGTAAAGTTATTGAATTTAAGAAACTCAATCTTTCTATCGCTAATGATAATGAAATGAAGAAGGTGGATCAGCTGATACGCAAGCATCAAGGACAGCAGAAAGCAAGGTCAAACAACGAAAGCAACAAATCCACAAAGACGTGTTAGCCAAATCTGGCCAAGACGAAAACACTCCTAGAGACGTTTTCCCAAAGGATAACTCGAAACAGAGGTCGACCTCCTAAGGTGGAGACTAAACAACTACAGTATAAAAAATCTTGAGAAAACTTCTTGAGGCACGGTACACCAAAAACTACTCTAAATGCGGTCACACCGAGACTCAATTAAATGATATATGTGATCTTTCAGGGAACATGATATCAACTGTGTATGCGAGACTTGGCTGGAGAGCGAGAAAAATGGTCTCTTGCGATCCGCAGATTTCCAAAGTATTTCATCTCCCACTATTAGAAGTGATTGTTATGTCAGGGCTAGGGGTTCTCTACTCATTACATATAATATTAAATTTATTGCAATTCAGGAAATAGTGATATCACCCGACTATATTTTTCTCAAAGTCCAATCTCGCTTAGTATGTTTCATACTCGGTCTAGTATATATTTCCCCCTAGATAGCTTCAATGGTTACCTAGAAAACCTAAATTGCGTATTCTAACAGGTAACAATTCCATTCCCTAATTTGCCAATAGTCATTGGAAAGGATTTCAACTGCAGGGCATCAGATCTGAACCTTCCTATTGTGCTGACTGTGACTCTACCACCTCTACTTCTGGAGAACGAGTTTGAGGTTCTGGATAGAAACAAGCTGTTTTTCGATCAAATTAAAGTAGATGCGTTCGCATCTTTATTGGAGTGGAGTGAGAGGTAGCCAACAATAATATATTTATATATTATAAATTAACAATAAATAATTGTTATTATTTATTGTTAATTTTACATAAGAATAGATCAGTTATTATTCATTGCTATTATTTAATTTCAATTATCATGAAATTTTCATGATATTTTCATGAAATTTTCATGATTTTCTTGTATCCTTGTACTTTGATGAAGTGAAGTTAGCTGTGAATAAGTGAAAATCACTTATTTCGCTTTCACTTGTTTCTAAAACTTCGATGTACAAAAATTTCTTATAATAATTGTTTATTGTTAATTTTGTATAAAAATAGCGATTTCAAATCATTCTCACAAAAACTCTAAGCAGTTTTAGTGAAAAAATTATTTTTCAAGCCAAAGTGCCAAGGCTTTGAATTTATTTGTTTAATTTGTTTACAAAATAAAAAATTTTATTTTAACGAATATAATTGAACATATGTTATTTTCAAGAATATCTGCATCAATTCAGATGAAGAAGGGAAATCCGAAATTGAAAAACCACATATTCCAAATTTTCCAAAAAAATTGTTTCTAACAAATTTTAATTGTTAATCTTTCATATAAATTGTTACTGACAATCACTCTTAAAATAATTTAAATTGTTTCCAGAAAAGAACACATTTTTTTCAACAAAAATTACAACATTTTTGGAATACGTGAAAATTTCGGGATATTTTAAATTAAATAATAACAATTGGGTATTGTTAATTTTACATAGGAATAGTAACTGCAAATCTCTATCACAAAAAATTAAAGAAGTTTTAGTAAAAAAAATTATTTTCCAGGCGAAAGTGCCAAAGTTTCATATTTACTTATTTCATTTGTTTACAAAATTAACCATTGTTGCATTTGAACAAATATGAATAAACATATATTATTTTTAAAAATTTCTAGATCAATTCAGATGATAAAAGGTAAACCGAAAATGAAAAAACAAAAATTCTCAATTTTTGCAAAAAATTGTTCATAACAATTATAATTGTTGATGTTTTATGAAAATTGTGACTAATAATCACTCTCATAATAATTTAAAGCATTTTTATTCAAGAAAAAATTATTTCGCTGAAAATAACAATATTTTTCTATTTTTTAATTTTAATTGTTTATATTAATTAAAACATACAATAATACAATTATTTGTATTCTGGGAGTACTCTAGCGTTAATTTAACATGATTATCATTATATGGAAAACGCTGTTAAAAACTAAATAATTATTTGGTGAAAAATCTCGAGTTTCTCATACTTGGATTAAACGTATAATAAATAAACAAATGAGAATACAAAATTCAATTTTAATTCCAACACAATTTTCAAGTGAGAAATTTGTGTTGTTGAAAATATTTTCTTACGAGTTTCAAAATCTGAGCAGGGTCCAAAAATATTCAAAGTTTTCAATGCACACAAAATTTATAAATAAAGAATGAACTATTTCAAAATAAAAAACTGATTAATTGAATAATCATAATGCTTAGAATAAAGTTATTAATTTTTATAATTGAAATTAAAAAGCGCAATTTGTAAATATGAAAAATGTGAAAAAGATTAAATGTGCTTCAGTTTGAATATTTAACTGAATTTTAATCCAAAAGGAACAACAATATCTAATAATAAGACGACAAAATTTTATTCTGCAGAAATTTATAGCATAATCTAAAAAATATAAAATGCTATCAAAATCAATACGGTCAATAATAAGTAACAATTTCAATTCTCCATAACATAATTTTTATTTTTTCTTCACATGAAAATGTTGACAAAATGAAAATTCTTTCATTAAAAAATATTCCAACAATCAATTTCATTAGAATGCGATTTCTTCCATTATTATTGGCGGAACTTCTATTCTTTTATTAATTCAATTATATATTTTGTGATTTTACTTAGATTCAGAGTTTCTACCCATATTTTAAATTCGGCTCAATAAATAAATGGTAAACAAAAATCAACAAAAAATTTGCCTTTCTGTCTACGAAACCGAAATATTTCCATTATCAACTTCATAAAATTCACCACGTGTATCACTCATTCCATTTTCATTATTTGTAAAATCAAAAAAATTATTTGTAATATTTAATGGAATAATACCATCATCAGGAAGATCGGATACAAAAGTGATATCATATTCTGGAATAAATGACCTTTTCTTTCTCCGAAACTTTTCATATGATGTGTCTGCATCTGAATCATCATTTTCAGTTGACTCCGTTTGCACACTTGGTTCAGTTTGTATATTTGGTTCAGTTTGTACATTTGGTTCAGTTTGTACATTTGGTTCAGTTTGCACATTTGATTCAGTTGGTCCAATTGTTGCACTTATTTCATTTTGTACACCCGCTTCTTCATTTGAAGAATAAATTTCAATATTAGCCTTCATCAATATCACAACAGCAGAAAGCGTTTCCAAAAACATCAATACCAACAAAATATTATTCAGTCCACTAGAAATGGCTGAATACTTCCTAATGGCTCTGTTTTCACTGCTGACTTGATTCATCGTTCTCAGCAAATTATCAAGAGCTTCCTCCTTTGAGATGGGTTTTTTCAAATCTGGAAATTCTACATCAAAAACAGATTTTATTGTATAATATGATTAACAGGTTGTTAGAAAATGAGGCTATAACTTAATAATAAATTTGATTCTGAAATTCAATCAATTTCAGGACCTTTAAAACTTTCGAACTCTTAAGTTTCCAAGAATAAAATGTATCTCACCTTCATGAACTTCAATAAGACTTTGAGACTTCTGATCATAAGAAACCAGATTTTGATTAGCCTTAAACTTGTCATCAACGAATCTTGTTTCACCGCCATAATATATTGTACTGAACAACTCAGCCAAGCTTTTTAACACCACAGAAAAACTTGGCCATTCAAAAAATTTGGGTGTAGCTTTCCTCAAAGATTTCTCCAAATATATAGGAATTTGATTAGACTCGATAACAGCGTTCAATAAGTCTTGAGTTACACCATTCTTGAAATTATCCAGTGATTTAGAAACTCTTTGGTATCTTTTCAATTCTTTAGGATTAGTTTCTGATTTTCGTTTCAATTCTTTTTTTCTTTTCTCCCCTTGATGGTAAATCAGAACATAATCAGAGCAATCTTGAACCATACTTTTCGCCATCGGACTTTTCGAAATTACTTTCGAAAAAATACGAATCACTTTCGATAAAGGAGATCTTCTTTTGAGACTTTCACCAGTGAATGTTTGGACAATATATTCCATTTGTCTTCTTGTACCAATAGGTCTTTTTCGAATTTTACATTCGAAGTTCTGACCTTTTTTTAATTTACAACTTTTGTCCAAATCTACTACACTTCTTACCCACTTTCTTGGAAATAATTGTTTCATGTATTTAACAAAACCCCGGTTTTTTGGTGGAGTTTGGGTTTGAGATTCAAAGCAAGATTGGATTTTATCCCAATCTGAAACACATTTTTTATAACCACCTGGTTTGATATCTTCAATAGCACTGCAAACTGATTCAGACGTTTTTAAATCTCGGCCTGTTCGAGGTTTTTTAATATTTTCCTTGAGATAGTCAATTACTTCATTCGCGGAATGTGCTGATCCATAATTGACAGCTTTTTGAAGATCATCCGCGAGAAAATCTCTAGTCATGCAATCAATATAAATGAGAAGTTCGTCCGTAAAAATAATGAAGTCTAAGTACTTAGGTTTTTTCCAATTTGAGTTGGTAAATTTGGATTGGATTGTCTGATTGCCATACACGTAGTCGTATCCCATATGAGCACCTGGTATCAACAAATCAACAAGATCGCAGACTAGTAATAGTCCATTGAGAATCAAACTGTCTGTTAAAGACTCATTTTTTACCGGAACTATTATTTCAGGCCGATTTTCGTTTTTCAAAATTCCTAAGCTTTTACAACCGTTTCTTAAATTTTCGATAACAACTTTGGTAGAGATGGTGACTAAATCTTTAATATTGTCTCCTTTCAGTGAAGTTTTTTCTAGTGTTTGTGTCAGAGATTTACTTGTGGGATTTGATGTATATAGTATAAAACGCTTAATGGAATCTTCTATTTCTGATAAAGGTTTTCCAAATATAACGAGACTCCTTTCATTTGTAGGATTGTTCAGTTTCGAGAAATCGGGATCTGCATTTCGAGCACTGATTGTCAGATGAGTAAGTGAACCTACAGAAATTTAAGAACAAAATATGAAATTGAAATACATGTATAAATTGAGTGTAAAATTGAAAATAATTTTCTCACCAAGCACAAGGAAGAAAAATAACTTTGCACGACGCATTTTTAATGCAATAGTCTTTCAAGAATTGTAGTTTCGACTTATATAGAAGATTCTTTTTTACTTATCTTTATGGGTTTTGCTTCTCTGACAAGGTTGTGAAATATTCTTCCCGTTTTTCAAGTTTCGAAGGATGCTTAATGTTAGTTATCAACCCATAAATAAAAAGTATCTTATCTCTTTTAAATGATATTTAATGCGATTTTTGTCTGGAACATTATTGAAGGTTTTGTTTATTGCCTCGTTTGATTTTTATTTCTTCTCGAAGCAATGATTAGACGTTTATAATTTATATGAGAAAAGCATCTACTTTAATAATCGATATTCCAAGAACTACAATTTTTTTAATCCAAACATTTAAAAAATATACTAAATTAAACAGAAAATTACTATCTGCACTGATTATTGTAGTCATTGTAATTTAATGTATTATGATGTAAAAATCAATTCCAACAGGCTTCAACTTGAATTTTAACCCAAATGACATACGATTTTCAGCATATCTGAAAACATTATTTCACGAACAAAAAATGAATTTTTACTTTTAACAATACTTTGTTCTTGTTTTCATCATATTCGAATGAATAATAAATATCTATTTAACAATAAATTAAATAATCATCTTTAACTCATTCTTTTAGAAATTATTGATACAGTTGATTAACTTTAAAAGCTGAAGTTTGTGAGTCACAAAAAAGACAAATTCTGCATTTGATAATTAAGTTTATTTAAAAAATCATCGATTGTTGTTGATATTGTTTGTAATTGCTAAGGTTGTTATTTGTCTATTATAAATTCAATAAATATAGAAAATTCTGCTTCTTACTAATCAACTTGAGTTCTGGGTTTTAAGAGATTTCTAGGAACTTTGGAAAATAAATTAAATTGGATGGGATTCTTAGTGATGTCAAAAAATAAGTTCAAGTTAATTTATATTGACGATGGATATTACCGAGGTCAATAATGCGGATTTTTCCGGTTATTAGTTTACCTTATTCGGTAATGAGCTTTTTATTTTGTTATGACTTTAAATGCTTGGAATAAAGAAACCTTTAACCTGGTTAACTGATGATATTAGTTTTAATAAAAGTGATTAAATTCTTAAAAAATTGAATTATTTCACGCTTAAGTAATTGGAAGCAATTGAAAAATTATTTTATTTTTTATTCTTTAAAAATGTATCGTTTGAAAATAATCAAATTATAGGAAATCTGCTATAGAAAAATCATTATGGGCCTATAACTGAATTTCCTATATTATTTTTTTATAAGGGAAATACAAAATTATTATACAAGTTATTAAAAATATGTGGCACATAGATCAGTAGTGATCTAGAAAAACAAAATTTACAAAATAATTAAACTACACTATATCGCAAAAATATTATGCAAATGAGAAACCGTAGAATTGTACAATTTTAAAGGCTTGCAGCTATAAAAATTGAAACATTTTTATGCTCGGAGTTAGAAATTCAAAAGTTAAAAATATAAGAATTTGAAAATAAAAATTAATTACTTTCACAACTTAAAGTTGAACCATTTTGAAAATTCTACAGCGTTAACAATTTTTTCATTTTGAATTTCAAGTAGTAAGTTTTCTATCAAGAAAGATGAATGTCTGACAAAATACATGAATTTTCAACCAAAAAATAGCAATTCTAAACCAAAAATGGAATAGCTTTATTTTTAGTGAAAAAATGTATTCCTAACAACAACAAAAAATGTTGAGGAAAATAGTTCAATTTTCAACTGAAATGTTAAATCTTAGGATAAAAAAATTAATTCTCAAGAAAAAATTTCAACATTCAAACAAAGAGATGAATTTTTCACCATAAAGTTTATTGTCTAACCAAGAAAATACATTATCTACTGGAAGAGATGAATTATTAGGAGAATGGATTCATTTTCAAACAGCAATATAGTAGTATTTTTAACACAATAAATAAATTTTTCACCAAAGTTTCTCGAAAACAGGGGGAAAAATAATAATTTCTCAAAAAAGGGGCTTTGAAAATTCCTAAGTATCAAGTAATACTTAAAAAATTTGCATGAACAGATTCATAGTTTGGCTATTTTTCAACGAATAGGCTTAATTTTTTTCACCGAATTAGCTAAGAAGGTATTCTCGATAACCCTTTCCAAAAACGCTTTGCAAATTCCTAATAAATATTGAATATCTAAACAATTTTTATGAAAAAATTCAGAGTTTGGCTATTTTTCAACGAGTGGGCTCATTTTTTTACAGAATTTACTAAGAATGTCTTTGTGATGACCATTTTTTATGACGCACTGAAAATTTTCCAAGAATGATTATATATATATGTATATATATATAAACAATATTCATGAACAAATTCAGAGTTTGGCTATTTTTCAACGAATTGGCTCAATTTTTTAAAAGAATTTACTAAGAATGTCTTTCCGATGACCCCTTGCTATGACGCTTACCAAATTACCGAAAATTTTTAAATATTTAAACAATTCACAATTGCCAATTGAGTGTGTAGCTATATTTCAACTCTGGACTTCAATGAGATAAATATTTGCAATCCTGAAAAATAACTTCTGTTTATAACGAAATACAAAATTTTTGTAAAATTATTTCCAACCACTGAAAATCATTTCTAGATAGTTTTATCACCAGCATAAGGCCTTGTTTCGTCAATCTGTGAATCTTCAATGATATCGTACTTTTGAAACGTTAAAAAATAGTCCAAATTTTTTTTCAATGAAAAATAAACCAAATTTGTTATAAAAAGTCTAAAGACACACATCTTTTTGAACATTACAAAAAATGTATTCGGAAAATAACGTCTAGATCGAATTAATACTTTAGGCTAAAAATTTATTTGTCCACAAAAACATTTTTGAGTTACTGTGCCATACAGCAAAATGATTTCGTCTTTTTTTTTCAATTTTCATCCTATGTTAATCTCATGGAAAACTTAAATCAAAATAAGGCAATTATCAGAGATTTTGAACGTCATACATCAATAATTGGCCCTACTGAGTCAAATAGTCAAATTGCTTATTTTTAAAAATTTTTTTTTAGTTTTAGTTTATGTCAATATATTGTATCTCAAAATTTCAAAACTTCCAACTTTTCGAGCTATTATTTTTTAAGTTGTATAAAGCTTTAAATACTGTTCTTGATCTCTGAAGTGAGTCCAAGACTTTTAAACAAAACAAAGAAACAAATTTTAATCATGAATAGTTGGACTTTCTTATTTGGTTCTATTAATTTACTTCAAACTTTGCAAAAAAGAAGAAGAAAGGGGTGTTCCTTGAAAATAAGGAAAAAATAAGAATTCTTCAAAATAGAGTCTAAAGAATTTAATTAAATGTATTCTTATACTATAATATGAAGTCGTTTGAACTCATTATTGATTTTTTGATTGACGGTCACATAAAATTACATTCAAAAATTTGAATTCAAAAATAGAAGGGAGTTCAGCTTCAGTGTCACATGACACTTTGAGGGTCGATTGATCAAAATATCAAAAATTATCACAAGAGGGCGGGCTAAGTCAAAAATCACTGAGAACACTACTTTATTGCATGCCATATGTTACGTATGATATCATGAATGTGAAGTAAGTAAACACAATATAATTAATTCACTTGTTGAAAAAAAAATAAGTTCTGCAAGGTTTTAGCATATTCGGAACTCGAAGAATATGATTATTGACCCTTGTTTCAGAATATAATCCCATTCCATTCAAACTGCGATCTGAAAATGCTGTAATTTCAAAAATATATAGCCAGATGGTTACCTCTATATGTTCCTATTTGAGGTTTTCTTCTATCTCTGGTGTTTTTTAAATACAGTATTTATCTATTTATTTAGGAATCACTTCGAATGAATTTATCATGCTGCAGTTGAGAACTTCTTAAATATTTTAAAATACAGCTAAATTATTCAAGGAACACTTTTTTCCTTGTAGCGACTTCAATAAATCTTATTGACTCTGAACTATGACAAGCAAAGCTTCTTCACAATAGCCTATCAAGAAATCTTCCACATTATTAGATTATTGTAGTACAATCTGCATTCGTGAAATCAGTTCGTTTTCAATCTAAATTTTCAAAGAATTGCAAAGTGATAAAGATTGTTCTCAGTTCAATTGATACATTCTGGCATTCAGATCATGCCGAATAAGAGGATTTTGGCATTATTAATTATTTTTAAATGGATTTCAACATCATTAGCTGCCAGAAGCGAAAACAGAATAGCACCTGAAAACATTCGAATACTCAATGGAGAGTACATGGACGGCAAGTTTGAAGCAGCGGAAATAGGAACAAGAGATGCTCGCGACTCTAGAGTTTTCTTTAAAGTACTTGAAGTAAATGGGATTAGACATTTGCTGGTTAAAGAAGAGTGGACTTTTACAGCCAAATATGATGCAATAATTACTATGGTCCGTGTTACAGACCCCGAATTACCAGAATATACTGGAGGTTTTGTTAAAATGATTGATTTTGGTCCCGGATTTAAAAATGTCACTTTGAAATTCTACACTAGACGGGGCTCTGCATTGGTTAAAGTCGTAGAACTGTTTGGTCATCGCTAATCGAACTTAATTCTTAATTATTCACTAAAATCAAGGCGATGAATTCACAATGCCTGAAATTTTCTTCAAGTACAATGTAAGCAAATAAAACCAATTTTCTACATCATGACTATATGAAGGGTGAGCTTATTCTTTTCCTTCCTTCTTGAAAATTAAACATTTCGGATAAATTTGTTTTCTCTATGAACAAAGAGGTCTCTCTTTGTTGAAAAGATACGCAGAAGAAGACTTTTTTTCTAGGAACATGCTTTTGGATCGCAAGATTTAGGTGATAGTAGAAATGTTTATTAAACGTCTCAATGTCCTTATCACTCAGTTCGAAGTGCCCGTTCACCGTAGCATTGAAACGCCCATTTCATCATTAAAGCAACAAGTGCCGGGTAAATTATAATCACCCGTTACCAAAACGTTAGCATGTGGAAACTTACTAAGTGTGCTTTCTGTCGTGGTTATATGTTTTAAATAGATATCATACGAATAAGCTGGAGGAATGAACATTGAGCTTATTATATATTCCTTGTAAGCAGCCTGTATTCGAACAAAAATCTGTTCAATAGATTTGTCTTAAATTGAGATCATGCTACTACATAGTTGTCAAGACCCAGTTCAGCGTCATTGATGCCTGAATGCAGACAAGTTTCAGTCAGAACTATGACGTCCCAATCAGTTGACGATAAAATGACTAAGTTCCAAAATTCACGTAATTTAGTACGAAGTCGACGTACATTCTGGTGATACACGGTGATTTCAGTAGTCGATGCGGCATCAGACGTTTCCAGTGTGGCATTCTTCAGTTTTTTTATTTCTTGCAGGAACGGTTGTCAACGATTTCAGGAATTCGGTTGAAAAATCTAATTGTTTTGCCCACGTGGCCGTTATTGCAAAGATCCTGCAGTTTTTTTCAATTTCCTTCAAGTAGTTCGTTTGCATCAATGTTTGGTCAGCATGGAAAGTGTATGTTCCCTCATACTTATGTTTGTTACTCAGAAACTTGCTAGCAGAGGTAGTGTCACTGAAAACGACTTTGATTGGACGGTAAGATGTTTCCGACTTCGCCCTCACTCTGAAGATTCCTAAGCTCTCTAATGATGACTCGGTTTTTTCGAAAATGCTCGAGAGCATGCTTTTATCTGCTACGATTCTTATTTCCGCAGTAGTAGCAAGAGATTCCGGTATACCATAAAAAATGACATTTTCAGATCTATTTTGGCGTTCAAGAACTTCTGTCACTATATCATTCGTTCCAGGGGTCGAATTTGTATGCTCTATGTCCGTTAGAGTTATCTCTACATTATCCAATCGAGAACCAATCCTTTCCACGGCTTTTTTGGTTGCTTTTTGACGATCCGGAACAACATCCAATTTACTTGATAACTGTTGAATAGAGTTTTCGAGATCACTTTTGTTTTTTGAGAGTTGTTTCTTAATGTCATCAAGGTCATTCTGTAGTAGCCTAGTCATTGAGGCTTCAATTGATTCATTGCTAGATGTGGGATTAGGGGAGGAGGGCCTAGATGAGCAGCAGTTTGAGATGACTCTATTCGAATTTATGTCACATCTAGCAGCACAGCCTTCATGGTATGGAGTACCGCAACCGCTACATCTGATTCTTGAGCGAGGCCTACTACCACAGTGGGGACAGGAAGTGTCCGACATGTCGACAAACAATTTGGTATTTGACATTATAAGAGAATATCAACAAACTTTGAAGAAATGTTTTTGTGTTGAAGTAACACTCACGATGAACCATTACACAATAATTTAATGTAACAAAAGATTGTTACAGATGATAGAAATCAGATAATTAAAAAAATTGTAGTCCTAGGGCCTTAAAAAAAAAAATTAGTTTCAATAGCGAAAAATCTTCACCCAGCTAAATAATAATAGAAAGTTCACAAGCACAAGCACCAAGTTTAACACATTATTTTGGCCTGAAAAACTGTAGGTGATGTGTCCGGTGCTGGTGTTATCTCGGCCGTGAATTTCTTCCCATAGATTTCCGCCCCTCTTTCCAAGGAGTCTTTAGAGCTGTATCGATACTGAACGAAACCTCCTAGTGTGAATAATTCTTCCCTTGTCCCTTCATAATTCCATTATTCCCTTTTAGGGAAGGTGACCTTGAAGTTTTCCATGAAGCATAATTTCCTCAACATAACATCAGTTTGCATGACTAGAATAATATCCTCGCACAGCATATGCTCACTGCTATCATGTATATATGTCGCCTCAACATCACTTGATTTTAGTCTCTCTAAAAATTTTTGATACTCTCTTTATTAAGCCCTCTCGTATACCCTTTTTCACCATAACTTTTCCTATCTCGACGTGGTCCAAGGAGTCAAACGGCGCTTTTAAGTCTCCGAATATTGAATATTGTATCCGAATATTGTATCTTTTTGCTACCTACTATTTCTTATTTTCCTATCTCCTGTTTCTTTCTCTCCTAGTTTCCCAGCACTACTGACTTTTCTCTTCATTCGCCCCAATCCTGCGATACACCTTCTATCTGTATTCTGCCAGACTTAACCCACGTTCTTTTTCCCTTACGTCTTTCCTCTTCCGCCATGTGCCTTAATTTATACTGCATATTCCTTTTTACCCATGTCAAATCATCCTCTATTTTCTCCGTGCTGCTATATGACAACCTCTTCTTTGTCATCACTTCCCTCTTATGTTCCCATTTCTTCAGTTTCACTAGTACCATTTTTTCTCCTCTTCGCGTTTCCTTTCCTACACTTTGCATTTCTTCTATCTCTACTTCAACATCCATCCTTCTTAGCAAATCCTCCACTCCTACCCTCGATTCCTTCCCTCCTAATCTTAGACCCTTTATCACCATGTTTTTCTTTCTTTCATCTCTTTCTTCCCTTTCTAATCTTCTTTTCAATTCCCTTAGCCTTTCATTCTCAATATTCCCGCTCTCCCCTTCACACAACTCCCGATTTGATTTTTCAATCTTTACTATTATATCTTCGGAATGTGCTACCTTCTTATTATGCTCATTCTGGTTTTCTAATCTTTGCTCCAAAGTCTGCAACCTATTTTCTAAATTTTCCGTAACTTCCACTCATTTTCGCATCTCTCTTCTAAGTTAAGCCATTTCGTTCCTAATTTCTTGTTTGATTTCCTCTTCTCTTTCGTCCTGCCATTTTTCGTTCATCTGTATTACTTCCATCATCATCTTTCGCAATTTTTCTAGCTCTAACTCTTTTGGCTCTATTTTGATCTTTCCCCGGTGGTGTTCTGATCGTTTTCGCGTTTTTCAGCGTGGATCCTACTTCTATCGTTTCTTCACGACTTTCTCTTTCCACCCTATCCCTCTTTCTATTTATGAATGGTTCGCTTGAGCCAAAATTATCCGCCCTAAATCTCACTCTCTCTACCGTTTTCCTGTATTGACCCCTTCTTTTTGTCTTACTTTTGGACGTGCAGAATACTTCCTTGTCTGATTCCATCAAAACGATTCGAAGCAACCTTTATCCGTATCGCCTTTAGTAACTTGCGTAGATTCTGTCACCATATCGCTTCCTCACCCTGCTGATGATACCTTCTTCCGTGCTTCTCTCTCCCTATCCCACCCTGTCGCCACTACTCAGCTGCACCTGTCTTCCAACCCTGCTCCTCACGCTGGACAACCTAACCTCTCAGCCTACACAAAATAGTCTCAAACTCTCAAAACATCACACAAATCTTCACTTTATTTCTTTTAAACGTGCAAACTCTCACTCATAAAACCCTCTAGCACACTCCTCGTATTAGCTCACCTCAAATTCCACTGCAAATTCACTACAATTAGCACCACTCAATTACCGCTACCTAACACTTTCATGTGAAAAACGGAAGTCCTTTTTCCCCCCTAAAAGCGTTACTTATTATATAAATGACCCCAAATATGATATCATAAATATGGTCAAAACGAGCCGAATTTGCGAAATATCTCAGTCGCTTTACCAGAATAATCTGATGATATGAAAACTTTGATCAGAGGCTCCTGCGAAGAAACTGCACTTCTCATATCACGCAGAAAATAATTCTGCTAAACTTACAGGTTTTTTAGTTAAGATAGGGACAGCATAGATTTTATGTTAAGATTACCGAACTTTCTGTAGTTTACAGAATTCTGAGTTATTTTATGAATTTACAAATATTTTCTGTAACACTAATTGAACTTCTCTGTCAAATTGACATTTTTAAATTGTGAAATCTAATCGAAAGGTCTGTAAATGTTACAGAAAATATCCGGAAATTCATAAAGTAATTTAAAATTCTGTAAACTTCTCATAATGAGTTATTTCAAAGAATTAAATTTTATTTTCAATAATGAGCCTGGATTTCACAATTTTTATGATATCATATCAAATAATGGAATTATATATATTATATCATTGATATTGTTAAGACCAGGCTAATGACTAAGAACAAAATTGTATTCTCTAAAATAACTCAGTATGACAAGTGCAGCTGCTTCGCAGTATCCTCTGACAATATTTATGATATCATATACATTATCTTTATTATATATTATATCATAAATAATCTAAAAACCAGGCAGATTAATAAAAATAAAATTATATTGTGTAAAATAGCTTACAACAAGCGTATCTTGTGCGCCGTAGCTTCTTACCAAAGTTTCCACATCATCATATCATTCCAGTTCTTTCTGGATTCGTGAAATCAGGTGGTTTCAAACCTAATTTGAATAAAAATTTTGAAGCGAAAAAGTCTGTTCGTTCTGCTTAGGACACTTCGGCATAGATGACACCACATAAGAAGATTTTGGCACTTATATTTATATTGAAATTAGTTTCAACATCTTCGGCTGCCAGAAACAGGAACAGAATAGCACCTGATGAAACAGTACGGATACTCCATGGACAGGCAAACAACGGCAGGTTTGAAGCTGCGGAAATAGGAACAAGAGATGCGAACGACTATAGAGTTTTTTCGGAAATAGTTAATATACCGCGGGCCAGATTCGGTGGGACTATTAAAGAAGTGCGGACTTTCCAAACCAGATACAATGAAATAATTACTCAGGTTGTTGTTGGGGATCCTGTATTAATAAATCCTACTGGAGGTTTTGTTAAGATAATGAGTAACGGTCCAGGATTCAAAAATGTCACTCTGGAATTCTACAGTAGGTGGAACTCTGGAATTATTAAAGCCGTACAACTACTTTACCACCGAGCAATTCACGCCTACCCCGAAAGGGAAACGGCTTAATGATATAATAATAATAATAATATATAAAAGGTCCAATTTTTAAAAATGTTTATAAATTTGTGACCTTGGCTTACCTACGAACAATATGAATTTTATAAACTCGATTAAAATTAAAAATTATATTTTCAATATTTAAACTAACTTATAAAGTTCATACACTATACTATGTTCAAACTTAAATTAATTAGCAAGTAGCGATACAATTTCTCAAATTCTATAGATTTGAAAAATTAGAAAGTTTCTACTCAACAATTTTTGTTAATAATAATTTTCAGAGATTTTTTTTTACGTTTCTACAGATTAAATTAAATGTTTGACTTAGAAAGCGTTGGCAAATTATATTACCAATTCTTATTTTCTCTTCTTATACTTAAAATTCAGTACATATTTAGGTAAAATTAATGTGAGTACTATATTAAAAATTCAATTTAAAATACTTCAAATTCCTAACTTTTCAAGTAACAATATTGCACTTTCAACAAGATAATTGAATTTTCAACCAAGAGAAGATATCGTATACCAAAAAAGACGATTTTTCAATAAAATACATGAATTTTCAAACAAATATGATGGTTAATTTTTTAACTGAAAAAGAATAATTTTCAAACAAATTGTTGAATTTTAAACCAAAAAAGATCAGTTTTCAACCGAAAATGAATATATCACAAATATATATCCGACAAAACCGTGAAAATGTATTTTTTATGTTTTTATTTATCGGATTACACACGCGGAGAGTCATATTCTGTCTATGGAGAAAAATAATCTTCCAATTTAAAAGAATTGTAAGTGAATGGAAAAACGTTGCCATTCATATTGAACATACTGGAATTTTCTCGCTATAATAAGGAAACTTATGTAAATCATATGCTGGAAAATAAACCGAGTTTTTTCTAAAGAGAGGGTAATTAGTGTATGAAAAAAATGTTAATAAGGAAAAAAGAGAAAAATTAGTCATTTTTTTTCAAACATTAAGTATTAAAGGAAAATACATACATGGAAATGAACCGGAACCATGCTTCCGCGTTAAGAGAAATTAAAACATAGTCAATGCCGCTACTGTCTAGAATGACCACATGTGCCACTGGTTAAGTAAAGTTATTTAAATTGCTTTTATACTGATTTAAAAACAACTTTCAATTTGTGGCTTTCATATTAATGTTATGGTACACATATTTATAATTGCACAATCATTTTTGTTTTCTCACTGAATTTCCTGTCTTCATTCAATCAATAAATTTTATATCTCGCCATTAACAACAACTTAAATGTACTTAAAAAATAAATGCTGTTTCAAAATCACTTATTCCATTTTTTTCTTCAGAAACGTTCATTAATTGAGTAAGCATGATTTTTCAAATTATTATAGACTCAATCCCCCCTATTAAAAAGGTTCGTAAGATTTATATTTTTAAATAAATATATCAATTATTTTGAAAATGAACGAGATATGGAAAGATTTCAAGGGATTTCAAAAGATTTAAAAGATTTTCTGTGATTTGAAAGTATTTGCACAGATTTTAAAGGATTTTAAAGCATTACAAACAACTACAAAGTATTTCAAAAAATTAGACAATTTTTGGCGGATTAGGTATTTTCGTTTTTAAAATTTACCTGTTTTGAAGAAAAATTGTCTTTTTGAAAGAAATGAAACTTTTTGGTTGAAAATTCAAAATTTCGTGCAGAAAATTCAAATTTTTTGTAGAGAATATACCTCTTTTGTTTTAAAATTCAACAATATCGTTGACATTTTTTTTTCTCTCCTGAATAAAAAATCTTTCTTGGTGGAAAATTCATCTCCTTTAGTAGAAACTGATCTGTTTTGGACAAAAGTGCAACTACGTGGTTAAAAATTAATCTTTTTGGTTGAGGGTTCAAATATTTTGTTGAAAATTCGTCTTTTTTGTTTAAATTCAAATTTTTTTTACTTAAATTAAAAATATTTTTTTGGTTCAAATATCAACTTTTCCTTCTTTTTTTGAGAATACTTTTTTTCAATTCTACTGTTTTTTATTTAAAATTATAATATTTTTTTGTTAAAATATCAATTATTATTATTTTTTTGAGAATTAATCTTTTTTGATTGAAAATTCAACTATTTGGTTGAAGGTTTACGTTGTTTGTTGAAAATTAATCTTATTCGTTGAATATTCATATATTTGCTTAAAAATATATTTTGTTGAAAATTAATCCTATTTGGTGGAAAATTGATTTTGTTTTTTTTAAATTCAACTATTTGGTTAAAATTTTATATATATTGTTGAGAATTCGTCTTTTCTAGTTTAAAATTAATCTTCTTGGTTGAAAAGTCATTTTTTGGTTGAAAATTCAATTATCTCGTTGAAAGTTCAACATTTTGGATGAAATTTTTCTTCTCCATTCACTGGAAAATCCTTCTTTGTTGAAAATACAATTCTTGTTGATAATTCGTCCTTCATGGTGAAAAAAATCATCTTTTTGGTTAAAAGTGCATAACTGTTTGTTTGAAAATGAACTTTTTTGTTGAAAACTTATATTATTGGATTTAAAATTTAACTGTTTTGTAGAAAATTTATGATTTTGGCTGAAAATTCAACGATTTGGTAGAAAATTCAACTATTTGGTAGAAAATTCAACTCGTTTGTAAAAAATTCGCTTTTCTAAATTGACCATTATTGCTTTTCGATTACGATTTATTTATCCAATTCATCTTTTCAGGTCTATAATTCAACTTTCTATGATTCAACTTCTTAAAAACTAATCTTTTTTGTCGAAAATTCATAATTTTAGTAGAAAAATCATCTTTTTGTTTAAAAATTGAACTACTTTGTTGAAGTTTCCCTGTTTGGGGGAAACCATTAATTTTTTAAATTGAAAACTGAACTATTTTGTTGAATATGAACTTTTTTGTTAAAATTTTATGTCTTCAGTTTCAAAATTCAACTGTTTGTATAGAAAATTCGTCTTTTTGTCTTTCAAATTCAACAATTAGGTGAAAAATTAAACTATGTGGTAGAAAATTTAACAATTTTGCAGAAGATTCGTTCTTTTTCAAATTAATTTCTTCAAGTGGAAATTTAACTATTTCATTTTTAGTTAAAAATTGATTTTTTAGTTAGGAAATTTATTGGTTCAAAATTTCTATAGTTTGTTAAAAATTCATTTTGTTTGCTAGAAAAATAATCTTCTTGGTTAAAAATTCAACTTTTTAGTTAAAAATCAATTTTTTAACTTGAAATATAACTATTTGATTGAAAATGAACTTTTTTGTTGTAACTTCATATTTTTAGGTGGAAAATTCCGTACTTTGGTAGAAAATTCAACTATTTTGTTAATGATTCGTTTTTTTACATCAAAAATTAATCTTTTCAATAAAAATTTCACTGTTCCATCTTTGGCTAAAAGTTGATCTTTTTAGATAAATAACTCGACTATTTGGTTGAAAATTTCTGTAATTTGTTTAAAATACTTCTTTTTGGTAGAAAATTTATCTCCTTGGTTGAAAATTCATTTATTTGGTTAGAAACTTATGTATTTTGTAAAAAAAAAATAATTTTTGTTAGAACAAAAATCTTTTTGGTTGAAAATACAAATTTTTGGTTCAAAATGTATCTAAACTTTCTTAAAAATTCATCTTTTTTAGTAGAAAATTAATCTTCTTCATTGAAAATGTAATTATTTGATTGAAAATTCAACTCTTTTTTAGAAAGCTCGTCTTTAAAACTTTAAAATTCCACTTTTTGGTTAAAATTTTTTATAGTTTGTTGTGAATTCGTCCTTTATAGTAGAAAATTATTCTTCTTGGTTGGAAATTTGATATTTTTTTACTTAAAAATTCTACATTTTGGATCAAATTTTTTTTTAATTGACTGAAAAATTTTTCCTTGTTAACGATTCAAGTATTTTTTGAAATTTCTTCTTTTTTGGTTCAATTCAACTGTTTCTGTTTCTGCTTTAAAATGAAAATCTTCCTTAAAAACATAAAAAGGAAGAAGAAACTTATGTAAGAAATTCCTTACTAAATTATAAATAAATATTCTTCCATAAATGTTATAATTTTTATAAATATTTTATTAGATAATTTACTTATTTTGAAAAATATATAAATGGAAAAATTGAAAATATATTCTGAAATTATTTTTAACAACAATAGCAATCAATTGTTTACAAAAGTCGACATTATCGACTATTTGACATAGTACTTCAAGATGAGCCCGCGGAAATTGTATTTTACCTTATGAAGGTATCACTTCATAGTATCATCGGAGTTAAAAAAACAACTTACCCTCTGTAGATAAGATAATTATCTTCATACAATTTTTTAAAATATTTTAATAAAGTCAAATATTTCTGTTTGAATTTATTTAATTCAAAAAAAAGTTTAAAATCACTATGAATTTTTCAAATAAAAAATAAACAAATTTTATATTTTTTTATTCAAATTATCTTCCACATCTTTTGTATGTTTAAATTGGCAATCCTGTTAATTCAAGATATTTATAATAATTTTTCAATCGCACATATAAAATGTTGTAAATAATCACTTTCTTACATAACAAAATCGTTAATGCCGGTAAAGTGGGTTTCTAAGCAAAATGGTTCAATCAATAAACAGAACATTCCTATTGTATCGACTGTAAATAAAAACACATTTTTTTATTGAATTTTAAAAATGATGTCAATAAATAAAATTTGTTTGCAAAAAACTAAAAAGGATGTACAATTCAATTATATAAGAGATAATAAATATTGTACATTTGCTTCACACAAATGATCATTTTTAATAAATAAATTTTTTTCAACAATTAATTATTATTTTTACATAATTTATGACTTTTAAAAACGTTTTATATATTAATTATTTCATATATTAATTATTTTTTCATTTGAAATTAATCATAATTGTTTCGAAAGGTAAAGTTGTTTTCCGAACAAATAGTTCAGATTCAATCAATAAATTCTACCTTATCGACAATAAAAAAAAACTTTTTTATTAAATTTGCCAATTTCTGTGAATAAATTATACTTTTTGAACAAGCTAAAAAGGATCTACAATTCAATTATATGAGAGAGAAATAAAATTTAATAATTATTTTTAGTAAATATTTTTTTTCAAACAATTAATCATTATTTTTAGTAAATAATTTTCTAAAAACAATTAATGATTATTTTTACATACTTTACCAATTTTGAAAGTAGTATTTAATTATTTTTAAAAAATTGCAGTTCATTAAAAATATTTTATCTGTATTTTTTTTTTAATTTTTAATCAATTTATTTAATTTTTCCGTTTTTAGAGCAGAATCTGCTTCAGAAATGTAATAAAAGTAATAAATGTGGTAAGTTGGTGGAACTGAAATTGATTGTCTTTGAAACCTGAAAAGCTCGTCACTTTCGAGCATGGTAAATATAATATGGTTCCGTGGTGTAGCGGTTATCACGTCTGCTTTACACGCAGAAGGTCGCCAGTTCGATCCCGGCCGGAACCACTTTTTTATATTTTATAATAAATTATAATAATTACAAAAAATGGGAATGAACCATTATGAATATTATTACATATTAAAATGTGACATCAAAATGGAGTTACGTACAGGGCCCTGTAGCCGAATAAATACCGGAAATTTAAGGACCATAACGAATCCTCTAGCTTCAAAAACGAGACACCGGGCACGTTTGAAATTAAAACTTCGAAAAATCGATTTTCGAAAAAAAAGCTTATTTAAAAAAGGCACGCGCTTTTTTTCTTGAAATATAATATCCGCTTCCGGAACGTCACACGTATTAATATATTAAAAATTTTCAATAAACAGATAGTATATAGAAAAAATCTGAATTTTTTTAGCATAAAATTTTCAAAAATTCTGTGGTCCAAAAGAGTATTTAATTTCAAGTCGCACACCTAAAAAAGTGTTTCTTTAGTGTCAAACTGACCCCTGATTTTTTTTCAGAATTAAAAAATATATATTTTTTTAGAGGCCTCCCAAGTTGTTTTTTGCATAAATAAAATGTTCATTTCATTTAAACAATCGCTTTTTGTATATTTTTAATTGAATACATCACTTAGAGTTTTGGCAGAATTAAAAAAAAAAAGTATTTAGGAGCCCCCCCCCCCCCCAAACCCTTTTTTTTTAAAAAAAATACAAAATTTTTTTTAAAAAATTAAAAAAAAAAAAAAAAAAAATTTAAAAAAAAAA
>JAABKJ010007545.1:207575341-207799665 GCA_011634705.1 Andricus grossulariae
CCCCCAAAGCCAGTTTTTTGAAAATAAAATGCTACATTTTTTTGAAAAATCTATAAAAATACACAAAAAGCGATTATTTAAATTAAATAAGCATTTTCTTTTCAGAAACTGGCCCCTCAATACTTTTTTTTTAATTCTGCCAAAACTCAGGAGAATTTTTACCGGGGCTAAAAGTCTACTTTACAGCCCCTAGGGAATGAAAAGTACTTTTCACTCCCTAGGGAGAAAAAAGAGACGTCAGAGGTGAATAATAAAAATTATCAAATGATCAGTGATTGCGTTGACAGATTTAACTAACTCGAAATGATAAGTTACAATAAATTACCATAATTTACCATGAAGTGCCATAATTTACCATAAATTGCCGAAAATATCCGAACATTTTTGTAAGTTTTTTGATACTCTCACTTTCCGTAAATTTCTAAAAATTCTGTGAATAACTAAAATGTTCAAAATTTCAAGAATTTGAAGAATTTTCCAAATTCAAAAAAATTTCGAGAGTTTTGAAATTTTTTGGCAATTTATAAATTTTTGAAATTTCTGACCAAGGGGGAGAGGACTTTTTACGATTTGTGTATTTTTTCAGTACTCATCGACTCGAAATTTGCGTAAATTTAAAAAGTAAAAAGTTTCAAAAATTTTATAACATTTTTAACATTTTTGATGATATATAAATTTAAAATAAATTTCCAAAATTTACCTGAAATTTCTGTAATTTTTCCAAATTTCTTAGATTTATAATAAAATAAAAATATACTTTCTAAAATTCGCCCATATGAGCAAAATTCACGACTGTGTTACAAAAAATGTCTTAAATCATGCATTTGTTATAAAAAATTACGATTCGTGTATTTTTTCAGTACACGTCGACTCTGAATTTCCTTAAACTAAAAAGAAAATTCAAAAATTGATAGAAAGTCAAAAATTTTAAAAATTTTAAGGGCTTTCAAAATTTTCAAAACCTTTATATGCACCATTTTTTTGAAATTTCTAAAATTGTATATTTTTAACATTTTTAATCATTTATAAATTTACCCTAAATTTCCAAAATTTTACAAAATAATCCAAAATGTCCTAAATTCATATCAAGGTCGTGTGATACTTACGTCATACGATTCCTACTATACCGACATTTTCTCGCAACAACTTACGTCCATACGAATTGCGATATCGAGTTTCTCATCTGGAAAATAAAATAAATGGCATTAAAGAACATTTATATACACCTACATTTTTAGAATTACAAAAAAAAATGTTTGTAAGAATTTTTGAAATTTTATTTTTGGTAATTCCAAAAATTTAACAGTATACAAACGTTCCTTATTGTCTTTTATTCAATATTCCGGATGGGAAACTCGATATTTGAATTCGTGTAAACATAGGTTGATGCGAAAAAATGTCGGTATGGTAGGAATCGTGTGACGTATCACACGACCTTAAAAAAGAGTTTCCTTGGTGCATAATATACTATTTTATCAGGTAATTGAATACTTAATGCAAACATTTTTGTAAATTTTAGACACTTTTCTTTGTAAAATCAACAAACTACTATATTATTATTGTTATTATTATGATACCATTAAGCCGTTTCCCTTACGGGGTAAGTGTGACTCATTTGGTATATTATTGAATTAAATAGTTAATCAATGTTTATAACAGTAAATAATGAAGACAGAATAACTTCCAGAGTTATGAAACTCCACTGGAAGCACTTACTAGAGAAAATAGAAATTAAAACCCAAAATTGATTTCAAAATTATAAAGAATAAGACTGATTCCTATTTTGTCAACAGATGCAGATTGCAGAGAAGTACACAGGAATTTCGAAGATTGAAAAATTGAGTAAGGCGAAGAAAAAAAATAAAGTAGATAAATGCGTAGGCGAGTCGTGAGAATCGGCATTTGGCATCTTGTCGCAGCGGTCGCACGGTGGTTCGCACTTCAAGTCGCTCTTGCTGTCAAGAAAATCGAGTGCTGATACAGGGCCGCTTCACTATCCTTATCAGATTTCCAAAAAACCACATTTAAAAAAAAAAGTTGTAGCATGTACCTAGATGAGTAAGGCCGGTTCTAATAATAAATTCCTACCTTACCGACATCGAGACCGTTCTACGGCTCAAGTGGTTCATGTCCGTGCTAAGTTTCGAGAATCTTCTTGATGACGTCATCAAATTAGAGGGCCCAATCATGTGAAACGAATCGTGCAAAAACCTAATTTAAGATAATTTATCCGTCCTAAGTTTCTAGAATCTTCTTGATGATGTCAGCAAATTATAGGGCCTAATTATGTCAAACGAAACATGTAAAACCTGATTCAAGATAATTTATCCATACTAAATTTCTAGAATTTTGATGAACAGTTCTCTACTAATTCAAATAGCGCCGATTCGTTTAGTACTTGTTCGATTCAACAATTTAAAAATTAATTTCGTTCTTGAAAAATTATCCATTACTATTAGTTTTGATCCTATTAGTTTTGCAATAATTGTATAGGAAAACATTTTTTTTGTTACTTTTTACAAATTATTAAAATTGTAATGAAAAAAACTCCTCTTTTATTTTATATTAACGATTTCATAAAACTATAATTATTTTAATATTTCAATTTTGAAAAACGCTGTATTGCTTTCCTGTAATGTTTTTTTTCAATACATTCTTTTACTATAATCCCTTCACTTATGTCTAACTTGTTTAAATTTTGTTTAATCATGAGGATACTATACTAATATTTTGAATTTATACTTATTTAAGTCCTCAATTGAAATTATAAATAAATAATCTTGAATTAGGTTTTTGCACGATTCGTTTTACACAATTGGGAAGCATAATTTTATGACGTCATCGAAAAGTTTCTAGAAACTTAGCACGGATAAATTATCTTGAATTAGGTTTTTGCACGATTCGTTTCTCATAATTGGGCAGTATAATTTGATGACGTCATCAAAAAGATTCTAGAAACTTAGCACGGACATGAACCACTTGAGCTGTTTAACACTCTCGACGTCGGTATGGTAGAAATTTATTATTAAAACGAGAAATTTCAACTAAAAAAATATTATCCGTTTTTTTAATCATCAATTTAGTAACTGTACTATGAAAAGATGGATATTTTTAGTCCGAGGTCCTATAAAATAAATAAAACGATGAAAGATGGGAAATACGTATTCCTTATCGACCCTTTTTTTTGAAGTGTCTAAAATTGAAGGTATTAAATTATCAAATAGGGATAAGGTTATTTGTATTGTTTATATTGTTTAAATATTGAAAAAATCTTTGAAAAATAATGAAATTTGTTTTAATTTTGAATTCTAGATCTTTTTTCAAATTTCTTGAGTTCGTTGAGCGTCCCTGATGCGGAGAATTGCTGGAAAGAACGGTGTGAGGGATAAAAGGTTTCCTTGTTTAACAAAATAGCGCCGCTGAACCATTAGCCCGACTACTTTCCTGCGAATCCACAAGTCTACAGATCTGTTGATCCATATACTTTTGTATAATTAAACGCACAAATATTGATTCAAAATTTGTTTCCAATTGCAAAGAAATTTTCTTATAAAATTAGAAATACACATAAAAAATGCATACTTTGTTAGTTTTTTTTACCATTAGCCCGATTATACTTCCCTGCGAATCCTCAAATCCAGATCTGTTGATTTTTATTTATATTATATATTATTTCTAGTTTATATAATTAAAGGCAAGAATATTGATTTAGTTTTCAATTGCAAAGACATTTTTTGGAGAAATTGGAATTACACAAAAGAAATGCATACTTTTTTACTTTTTTTGACATTAGCCCGACTATATGTCTATGCGGATCCTCTAATCTACAGATCTGTGGATTTTTATTTATATTATATATTATTTTTGGTGTTATTTTTACTTTTATATAAATAAAAGTAAGGATATTCATTCAAAATTTGATTTCAATTGCAAATAAATTTTTTTTAGAAATTAGAAATACATATATAAAATGCATACTTTTTTATAATCAGCTCGACTATACTTTCCTCTCAATCCTTAAATCTACAGATCTTGTGATCTATAATATACTTTTGTAAAATTCAACGCACTAACATTGATTTGAAATTTGTTTCCAATTACAAAGAAAGTTTCTCAGAAATTAGAAATACACATAAAAAATGCATACTTTGTTACTTTTTTTACTATTAGCCCGACTATACTTCTCTGCGAATCCTCAAATCCAGATCTGTTGATTTTTATTTATATTATATATTATTTTTACTTTTATATGATTTAAGGCAAAAATATTAATTTAAAACTTTTCCATTGCAAAGAAATTTTTTTGAGAAATTGGAAATACACAGAAGAAATGCATACTTTTTTACTTTTTTTACCATTAGCCCGACTATACTTCTATGCGGATCCTCAAATCTACAGATCTGTTGATTTTTATTTATATTATATATTATTTCTTTTGTTATTTTTACTTTTATATAAATAAATTTAAAGATATTCATTCAAAATTTGATTTCAATTACAAAGAATTTTTTGTTTAGAAATTATAAATACATACAAAAAATGCATACTTTTTTTGTCATCAGCTCGACTATACTTTCCTGCCAATCCCTAAATCTACAGATCTTTTGATCTATAATATACTTTTGTATAATTAAACGCACAAATATTGATTAACAATTTGTTTTGAATTGCAAAGAAATTTTCTTAGAAATTAGAAATACACATAAAAAATGCATACTTTATTACTTTGTTTACCATTAGCCCGACTATACTTTCATACGGATTCTCTAATCTACAGATCTATTGATTTTTATTTATATTATATATTACTTTTTGTGTTATTTTTACTTTTATATAAATAAAGGTAAGGATACTCATTTAAAATTTGTTTTCAATTGCAAAGAATTTTTTTTTAGAAATTAGAAATACATATAAAAAATGCATACTTTTTTTTATCATCAGCTCGACTATACTTTCCTGTCAATCCTTAAATCTACAGATCTTTCGATCTATAATATACTTTTGTATAATTAAAGGCAAGAATTTTGATTGAAAATTCTTTACAATTTCAAACAAATTCTCTAAGAAATTAGAAACACAAAGGAAAAATGCATACATTCTTACTTTTTTTTACCCATAGCCCGACTATACTTTCCTAAGCATCATCAAGTCTACAGATCTGTTGATCTATATACTTTTCCATAAATAGAGACAAGAATTTTGATTAAACATTTGTTTCAATTTGAAAAAAAATTCTCTTAGAAATTATAAATGCACAGAAAAAATCATACTTTTTTTACCAATAGCCCGAATATACTTTCCTGCGAATTCTCAAGTCTACAGATCTGTCGATCTATAATATACTTTTGTAATAATGAAACGCACAGATATTGATTTAAGATATGCTTCAATTTAAAAAAAAATTATCCTAGAGATTGAAAATTTGGAAATACACCGAATAAATTCATACTTTCTTACTTTTTTTACCATTACCCCGAACACTCAGTTGAACTTTCAAGCAAAAACAAAACAATGTTTAACAAAACAGTAGAACTTTTAGCCAAATAGTTAAATTTTCAAGCCAAAAGACGATTTTTTTCAAAGACAGTTGAAATTTCAATCTTGAAACTTGAATTTTGAATTTTATATAAAAAAAAGTTCATTTTCAACCAAAAAGGTGACTTTCCTACCCTAAAAGATTATCTTTCTACCAAAAGATGAATTTTCAACCAGTTGAATTAAACAACAACAACAAAACGATTTCTTAACAAAATAGTTGAATCCTCAACCAAAATAATGAATTTTCAATCAATCAAAATTAATTTTAAATAAAATAGTGTAATTTTCAACTAAAAAGGATATATTTAACCATACATGGAATCGTTGAATTTTTAGATTAAAAAATTAATTTACAGATTGAAGAATTAATTTTGAACAAAAAGAAATGAATTTTCGACGAGTTGAATTAAGCCAAAAAAAGACAAATTTTTAACCAAATAGTTGAATTTGAACAATCAGGAATTATTTTCTAACCAAAAAGACGAATTTTTTAACAAAATACAATAATTTTCTACCAAACAGTTTATTTTTCAACTTATGAAGAATAAATTTGCAAACAAAATGGAATAGCTCAATTTTCAGATAAACATAATTCATTTTTAACAAACAAAAAAACAGGATTTTTAATAAAAAAATCTGAATTTTCAACAAAAAATACTATTTGAAGCCAAAAATATGATTTATCTACAAAACAGTTTAATATTCGACCCGAAAATAAGCATTTGCAACTAAAATTAGGAATAAACAAATGCATTTTTTCAAGAGTAGTTAAAGTTTAAACGAAGTAGTTGATTTTTTCACAAAAAAGGTAAATTTTTTAGGAAAATAGTTGAATCCTGAACCAGAACAGATTTATTTTCAACAAAACATTTGCATTTTTAACCAAAAAGGATAAATTTTCAGCCAAATAGTTTAATTTTCTACTAGAAAAGATCAATTTTCATTTAAAAGGATCAATTTCGAACCAAATTTCGAAAAGTTAAATTTTCAGTTAAAAAAATTTATTCGCAACCAAAACAAATAAATTTCAACAAAATATTAGAATTTTTAACCAAACAAGATGAATTCCCGATTTTCAAAAAGTTGTACCTCAAACTTATTTAGTTTAAATTAGAAAACATTTTTTACTTTAAATTTCAGTGAATTTTATTATTTTTATAGTGATTTTCAAACTGCTATTACTAACAAAAAAATTTTGTTTCAAAAAAATAAAATCATGACTTGCTATTCTAATTTAAACTAAATAGGTTTCAGATAAAAAAATTTTTAACTATTCTAATCACTGATAGATCAGTAAACCATAGTTTACTGGAATTTCAGTCACTTTTTCAAATGATTAATCAGTGAAAAACTACTGAAAATTCAGTGAAAAGCCACTGATTCCCAGTGAATTTTTACTGATTCGAATAGTTAGAAGTACGTTACTGATTCTCAGTTATTTTTTGCTAAAGGTTGATTTAAGCCCAAATTTTGTCTTAAAATCAGATCCTTTTGGCTTGAGCTAATTAAAAATTTAGAAGTGTTCAAAGGTTAACACCTTTTTATAGAATAAATTAATCACAAATTACAAACAAATTTTTTTTCACCAAAAATACGAATTTTCAACAAAATACATGAATTTTCTACCAAATAGTTAAATTTCCAATTTATAAAGGATAAATATTTGACCAAAAATCAAATAATGTAATTTTTAGATAAGAAATATAATTTTTAGCCAAAAAAACTAGGTATCATCAAATTACATGAATAACCCGAATTGTTGAATTTCAAAGTCTAAATGACTACTGGAATTTTCAACCAAAAAGATTCATTTTCTACTAAAAAAAGACGATTTTTCAACAAAATACATAAGTTTTCAACAAGAAAAGATCATTTTTCAACTAATAATATCAGTTTTCAACCAAAAATGGAAATCGTACATTTTTAGTTAAAAAAATTAATTCTTAACCAAAAAATAACAATTTTTAACTAAATAGTTGAATTATGAACTGAAAATATGATTTTTTAACCCATAAGATTAATTTTCTACCAAAAAAGACGAATTTGCAACTAAAAAAGATAAATTTTCAACCAAAATGGAATAGTTAATTTTTCAGTTGAAAAAAATTAATTTTTAACGAATAATGAAACGAATTTTCAACAAAATAATTAAATCTTCAATTTAATAGTAGAATTTTTAACCAAATGAGATAAACTCCGAACCAAAAATATAGTAGTTGACTTCAACCAAAAAAGATGAATTTTTCGGTAATATTATAAGCTGTCGGGAATTTATTTATTCGGGAATTTTTCAATTCGGTAATATTGAGAACTGTTCGGAAATTTTATCATTCGGGAATTTTCGATTCCGGAATTTTATTATTCGGAAATTTCATTATTCAAGAATTTTATCAATAAGAAATTTTATAATTAGGAAATTTTTCAGTTCAGGAATTTTATTTTTTGAAATTTTTCAAATTTGGTAATGTCAGGAGCTCTCGGAAATTTTATCATTCGGAAATTTTATTATTCGAAAATTTTATTATTCAGAAATTTTATTTATAGGGAATTTTACAGTTCAAGAATTTTATTTCTTGGGAATTTTCAAATTTGGTAATGTCAGAAACTCTCGGGAATTTTATTATTCGGGAATTTTCCAATTCGGAAATGTCTTTATTCGGGAATTTTCAAATTCGGTAATATTATAAATTGTCGGGAATTTTATTATTCAGGAATTTTATTATTTTGAAGTTTACCAAATCGGCAATTTTATTATTGGGAAATTTCATTATTCGGAAATTTTCAAATTCGAGAATTTTACAGCGACGGGAATTTTATTTTTCGCGAATTTAAAAATTCGGTAATATTAGAAACTGTCGGGAATTTTATTATTCGTGAATTTTCCAATTCGGAAACTTTATTATTCGGTAACTTTATTATTCGAGAATTTTATTATTCGGGAATTTTATTATTCGGAAACTTCATTATTCAAGAATTTTATAATTCGGAAATTTTATTTTCCGGAATTATTCAGTCGCCCCTTTTTCACACGGTCGTCTCTTTCACCAGAAGTGTATTTGGATATTATTTTTCATTTTGAAAAAGCTTTTTAATTCAATAATAAAATCATTACACTTTCATTTATGGATTTTATCATTTATTCGAATAGTTTTTAGAAAATAAATAATAAAGCCCAAATACACTTATGGTGAAAACACATTTTTTTCTAAGTTTAAAGAAAAATCAACGAGAATTCTGCAGCGCAGGAAAATAGACGCTCACTTGTACTCGATTACCGGCGCGCGAATGGGTGAAGAACAGTGATGCCAATGTGGGCGCCTTTTGCTACTGCGCTTGCGTTCGGGCCGCGCACTGGTTGACCGCTGTTGGCGCGTGATTCAAAATTGGAATTAAAAACCATTCTTGTAATTTTAATAAATAATTATTGAAAAATACACATGAATGCATATAAATCTACAACTTCTGATTTTAGACAAGAAAAAAATGTATAACATATATATTTGTTGGAAAAGTAATTCAAAATAATTGTTTTTTAATCTGTTTAATATTTTTTAAGCATTCTCAGAAGAATTCATTTTAATTCAAATTTTGAATTGCGCGCCACATTGGCATCACTGGAGAAGAAGAGAGTGGGAAAACTCAGTCGCACTGTAAGAAGTGGGGGGTCAGAATTCCCCTCTAAGACTTCACCAATGCTTCGCCACCACGAGTTCGGGATTTCTTCAATCACTTGTCGGTAAAATTTCACTTTTGTCTAGTAGGTCCCTTTTCTCGGATCGCGTCACATATTCTTAATTTGTTATTGCAAAAAAAACTCTTTTGGAAGCATAAGGACAACTAATAACTAATGGCAAGCAAAATAAGGACTCTTGAACAATGATAAATTCTTATTCAATTAGAGTAAACTGAGATAATCTGAAAAATCTAAGATCCATAAACCGTAAATTAGTTAATAAATCCGTAACCTAATAAACACACTCATATGCCCTGCAACTGTCAATAAAGTGGAAATTACTTTTTTAAATTGCGAAAATTATTAAAATAATAAAAACTTAAATTTTCCTACGATCAGAAGTAAATTCCAGGGTTTTTAATTAAATTCCCGGTTGTTTACCGGGCAACAAAATTCCCAGTCATTTCCTGGCCTTTTCCCTAACAAAATGAGCTATTTTCCCGAATAAAAGTGTAACTTTGGCTTTTTTGGACCACCCTAATAGAGATACTTAGGGTTAATAATATATCCAGGAAATTTTGCATTGATGAAAATGTAGAAAATGTTCACCTTAAAGATTTTCTTTCTCAGCATAAAGTGGAAAGGAAGACCAAATTTTGAACTGTATTCATTTCGTCGAATTAAAATTCCAGGAGTCTCGGCTTAATTAGAGCGAAGGGGAGACTTATTATCGTTGTTCCTTGAATAGAAGCAAGTGCAGAACTGGGAAATATTATTTTATTCAATTTTACGTAAATACTCAGCTACTTCAGTCATTTTATATGACATTTATATCCGAAGCAGTTTCAGAATTGTTATCTATATATAAAATTGGATTACAATTATAATGGAAATCCAATTAATTAAATGTGCATGGTGCCATATTCGAATATCTCGAAACTATTTTTGTCGGAAACCTTTCTTTGTCATTGGATGAAGCTTAAATTTTTTGCAATTAGAAAAAATCTCCATTTTTACCGATTTTTAAAAATTATAAATTTTCAGCCTAAACATTTTTTATAATAATTTTTTAAACATTCCTCAGATATTAGATGAAATAATGAATACTGTTAGTTTAAAATTAAATTAGTTTTATTCAAATTAAATTTAATTAAATTAATCATTTTTAATTTAAATTTGACCAATTAAATTATTCTCAGTTTAAATTCGATTTAATTAAATTTGAATTACATTCATGTTATCCCCTAATACTTATAAATTATTATTTTTTAATCAAGTTAAATCCTAGAAGGTTGTGTAATTTGCGCAACCGACAGATTCTGCAATTAAAAAATATGTAATCTCATATTTCTTCTCTGAGCTCAAATATATAATCTTCCATAAAAAGACTCAATATTTTTTAATTGCAGAATTTTGAAAAAAATTTTAATGTTTATTTCTTGCCATAGTCTGAATAATATTCCTAAGTGCTTTAATTTTGTAAATTCACACGAATTTTTATTTTTTGTTATCTGTGAGAAAATCATACTTTTAAAATAAATCTTAGGAGCTCTATAAATTATCTTGAAAGTTTTTTCGGTGTTTTGAAACTTTTTTTATCTTTTTGTTAATTGTTAAAGTGAATTAGAGTAAGAAAAAAAATTGGTTACAATATTTTCATTAGGTTAATCAACAAACGCCATTTTCGCGTGATTCACAATGATGAGTTATTTAAAATTCATAGTTTTTATATAAAATATGTGAGAAATAATTGCTTTATAGCGATTAATTAGGATTATCTACTGTCTGATCATTATTTAAAAAATATTTATAAACAAATACACAGTTGTTGTATGTCACAATGAATGAGCTCAATTTTTTCACAGAATCAACCAGTGACTTCTAGCTGTAAGTTTGTTCAAATTGATAAATAACAATTATTTAATCAATTTTTATAAATAAATGCACATTTTGACCATTTTTCCAAAAAAAGGCTTTTTAGCAATATCAACCAAAAATATATTGCTAATGAATGTTTGCTATGATACTTTGCCAATGGACAAGAACGGTTTATTTAAACAATTTGTGTAAACAAATGTTCCTTATGACCAATTTTGCATGAATTGGCTCAATTTTTTTACAGAATCAACCAAAAATGTTTTACCAATGATTTCCTCTTGTTACATATGTACATTTATTAAGAACTGTTGATTATTTAAACAATATTTATAATTAAATTCACAGTTTGACTATTTTTCCATAAATAATATTAATTTTTTCCTGAAATAAAGTAAAAACCCAAGGTCATGATATATGTGTTAATCAAAATGTTATCTTGACAACAATTAGTTCGTTTCACAAAAATATATTTATCATAAAAAAATGTTGAAACTGTGAATTTGTTCAGAAATATTTTTTAAAATATCGACACTTTTTCTTAATCAGAAGAATATGACAAGAAGAAATAATTCCCAGGACATTTCTTTTCTATTCAGTAGAAAAATTAATATTATCATGGAGAAATGGTCAAACTAAATTTGTTTAGAACCCTTTTTTTAATAATTGACATTTTTTCTCAATTAGAAAAATATGAAATAAAGGAATAATTGGCAAGACATTTATTTTTCCTCCTGCAGAAAAATTAATATTATTATGGAAAATTGGTCAAAGTTTACATTTGTTCATAAATACTGTTCAAATGATCAACATTTCTTATTAATTAAACAAATATGACAAGAAAGTCATTGGTAAGACATTTTTGGTTTATTCCACGGAAAAAATAAGCCCAATAATGCAAAAATGGTCGAAATATCCATTTATTTATCAAAATTGTTTAAATCTTTAATATTTGTTATCAATTTGAATAAAATTATAGTTAGGAGTCACTCAAAATACAATTTTAGTTGATTTTCAGTAATTGTGTCTATTCGTGAAATAATATTGAAAATGTGAATTTGTTTTTAAATATTCTTCAAATAATTCAAAGTTGTTTATTTGAAAAAAATAAAAACAGCGAGTCATTAGAGAAACATTTTTAGTTGATTCGGCAAAAAAAATTTAGCCTATTAATTATGACATACGAAAACTGTGTATTTGTTAATAAAAATTGCTTGAATAATTATCAAAATGCAGCTATTCCTGACTAATCGCAATAAGGCATTGATTTTTCTCATAATTTATATAAAAAAGTATAAACTTCAAAAAACAAATCTTGGCGAATCAAGAGAAAATGGCTTTTTTTCTTTAAATTTGTTTACAGAATTGTGGAGAATTTTTTTCCTCGCTCGAATCTATTGTAAATTATTGCTAAATAGATATTTAAAAGAAGGTACATGGGAACAGTCAGGAAAAAATATTGTTTTTTTTTGTCTTTATAAATAAAACATGAATAATATTATATTTAACATAAATAATGAAATAATATTTATAAATAAACATTAATGAAACATTTTTCGTTGGTCAAAATAAATTTTTTGCACCTTTAACATAAATGAAAACGAGACATTTTCAGGTAAAAAATTAATTTTGAATTGAAAAAAAATAGAATTTTCAACATAATAGTGAAATTTTCAGCCAAAGAGATGAACCTTGAAAGAAACAAACAAATTCATTTTTAACATGGTGGCTTAACTTTCACCCAAGGAGTTGAATTAATTATTTAAAAAAATCAATTTTCAGCTAGATCAAAAATTAATTACATGTTGATTAACAATAAGTTAATTAACAGATTTCTATTGAAAATTGATACGTAACATCTTGCTAAATAAGGCGTGATTCAGAAAAAGAATTCTTCCACTGATCTCTCTAGTAGCTTCGTGGTTAAAGCACCTGACCGGAAATCAGTTGACCTGGTGTTCGAATCCCAACGGAGTGAAAGGAGAAGATCTTTTTTCTGAATGAAATCTAATTAAAAAGTTTTTAATTTATATTTCCATCTTGCCTGAAAAGACGTTAAAACATTTTCTGCATAGGAGAATATAACTTTGGTCGATATTGTGGATTTCCATTTTATGTGTGGATTTCTCTTCTCGATCCGTTACCTTCTCCGATGATAATACAGATTTCTATTAATTATACAATAGATGAACCAAATCGAAAATTAAATGATTGAAGAAAAAACAAATAAGAATTTACTAATTGTATAATGTAATGAAATAAAAATAACAAATTACGTTTAAATTTGATTTGAAAGACATGGAGAAGTAATTGAATTACACATCAGATTAACAAATTAAAAAAAAAGTAAATTACAACTGAACAAATCAAAATTAACGAGTAGGACATAAATAAAATTATACAATTTTATAAAATTATACGGAAAATTAAGGTTTATAAAACTTAATAAAAGTTTGTTTTAATTGTCAATTTTACCTTAAATTTAGTTACTTTAAATTTACTTTTTTTTTTTATATCTCCTTTTAAGAGAGGTTTATGAGTCAGTCATGGGTAGAACATTAATCTCTTTTGCTTGAGGATTCAGCTATTTTCCTAAAAATTCGTATTTTTTGGTTGAATTCAACTGTGATTGATTTAAAATTAAATTATTTTTTTGTTGAAATAATATCAACTATTATATTTTTATTTGAGAATTAATCTATTTTGGTTCAAAGTTGAACTACTTTCTTGAAAATTCAACTATTTTGGTAGAAAGTTCAACTAATTGATTGAAATGTAAATTTTTGTTGATAATTCATATTTTCGATTTGAAAATGCAATTGTTATCTAGAATATTCATCTTTTAGACTTAAAAATTAAGCAATTTAATGAACATTTTTTTTCTTCCTCGGTTCGAAATTCCACTTTTTCGTTTCAAAATTGATCTCTTTTGTTTCAGTTATTAATTATTATTGATAAATTGATCTGTTTCAGTTGAAAATTAGTGTGTTTTGTTGAAAATTCAACTATTTTATATGGTTGAAAAGAAACTTTTTTGTTGAAAATTCATATTTTCGATTTTAAAATGTTTTGTAGAAAATTTGTGTTCTTGGCTTGAAATGCAACAATTCAGCGGACCTTTTTTTCTTTCATGTTTCAAAATTCAACTTTTTAGTTTTAAACTATCTCTTTTGGTAAAAAAAATCTAAATCAATTTGGTTTAAAATTCAATCATTTTCTCGAAAATTTTTCTCTTCTGGTTCAATTCCACTGTGATTGATTTTAATCAAAATCTTCTTGGGTTTAAATAATATCAACTATTATATTTTTCTTCGAGAATTCATAAACTGCTTTCGAAAAAATTCCCTTTTTTCGTTTGAAAACTCAACAACTTAGTGGAAAATTTTTTTCTTTCTTGATTCAAAATTTACCTTTTTCCGTTTCGAAATTTATCTCATTTGGTAAAAAAAAAAAACAATTATTTTTTCATTGAAAATGTAACTATTCCGGTGAAAAATGAACTTATTTTGGTTAAGAATTCAGCTATGTTGGTAAGAAATTCAACTAGTTAATTGAAAAAAACGAAAATTTTGGTTAAAAATTCAATTTTTTTCAAGTGCTAATTTTGAAGGGCTACTCATCTATTTTATTTAAAAAATTCTGAAGAGGATTTAGCTGTTTTTTTGAAAATTCGTATTTTCTGGTTGAAAATTCAACTAATTGGTTGAAAGTTGATCTGCTTTGTTAAAGAATTAGTTGTTTGTTTAAATATCCATAATTTTGGTTGAAAATTGATATTTTTGGTCACAAGTTTTACTATTTTGTTTTAAAATCGTTTTTTTTGTTGTTGTGTGGAAAATTCAAATATTTGGTGAAAAAATAACTTTTTTGTTGAAAATTAGTCCTTTTGGCTGGAATATTATTTTCTTCAGGTAAATTTTTTTAATAGATTTTGGCCTATTTTTTGTAAATCAAGTTCTTTTTTGAATTTGAATAATTATTTTTTAAATCAAAACTTACTCAAAAAGATAAATTTTGAACAAAAAATAATTAAATTATAAAAAAAGGGAATTTTTAACAAAATAGTTCAATTTTTAACCAAACAGATGAATTCTCAACCAAGAAAATTAAATATCTGTCCAAAAAGGTAAATTTTCGACAGAAAATGGAATAGTTTAATGTCCAATTAATGGAATAAATTTACAAATAACAACTGTTTTTTCATCAAAGAAAAAAAAATTAATTTTCTACCAAAAAGATAAATTTTCTACCCAAAAAGATTGCTTTTAACAAATTACATGAATTTTCAAACAAATTTTTAATTTTTCAAGGAACTTTCATCCTAATAGTTAAATTTCACACACAAAAAATATTAATTTTCAACCAGAAAGGTAAATTAGTCACCAAGAAGATTAATATTCCACCACAAAAGACAAAGTTTCAACAAAATACAGAAATTTTCAATCAAATATTTTAATTTTTAACTGAAGAAAGTAAATCTTAAACCAAACATGGAATAGTTAAATTTTCATTAAAAAATTTATTAAACCAAAATTAATATCCAACAAAATAGTTACATTTTCAAACCAAAATATAAATTTTCTATCAGAAAAAAATGAATTGTCAACAAAATAGATGAATTTTCAACAAAAAAGCAAAATAAAAAAAAAATAATTTTCAACCAGGAAGATTGAACATCTATGAAAAAAGATAAATTTTTGACAAAAAATGGAATAGTTGAATTTTCAGTTGAAAAAATTAATTTTAAGTGAGAAAAATAATTTTCAACAAAATAGTTAAATTTGTTATGCAAGGAAATTAATTTTTTGATAAAATAATGAATCTTCAACCAAAAAAATGATTTTTTAATCCAATAGTTGTATTTTCAACTAAGAAGATGAATTTTCTACTAAAAAAAGACAAATTTTCAACAAAATAGATGAATTTTCAATTAAATAGTTCAATTTTTAACCAAGCAGATGAATTATCCACCAAGAAGATTAAATATCTATCCAAAAAGATAAATTTTCGACAGAGAATGGAATAGTTAAATCTCCAATGAATTAATTGAATGAATAATTAATTTTTGAAAATTGCATGAATTTTCAACCAAATTTTGAATTTTAAAAGGAATTTTCAACCTAATAGTTTAATTTTCCGCAAAAAAGAGAAGAATTTTCAACCAAAAAGATTAATTTTCTACCAAAAAAGATGTATTTTTAACAAACTACATGAATTTACAACAATTTTTAATTTTTTAAGGAATTTTCATCCTGACAGTTACATTTTACAGAAAAAAATGATTTTTCAACCAAAAAGGTAAATTAGTCACCAAGAAGATTAATATTCTACCACAACAGACAATGTTGCAATAAAATAAAGAAATTTTCAATCGAATATTTGAATTTTTAACTGGAGAAGATCAATCTCAAACCAAACATGGAATAGTTAAATTTTCTTAAAAAAAATTCATGAAACAAAAACTAATATCCAACAAAATAGTTAAATTTTCGAACCGAAAAAATAAATTTTCCACTAGAAAAAGACAAATTTTCAACAAAATAGATGAATTTTTAACAAAGAAGTAAAATTCAAAAAAAAAATTTCAACCAGGAAGATTGAACATCTATCAAAACAGATAAACTTTCGTCAAAAAATGGAAGAGCTGAATTTTCAATTGAAAAAATTAATTTTCAGTGAAAAAAACGAATTTTCAAACAAAATAGTTAAATTTGTTTTGCAGAGAAATTATTTTTTAAATAAAATAATGAATCTTGAACCAAAAAAATGATTTTTCAATCCAATAGTTGTATTTTCAACTGAGAAGATGAATTTTCTACTGAAAAAAGTCAAATTTTTAACAAATGGATGAATTTTCAATAAAATAGTTAAATTTTTAACCGAGCAGATGAATTCTCCACCAATAATATTAAATGTCTATCCAAAAAGGTACATTTTTGACAGAGAGTGGAACAGTTAAGTTTTAAAATAATTAATTTAATTAATCAATTAATTAATTAATTAATTTTTGAAAATTAGATAAATCTTTAACCACAACAGACAAAGTTTCAACAAAATACATGAATTTTCAATCAAATATTTGAATGGTTAACTGAAGATAATAAGTCTTAAGCCAAACATGAAACAGTACAATTTTCAGTAGAAAAGTTAATTGAAAAAAAACTAATATCTAATATAATAATTAAATTTTCAAGCCAAAAGATGAATTTTCTACGAGAAAAAGACAAATTTCAACAAAATAGATGAATTTTAAAGAAAAAAGTAAAATTGAAAAAAAAAAACCATTTTCAACCAGGAAGATTGAATATCTATCAGAAAATATAATTTTTGACAAAGAATGGAATAGTTGAATTTTTAGTTGAAAAAATTAATTTTCAGTGAAAAAACGAATTTTCAACAACATTGTTCAATTTTTTATGGAAATAAATTAATTTTTTGATAAAATAATTAATCTTCAACCAAAAAAATGAGTTTTTAATCCAATAGTTGTATTTTCAACTAAGAAGCTGAATTTTGTACTAAAAATAGGCAAATTTTTAACAAAATGGATGAATTTTCAATAAAATAGTTCAATTTCTAACCAAGCAGATGAATTCGCCGCCAAGAAGATTAAATGTCTATCCAAAAAGGTAAATTTTCGAGGGAAAATGGAATAGTTAAATTTATAATTAATTAATTTAATTAATTAATTAATTAATTTGTTCAAATTACATAAATCTTCAACCAAATTTTGAATTTTCAAAGGAATTTTCAACCCAATAGTTTAATTTTCCACAACAACAAAAAAACGAGTTTTTAACCAAAAATATTAATTTTCTACCAAAAAAAGATTTATTTTTAACAAACTACATGAATTTTCAACCAAATTTTTGATCTTTTAAGGAATTTACATCCTAATAGTTAAATTTTACACACAAAAAATATGAATTTTAAACCAAAAAGGTAAATTAGTCACCAAGAAGATTAATATTCTGCCACAACAGACAAAGTTTCAACAAAATACAGGAATTTTCAATCAGATATTTGAATTTTTAACTAAGGAAAATAAATCTTAAGCCAAATATGAAATAGTAAAATTTTCATTAAAAAAATTTATCAAACAAAAACTAATATCCAACAAAATAGTTAAATTTTAAAGCCGAATGATGAATTTTCTACCAGAAAAAAAAATCAACAAATTTTCAACAAAATGGATGAATTTTCAACCAGGAAGATTGAACATCTATCAAAAAAAGATCAATTTTGGACAAAAAATGGAATAGTTGAATCTCCAACTGAAAAAAATTAATATTCAGTAAAAAAAACTAATTTTCAACATAATAGTTAAATTTTTTTTCTCTAAAGTGTCAACTTTTGAAGTCAAATTTGTCATATTACAGAATCAAGGTATAGAGAGAAGCTCAAATTTTTAATAGAACTAGCAGAAATTAACCGTTTATGGTGAGTTTTTATTTACAGAACTATCATTCAGATGTGAATAATACAATAAAAAAAGGGAAAAATAGTTTTTTATAAAATAAAAATAATTTCATCCAATTAGGGGACAAATATGTCCAAAAAACTTCGTAAAATGAATCTCATAGAAAATTTGAATTAAATCCATATAGTCGAATTTGAATATGCTTTGATGAATAGTTCATCAGGAAATACCTTGAAAGAATTGTGTCATTTACATTGAATTCTTTTCGCCATAATAAGGAAAATTCTATAAATCATATACAACTTACGTTTTTAAATCATATGAGATTTTCTGTAAAATCTATAAAAAAAATGTTAAAAAATAAACCGAGTTTTTTCTAAAGAAATGATAAATAAAACGCGCACAATGTTCTAGTTATTCAAAAAAAGTAACTTATCCAACACTGGTATAAATATCATCTCCAGGAAATAGTGACCCTCCATGGCAAGTGAATAATATAACTCACCCTCTTATACTATATGTTAACACTCAGTTGTAGAAACATTAATCAAGTCAAATAACGGTTAAGTTAAGCGTGACGCAGTGCCAAAACCATATATCTTCATATCAAGGATGGATACCCTGATAAATTTTAATTTGGGGAACCTACTAAGGTCGCAGTGCTTTTATAATAAAATCTATTTCAAAAATGTACCCTATCTTATAAACCGTTGTGCATGATTGGTACGTGAAACAACAGACTTTAAATATTGTCAGTCGGGCTTGTAATCACGTTTAATCCAACGTATCATGATAAGCATAATTATTGCTTCGACGTTCGACATGGAGATTAATAACGATTTCCGCTTTTGAGCATAAGCTAAAGCCTTCTATCAATAACCATATTTGGTCAGTCTCAAACTCATGTCATGGATAATATTACGCAATTCAGAATCTTTAATTTTTTTGTCCAGTCATCCTTTCTGGAGCCTGCATTTCGAATGGAAAAATCGACCGACAGTTCACTGTAAAAACTATCATTCCATTTTAATTGAGCATCATTTTTTTTAGCGTATATAATAATATATAATAAGAATAATATAATGTATACTACCAAATCGTCCTGTTTTGAAGCCATCGTTCGTACTATTTTACTTTTTTAACTTCAGATTAATGCACCGGAAGTATTGTTTAAATTGCTTTAAACGTCATGCTTATAAAAGGAACAGAAAAACATCAAGTAGAAAAAGCAGAGATGTGCAAGACCGGGACCCGACTTAAAATTTACGGGTCCGGGTTCGGGTACAGCAGTTTGCATCAGAGGATCGAATATGAAAATTTGCGTCCGGGCATCTCAAAATTTCAATACCGTATTTTTAGGGTCGGATCTCTAGTAGCACCAGAAGCCTCATTGGATGTTGATCGCACACTTATTTGAAATGATTAAATACGGAAATCCATTTTTTGCAATATTCAATGATTATAAAGTACAAAGAATATTATGAACCTTTCTCTCAAAAATAGGTGTCATTTAAGATTTTTATTATTACATTTTCAGTAAAAATTATTAATTTCCATAAAAAAAAAGAAAAAACTGGTCAATTAAACATAAAAATACAAATTTTCAACAGAAGAATTACATTCTCGACCAAGAAAGATTTTTCCATCTAAGAAGAAAATAAATCTCATCAAAAATTTTGAGTTTTGAGTTATAAAGACGAATTTTTGAAAAAATAACTTGGATTTATAACTCGAAAATATGCATGTTCTACATAAATAATTGAATTTTTGACTTAAAAGAAAGAGTTTTCAACAAAATAAGTGAATTTTTAACCGAAAAATATCAACTTTCTAGCAAAGCTGAAAAAGCTACGTTTTTTATTTAAAAATTAATTTTCAACAGAAAAAAACGAGTTTGCATTCAAATTTGTTCAATTTTTAGGCAATGGAATGAACTTTCAACTAAAATTCTGCATCTTCAACCAAAAAGATTAAATTTTTGTAAAAAGAATTCGACGAAAAATGGAATAGTTGAATTTTTAGTTGAAAAATTAATTTCTAATGAAAAGAAACTAATTTTCTACTGAAAAAGTTAAATTCCAAACAAAAAAGAATAATTTGTAACACAATACATGAATTTTTAACTGAATATTATAATTTTTAATCGAATTTTCAACTAAAGAAGATACATTTTTAACAAGAATAGAACAGTTTAATTTTAAGTTAAATGAATAAGTTTTTAAGCAAATGAAATCATTTTTTAACTAAATAGTTAAATTTTTGAACAAAAAGATGAATTTTCTACCGAAAATATTGAATTTCTATGAAAAAAATTTCAACGAAAAATGGAATAGTTACATTTTTATTTTAAAGAAAACTAATTTCAAATGAAAAAAAAAACTAATTTTCTATCGTAAAAGAAACATTTTCAACCAAACACATGAATTTTCAACCAAGTATTATAATTTTTAATGAAATTTTCAACCAAAAATATTAATTTTCTACCGAAAAAAGACAAATTTTCAACAAAATAGATAAATTCTCAATTATAAAAGATCAATTTTCAAAAAAAAATTGAATGGCTTAATTTTCAGTCAGAAAGATAAGTTTTTAAATAAATAAAATAAGCTTATAGTGTAATAATTCGACTTCCAAACAAACAAATGAATTTTCTACCAAAAAGATTAAATGTCTATAAAAAAAATTTCGACGAAAAATAGAATAGTTACATTTTTAGTTTAAGCAAAACTAATTTTCAATTTTAAAAAAGACTAATTTTCTATCGAGGAAAAAAAAATTATTTTCAACCAAATATTTTAATTTTAAATGAAATTTCCAACCAAAAATACTAATTTTCTACCAAAAAAAGGCAAATTTTCAATAAAATATATGAATTTTCAATTTAAAAAAATCATTTTTCAACAAAAAATATAATAGTTTAATTTTTAGTTAAGGAAGTACATGTTTAAACAAATAAAATAAGTTTACAGCGAAATAATTAGACTTTTAACCAAACAATTGAATTTTCAACCAAAAAGATTAAATGTATATACAAAAAATTTTTTGAACAAAAATTCAGTTAAATTTTTAGTTTAAAAAATTGATTTTCAATGAAAACACTATTTTTCAACCAAAGAAAAATTAATTTTTATTCAAAAAATAATTTTCTACCACAAAAGGATCATCTTTAACAAAATACACGAATTTTCAACCAAATATTTTAATCTTTAATGGAATTTTTAATCTAATATTTGAATTTTCTACCGAAAAGGTGAATTAGTCACCAAGAAAAATAATAATAAATGTATAAATTTATATTATTGCGCGATATTATTTTATGACGTCATCAGGACACATCGAGAATGTTCTAGATGTTGGTAAAGTAGGTCCAGTACCACTCCTGTATCAGCTACAGCTACAGCTAAAATCTTCTCGATGTCGGTAAGGTAGGAATCTTGCGTTAGAACCCGCCTAGCTCATCTACTATTCGATGCAGAAAAGATTTCCTTTCGAACCGTTGAAGCAGCATTTCACAAATGGTTTTTCGATTTTCCATTTGTCTATCGTTCAGTTGGTGTGGTACCCATTTTCGATACTTTTGAATTTTTCCCATGGCTTTTAAATGTTGGCAAACTGCTCCTCGGGTCACATTTAGTGTTTGTGCAAATTTTTGTTGCGATTGGGTTGGGTCTTTATCCAATAACGCCTGTAACTCCTCATCTTCGAACTTTTTCGCTGCACCAGGATGTTCATTGTCTGTTAAATCGAAATCTCCACTTTTAAATTGACGAAACCATGTCTCACATGTTCTAATCAGTGGAGCATGTTCACCATAAGTTTCTGCCAGCAATCGATGAGCTTCAACTGCTTTTTTCTTTTCATGAAATAAGAAAAGCAACGAATGCCGCAAATGCGATTTACTTGGAACGAAACTCGACATATGCACTGAGGTAAACAACTATGATGCTATCATTTTTGCAGAATGTTATTGTGTATTTTTGAAGGTTATTGTCCATAGAAAAATATGATATAGATACCAAATCATAGAAATGTATACATATCTCTAGCAACATCTATGAGTAAAAACGGCAAATTTCAACTAATATTGGACCTCGAGTAACCATTTTATCATTTTATTTGATCATTAATATGCGAATACCAAATTAAACTAAAAGTATTCGTGCTTTTGTTCCTTAAAGGAACTTTTATTGTTTTAAACAATTGTAACAATTTTATGTCAATAATCTTTTTATTAGTTTAATATATACTTTAAATAACTCGATTCATTTCAGTATATCAATATATATTAAAGTAATCATGATAAATAAAATGTGTACTTCATTGTGCAATATCTGAATAAGCAATCTCAGGATGAGGTACAGAAATAAATATCATATACGTTTGATATAATAGTGTTGAAAAGTTCAAATGTTTGACAAAATCGAGTGCGAAGCACGAGATAGGTGATGAGAATGTGTTCTTCAAAACAAAAGGAGCTTCAACAAAAGAGAATTCACAATCACCAAATTACAGTTGTCGGTGCTTTGACCTTTAATTTTAAGAAGTCTGTGCACACATGTGGGGGAAATACAAAGACCGAACACATACCGTGAGGTAAATATATTATCGAGCGCGATATAACTATATATCCGAGCGCGATATAAATATATTATCGAGCGTGAAGCGCAAGAACCAAGAGTCGCGCGTCCTAGGCGCGCTCAAACTTACGAGCGTAGCATACAATGCATACAGTTATTTAGAAATCACAGAAATAAATTTTCTTAGTTATATAAAAATCAGGATTTTTGCCTTTTTAGGCGTTTTTACACCTTGCAGCTCATGAAATAAATTTGTTTTGTATAATAGCAATATAATCGCAATTAACCGAATCCGAAAAAACGTGAGAGTTGGGCATTTTCACAAGATTCTAACTTCAACACAATTTTTTTTTTAAATTTCTAATCAGAATCTCTCGGGAACAAAATATGTTTTTTTAAGAGGAAATTAAGCGATACGTATTTTTGCGATTTCTGAAAAAAATTTGTTTACGAAGTTATGCTTATTTGAATGTTTTGCTTTGTTTTTCTTGCAAACAACAGCAGATACGAAAAAATGTTAAGTAAATAGTTTGCACAGCCCCCTTTCACAGAAATTGTTCATATTTTTCTAGTCTTTCAACTTGTTTTTCAAATTTTATATATAAATGAATAATTGAAATTCGAAAATGTATTTATTTTTTCTATCATTCTGTGATAGTTTAATATCTGTACGCAAATTTAGATTTACAGTAATGGGTAAAACTTGAAGAACAAATTTGAGTGCCAGACGACAAGTGTGTTCTGATTTTAAAACTGTGCATGTAAACGCCATTCATAATATAGTTAATAACAGATTAATACAGTTAAAAGAATTGGCTGCTCTGCTGCAACTGCAGTTTCCCGAAAGAAATATCTTTATTTTTTTCTCGGAAATGGTACAAGATATCATAAATGAGTGAACGAACTTTTTTAACGGTGCAAACTATTTGGTTAAAATTTTTCGTATCTGTTGTTGCTTGCAGAAAAAAGCGAAAATTCGTTTTTATGAAAAAAATTCTCCTGGTCACAAAAGTTATTTCGCCCGCATAAAACTCACAAGGTATTTTCCTCATGATAGTACAAATTTAATAAAAAATTGGAAAAAAATATAAGTGTTGGCTTTTTGTGAAAATCAACTAATAGTATTTTCAACTAGATCAAAAGTTATATAAGTTTAAAGAAAAAAATGGGGGTTTCTTGAAAAACAAAGAAAAAATTCAAATACGCATAACTTCGAGAGATTCTGCGACTTCAATTGTAGAACCTGACTGATTTGAAATGGATTCGATCAATTTTATATTATTTTTGTTAAGAAAAACTCTGCTTAGAAAAAAAGACGATAATTTTGTGGCCCATGGAAAATTGGCAAAAAAAATAAGTCGAAAATTGAAAATTTGATCCCGATATGCGAAGGCTGAATATTGAGAAACATTTGTTTTGGTCTTCATTTGTCTTCCCCAAAAGCAGTTCCTCTTTATGTTAAAATGAAAAGAACAAGATCCTAGGTCTTGGCCGAGTCAACTTTTTTGAGGCGAGTCGAATGAAGAAAAATCGAAAACCCGAAGCTATTTGAGATTCGAGTTTTTTTTTCTTACCCTTGTAGAAATGTTACTCTCCTAGTATTTTATTATTAAAATATCTTCCACATGATATTTTTTCGTACAAAATATCACATTAACATTTTTTTATGATAAATGAACGTATTCTAATAGTTTTCTCTAGTTTCAGGGTTGAGTTTTATCTATAGGGTTAGGGTAGGTTGTTTATGGTGAAACGAAGAATGGTGTTATATTATTTCTCACTTTTGAATTTTTCAGCTTTAATTCGGTAAGGTATTTTTACTTTCTTCAATATTTTAAACATCTAATTTTTTGATGGCATGGATTAATTCTGGACTAAAGCACGCAAATGCTAATCTTGCAATTTGAGGAATTTTGTGATGCTTCGATGGCAAAAGAATCTCTTTGACGTTGTCACGCTCGGTCAAACTTTTTCGGGCTGAGAGAGGGATGAGTAACAGAATATTGATTCGGGGTTTACTAGTGTAGGATTAAGAAACCTTAAATTACTTGGTGGATGTTTAAAAATTCATCTTAATTCTCCTGATATCTGGGAAATACTTTTAAAAAATATTCAAAAATGTCTATGTTGGAAGTATTTGTTTGGGAGTAATTGTAAACTATTTTCAATTGTTCTGAAAATATGAATACACTGATTAGGGTGGTTCAAAAAAGGCTTCAAGTTTTTCTTTCCTAAAATGGCTCCCTTACAAATTGCTCCTTTTGGTGTCAAAAGACTTCCTCAATTTTGACTGAATTAAAAAAACATATTGAGGGGTCTCGAAAATTCAGGGGACACTTTGACATGGAAAAGAACAATTTGTAGGGGGACATTTTAGAAAAAAAACAAAGCTTTTTTTGGACCATTCTAACGGTTATATACAGAAAGAAAGTTTTCATTTCAAGCAGAACCCCGACTAAAAACTGAGACAAATTCATCATTTTCATGCAATTTTTTAATTGTTCTTATGTCAGATAAGAACAATTGAAAATAACGAATATTTTCAGAAATTGGTGTTCATTTTTATTAATTAGACCACAGAATTCAATAAATACCACTTATTTGCTATATTATAAGATAATAATTTTTTAAACAAATAAAAATTGTTTTAACAATGAGCAGTAGGTTAAAAAATCGAAGGATTAGGAGAAAGTAATGGAAAAAATTCAAAAAATATCAAAATAAACATTTCTCTACATTTTCCTGTCAAAAGTTGTATTTTAACAAAAATAAATTGTTTAAAAAACGAGTCTACAACTAAAATAAAATAATTTACCCTTCACATTCATAAATTAGGCCAAGACATTTAGAAAATAGCTTTAATTCGCGATACTACAAGGTAATACATTGTTTAAAGAAATAAAAATGGTTTAAAACAAAATCGAGTATCTTGCAAACAGTAATATTTAGGCTAAAATTTGGATACTTGTTTAAAAAACTAGGAAAGAAGTACGATTTTCTAGATTTTTCCGTTAAAAATTGGAATTTATTCAAATATGAATTGTTTAAACAATGAGAAAACAATTTAAATAAAATAATACACTCTCTAAGATCATTAAATAGACCATAGTATTGATAAAATACCTTTAATTCGCAATATCCTAGGAACATAAAATTGTTTAAATAAACTAAAGTGGCTTAAATAATTAACAATTAATTTAAAAATACACAAGAACTCGTAATTTATTTGTTTATGAGGATCTATGCAAAGAAAATGGGAAACAAGTTGTAATCAGGGGCAATATTCCGCAAAATTATTATGGCACTTGCATGGGGTAGTTTTTGGGGCACCATGAAAGGGGTGTAGTGGGGTTGAAATTGAAATTTAATGATGCATTCTTATTTCTTAAAGAGTTTTCATGAGATCATAAAAGTATAGCCTATACTTTATTATATCCATTTTCACGTTTTGGACGAAATTTACAAAAATTTGTATTTTCCCCATGTAATTCTTATGGGAAACTTAAGGGAGTAGGTGGCACCTGTTAATATTAAAATAAAAAAAAATAAAAATAATAAAAAAACATGTATTAGCTTTTTTTGGGCCACCCTAGTAGAGACTCTCCTTTGCTCATATAAAAATGGAAACATAAAAGTTTCATGTTAAAAGTAGGTAATTTTTTATAAATAGTTTACCCGTATCTGCAGAAAACACGCGAAAGCAAAAATAAATAAGCGCATCTTCCAGATGGAGGAATGTGCACTGATGCGTGTGCGCGTCATTCTGATTCGATTTTCGTGAAATGACCCATGTTCGAATTCCCCATCACCCCAAAGTCGGCTCGACTTTGTAAAACTCGGTCCAACCTCGTTAGCCGAACATTGGCCCAACTAGTGAAATGATCACGCTGGGCTGAGGTTTTTGCCGACCATCGGACCGACATGAGGACCCAAGATTGGTCCAGTGTATTGAACGAGATCGGCATAGCCTTGGGCTACAATGCAGGGACAACTTAGATTTTCAATATAATTTTAACTCCCACTATTACTATACTCTAAGGATATAACAAAATAGGTATTCAAAAAATAAATAATAATTGATTGCGAGTATTTTCTCTATTAATGTTAAGAGTCCTGCTTAGAATGAATACATATATTACATTTTCAAACATTATATCACAGATAAAACTTCTGACGCTACGGGGTTTCGAACCTCCATCTATTCCTGAATCTATTGCCTAGCAGTCGGGAGTCTTAACCATTACTCAATACCAACGGAATTGAAAGTAAGTGAAAAAACCATCCTCATAAGGCACAGCTAAAAATAGTTGAAGAAACAATTTTTTAACTCTTTTCCTCATTAATTTTTGTATTATTATGCGACATCGTGTCGATGTAAAATAAATTAACTGTTAACGGGAATATAAAAGAAATAATTTTTAAATAACTAATTTAAATCTGACAATTTTTAGGGTTTTATAGCCCCGGGCTGAAACCCTCAAGTTTTTTTTCAAACAAGTTTTTTCAAGAAATTTTTTTTTCAACAATTTTTGTCTAATGAATTTTTTTCAAAATTTGTTTTCAACATTTTTTTTCAACCATTTTTTTTTCAAATATTTTTTTTAACAATTTTTTTTTGAACATTTTTGTTCAAAAAATTTTTTGAAACGCCCACTTTGAATAATTTTTCTTTGTGTAATATTTTGTTTTTTGCGTCTTAGACAATTTTAGAACTTTTGATAATGACATAAAATGTAATTTTTAATGAGTGTAACGTTTTGCTTTTTAGGTGTTCCAGACTATTTTACAATGATTATTTCGTACCCCAATTTCGGTCGTTTTGAAATAATGAACCAGAGTATATCCAACGGCCAGCCCATATGTAGGCCAAGATTTGACCAACCGTCGGGTGCATCAAGGTGACTTCATCCGATGTTCGGTCCAAAGTTGGGCACGAATTATGCCGACAGTCGGCTTTTCGCCCGCCACCGACGCGACGTTAGTTGCCAACGTCAGTGGGACCATTGCAGCTTGAAAACATCTTAGTCGGTCCAAATCTGGTTACTGTGAATCGGTTACCAAAGCAGGGCCGACTTAGTGCTTATGGTCAAGCTGTGGCATCCCACTGAATTTCGCACTGCTGGGCTGACTATTGCCCATAATTTTGCCGATGTTAGACGTTACTCGTTTAGGAAAGATTTTCGATAGTTCGCCCGATGTTCGGGACATGTTCGGGCCAAGGTTGGGCCAATAGTCGGTACCATTTAAAATTTTAAAAGTTGGCCCAACTTTGGCAGCTGATCTATGGCTGGCCAAAGTCGATTCGACTTTAGGCCGACGGTCCTGCTCTCTGGGTGCCGGCGTAAATTCGTAAATTTCTTAAGTTATATTATGAATGTGCTCTCTAAATATGAATCAGTGAAAAGTCACTAATTGTCAGTGAAATGTCACTGATTCAAATATCTGGAATCCGGCCACTGACAACCAGTGAAAAGTTACTTATTCATTCAATGAAAGTTTCACTTTTGAGAGTTGGCAGCACTGCACCACGTCAATTTAGCAGTCATAATAGAATAAGATTTTAGTAGATTCAATGAAATAGTCATAGCAAAAACTAAAAACCCATAAATGTGATCAAGTATGAAAAAATGTGAAAAGATTTGATGCTTCTAAATGACAAAAAATCTCACATATTTCTTTACTTTCGAGATTCGACTGTCATGTACACACCCGTCAAGTAAGTACTTCTTATACGAGTTAGATTATATTTTTCCCGCAGTAAATTCAGCACACTTATAGTCCGAAAATTTACAAATTTATTTCTTTAAAAAATTGTTTTTGCTACTTAAGTAAAAGAATAACAACAACGCTTTACTTTAAAACTTAGAGGTTACGTCTCGCATGATTTAGTCTGGTGTTACTGAATTGATTAGTGAAAAGTCCGGAATCACTGATTAATCAGTGAAATGTCCAACTATTATTTCAATCAGTTAATTTTTCACTGATTCATATTTAGAGAGTATAACAGCGGACGATTGGAAGGTCAAGCCGGGCACCAAAACAAAAAAGCATATGTTTATTTTGATTCCCTCCTAAGGAACATAATGCACAGAAGCATTTATTGTAGAATAGTGTTAGCATATAATATTCTGTTTAGGATAGTTTATGTTTACTTAAAATAAAAAAACCTAAATACGGGTCTAGGCAGGAAAAGGAATAGGTGTGAAGAAAATTGGTTGAAGAATAAGAAAAAATGTTCCCGAAATAAGGTACTACTTAAAAGTATTAGAAAAAATTAAAAATTAACTTTTCTGATAATTTTAATATCCTATTGATATTTTTTATTTGATTTCTTAATAGCTTCTGCTAAAAAATCTTGTATTTTAAAATTAGTTCAAATAGTCTAATATTATCTTTTACATTGAAAAAGAAACCGTACAAGTTATTATATAAACATTATCTAAGTTTCAATTTTTATAATTTGTTATTAAAAAATAAGAAACAAATGTAAATGATAAAGTCTTTATTATTATTTTGGTGGCCGGCTTGACCTCCCAATCGCCCGCTGTCATACAGACGTTGATATTACAGGAAAAGCTACTAGCACGCGTACGGGATGGCGCTGAGATCCTAAATCCATTGTGGCTTTAAAACTATAAAACATAATTGTCTGATATTTTCCTAAAAACTTCCTTGAATCCTAACAAAAGTTTAGGTCACCGTTAATTTTCATTTTCTGAAAATTTGTTCGACTCCCGAAGCGTTTGAATCTTTCAATATCTAATTTACGCCATGAGATGAATAAAAATCGTTGTACATTTTTAGTGACAATTCATAGGAATTCTATGAATACCGTTAGTTACGCTATATGATGGTGCATATTTTCTGAAATTTTTATTACGAAATTCCTATTATTGTAGAACTTGTGGCGAGTTGAACACAAAAAATTCGTATTTTGCGATTGCAGAAAGAAGTAACATATTCTTGATTAATTCGAAAACTAATGAAGCTATCACATTTATTAAAATTTTTTTACAATTTTTAAAAACAGTAGCAAAGTTTTTTCTTTGGTATAAATATTTGATTAATTTAATTGAAAAAAATATTTGAGAAAAAATTTTTCCGCACTGTTTTATGCATGTCAAACTTTTCTAACGTTAAAAAATCTTTCTACTGATTTACCGTCATATTTGACGAAGAACGAGAAAATCAGCGCTCGACTTCGTAGTACGGTGAGGGCAGCACCTCGATATGGCAGAACATGTAATGTCCTATATATAGTTCCCCCACTCTGACACCCCGTGCCGCATCTAGACTTATAATATCTTTGACCGTACTATGTTCTCTCTCTGCGTTACATACCGTTTAACCAACTTAAAATTTAATTAACTTGTTCTATTAATTAGTTGAATTTATATTTCCAAGGTTATCAATCATTTAAGATAAAATAATGTATTACCCATATAAATTCCCTATTCTACAGGGTGTCCAAGTATTCAAAATACATATTTATATTTCCTGCTTCCTTGTAAAAAACTAAATAGAAAATGATCAATAAAAAAGTTTGATTAAATGCATAATTACCGAGTAATTAGAGTAATTAGTTTGTTTTTGTAGGAGGTTTTGACTCTTTGGTGAAACTTCACACCTAAACGAGATTCAAAAATTAAAAAGTATCTTTTTCATAGCAATAATTACTTTAACATTTTTGAATTACCCTGCACACTTTTAAATACGTTGAATTATTTGGAATTTCAAGACTTTTAAATAAGAAGTGTACAAACTGTCGGTACCGGTAAACAAAATTGTCGGTACCGGTAATTTTAACAGAACGAAAGTTTGAGCCCATATTAAGAATATAATATAACATTTAAATCTTAATAATTCCCTTCAGATTACGTGTCTTTTGAAATGAAGTTTGGAATTTCAAACTGTATAGTGGACTAATATTAGTTAAAAAGGGACTGGAAGACAAATACCTTTATGTGCATGCATTAACATAAACATATCTATATTATATTGTGAAAAATTGCTTAGATTAAAAACAATAGTTGAGAGGAGAACCACTGTACAAGTTGAGATTCTGACGGGACGCCTAACCCGAGGAAAATTTCGAAACACGTGCCGCGTCGCTTGTCACGTACACCGAACGTGAGTCCTGGCGCGTGCGCGCTGTTCAACGTTGAGATCACGTAAGCAAGCTTGTGAAGGCGAGAGCTGGTAAACTCGAGCTTAGTGAGCCGATGCTTGAATGAAAATTCCTAGCAGTGGCTCTCAAGATTCAGAGTTTCACAATTCTCCCTTTTTTTACATTTTAAGGATGTATATCAAGATTCCAAATCGCGAAAAAAAGTTAAGTGAATTCGCTTTGATGGAGTGCTCAATTTCCTTGTCTAATAATTGTTTCATGATCTTTGGTTCTAGACGTTTGATAATTTCGTCACTTTCTTTACCTTCCTTCGATATTGCCTTTACCAGGATGTTCTTCTTTTCTGCAAATATTTCCTCGCCAAAAAAGGCCAGTGTTGCTGTTTCTGGTGCGAGATACCAGAGATGTCCGCTGAGTCATTGCAAAACCGCTTTGTAAATTTCTTTGTCGTGTTCAGCGATCTTGTGATCCTTTTTGATCAGTTCAAAATCCTGAGTAGGCGATTCAGCTGCACATGGGGCATTAAACCACACTTGACATAAATACGTACTATAAAAATACTTACGTGACGGCAGGACTTTAAATTACTTGCAGACACGGGATATTCTTCCCGAAAAAGGAACATTTTTAGCATGTAAATAACTTTTGCCATGAATCTGGCATGATGCATTGCTCCCGGAATACGAAAAGATATTCTTCGTGGTGGTATGACTCCCAAGAAAATGAACACAAGTTTCAAGAATTCTCGGTAGTCCTCCCTGCAGTGCTTTCCCTGAAGTTTTTCTATTACAAAAGTGACAATTTGGTCAGTTTCACCTTCCAAAGCATCTCTCACAAGTTGATCTTCTATTCCAAATTTATATTTCCTGAAATCTATCCCAGTGGACACCAAATTTGACGACGTCTTTACAACAACTTTACGACATCCTATGTCCATGTCGTTAAGGTGTCTTTACGATATCGTAAAGACATCGTCAGATCGTACGACATCTCTACGATATCGTAAAAACACCTTAACGACATGGACATAGGATGTCGTAAAGTTGTCGTAAAGATGTCTAAACGATGTCGTAAAGACGTCGCCAAATTTTGTGTCCACTGGGTATGCAAGATACGAAAAAAGACGAACAAACACAAATTTTACTACTAAAAAAGATCTAGAAATTTGTTGATAATCACTTGTTGATAGGACGCGTAGTTTTTGTTTCATTCGTGAAAAATAACATTTAAAATAAAAAATTAATTAATTTTTTGGAAAGACACAAGCTACGAAAAAAAAATAGAAAACAAGAATTTTGCACCTAAAACACATCTACCAATCTTTTATAAATCACTTTTTGATAGGACGCGTCGTTTCGGTTTCAATCATAATAAATGGCAATACAAATAAAAATGATAAATTTGTGGAAAAACGACAAAAGGTACGAAAAAACATTCATAGACAAAAGTTGTTTACCCAAAAAAGAGATACAAATTTGTGATAATTTATTACATTCTCATCATTCATGATTGAAAAAGTATTAGAATTGTCTTTGAACCATTTTTCAATAGAGCTTGTGATTTTAGTTTTATTTATCAAAGGTACAATGCAGAAAATCGAAAATTCAAATTTCGAACCAAGCGGCCTGAGATGAGGAAAAAAATTTCCACAAGGAATTGCAGCTTTCAAAAAGTCCTACAAAATTTATTTAGAGCATTTCTTGATAGCACTTGCCATTTTGGTTTTATCCATCGTAAATACTATGAAAAAAAGTCGAAAATTCAAATTTTGAGCCAATAAACGACGCAAAACATGGGGAATAGTTTTCGGGCAATTTCAGCATTTAAAAATTCTTACAACATTTCTTTATACCATCTTTTGACAGAAATCCTCGTTTTTAATTTATTTATTGAAATCGACATGAAAAAATCGAAAATTTCAATATTAAGCCAAAAGACGCGAGATAAGTAAAAAAAATCTAAATGAAGACTTCTAGGATATTTTGTTTTATCCATAAAAAATATTATGAAAAAGAAAGCCCTATTTTTAGGATAATAACGCGAAATAGGGGAGAATGTCTGAAGCAAGGATTGTAGTTTTTATTTTATTTTATATTTTAAGGTATAATTCAGAAAATAAATATACATTTACAAATGCCTGTCAACATTCGAGCTCGTAGCGCGAGTATCACGATGAGAATGTGTACCTCAAAGCCTACAGAGCTTTAAGCAACTCAATCTCTAACTACCCAAGAACCAAAAATCCATTCACTTTCATTTGAATGGGTTTTGATGACTTCTGAATTCCGTGTCTGTCACTGGAATTCCAGATTGCCACCTATTGGTTAGGCTGAATTTTGAATGAGAACATGAATTTTTTAATGGGCAAATGTATTTTTTTCTGAAACCCATTCAGCAGCGATTATGAATGGATATTATCTGATTCAGGAATAATAGTTCCAATAGAAAATTATGGATTAAAATTAAAATTTTGTGATTTAAATAGTTTATATTATTTATTAAAAAGTAGATAAATTGACAACCTTTAAGCAAATCCTAGCATACATAGTCTACTTTTAATTTATGTTTATAAAATCTCGTTGTCACGGATGTTTGGGGATGTTTGGGATGCAAATAATAGACATGCTCGGATTACAGAGTTTGATTCTGACATGTGCTCTCCCTGATGCCATTAGCAATGTGCACTAAATAAGTGAATGGCACTGACTCGGTAAGTGTAAATCTTATAATTCCTGCACAGGGTAATTTATTGAAGTTGTTGTGAAAAGAGAATTACAACTTCATAATCATTGAATTTAGAAATAAATTGTTGCATCAATTATAATATATTACAATATTATTTAATTTGAATTTCTATCATTTTTATTTAATCTGCATTTTCCAATTAAAATTTATTTCTTCATACTTCTCATTCGAAACAATTGATTCTTTAAAATTGTAATCTGCATATTCCCTCAGTTGAACATAGCCTGAGGGAACCTATACTTGGCAGATTCACGCTCATTTAAAGTTGCTATGTGTGAATCGTGTTTTTACCATTGGATATGATATTTTAAGACCACCATTTCATACTGAATTTTAACCCATTCATGCGAACAATAATGAATCGTAGAATGCCCATTGGAATTATTTCAGGTTATAGTCAGTCTCATTCGACTCTATTCACTCAGCATTTGGACGAATACGGAATTGCAGATTTAAAGCACCGCGCACATGCGACAGATTAAAAATGTGGCTAACCGATTGGATTTTCATTCTTTCAATTTGCAAATGACAGATACGCAATTCAAATTGAATCACTTTGTATCGGTTCTTTTTTCCTGGGTTCTTATCATTTTTTGTTTGCTTCTTTTTTCGTTTCTATAATGTATGCAATTTTTTAGGAAATAATTCTGCCTCATACATTAACTGAAAATTACATCTATTTTTGCAACTACTTCAAAAATTATGAGAATTATATTCGAATTTTTCGTAAAAATTTTAGAAAATTCTGCAAAATTAAAAAAATTGCCCTTAAATCTTTCAGCTTCTTGTTTGATCTTGTTGGAAATATTTTTTAATGTTTCAAAATCTTTTTAAATATTCTTTTAAAATTAATTATTTTTAACCTCAGAAAACAATTTAAAATTTTCTTTAATTTTCTCTTAAAATTCATTTCAAAATGAAAAATGATTTGACATTTCTCCACGAATCTTAAAAAAAAAATCTTTATTCAAAATTCTTAAAATCTTCTAAATTTTTCAACACAATTTTAAAAAATCAAGATTATGTCTATACCTTTTTAAAATCTTTTGAAGTTTATAATTATTATTGATTGTTTTTCTAACTTTCCTAGATATATTTTAAACTTAGTCGAAATATTTCTAGAGTTTTGTAATCTTGAGAAATTAAAAAATTTTGTTTTCAAATCTTGTACATTTTGTTTCGAAAGATTAGGAATTCATTTTTAAATTTTTACAATATTTTTCAATTTTCTCTTGAAATTTCATTTTCAAAATAAGACTTCCTTTCAAATTTTGCAAGAAATTTTCAGATTTTTTTTCCTAGCAAATATTTAAATCCTGCACAAATAAAAAAATTGTCTTACAATAATCCGGGTTTTTTTCCAATACATTTTGAAATCATCAAAACTTAAAATAATCTTCAGAAATAAAAGCCTAAACCATTTACAATTTTCCCACCAATCTTTTTGGATAAATGTAATTTTCTCAAATCTAGTTTTCTCTCTTTGAAAATGTGCAAAACTTCAGAAATTATAGTTTGGAATAGCAAAATCTGGAAATTATCAAGGACAGAAATCTTTTCCAACATTGAAAAATCATTTACAATAATAATATTGTCTTTTATCAAAAATGTATAGAAACGTTTAGAAATAAATTTTATCATGAAACATACTTTTCTTTGTTGCAATTTTGATTTAGGAAATTGATGGTGCAGAAAATTCTTAATCTGTATTAATAAATAAACAAACTGAAAGTAGCCATTAAAAGTAATATTCATACAGTGTCGCAACTAATCAGGTTTTCGATAACAATATGTGATATTTTTGAGATACATATTTGGTAAGATCACTTTTTTCAGATAGAATTACATCAAGCGATTAACTATTTTTTAAGTTTGAAATTTAAGCTCAGTGGGGCTAGTGTATACTGAATTGAAATAATTGGCAAATAGGTTTGCGATGGATTCGCTCGTATCGGCATGTTCATCTTCCAAGAACATTTGGCTAGGTATATCGTTGTTCTGCTTAATCGAATTGACATAAACCCAGAAACGTTTTGGATTGGCAATAATAGAATTTTCAGTTTTCATAATATAATCTCTGTAACATTGGTCGGACAATTCACTGCTAAGCACTCTTAGAAATGAAAATTGCAAGTAGTCGTTTAAATCGCGTGTGCGCTTGTACGTTGCGTGAGCAGCCTTTTTAGCTAAGATTAAATTAATTAAGTCACGGCTAAAACATGGGGGAAAGCTAGAAGTTTAAAGTTTTTAACAGGTACAAAATAGTCGAAGGCTAGATATAAATGAGAATAGAACATGTCAACAGTTTCATCTACCGTTGCAGTTGTAAATAAGGTTGACCAGTCAATTTCCCCTAAATACCTGCAGATCGCAGAGAGATTAGCGTTTTTGAAATCGAGTCTAGTATTATAATTTACACTAGTATTGGCTTTGAGTAAACCGCTCCTAATGACTAGGTCAAGTAATAGGGGAGGATGATAAGCATCAACGGATAGTAGGCGATCAATAGCCACGCGATATTTGTCTCGGTTGTAATTAGTAAAAATAAGATCCAACAATGAGCCATAAACGTTGTGATTGTCATTAATTTGGGTCAAATTTAACAAATCTAGAGTCAGAAACAACGTTCACAAACTCAGCTTGTAATCTAGATGATCCAGCCTTTGCTGAGCAGCTGGGACCCCTGTCAAGATTTCTGTTCCAATCCGCGTAGGGCATGTTAAAATCGCCTAGAATAGTGAATGTAGCGTAAGGGAAGCAATCAGAGACATCTTCCGAGATCACACAGAAATCAATATATCTGTTAATACTAGAGTTCGGAGGTATGTAAAAAGCACCTAAAATGTGCATTGCAGAGCCTAGTGCAAGTTTTACAATAATATGTTCAACTGTATTGATAATGGAGGGAATGCGAATACAACCCAGACTGTTATATATTTTTATTTAACCATGTCTCAGTCAAGACAATAACATTGTAAGAGATCTGAGGAACTGCACTACGTAACAAATGCAGTTTGGTTCGTATGCCCCCCAGAGTTTTGAGATTCAAGATTATTAAGCCTACCTTCGGCAATCTCAACTTTCTTGGACAGGTCCTCAACTACTTTCTCTGTTGTTTCAACTCTGACAATAACATTGTCAATCCTAGAGGACATGCTGTCGATTTTGGACGAGAGATCAGCTACAGATGTTGAAACTTCCTTCATTTGGGGCTGAAATCCGGTGAATGCATTTTTGATAACTCGTTCTACGTCCTGGATGGTGAAGAAATTTGCCTGGTCCGTTGGGACAGGTGACCGTTGGCGTGGATCACAACACCTAGAATATGCTCCATTATCGAGGAGTCTGATACTCGCTGCACAGGATGGGTGGTAGGGAGTATTGCACTTGGGGCAAAAAACCGCGTCTACCACTTTGGAGCTGCAACCACGACAGATCACTTCAGTATGGAGAGTCTTTGTCTCTTTTTGCCCGCCGGGTGCCATGACGAGAAGAACGCAGCCTTAGGAACACAGGAAGAACACTCGTGCAGCTTTGAGGTTAAAGTTTCTCGATTTTATCGCGAGAATCAATGAGGAAATTAGTAAGAATTATGGAATGCATGATTGTAGAATTTTAATATGTAATGAATTTGATTTATTTTCAAATTATAATTTTCAACTTTACTAATTTGAATTTGAAATTAATTTCGATTAAAAAGATGAAATTTTTGGTATAATTTGAACTTTAATTTTTTCTATAACCTAAATTTCTACTTTGAATTTCATGTATAATATTATATTGAAGTTTAAAATCTAATTTAAAATCAATGTTCAGCAACTTTAAAAATGCATCTATAATTTTTTATGGAATTTTATTTACTTTGTACTATTTTCAAGTGAAAGTAAGAAAGCTGTATTTAAAAACCGCGCGCTGTCGTTGAATAATATCCACGCAGCCGCTGTTGGACGCGCCTTGACTGCGTCGTCGACTTCCTGCCCTGTTTCGCGTGTTTTCTCGAATTCGCTCAAGTGCTGTTATTTTTTGGCGTCTGCATAAATATATATGCCCGATTGAATATTTTTATCTTGTTAAAGAATGAAAATCGTGGAGTACGTACGTACATGCGGTAACACTTCAACACATCTCTGGCGGTAAGTGAAATATGTATTATATATATAATCATAACCTCACATCAATTGAAAGTATAATTTTTATACATTCTTATTATAGCAACTATTAATTTTGTTGTTGCTTTCTGATTATTCCTGCTGTAAAGTGTTAAATTTACCGAAAAATTTGAATTTATACATTTTGAATATATTTTTCAAATGTGTTTTGAAACTTTCCAATAACGCGGATTATTTTTCAACCAAATTATTTTGAACACTGCCAAATAAAAGAATAAATTTTCAACCAAAATGATGAACTTTTAACCAAGAAGATAAACTTTCAACCATGAATATTATTTTTCTACAAAAAAAGAGGAATTTTCAACTAAAATTATGAATCCTTAATAAAAAAGATGCATTTTTGCATAATTAAACTTGTAACCAAAAGTGCGAAATAAAATAATTTATTTTTCAATTATATTATGGAATTTTCAAGCCAAAGAGGCGAATTTTCCACAAGACTATAATGGGCCTATAATGGGATGGTTAATATTATAACTAACCAAAAAATATTAAAATTTAAAATAAAAAAATAAAACATTGAATTCATTTAAAAAGGGGACTTTTAAACAAAATAGTTTATTTTTCAACAAAAATTTCGAATTTTCAACAAAATAGGTTTATTTATAACCAAAGAGATCAGTTTTTAACCAAAGGGGTGAATTTTAAATCAAAAAGATTAACTTTCACCCAAACAAAGATGAAATTTCCACTAAAATTATGTATCTTCAAGAAAATGAATTTTTGAGAAAGTAGTTCAACTTTTACCATAATTGAAAGTTTCTAACAAAAAATGAGTTCTCAACGAAAAATGTTATAGTTGATATTATAACAAAAAAAAAAAGATTCGAATTTTAAATTAAATAAACTGTTGAATTCATCCACAAAGTCAACATTTTTGCAAAATTTTCGAATTTCAGGAGGTTCTTCGGGCAACGAAGCAGAAGCACCGGAAGTTCAACAGGCAACCAGGTCGAACTTCTGGGGTAGAGGAAAATGCATCTGGAATTCAAAAGGATAAAGACGTCGTAGACGATGCCGGAGAAGATGCAGACGACGACGACGACGAAGATTAAAACAGGAGCATGTTGCACTTGCGATATTGAAGTGTTGGTGTCCACAATAATATGTATTGTTCGCTGAAACTTTCGGAACCTGAAGATCATGAAAACGAATGTCAATATCCTATTTCTGTTCAAAATGATTGAATGTTAATTTCTGTATTACCCGATTCATATTTTTTTCGCTTCGTACCGTTTTCCAAAGTTTTGAAGCAAAATATTTATTATTGTCGACACAAACTTGTTAATATCACAAGTATCTTATCCTTAAGTTTGTGATATTGAATATTACAGTTATCTGAATGCGTGCGTTTTAATGTTGGTAGCGTTAAATGCATGTTTTACTTACGATATTAACGTGTTTGTGCCCACAACAATAATTATTGTTCGCTGAAACACTGGGAAACGACAAGAAACATGAAAACGGATATAAGTATCCTATTTCTGGTTGCAATAATTAAAAGTTAATTCATGTTTCACCGGCTTAATAATTTTTTTAATTATTTGAACCAGAAATAGGCTATTAATTTCCGTTTCCACGTTTATCATCGTTTTCCGAAATTTCAACAACAAAATATTTATTATTGTGAACACAAACATACTAGTAACGCAAGTATCACATTCTTCAGTTTGTGAAAAATTATTATTTACGTACTTGTTCATACAATGCAAAATACTTCTATAATAAATTACTTACTCTTATTTTAAGAATCTAAATATTATTTATGTACCCTCCAAACATCAGAAATGTGTCCACACAACATACCCGCACTGGGTATGTTGTTCACGACGTGCGACACACGTGTCCCGCATATGAGGACGCAGCTGCGTCATCCCCTGCGCGCACGCCGTGCGAGGAAACCCGCATGCGGTGTAACGGAAAACGGTGAAAACTTTGCTGATGTAAGCACCAGAGCTGTGTTTGGTTAGTAGTATATTTTCTCATATAGATTTGTAGGTTTTAGATTGACTGAACCTTTTGCAATCGTAAGACATGTCTCATATTGATGGATATTTTCCCCCGTGGCTTATTTTGAGGTTATGTTTAGGAACGTGATAGATACACTGCACTGTAAAAAATTAATATTATTTTCACAAGTAATAATTAAAAAAATCTTCAATATTACTGTATTGAGTGTAGTTAATTTACATTGGCTAGTAGTGAATTAAAAAAATTGAGGTCTGGGATTGTACACAAGCTTGTAAAATTGCAGCACTGGATATTGTAAATGTAAAATTATACAAATCTGCTTATATTACGTTGGAATCTGTGATTCATTGAGTTCTTCAATTCTTTAACAATTTTGTATTTTGTGCAGTTTTCTTATATTCGCGATCAGGTTGTCAGCTTTGAATAAATTGCTGGTTTGCCTGAATATACCAACAATGAGTAATTACGTATTTAGAAAATACGCAGAAGAAATTGTCTCTGTTTTAGAGGAAGAAGCAAAAGAAAGTTGCAAGCGAGCTGCAGCGGAGGAACGAAAATTAGTAATTGAACGAATGGACCAATTATGTCGAGAATCGTAAGGACTTTTGTCTTCCGAATAGTGATTGAATCATGGAAAATTGCAAATCGGTCACATTTTAATTTCAACGCAAATTGATTAAGTTCCTTATAAGAGGACAATGTTGAATTATACATATATATTCTCAATCATTTCAATTTTCAGTGCCAGTTTTTTGGCTTTTGTTAGTATAAAAAGCGATCAAAATTACACTAAAATCCTTACAAATTTGTATACTTATTTTTTGGTTTCCAGTTTGTCTAAAGACAATTCAAGATAATTTTTAATTTTTTAATTTTTCTCTATCAATTTTTTATCCATCTTTTATTTATTCACATTCAACACAATTCCTAACTAGGAGATACAATTACTAAAAAAAAATTTAAACGTAAAGATCGACAGTTATCAAGTATGGTGTACTTGGAGGTATCGATTGGGGAAAAGAAATAAATAAAAATATTCATGTGAAAAGCATATTGGAGTACATTTATTCATTTTCCTTTTTGTTTTCCAACGTTCTTTCAAACCGTCTGAAATCCTCGATGAGTTGTATCCAGAGTTGCAAACTCTCTATTCTTCTAGTAATTCTGAAAGTAAATAAATGTCTCCTGAATCTGTGAAGAATTTTGATGCTGCTGTCGGAAACATCGTACGTATCATCGTTTCCTACGATATGGGATGGAGCATGGGAGATAACGGTAAAAGTTACGATAGCCTCAATGGATACGGCACAAAAATATGATTTTTATCTAACAAAATTCTCGACTACGGCACACGAAACAGAAAATGTAAACGCAGTGACAGTATTCCTAGTCCCAATGACCATAATTGCCGTAAGAATTTTGAAGGCAGTGCCAAGGCAACCGAGCCCATTCAGGAGCTGAATTGGTGAACAAAAGCGAAGTACTTAGAAGTTGTCGACTCGATGTTCGTGCAGTTGTTTAAGATGATGGCAGCTCCACAATTTCTGCAATTTTGCAAGGAAATGTTCACAAGATATTTAAATTATCTTTTCGAATTCACTTAGGGAAAAACTTCGAAAAACAAATAATATAGCGAGTTAGGAAAAGAAGGTGTCTTTGCACACTTGAAAAAATGCTTTTATATTCATTAGCGCAAAATGTTGGCAATACTGAAAAGATAAAGGCTTCTCCCTTTTCAAGTCGGGAACATATATATGGCCAACATGAAAACTGTGGGTATTGATGTCACCGTGATAAACTAAAGAAAGGAACCATAATAATCAAAAGTAATTATCTCCGCTTTATACGATCATCTTGCCAAATATGCAAATAATGCATAAAAATGTTCAGTTGCAGCGACTAGTCAATCGAATGAGAACTTTAACGGGGTAGTAGTAGCTCATCGGATGCTAAAAGGAAAAAGTTAATCTTTCAGTGCATCGGGGGATTATAGAAAATAAGTTGTCTCTATCACCTGGTACATATACTGTAAAACTTGCGAAGAATATGGATGAAACTCGAGAAAAACGTAAAAAAAAAATTAAACTAAAAGAAACTAAATGTTGTCGAATTTTATTGACGAAAAAGAGGGAAAGTTTGAGAAAGAACAATGAAAGTAATGAAGGAGTACAATATAAACGCAACTGTGGAGTAGAAATGGGCGAAGCAGAAAGAATATCCGAATATATACCTGCTGTTGACGTACACATTAAATTTATATCGCCCTTCTGAAATTGGCCCGATTGTTTGTTTTTCGATTTGCAGACTTCTGGTTTTGGTAAGACTGCAGATATATTGCAGATTGCAGCTCGATGTGTAGGACGTTCATTTTCTGTTTATGTCAACCTCCCAGGAAATAAATGTAAAAGCTTCTGATGTGACAGGAATGCGAAAAATTGGTGGAGAATTGTTTGTCCACGGCGAAAAAGTTACCTCGATCCCATTAAAAGATGCTTTGCTTGTAGTCTGCCAACTCCTGAGTAGTGTTGCATCCAATCCATGTTTGCTTGTCGCACACAATGCCTCCTTTGATGCATCACATTTATTTCGGGCTGTACAGAAATGTTGCATGCTACAGACTTTTAGTTTCATTATTGGATACGTGGACAGCCTATCCATACTACGAAAAAAGATGCCCAAACGTACAGGCGAGGGGATGTTTAAACTTGCAAGATTGGCTAGAGACTTTTTGCACATCGATTCAAGTAACAATTTTCATGAAAGTTTATATAATGTGGAAATATTTAAAAAAATAACCTCTGCGTTCAATGCTTCTTTGAGCCTCTGATTTTTCCGAATTTGGCTCCTTTAAAAGTTGCTGCGTCGAAAATGACAATAAAAAGAATTTCGAAAGTAAAAATAAAGAGAAGATAAAACCGAATAGTGACAATTTATAACATGAAGAGAACGAAAAAGCAAAAAAAAGAAATTGGGAGTTTATACATAAGAGAGAAGGAAGAAGAGATTTTAATAATAGGAGGGCACTGGAACGCATGAATAGGAAATAAATGGAAAGTATATTGGAATGGATAGTATAATCTGAGAAAGTCCAAAGACCTGATACCTGATAACTTAAGAAAAGAACGAGATAAGGAAGACTAATTTGCTTACACAAGAAGTAATTCGGTTACAGTAATAAATTACGTAATCTTCAACATCGAGGGGAGGGAAAGTATATGAAAAATGAAGATAGTGGCTAGAGTGAAGTCTAATCGCCAACCTGTAAGGGTGTGAGTAAAGAGCGGAATCAAACAGAAAAAGAGAAAAAGTTCGGAAGAGGTAATAGAAAAAGAAGTTTGGACGGAAGAACTGAGGAAATAATATATTGAAAAGACAGAAAAATTATTATTTGAGAAATTCGACTTATTATAGTGAAACTCGAAACGCATTTTTATTCAAAACCCCAATTGAACAAATAAATATTAACTGAAAGGTTCACTCTGGTGTTTTAGAATTATTTTTACACATATTTTTCATGTTTTAAGAGGTGTTCCAACCTACACTACACTTTTTTTGGCAGATTGGAAGACATTCAGAAAATCTACTGTAAAATTTTTTTTGCACTGTATTTATACATTTTTTATACATTCAACTTTCACAAGTCACATCAATTATTCTACAAAGAAAGCTCAAGTGGATAGTGTATGGTCCATTTGAATCATCATCAAAAGGGGTTTATGGATTTCAGAATCCTGCAGTTACTCTTCTGTGTTGTTCGATGAATGAAGAGAACCTATTCGAAGAGATTGAAATGGAAATTTTCGGACTAACTGCCTAAAAATTCAACAAAGGCCAAACCGTCCATGAAAATTGATCCATCAAGATTGCCACGTCTTCTATAAAAAATATTGAAAAAGATACGAAATTAAACAAATTTGGATGTCGGATGAACCTAATTTTACGGACGGTGAGAAGATGGCTTTGCACAGGCCTAAATATTTAGAAACCAGGTTGAAAAGGATACTTAACTTTGAAGTTTCTATGTTGCCGAGGTTTAGAAATTAAATGAAGAAGATTACTCGATACTCGTCAATCCAAAAGAAATGGAGAATCGGAAGAAGAAATGGTTTCTACCTCATTTTTCGGCAACCAACCTAAATAAGCCTGAAAAAGTAACATTTGTTCACGATGCAGCTGCAACGGTAAACAGAAAATCTTTGAATGATCTTATTCTTACTAGACCACATTGGTTAATATCACCCTTCAACATATTAATCAAATTTAACGCAAACAGGATAGTCTTTACAGCAAATATCAGTGAGATGTTACATTGAGTTGCGATTGCTGAAGAAGATAGTTACACACGCGGCTTGCTTCAGCGGTATTTGAAGACAGATATATGACCCAAGATATATCGAATGACAGCTATGTTATTTGCAGCATAATTGTCTCCATTCGTAGCTTAATTTGTTCAATCTTACAACGCCAAACAATTCAAGGTAGTATACGCAGAAGCAGCCAACACCATCATAGAAAATCAATACGTATTACATTTAGGGAGCACAAAATGAAGAAAATGCAATGAACCTGATACGAGAAGTGATTTATGGTAGTTAGTAATTCTGTGGACGTTTTGAAAAACATTTCCGCACATCTCGCGGCTGAAGATATACTAACCAGCATGGATTCGAACAATAGATAACTAGTACTGGGAATTATTTGGAAGGCAAGATAGACGAGCCTATGTACTCCTGGAACTTCTATAAAATAGAAAAGGCAATCATCACTTGTTTCAGAATATCTACGAAAAGGGAGATGCTGAAAGTAGAAATGTCGGGTTTCGTACTGATGGGGCTACTATCACCAATTACCATTTAATTTCAAATTTTACTTCAACGGATTTGGAAAGCCAATATTGGATGGGACAATGCTGAACAGAATTCTTAAGGTTAACAGAAGAACGAGGGCGTAAAATTTCACCGTCAAGTAGGGACAGCAGTTTAGAAATAATCAATGTCATAACTCGAACGCAGTGGCGAATATCGCGATATTTAGCTAATCAATTTTGGAAGAGATGGTTACGAGAATATTTGCTGACACTTTTGAATAGAACAAAGGAAAGAAAAGCACAACCAAATATTGAAAAAGGAGACTTAGTTCTCATAGAAGATAAGATCCGAATTCGAGCATCATGGCCGCTAGAATTTTTAATGAATATATTTCCTGGAAAGGAAAACATCGTAAGAGTTGCAAACGTCAGAAGTATCAATGGAGCTCATAGTCGTCCGCGTGAAAAAAGTTTGTATAGCTCAGGCATGACAATATACTTGGAAATATCTGTCTAAAACATTGGCCACAGCTAAATGGTAGCATGGCTCTAGCCTAGTTGTTGCGCGTCTCCTATGCTTAGGAGACGCTGAACACAAATTAATATTTTCAATAATATTCAAGTGTTAGAAAACATTTGCCTGCGTTAAAAATTAAGAACATCAGTTTGGCAATAGCCGACACATCTCTAAATGGTGAGTCGACGACCCGGGTGTATCGGATCGTGCACCAGATAGTTGAGGACATATACGAGAACTTTTTTAAAATGTAAGTTGTGCCAGGTGCCTAGAAAAAATTCAAATAGTGAGTCGGCGCGACGACCCGGATGTACCGAATCGTGTACCAAGTAATTCAGGACGTAATCCACGAGACCTTTTTTGAAATTCACATTGTGCCCATAGGCGAAGCAACTACAAATGATAAGTCAACGACCTAGGTGCACTGAATCATGCACCGTGTATGTAAACGTTTCAACCCATCTTTGGTTTTTTCTCGAGGTCAAAATTACGAAAGAGTCTGAACAAATAGTCGTTGACACGAAAACACAAGCAGACTGTAATTATACGTAACCATTTTCATGTTTTTTGTAGTAGTCATCTTTTACAAAGAAAAAAAAGGGGGGACTACCCGTCCAAAAATTTCTAAGTAATTATAAATTGTTAAAAGAGAAGAAGAAGCTACAAACAGTCATATTCATGACATGCGCCAGGACGTTTATGTTTTCGTGTCAACGACGATTTGTTCAGATTCTTTTGTAATTTTGACCTTGAGAAAGACCCAAAGATGAGTTGAAGCGTCCTCAAAAAAAGGAACGTATGACCAAAATAATTTGTCTTAATCTCTCTGAATGAAATCTACAAAAATCTACAAAAACTTTCAAACAAATTTAAATGCGCCAATAGCCGAGACAACTTCAAATAGTGAGTCGACGACCCGGGTGCCAAATTGTGACAATAATCATTAGAATGGCGTATTTTTACTCTTTTGCTAATGTTTTAAACATTAATTAAAATATTAATTTTAACTCAAAACCTTGACCCATTTTTATACTACTTTAAATTAGAATGTTCTCGTTGGGTGACAAGACCGCGTAGCCTTCGAAATCTTGACCCATTCCTACCCCACTCTAAATTAGAATGTTCTCTTTTGGTCATGATACCCCGAGGCCTTTGAAATGTTGAACCATTTTATCTCATTATAACTCATAAAGTTCACGGTTGGTCACAAGACAGTGCAGCCTTCGCAATCTTGACCCATTCTTAACCCACTTTGAATTAGAATCTTTTCTGTGGGTCAGAAAACCATCAACTCGCCATTTGAAGTTGTTTTGGCCATTAGCACGTCTTAATTTTTTTTTAAAGTTCTCGTAGATGACATTAGGAAAAGCAATTCCGAATAAATCCTTTCAAAACCATGTGTATTAGATTTTTGAAGAATTTCCTATGCAAAAAAGTTTTCGGAAGAATGTGCCTTACTTCATTATTAGATGTCAACTTTTGTTTCCTCTGGAACTTTATAAATTCGAAAATATATTTCTGTCATAATATTCTGATCATTAGGTAAAGTTTCCTTTAATACCTTTTCATTCTTTCCGTTGCACTCGACAATTTATTTAATCAATTAAAACTGTGTAGGGGCGCACCTATGCATTAGGGTTACCGATTTCAAAGATTCTTTTTCTGAATCGAAGCTTATCTTGGACCTAAAAAGTGATTGACTTTATTATTAAAAGATTTTTTTAATACATTTTCAGATTAAGATTATATTCATTTCTTAAGTAGCACAATTTTGGAAATTGCCAACAATTTACAAGGCAGCATGCCTATTGCTTACAAATTGTAAATCGTCAAGTAAATCAACAAGTAAAAAAGTTTCTCAAATTTTGCGTCATGATAATAATTTGTGAAATGTTGCATTCAACTTATCGCCAAACCTAGAAAAATATTCCAAAAAATTTGTAAAATTTATAAAATTAAGAGCAAATCTGACTCCTTGTATCTGGACCAAGGACACAAATGAATTTTACGTGATGCTTGAGTAATCATAACAAATTTTTAGTCGTGGAATGGAAATTTCTGCAAAGATAAAAATTCGAGATTCGTCGCTTGTGTTAATTTCTTATCAAATACAAGGTCGGATCTCAAATATACTTCTTTTAGGATTTTGAAAATCTAAACATAATATTATTATCATGATTATCTTATTCAGAGTTATTTGATTTTTATTAATAACCAGTAAAGAATTTTTGGACATTATAAGATGACCGCAGTTCAGGAAAACCTGGAAATCATGGAAAAGTCATAGGCTACAACCGTAAATTTCACTGAAAGCCGAACTTTACAGTTTTCTAACAAATTCTCTGTTGAGCCTACGCCGAAAATATTGTTTTCACTAAGATAGGAAGTGTCTATAGTCTTACTATCTGAAATCTAAAGAAACTCTGGTCTGAATGAAAAAATAAATTTCGAAGAAGCTGTAGCCATTTAAATCGATTTTTCACCTAAAGCCAAACTTTAAATATCATTGGTCAGGAAAAAAAAGAACTGATCGGGAAAAAGTCAGGGGAAAGTTAGGGAATTCTGAAAATTAAGATTTCTAGCTACCCTCAAATTATCTAATTTTATTGGAGTAAAAATATTTTAAATACAAGAATTAAGAGTTAGATTTTTTAATATAAAATGGAGCGCCCTGCTTTGGAATCGGACGTTGTATGTAACTTATAATCTTGTATTTTTAGCTTCACGGAAATTTCCATTTCACGACTGAAAATTGTTTCTGATTACTCAACAATCACGTAATATTTATCCGTGTCCTTGGTCTAGATTTAAAGAGTAGTATTTTCTCTTTACTCTATGAATTTTACAGATGAAGGAAATTATTCTTTTATTAGAATAAATTTTTCGTTTAATAGAAAAAAATACTTCTTTTGTAGAAAAAAAGGTTCTAGCTGAAACAAGAAAACTATATCTTTAATTAAAATTTAAAAAAACACGCGAGAAATTTCTTTAAATCGAATAAACATTTCTTTGGGCTCATAGTAATGCTAAAATTACTCTGATTCAAAGAAGATTTTTCTGGATGTATGATAACATGGCGAGAGATGTCCGCACCAGAATATAAGAGTTCATAGAGGGTGACGCGGGTCACCCTCATTGCTAAAGTATCATTTAAGTCCTTTAGTGTGAACCGCCAGTTAACTCCACTTCACTGGGTATGGGACTGCGCAAATTTTTTTTCACTTGGGTGAGCTTAGAATCACTGTATGAATTTCATTGCAACCAGTCATGACCCGTGACTGCATCCGACTTTATTAGAAGTACTCGCATTTGTCTGGACCTTTGGCTAAGGGAGAGGAAAACTGCGGAAAACTACCTCCCGAGTTCAGTCGGTTTTTCGACAGTCGAGTTTGAACGCAGACATTCGATCCTACCCATCGAATGCACACAATCATCCTCGTGGCAAATATTCCGCTCGACATTAGTTGAAATGCAGCGAAAAAGGTCGATGAAGAGCCGCGATTCATTTGCAAATCATCGGAACAGCATTATTGACAGCGGCCACATGCTTCTATAATTTTGGCTGTATTTTTCGATGTTATAGTCTAGAAATGAATTTATTTTTGGTCATTATACAGTTCACCTTTTGTCATACATCCAGAATAAAACTTCTTTGATCAAAGGAATTTTCAAATTGCTATCCAACGAGAACCATTTTTCCAACAAAAAAAGTTTTTTTTTCTATTAAACCACAAGTTTATTTTAATTACAGAATAAATGCCTTCATCTGTAAAATTCATCAAGTAAAGAGCAAATACTACTCTTTAAACGTGGTCCAAGGACACGAATAAATATTACATGATTGTCGAGTAGTCAGAAACTATTTTTAGTCGTGGAATGGAAATTTCCGTGAAGCTAAAAATACGAGATTATAAGATACATACAACGTCAGATTCCGAAGCAGGGCGCTCAATTTTATAATAAAAAATCTAACTCTTAATTCTTGTATTTAAAACATTTTTACTCCAATAAAATTAGATAATTTGAGGGTGGCCATAAATCTTAATCTTTAGAATTTCCTAACTTCCCCCTGATTTTTCTCCGGTCAGTTCTTTTTTTTCGTGACCAATAATATTTAAAGTTTGGCTTTAGGTGAATAGTCGAGTTTTTCTATGATGGCCTCTAAATGGCATACATGAATTTTGAACGCATTTTTTATTCTTTGTGGAGAGTGAGGTGTACGAGACAAAATTTGATATGCAAAAACAGTGCACATCGACAATATCTTTTTTGCAGCACGAGAGGCTAAGGACACGGCACGGTGTCACACTGAATTGTAAGATTTCAAACATTGAATTGCATTCATCAGAAACCAATATCCCACATCTCGTTACTTTCTGCATCATCAATGAATGCTGAAATTTTTTGCACGTTTTCAGTTTATATTTTTAAATTAACACGCACGACCTATATAGACAGACACTTACGTAAAACTTGAATGACCTGATTACTCTTACTTATTCCATGTAAGCAATTAAAGCCGCGGCAGAGGTAGCGTTTAATTGACAATAATATTTTTATTGAAAATAGATATTTCTGTCCAAATATGTTTCGCAAAATACTCTGGACCATTTGATCAGTTAGTTGTTTATTTACTCTTATACTCGATTTGCTACCTGCATATATTGTTTTGATTGCTTTAAGTAGCAATCCTATGATTCCGTACTATTTTAGAAGTTTCTAAAGCTTACTTCGATCCACCTAATCAAACGCTACTTTCAGGTCAACAAATCATCAGAAAAGTTTCTTGTTCACCCTCAAAATTTTTTCCTGCAATCTGTCTCAAGCTAAATATCTGATCCATGCAAAATCTGTCTCGCATGAATTCACATTGGACATCCCAGATCTTTTCTTCTGCTATTTTCATTACACTAAGAATGAGTATTTTCAAATAAATTTTTCCTATAATACTTAGTAAGCTGATGTATCTGTAATTATTGTAATTGCTATTATTTTTCTTTCGTCTGTACATTGGGATGATAATCTCATTTTTCCAGTCATCTGGAACTTCCTCCATCTCGATATATATGAACTTGCACAGCCTGTGAGGTATATATTCGCCACTGCATTTAAGCATTTCAGCATGAATACCATCAACACCAGCAGCCTTCCCATTCTTTAAATTCCTAACTATATCACTAATATCAGAGGTACAGGATTCCTCCAGTCGGATTTTCCGACGTATCGTCTTCTATGTTACTCTTGTGCTACTCCATAGTTTCACCATCCGTAACATATACAATTTTACAGTTGCTTTTCCTGATGCCGACTAATTCTGTACTACTACTTCCTTCCTTAATTTTATCGTCCCATTTCCTTAATAATTCCTGAGTTCCTTCGAAAGCGCTTCGCAGTTACTTCCCTTCTTTCGCTTTGATTTCATCCTTGCTTTCTATAACAAGTATTTTTACTTTTCTGCTCCTGTCCCTATGATCATTTTCTAGTCTAATTCTTTGGTCATTGGCAAAACCTGTAATGTTGAACTTTCTTAGATACGCTTGTTTCCTTTTATTAAGAACAATGCTGATTTCATCATCCGAACAAGCATCCCCAGTCATTCTTCATGCAATCGCAGTATCACACACTTCAGCTGCACTCGTAATTTTCTTTCCTCAGGATCATTCACGCCTCTAGCATTCAAAATATACAGTCTCCATTGATCGCCTGAAACTTTACCGGATGCATGCCTTTTGTCAGCCAAAGTTTTAATATATTTCGAGACTAGACTATTCTTTATTTTATTCATTGTTTAAAGTATACAACCAACCATAAACTCAATGCGAGAACTGTATTTCGCGAGTAAAAATCATTTTCGAAATAATTAGCCCAGTCGTCGTGAGGTGGAGATCCCAGTTATAACGTCAGTCCCACCCGACTTCAGTCTATGGAGGGGAAGTATAGGGACAGATCTAGAACCGAAAGAGTCATTGTTGGTTTTTGTTGCATACTGAGGAGGGCATTAGCCTTCTGCACTTCAGTAATTGATGAGAAAATGTGTTCATTTCTCTAAATCTTCCACAAACTTGCCCAAACTTCATATGTTTCATATCTTTTGCAATACCATTGTCTCTTCATTGAATGAGCCAGGGTGAAAACATGCATCGAATATTTGATAAACTTCACGAGATAATTAGAATAGACGACGATCAGAATTATATACTAATTCCTATGAGCAGGACTGAAGCTCAGTGTTGGGGTGTGTTTGAAAAATACTCTCATTTCATTAGATCACCACCACAAGTATTTGTTTGAAATTATTTTTATGGAAACTTAATGATTTCAAAATATTAGCAATAAATTCAATAATGAACCTAAAACTACATTTTTTTTCACTCACAAGTCTCCAGTATTGAGCTTAATGATCCAAACATTAAGTGTTAAACCAAAAGTCAAACATAGAGAAGACGATCCTACAGTAGATAATGATTAACAGTAGATAATCTCAATCATCTAGAAAATAAGATAAGAATTTTGATTTGATTTTCCAGCATAATACTTGGGCCATGATACTACCTCGCCTGGCGAACTTTCTTCAAAAGAATATTATTATTTGTTGTGTGAGAGCAAAAAATTAATTTTTCGCCCGAGAACAAACATTTGACGTTTTCTTTATTCATGCATTTCATATAAAAAATTATTTTCTGAGACATGGTCTCATATTAAAATACACATTTCAAGTTATTAAATACGTGTATAAATATTTGAGCACCTTTATATTAAATTCCATTTTCTAACAGTCGATAATCAACAGTGTACAATCATCGAATTTGGCTAGCATGATTGGGCATAAGAGGTTAAGAATATGTAAGCAAGTAGTAATAAAGAAAAATAAATGTTAGATGAAGAAATATATATAATTAAAAAACAAAGTTGAACAACCACCGTAGGGTCCCACTGAGAGCAACTGTCATCTAAAAAATGACACCGGCTCTCGGTAGAACCGCGGTAAATCACGCTCATGTCCACCTCTCACAACCATGAGATGGGTGGTTATAGGACACGATTAAATCACAACGACAGGCCAGCGAAACCCTCGTGTGTCTTGAGGACACGAAGCGACCCCAGAATGACAGCTTTCTGCATCCATCTCGCAAGTAATTTGGCATATTTTTGGCACGCGGTATGGTTTTAACGTTACGAGCTAGTGATAGTTTCGCACCTCCGAGAGCACATATCACAAGGAAAATTACTTGTACCGAATATTTTGGGTACGGTCTTTGCTGCTTCCTTTTAAGGTCTTGATACTTCTTCTCCTTTTCTTTCTCCTTGGCAGTGATGTTGTATTCGGAAGAAGCCGAGAAATTGATCACGAATATAGTTCGTTTCTCGAAGTCTTAGAGAACAATGTCAGGCCTCGAGTGTGCAACTTAGACTGCTGTCCGAAAATTGTAGTTTCTAGAAAATTTGGCACTTCTCGTTTTGGACAATTGAGTCTATCTCCCTTGGAGCGTTCGGCAGGGCCGGGTCGCGGCCAACACCGTAAGAGCGACAAAGATGGTAATGAAGCACTCTTATGGTAGCATTATTTCTGTAGATATACGTCGTTCCTGCGTGGGTGGGACACACCGATAGTATGTGTTCTAGGTACTCAGCGTGTGCATGACATGCTCTGCACCTATCGCTAGGAACTTCTTGGCATAAAATGCGGACGCAGTATGCTAAGTTGGAAATGAGACCGTCCTGGTATGCGAAAATAAAACCCTCTGTACCTGACTCAAGTTCTGATGATCTGAGAAGAGCAAAAGTTTGCTTCTTCGACAAGGACTGTTTTTATACATTTCTGTGAAAGTTTCTGTGCATTTTTTTGTCAAGTAGCTGTTGGTGAAATGTTTTAGGCTCTGCTTTCTTCACTTTGGCTTTTAGAAGTGAAGCATCTAGATATATCTAGGTTGTATATAAAGCCAATGTGTAATAACAGAAGCAATTATCTATTATTGGACTGATGTTTCAAAATCGTACCTTCAGCAGCTTCCAATAAAAATGGACAATACAACTCAGCCACTAATTTAATTAAAATGTCATCTAAAGAGATAATTAATTGACATCTGCATCTATAAATATGACACATCCAATACCAATGTTCTAAAAAATATAATTATTATATTATAAGGCCCAAACAGCTAGTCCCAAAATATAAGCAACAAAAATAAAAGGCTAAAAATATGACTCGACAAATATTAAAATCATAGATCTCTTTGGCCGTGCTTTTATAAATTTATATTTGTTATCCTCCACATTGGTGAAAACGCGCATTCAGATCTCAAAACACATACTACTTTGTTCATTTTTCTATAATTAAAGATAAGATTTTGAATACATTTTTTGTCATTTCTGAAAAATTGATCAAATGTGAGATAATTTCTTGTGATGTGCTATCTTGTATACGTCTTTAAAGATTAATCAAAGTGTCATAAAAAAAGATATAAATATACGCACACGCTTTGTAGAAAGATTCCAGTTAAACAGATTTTTGTTGATTCAACCTTATCTGTGCCGACTATTTAATTTATCTTTATTCTTTCATGAAACCGAGTAATCAAGTAAATTTATTCTAAAATTGAATCTTTAGGTTTATTTGCTAATACAAAAGAAATCGAGCTTTCTGGCACATTATCTTTTCATCGACATTTTTATTTTAAATTTTAATTTTAAGCATGATGAAAATATGTACAGAAACCTAAGCTGGATCAATTTTCTGTCCAAACAAGCAATTGGAGCAATTTTGGCAGTTATCTTTTAAAACAAAACGGCCGTACTAATATATGTGTCCGAGCGGACAGTATATATTAAAATTTACAGGTTTTTTACACTCCTTCATCGTAAAAAATAGAAATTCGACAATTCTAAAAAAATTATTTTATCTTTCTTAATTAACTTATCTGTTAAGAAAAATTTATGAAACATTTTCGAGTTTCTTTACAAAAATAATACGATTTTCTTAACTTATTATAAAATGTAAATAATTAAAAAATATATGTCTTATAATTTTAAATTAATTGCCGCTATTTTTAAACTTTGAAGCCTTTTTAAATTTTCTGACGGATTATGAAAGAAGACAGTCAAAGTCACTAAATGCCTTTAATTTAAGGTTCTCATCGCTCTGGCGATGCGTATTTTTCTAATGTAACCAAACAAAAATTTCCTTCAAATTGCTGTTACAGTATTTTATACATATAATATATATATATATATAATATATTTGTGATATATTATGTACTTACACACAGTACTCGGGAAAACCGCCACTACGATGACAAAAATTCGAAAAAGGATCTTCATTATTTCGAATACTAGTTACTGGCAAATAACTTATCGAATAAGTATTCTGTAAAATATGTTTCAACTCTATATATACTTATATTTGCAATTTCGGAAGGGGGAAAGTAGTCCTACCTATACAAGAAAACACGGAAAAGCTATCTTGATTCTTTCCTAGTCTTAGTACCCATGTGTGCCAGAAATTAAAATCTCGGCACAAGTTAGCTTCTCAATAATAGCTTTATTAAAATAAACAAACTATATCATAGAAAAAGAATTCCAATATATGAAATGAATTCTGTCTTCATCGTGAAGTTAACTATTTTTTAAATTTGTATTAAATTCCGTTTATGGCGAGAAAGGGCTTTTTAATTTGAACCCTATTGAATCAGAATATATGAAAAATGAAGAATAAGAAATATTCAGATTCTTATTTTTCTAAGAAAAAACGTATTATCAGCTTGATGGAAATATTTGTATTTTTACGTAAGGATATAAATAATATATCAGTTTTTCTATTGCATTTTAGATTTTATTAGAGTCACTTATAAGTCTTCCAGTTTCGAATGTCTATTAGATCAAATATATACATATAAAAATAAATCAAAATAAATCAATCTACCATTTCTGCAAAGTACGATAAATATCATATCAAATGGAAAATTAGTGCCACATCAAGATTATTGTGTTGTATTCGTTTCGGATAAAGATGATTTAGAGGTTTTTAGGTATAAATAAATAATTTCCCTAAATTTATTTCCTGTAAATTGATCAATTGAAATGTCATGTTATATTAATTAATAATAATAGTAATTACTAATTATTTTAAAACATATATAATACTGGTTTCATAAGAAAAACTATATAACTGAGTTTTATTCACCATGACTTATATAATGATACATAGTAAAGAATGTATATCTCTTTTTTATATTTGATTTAGGCGCTCCGCATTATCTTTATTTACTACACGTGGCTATCTTATATGTGAGCTTCACACTTTTTATCAATTTAACTTGAAAATCTAAAAGTTCCAATTAAATTTACGTGAAAAAACTGATACAAAAAACTTCAGGACTGTGAAGAACAAATCTCGAACAACAATATAATTTGTTGTTCCTATGTGTCATTGTTCTATTAATAATGCTTATAGCTATTTAATATTATTAGACTTCTTAATTTGAGATTTACTTTGTTCACAACAACTAACTTATCCTATTATACAAAAAGTTCTCAATCCTTTTATGACTGCATTTTTCGTTTCTATAATATACTATCTTACTAATTCATTTTGATGTTCCTTTAACCTTTCATAAACATTTTCAGAATTTTTATAAACAGGGTCTTTAATGTATTCCATCTCTCATTCTTTGTGTATTTGAACACTAAGTTTATTTTTATTGAATGAGTCAGGGTGACAAAATTCATGCAATATTTGAACAACTTCACGAGATAATTAGAATAGGCAACAATCAGAATGGTCTACTCAGTTCTATACGCAGGAGAAATTTTCTTCAAAAGAGTATTATTATTTATTGTGTGAGAGCAAAGAATTAATTTTCCGCACGAGAAAACAAAGTTAACGTTTTTCTCATTCATGCTTTTTATTTGGATGAAATTTTTTCCGGGGCATGGTTTTACATAAGAATACAAATTTGAAGTTATTACGCACGTGTATAAATATTTTAGTACCTTTATATTACATTCCATTTTCTAATAGTAGATAATCAACGGTATACAATCGTCGAATTTGGCTAACATGATTGGCTGTAAGAGTATTTAAACAAGTAGTATTAAAGTAAATGAATGTTGAATAAAAAAAATATATGTATAATTATATATTTGCAAGAGAACCAAAATTAAAGCCCTTGAGAGTATGGCGAGTATGGGTTTTTCCTTTTTGTCGAAAGTCCGTGCTTGTCTGTCATCATAAGTTGGGTTAGATAGGCGTTCCCTCATAACCACTCGCACCAACTCTTTTTTTGGTTACAACTTGCACAAAAAAAAATCTCTAAAATGTCTAACAAACAGCATCTAAAAGCCGAATTCAATTCTTCCGAATTCAAAGATATGTTCACTTTTGACGTAAAATTTTATTTCAATATTTAGAGCGCAAAACGTCCCAAAAAACAGGATTTTTTCGGCCATTTGGCTTGCTTCCGGAATTACTATTGTCATAGAAAGGGTACTTTTTTGCTGACACATGTCTTGCTGTGCTGATCACGCGCCCACACTGATTAAAATCAGAAGTATTCAAAATTATATCTCTTGCGTAAGAATGATTTCATCATCAATTTAATCATTGCATTGCAATCGCATTACAAAGCTGCACATTTGGAGACATTAAACGGCTTACTGTCTTCATTCGTTCGCTAGGTAAAGTTTTTCTAAATAAATCACCGTAAAGAGTAAACTATTGTACATTTCAGCATTTTGAAAAATGCATTGCATGCGAAAGGTGTATATAATCTACTGGTAAGTGAACAGTGATCAGAGTTACAAAGAGCGATTCATTATAATTAGACACAAGTAGTTTTGAAGGTGTAGATAGGTATTACAAGATATCTCAGTTGGTGAGCAGTGCGGTAGGCTAGGTGTGAGAAAAGGCAAGGTAGAAACTAAGAGAGTGAAATGGTAATACTGTGAACTGTAAAGGCCGTTTGAAATTTACATTAAGGGATCTGTGGTATTTCTAACACTGACTTACTTTTACCAAGTTCAGACTGTGTTGGTTGATTTTTATTAAGAAAGTGAATAAGTTTGAAAGGGTACAGGGAAGCTTTATTATTGAAAAGACTGTATAGCAGGTTGCCCATAAAAAATTGTCTTCTTTAGACACAACAATTAATCGTGCTCTCTCTGAATGGATTCATATGCTCAACTTGAGGAATATTATAGATGAACCGACTGTACGCATTCAGTGAATGCTCAAGCTTGTCATTTATCTCAACCGTGATATCGTCATGAACAATGCAGCCATAATCAAATGAAGAAAGGATTATACTTTAGACCAATAGGACTCTATTAGGCGTTTGGTTGACATGAAGGCCAATATTATCGACACATTCAACAAATCGAATACTGAGCCCCTGTATCTGTAAAGGTCTCAAGATTACAACAGTTTTAGATGAGGGGAAAGGTGGAAAAAAAACTATAATCGTAGGCTGTTAAGTGCAGTAACATTTATCAAAATTGTTCAGCCATATTTTTTGGCCTTACGCTTTTGGTACTTATAACTTTGGGCTAGTTTTTTTGGACCTTATAATGTGATACTTATATTTTTAGGACTTATTGTATGAGGATATGTTATATTTAGATGTTGGTTGGACTTTCAGTTTAAACCTTGATGTTTCAAAGATACAACTCAATAGTTGAGGTTTGGGAATAAAGAAAGAAAATAAGTGACTACATGTTCGTTATTAGTTTTATTACCAATATGCTAAAATCATTATGTTTTCACCAAAATAATTTCAAATAACAAATCCTGGTGCGGGGGCTCTAAGTAAATCAGCGTATTTTCCAAATACACCCCAACGCCGTGCTACAGTCTTGCCCATAGTAATTTTCAGGTAATTCTGATTTATGTCTATTCTGATAATGTTGTGATCTTTATCAAATATTGGAAGAATGTCTTCACCTTGCATTCTTCCAATGAAGAACCCAGCATGTTTTACTAAAGTTACATTTAGTCCTTCTGATTCGCTGAGTGTAATGAAGCCACGCTGAGGGTCTTCAATGTAAGTAGTTTCTGCCATAGTTGCTTCATTATCATAGCTGGTAGTGGGTGGTGGTGCTCCCGGTGCTGTTGCTGGTGCTGTTGCTGGCGCTGCTGCTGGCGTTGCTGCTGGTTGGATAGATCTTCCGCTCTGCGTTGTTCCCTGTCGTCCGCCTCGTCCGCGCTGTCTGCTTCCGGATGGAACTGGAACGCGAACTGGTTTTGGTGCAGAACCCGGTCTCAAGGGAGAACCTCTTCCCAGCGGTGAACCCAATTCTGTAAGAAGAAATAGAAATGAATGAGTTTTGAATTTTATTACCTAAAAATATGAATTAGTGCCACCAAATAGTGAGTCATAATTAATCATGCTGACTACAAGAAATTTACAGATCGAATCCATTTTAAATCACGTAAATCACGTCATATCGCAAAACGTTTTAGCGAGTCTTAGAAGCTTTCGTTAATTTTTAGGATGACTAAGTTTGGAACAGACTTTTAGGCTAACCCGAAAATATTGTAACTTTTTTTTGATGATTATATTAAATATTATCAGAAAGAAATGGTATTATCAAAGAAAATGACGCAGACTCAAATAAACCAAATTAAAGATATATGAAATTTCAGAATCGCAATTTTTGAAGCTTTTTCATAAGTGTATAATATTATATATAAATTTTTCCACTTTGCATAAGCTATATGTGATTATATGATGTTATAACATTATATATTTACCAACGGAATTCAGGAAAACTGCCAATACGATGACCAAAATTCCAATAAGGATCTTCATTATGCCGAATACTCCTTACCTAATATTTGAACGACCTCATTAATCTTACTTACTCTATATAATTATTCAATTCAATCGAAATATTTAGTGAGAGATATTCTGTTCTATACCGTAATATGTATGTCAATAAACAAACTTTAAAAAAGTATATGAATAAATGCTAACAGTTTGTGAAAATATTCCACTCGCTAAAAGAATGACATAATATTTGATCATGAAAGTATCGTTAAAAACACGGACGATAGAATATTTACTTGATGTTAATTAGATCATTTGAAACAACATCGTAGTTTGGTGAATATTCGCTGTTTTTAAAATAATTAGTTTTTTGATGGATATCAAGTTAACCTATCCAATTTGTAACGTTTTGGATTGAATATTTAAAAATTATGGTACTGGAAAAATTATCTTGCCAAATTCAAGCCTTACCATAGATCAACTTTAAATTTGGAGCATTTAAACTTGAACTTGGGAAAGAAATTTTAATTAAAATTGTCCAAAAGCATCAGGTGCAATTAACATAGGGGGCTATAAATAATTGAATTGACCAATTGCTGTTCAAATATTATTTCTTGAAGCTTGTCTGAAAAAAGCTAAAGTTTTTACTTTCAAATATTTCAAGGTCAAAAAATGGATATATAATTATTTATTTGTGAAAATTAGCATTTAGAAGTTTACTGAAATTTCAAACAATTTGATAAAAGTCCTGCAGACGAACTCTAAAGGCCGCTTCACCCAATTTTTAAAAAATAATTTCAAAAGCTTTGGAAGATGTTCAGGGATTCAGAAGGTTTTAGGAAATTTTCAATGATTTCATAGGATATCAGTAAATGCCAACAGATGAAAGGATGTTTATGGGACGATTTTGCATGATTTTCAACTAATTTAAACCGACAAAAAAAATTGTAAACATTTTATAATATTTATATAAATTGCAGAGAATTCATAGAATTTAAAACATTTTGAAATGATTCAAAATATTTTGTCAATATGCGGTTCAAGAGAATTTCAGAAGATTTCCAAGATTTACTAATATTTTAAAGGATTTTTAAGGAATTTTATAAGATTTTTCAGAATTTCAGTAATTCAGAGGGTGTATATTCTCTCTTTAGTGTTATTTGTGTTAGGTATTCAATGTATTTTGGTGTTTTCTTTCGAAAAATAATTATTTCACGAAAAAATTCGGTGAAAAAATAGTTGCATTTTTACCAAATGAACAATTTCTCTGTAAAATATCTTAATATAAAACCAGTAGTTTTCAAAATGAATCATAAAGGCCATGACATTAGAATGCTCAGGAGAGTTCCTGAGGCTTTCTTTTGTACAAGGTTGAATGTATGAATTTGCATACATATGCACTATACACATATAATGTTTAGACTATATCAATCAAATCGAAGAGACAATGGAACATTTGATGAAAAGTCTTCTTTTCAGCATTCTAAATATTTATTTTATATTCAAACAAAGGCTTCAATACCATTATCTCTATAAAATTTTCATGAGGTACACTCAGAGAAAAAGTTGTCTTGAAACAAAAGCATCGTCCTCTTGCCTGTTTTCTTTTGAACGACGTGAATATATTTTCTACACAAACAAAATTATTTGGCTCAGTGATGGGCGCTGTTCGGTATAAATTTATTTCAACAGTTTCCTAAATAATTTGAAATTATCGTATTTCACCTAATTTATTTGATATTAATTAGACTGACAGAATGAGCAGCAACAAAAATCCTCTTCCTCAAAAGTTTCCTCATACTCATCGTCTATTTCTTCCTTCTTCTCCATCTTTTTGGATGCATTGATGGTTTTTTAGAAATTTTTAGATTTTTCGCTACAAAAAAAACCTTCGCTAACTTTCCTGTTGATAATATATTTCTCTTTTTTGTGTGGATGTGACTAAAAGCGCTAAAACTTCTTTTTGTGGCTGCCGAAGTTGGAGGCATAGATGAAACTGCGGTTGCTAGTTTGCTAAGTTCAGTTCCCGAACCAGATTCTTATATTTTTTTAAATTTTAGGACTCAAATTCCAAAGTAATTCTCTCGACCAAAACTCCAGTCGTTACATGTAAAGATGTATTTCTTTTTATATCGTTTTCGTATTCAGTTTAAGTGCAGAGCTCACTTTCGAAGTATAATTAAGACCTTCCATTTTTTGCTCTTTTGTTAAAATTTCACCTTGGAAGTTAGGATCAAGAATATTCGCAGCATAATGAATCGAGGTCATTATTTCAGACGCACGATCATAAACATTTCCTAATGTCTCCATTTCTTCTACTTCAGGTAGAGATAACATTGAAAGATTTGAATCCAAGTGTTTGGAAATCTCTAGAATAGCATAGGAAACTTGACTGATTATACATTTGTCGGTTTCTAAAACTGTAATCCACACTTTGATTGGCTCAAGCAAACAAAATAATTTATTAGATTCGCGCCACATCGTCTCATTGAGAATAAGAACTCAAACTTCCTCAGAGAGACCTTTTTGCACCTGTGGGCACGTCGCAAGTTCTTGAAGGGCACTTTTATTGTTCATAAGACTTCTGATAGAAGGAACGGTATGACACCATCTCGTCTTCACTGGAAATTTTAGAACAATTATTTTTCCATATTTTCTAAATAAATAAATTTTAATCGTTCTTTCAGAATTTGACTTCCATTAACAGCCGTTATGATGGTGATGACAATAATTTTTTTTAATACTTGCAGTGGTAAGCTTTTTTAAAATACCCGTGCCAAGTAAATTTAGCCAATGATCAACACATCCGTAACAGGAAACAGGCGAATCCTTCAAATCCGGATCATTCATCACGAGCCTTCTAGCTTCAACCATGGTTGCCTCATTCTCCGTACAAACGCCCGAACAGCGACTTTTCCCACACTTCGAAATTTTCTCCTTAATATGCTGAGCATAATATTCTCCAGTGATTTTACCAAGCATTACAATTTTGTACGTTTATTACTCCTTGTTGAATTATATATTTGTCTTTGATTACTTTGGACAACTAATAATGCTAAAAATAAAAATATGTCCCTTATGTTAGTCCAACTGTCTATTTCGACCCCATAACAGAGGGCATTCTCAATTTCACTTCTTGTTAACTGTGAAGTGCGATCGAGGGGCCTCTCACTCTCGAATCAGTGTAAATAAGGGAAAGAATACGGTAAATAATGTTGGCGATACGGAATTAGCGTGAGTGTAATGTATCTCGATATTCACGTAAAGAGCAGGAAGAAGCGAAAGAGAATAAGGTATTTCCTAACTCGAACGCAACCTTAAGATAGAAGATAGTGTTTGGAACGCGAAAAATGTACGAAATAAGGATGGTAGTGCGTCTTAGCGTTTGCCCTAGTGCACCATAGTGCGTATAGTTGATGTGTAACGTGTAAAAATCTCATGAGTTTCCATACAAATTTGAGAATATCAAAGAATTTCAGAGGTTCTGATAGACCTCAAAAGATTTCACAAAGTGTTGGCAAATGCTGGGAGATTTCAATGTTATCTTTAAATTATCTTGTTGGTGTAAATGTGGGAAGATTTTATGAGATTCCTAAAAATGTCTAAATGTTCAAATGAAAAGTTAAAATCTTGCAAGAGTTTTTTTCAAAGTTTCGAGGAATTCTGAAGAATTAGAAAGATTTTGAGAGATTTCAAAGCCTTAAAGATTTCACCGAGATTCTTTCAATTTTTCCTGACTTTAAAAAAGTATGTTGAGAATGGTTAGAATCATTAATGGATTTTGATGGAGATTTATTGGTGGGATTGTTTATATCGACCTTCAAAGTCTCTTCTTGTGTGAATATGTCACTTTGCGAGTTGGCAATAATCACTTTTAGTAACTTTTTGATATAGATTTGATTACTTTCTCACTTCTTTTGAAGTATCTCAGGCTGTGGCAGCACTGGTAATTAGTCTCATAAGACAGGCCAACAAAATTTAAAAAAGGAAAAAACCCAGAAACGTGACTGTGTATTACCGAAGTGTTTTGGTGCGCTAAATCCGAATCTGGCGTCAGAATTCATCCATCACCTAAGGTTCACGAGATATTCTAACCTAAATATGCGAAAAACACTGTTTTTGGCTAAATTTGAGGTTACGTCACATTTCGAATAAATTAATTTTTCAAAAACCCGGAAAGCCATCGTAAAGCTAAACTAATAATCTTCAAAACGCTTTTTTCAAACCTAGAAAATATTTTTTTTTCATCATGATATCGTTGTTTGAATTTTACTATTCTGGCGTTCTCAATAGTGAGTTGAAGAACTTTGGATTTTTTTCATATAAACCTCCAGTTGTTCTAAATTCTTGACTTATTTGAATTCGCTCCACATTCAAAATTCATTCAAATTTGGAGCCGAAGAACTTCTCAGAAATTCTACTCAAAAAATGAGGATTGACATTTCAGCGTACGCCCTCCTTCATGACCTATGTCATCAAGAAGTGGATTCATTGTTACGCCTTGTGCTATAGGCATTTGGTCTCCTTACTTTAACTTCGTGTCTTATATAAACAATTTCTTCATGAAACATTTGTGGATAAATTATTGTAATCGATATTCGATATAATGGTGTCCGAAGAAGCAACAAAAGTTCACTGTATTGAATATTATAAAACATAGTATATAATATAATAAGCGAGTTTTTATTGAAAATAAAAGTTTTTGTTCAAAATTCATATTTTCAGGTTGAAGATTCAAGTGTTTTATACAAAATTCGTATTTTTATTCTAAAAATCAAGTGTTTTGTAAAAAATTCGTCTTTTAGTTCGAAATTTCAAGCGTTTTGTAGAAAATTAATCATTTAGTTCGAAAATTCATGCTTTTTGTAAAAAATTCGTCTTTTTCATCAAAAATTCAAGTGTTTTGCAACAAATTCATCTCATTGGGTTGAAAATTTAACTGTTTCTTTAAAAATTCATGTTTTTGTTGAAAATTCATATTTTCGGGTTGAAGATTTAAGCGTTTTGTAAAAAAATAGTCTTTTGGGTTGAATATTTAACTGCTTTATTGAAAATGAACTTTTTTGTTGAAAATTCATATTTTCGGGTTGAAGGTTCAAGTGTTTTACAAATAATTCGTTTTTTTTTGGTTGAAAATTCCACTATTTTATTCCAAATTATTTTTTTGATCAAAAGTTCAAGTGTTTTCTGAAAAAATCGTCTTTTTGTTCGAAGATTAAAGTGCTTTATAAATAATTCATGTTTTTTCTTTGAAAAGTAATTTGTGGTCAAAAAATGGATTCATCATGTTCTGTAGGTTTACTCGTCAACTTCTCGGTCTCGGTCTCGGTCTCGAGTCTCGATCTCGATCTTCGGTCTCGCCCCCTCCTGAGGCGACGCGACTGAAACGTTCTTTAACCATACATAATAGGCAGGGGGAATCTTTCGAATGTTATCATTGAAACTGGTGTGCTGAGTCAGTCAGGGAGGCACCAACAAGCCAACAATCCAACAGGCAAAGAAGCAAAGAAGCCAAGAAGGATCAAGAGAGTGGATGGAGAAAGATCGGAAATTATAAAAGTGGGCCTTGTACGTACAAAGAGGCCAGTCGTTCACTAGTGTCCCGCTTGAAGACTACGCTTCAAGGGTACGTCTCTCCTCTCTCACTACTCTGAACTTAGTTAGCCTATCAATTCAAAATTCAATTCTTCCTTCCTTCCTTTCTTCCTTCCTTCCTTCCTGCCCTTTCGGATTGTGTTTCAATTTTTCAAAGTGGATTTTCATCATTGGATTGTGTACATTCGAGATCAAATCTCGTTTCGGTATCGCAACCGAAAGGAGAAAGTGAAAGGACCTTTAAAGAACAAGGAAAATTTGTCTTTCGAAGACTTAAAAAGACAAAGTTCACTCTGTGTCATGTAGATATTTTTTTTTATTTATTTATAATATCTTGCCTTTTTTTCTTATCTAAATTTCCTAAAGTTGTCCTATAAACAACTTTTGGCGAACGTCTTGAGGGCCTTTGTTACAGTGGATAATGCAGCCTACAGTGGATAATCATTAATTAAGAGCAGAATAGAAGAAAAATAAGTTATTTTAATTTTTAATTATTAATGCGTATTGTGTCTTAACTATTATTTAAAATAAATAAATTACTTCACATACATACATACATTAGTATTTTTAATTCATGATTATCCACTGTAGGGAGGTTTCCCCCAAATTAAAGACATCTGTTTTGTACAAATCTTTTTGCTTGCAAATTCGTATTTTTGGGTAGAAGATTCAACTATTTGGTTAGAAATGACCCATTTTGTTGCAAATTTAACTGTTTTATTGAAAATAAACTTTTTGGTTGCAATTTCAATTATTTTTGGTTAAAATTCTACTGTTTTATAAAACTAATTATACTTTTGATTGAAAATTCCAGTGTTTTGTAAAAAATTTGTCTTTTTCAGTTAGAAATTTAACTATTTTATTGAAAGTTACCTTTTTTGTTGAAAATTCATATTTTCTGGTTGAAGATTCAAATGTTTGATAAATAATAATTCTTTTTTCGAAAATGCAAGTGCTTTGTGAAAAATTTGTCTTTTCGGATTGAAAATTTAACTGTTTTATTGAAAATTAACTTTTTTGTTAAAAATTAATATTTTTGGGTTGAAAATTCAAGTGTTTCATAAATAATTCTTCATTTTATTCGAAAATTCTAGTGTTTTGTAAAAAATTCGCCTTGTCTGGCTGAAAATTTACCTGTTTTATTGAAAATTAAATTTTACTACTAAAAATTTATATTTGTGGGTTGAAGATTCAAGGATTTTATAAATAATTCTTCTTTTCGTTCGAAAATTCAAGTGTTTTGTAAAAAAATTCGTCTTTTCGTGTTGAAAATTCCACTGTTTTATTGAAAAAAAACTTTTTTGTTGCATTTTCAATTTTTGCGTGTGAAAATTTTACTGCTTTATAAAAAAATTATCTTTTTGATCGAATATTCAAGTGTTTTGTAAAAAATTCGTGCTTTTTGTTCGAAAATTCAAATGTTTTTGTAAAAAATTATATTTTTAAACGAAAATTCAAGTGTGTTTTAAAAAATTCGTCTTTTTGTCCGAAAATCCAAGTGTTTTTGTAAAAAATTAGTTTTTTTTGGCTTGAAAATTTAACTTTTTTATCGAAAATAAACTATTTTGTTGCAAGTTCAATTTTTTAGGGTGAAAATTCTAATTTTTTAAGAAAAAAATTATATTTTTAACGAAAATTCGAGTGTTTTTTTTTAATTCATCTTCTTGGGTTGACAATTTAAATGCTTCTTTAAAAATAAAATTTTTTCTTTAAAATTCATTTTCTTGGTTAAAAATTTAACTATTTCTTTAAAAATGAACGTTTTTGATGAAAATTCATTTTTTTTGTTGAAAATTTAACTGTTTCTTTGAAAATGAACTTTCATCTTAAAAATTCATTTTTTCGGGTTGAAAATTATTCAATTATTCAAAGACATTTGTCTTTGTTAGTTGACAATATAACTGTTTCTTTTAAAATGAACTTTTTTGTTAAAATTTTTTTTTTTTTGTTAAAAATTTAACTGTTTCTTTGAAAATGAACTTTACTAAAATTCGAGTAGAATCGACTGTCAAATGAGATAAAAAATTCAATTTTTAGTTAAAAATAAAAAATACAAATACTCGCCCGAGATCTTAAGTATCTGAATACGAGTAAATAAAAATAAAAATTTAATTTAATTAATATTCAAACTCAGCTTTGGATAGCGATTAAAAATGAAATTTTTAATTTTATGCAATAATAAAAACTTACCACCGATATTCAATTGTTTCTGATTTAAAATAAAAACATTTTTTTAAATGAAAATTCAACTACATAATTGAATGTTGATCTATTTTGTAAAAACTTAATTTTTTAGATGAAGATTCATCTTTTTGGTTGAAAATTGGAATATTTTGTTGAAAATTAACTTTTTTTCAAAAATTCATATTCCTGAATTGAAAATTTCATTGTTTTTGTAGAAAATTCGTCTTTTTGGGTTGACAATTTAATTGCTTGGTTGAAAATTACCTTTTTCTGTTGAAAATTCATATTTTTAGTTTGAAAAGTCAACTATTTGTAAAAATTCTTCTTTTTCGGTAAAAGATTCATCTATTTGGTTGAAAATTCATTTTTTGGGTTTGAAATTCAACTGTTTTATAAAAAATTCTTCTTTTTGATCGAAAATTCAAATATTTTGTAAAAAACTTGTATTTTTGGGTAGAAAATTATACTGTTTTAGTTGAGGATTAAACTATTCTGTTGAAAATTCAACTATTTGGTTGAAAATTAACTTTCTTGTTAAAAGATCATATCTTCGGCTTAAAAATTCATGTTTTTGTTAAAAATTTATATTTTCAGGTTGAAGATTTAACTGCCTGGTTGATAACGAACTTTTGGATGAAAATTCATTTTTTCGAGTTAGAAATTCAACAGTTTTATTAAAAATTCGTCTTTTTGGGTTGAAAATTTTACTATTTCTTTGAAACTGAACTTTTTTGTTGGAAATTCATATTTCCGGGTTGAAGATTCAAGTGTTTTATTAATAATTCGTCTTTTTGTTCGAAAATTAAAGTGTTTTGTAAAAAATTACTTTTTTTTGGGGTTGAAAATGTAACTGTTTTATTAAAAATATTTTTTTTTTGTTTTGTTGCAAATTCAATTTATCGGGATGACAATTCTACTTTTTTATAAAAGCAATGATATTTTTTAACGAAAATTCAAGTGTTTTGTAAACAAATCACCTTTTTGGGTTGAAAATGTAACTATTTCTTTGAAAATGAACTTTTGTATGAAAATTCATTTTTTCGGGTTGAAAATGAATTTTTTTTTGTGTTGAAAATTCTGTTTTATAAAAAATTCATTTTTTTTGTTTGAAATTCAAGTTTTTTGTGAAAAATTCGTCTTCTCGGTTGTAAATTTTTCTGTTTCTTTGAAAATGAACGTTTTTGTTGAAAATTTGTTTTTCCGAGTTGAAAATTCAACTGTTTTATAAAAAATTTGTGTTTTGGGTGGAAAATGCAAGTGGTTTGTAAAAAATTAATTAACTGTTTCTTTGAAAATGAGCTTTTTTCTGAAAAATTGATTTTTTCGGGTTGAAAATTGAACTGTTTTGTACAAAATTTGACTTTTGGGGTTAAAAATTTAACAGTTTTATTGAAAATTGACTTTTTTTGAAAATTCATTTTTCCGGGTTGAAACTTCAACTCTTTTATAAAAAATTTCACTTTTTGGTCGACAATTCAAGTGTTTTGTAAAAAATTTATTCTTTTTGGTTGAAATTTAACTGTTTCTTTGAAAATGAACTTTTTTGTTGAAAATGAACTTTTTTTGAAAATTAATTTTTTTGGGGTTAAAAATACTACTCCTTCATAATAAAATCGTCTTTTTGGTGGACAATTCAAGTGTTTTGTAAAAAATTCGTCTTTTTGGGTGTAAAATTTAACTGTTTAATTGAAAATGAACTTTTATTTAAAAATTTATTTTTCTGGTTTGAAAATTTAACTGTTTAACTGAAAATGAACTTTTTTTTACAAAATTCATTTTTTTCGAGTTGAAAATTCAGCTGTTTTATAAAAAAATAGTATTTTTGGTCGAAAATTCAAGTGTTTTGTAAAAAATTCCTCATTTTTGTTTAATAATTTAACTGTTTAATTGAAAATGAAGTTTTTTCTTGAAGATTCATTTTTTCTGGGTTTAAAACTTAACTGTTTTATAAAAAAAAATGGTATTTTTTGGTTGAAAATTCAGGAGTTTTGTACCAAATTCATCATTTTGGGTTGAGAATTTATCTGATTTATCAAAAATGTACTTTTTTGTCACAAATTTATTTTTTCGGGTTAAGAATTCTTTTTTTTTTGTTGAAAATTCAACTCTTTTACAAAAAAAAATTCTTTTCGGACGACTATTCAAGCCTTTTGTACAAAAAATTTCTTTGCGAGTTAAAAATTTAACTGTTTCTTTTAAAATGAACTTTTTTGTTGAAAATTTATATTTTTTGGATTTTCATCAGTGGATTGTGTATACATATTTAAGATAAATCAAATCTTGTTTCGGTATCGCAACCGAAAGGAGAAAGTGAAAGGACCTTTACAGAACAAGGAAAAATTGTCCTTCGAAAAATTAAAAAGACAAAGTTCACTGTGTCATTTAGATGCAAAATAATTTGTAATACAAAATATACATTTCGAATAACTATTTATTTTTTAGGTTTATTTTTTTATTTATTTTCAAGGTTATATCAATATAATTTTCCTAAGATTCTTGAGAAACTTCAAAAAGATTTTTGAAAATTTCAAAAGGAAAGTAACCAAGAAGATTAATTTTCTTAAAAAAAAAAAATTCAACTAAAATTATCAATCTTCAACAAAAAAATTACTTTTCAACAAAGTAGTTCAACTTTTATCCAGTAATTGAATTTTCAAACGAAAAAGATTAGTTCTCAACGAAAAATGTAATAGTTGATATTACAATCCAAAAATATTTTCATTTTAGATCAAAAACAGTTGAATTCATAAACAAAAATGAATTAAAAAAAAAATGGTTACGTTTTTCAATCAAAAAACATTTTAATTTTAAACCAAACAATTGCAACTTTAATAAAAAAGATGTCATTTCTATCAAAAGAGATGAATTTGAAAACTAAAAAGATTTTTCGGTCAAGAAAAAGAAAAGTTTTTCAGGAAAATTATAATCTGAAGGAAAAAAATAATTTTTAATACAAATTAAAAATGTCCAAACGATCTTTTTTTCATTTTCTTTGTCTATTTGTTTCAAAGTTATATAAATATAATTTTCCTAAGTTTCTCGCTCAAATTCAACAAGATTTTTGAAGGTTTCAGATATATCGAAAAAGTATCTAAAAAATTTCTAAACAATTTTTTTCTTATTTTACAGGATTTTACCAAATTTCAAAAATAATTTGAGTCAGTTTAAAAGGTGTATAGGACTTTTTCACGCTTGAAAAAAAAATATACATTTTAGAAAACTTTCAAAATTAAAAAAATATTTTGATTCTCTTAAAAACTTGTAAAATATAAGGAAACACTTTAAATTGTCCCATGAATCTTAAAAAAAAAATTAATTTTTTTGAACTTTTCAAAATCTTCAAAAAAAAAATCAAAATTTTATTTCGAAATCCTCAAAACCCTACATTTTGTTTTAATTTTTTTCAAATCTTTTCAAATTTTTAATTATTTTAGAAATTGTTCAAAATCTTGGAAATATCGTTTAAAATGATTCGAATTTTTCCTAAAATTTTGAAAAAATTCTGCAAAACTACCAAAATTGCCAAAATTGCCTTAAAATGTTTCAGATTCTTTTTTGATAATTTTGGAAATCTTTTGGAATCATTTGAAATCTTTTTGAATATTCTCTTGCAATAAATTTTGTAAATCAAAAAATCATTTTGAATTTTCTCAGATATCTCAAGAAAATTTTTTTGTTCTTCTGAAACCTTTCAAACTTCTTGAAAATCTTCTAAATCTTTTGTTTGAAACCTTCAAAAATCTATATTTTGTTTTAAATCTGTTGAAATATTTTTAAGTTTATTATTAATTTTGTATCTTTTCAAAACTTCGAAGTATCGATTAAAGTCATTCGAATTTATTCGGAAATTTTAAGAAATAATTCGAAAAGTTTTATTATTAAAGAATTATTTACAATTTAATTTTTTTCTTTTATAAATAAATTTTTTGAATTAAAATTTCTCATTCGGAAATTGCGATTTACCAAATTCCAAAATATTCAAAAGAACAAGCTGAAAGCAGTCACTTAAATTCATAACTATTTATTTTTTAGCTTTATCTGTTTTTAAGGTTATATAAATATAATTTTTCTAGGATTCTAGAAAAAATTCAAGAAGATTTTTAAAAATTTCAGATTTGTCCAATCAAAAATTCAACAAAAAATTAATCATCAACCTAAGAATTGAATTTTTATACAAAAGATGAATTCTCAACAAAAAATGTAACAGTTGATATTTCAGCCCATAAAAATATTAATTTTAAATAAATAACAGTTGAATTCATAATAAAAAATAAATAAAAAAATAATTGAATTCTCAACCAAAATGGTTAATTTCTCACTGAGAATATTAATTTCTTACAAAGAAATAAAAATTTCAACCAAAGGGTTACATTTTCAACTAAAATTATGAATCTTCAACCAAAAAAAGTGGATGAATTTTTAATTAAAAGAATGAGTTCTCAAAAAAAAATCGTTGGCAATAAAACTATGAAATATTTTCAATTTTAAATAAAAAAGATTTAAATTTACCCAAGAAGACGAATTTTCAACACAATAGTTAAATCTTCAATCAAACAAGTTGTTGAGGCAAATTATAATCTGAAAGGAAAAATAATTTTTAGTACAAATTAAAAAAGTCGAATAATTATGTATTTTTTAAGTTTCTTTATTTATTTGCTTTAAAGTTATATAAATATCATTTTTCTAGCTTTATAAAGTTTAAAAATTAAAACATTTTTAAAAATATTTTTAATCTCTTCAAAATTTCTAAAAAAATTGTAATATCTCTTAAAATAACTCGAATTATTTCTAAAAATTCCTGAAACTTTCCAGATTCTTTTCTGACACTTTTGAAAATCTTTTGGAATGTGTAAACATTTTTTTGAGCATAATCTTCAAATCAATTTTGTAAAATAAAAAATTATGAAAAAATTCTCCAGAAATCTTAAAAAAATATTTAGTATTCTCCTGAAACTTTTCAAAATTCTTAAAAAGCTTCTGAGCTTTTTGATCCAAATCTTCAAAAATCTACATTTTCTTACAACTTTTTGAAATCATTCAAAGCCTAAAATTATTTTTGTATCTTTTCAAAACTTTGGAAATCTTTTGTAATGTTTCAATATCTTGTTAAAAATTCTCTTCAAATTAATTTCTCAAGATAAATAATCACTTTTAATATATTTTCTTTATCAAATTCTAAAATTGTCCTTGGCGAACGTTTTGAGGACGTTCTGAGGATATTCTAAAGACATTAAAGATCCAATCGCAAGATATAGAAAGAAGTACATTCTAAGGACGTTTGTATAGGACGTCGCCCACTGGATAAGAGAGAAATAAATAAATCCATATATTTTTTTCTTAAATTTTGATTTCGTAATTCAAGTATAACAACATTCTATCGAAAATACTGGTTTTCCCAGTGATGGAAAAAGGAGGTAATTCATTAATTATACATTAAATACCTCTTAGTATTCGAATCGAATCTCGGTTCAGGGTACTCACTACTCATATATTGCATCGTCCAAATACATGACACGCTGCTCGAGGTCGTCCACTTCAATGTTATAGAAAAATTTAAATTCTCCTTGCCATTTTGTAGTGGAACAGAAATATCTCTTAAAACCTAGCAAAATACATTTGTAGCATTCCTTATTTTTTTTTTTTAATTTTCGCTTCCTTGTGTTTTGAATATTGTTTATTACTATTATTTTTCTGACAATCTGTTTTTCGAATAACAAAAAGAACGAAAATGTAGAGTAACTTTGCAATCGCAATTTACAGTCAAGACAAGTATCGTAAAAGATCGAAACTTAATTTATACTTCACCAATTCCAATAAACTAAATCAATTTTCTCCAAACAGAATCAATTTAATTTTAAAGTATTTTCAAATAAATTAGCTTCTAATTTTAAGGAGGGACGTGCGCAACTTTTAAGTCATGTGAGTGTTTGTGATAAGATGTGACCGTCCGCGAAGAAAGGGACGTAATGCGGAAAAAATCGATTTTCATTTTCTTACGCCAATCGATAGTTTCTGAGTTACTCTTTCATTTTCAATAATCAGAAATTTTCAAAGGTAATTACTTCTCTTGTTATTAAGCAACAAATATAGGCATGATAAGCGTACGCGGAGACCGAAGGAGAGGCCCACGAAAGCCAGCCCCACCATTTACCACACAACTGTACGTGACGTGTCCGTGAGCTCCACTGGCTTGTCTCTAAAAGTGTAGTGGCAGGAGGAGGAACTGCTTTTCGTAGGCGCATCCCCACTACTCAAATTCTGGCTTGTGGGCTCTGCTACGATCGCCCGTCCTGTAAAATTCAGCTTTGACGCATTAGGTCCATTCCTTTGCGGACGGTCACATATTAATTTTTCTAGGTCCTGTCCCTTTGTAGACAGTTATTCGCTCTTGCGCGAATTTTGATTCTTCATCGATAAATGGTATTGGCCTAGCAGGGTTGTAATGGGTTACTATGGTATTATGCCAGAAGGAAATTTCCACTCTTTCTTGACGGAGATATTCTCGACCCAGAATTCCATTTTTATTAATGGCAAAATCCGGTCGAACTACATGAAAACCCACCATTGCTTTTTCTACGGGTAACTTTATGGTTCCTATGGTGGAAATTCTAATTGTCGTTATTCCTGTTATGTCTATTAAGTCATCCTCAGTGGTCAATGAATCTTCGTCTAGCGAACTTAGTTTGATATTATTGATATCGGCTTTTGTATCGATTAGGAATAATGCTCGAGTTTTTATAAAATTGAAGGATGAAAATGCTACCACTGAGGATTCTCTACTGAGTTCGGTGTGGTATATCTTGTTTGTTTGATTAGAATTCGCACGCTCTTATGACGCCTTTCGTTCGCCTCGCATATCGCTGCGTCTGTACGGCGAGCGGAATTGTAGTTTAAAGTCTCTCTGTTGATTGGATTAGGAAAATGTGCGCGAGGTGGTGTGCTCATCCCCCCACGGGAATAGTTTGAATTGAAATATCCATTATTCGACATGGAAGTAGTCGGATATTGATGATGAGAATTATGCGGCATATGAGGGTATTGTTAAGGTGAGATATAATTACTGGAACAATGTTATTCACTCATATTGGGATGAACTGAACCTTCAGGTGAATAGGAACGTACTATTATCCGTGAATGATATGTTTTCTGATCCCAATTTTTATATGAGTCAGAAGCTGTCGCAAAAAGCACATGCGGGCTAGGACTGCGATCCCGTGCTCCTGAATAATTAGGCTGGCAATGTCTTGGTTTATGATAATAATTAGGGGGGAATGAGGGTTTAATTGTTGTCTCACTTTGTATTCGAGCGCGACTTTTAAAGCATCATCTAAACTCGCGAGGTTGCGTGCTTCCACTAAACCTGAAATACTATCCGGTAATCCATGTTTAAAAGCTTCAAGTGCACAATCATTTGAGGGAGCTGACATTTGATCCACATTGGGGTATTTATCTTCGAGTACGGCTTGGACTCCTGATTTTAAAAGAATCACGCGATCAAAGAATTCACTGACGTTCTCTGTTCGTCTCATTCTAATAGTGGAAATTTCATGCGAATACCATGCATAAGCTTTACAAGGGGCAAAACGTTGTTTGAAATGTTCAACTAAATTCCTTATTGTTGTAAAACTATTTCCGTAAATAATATCTCCGGCTGCGCCTTTCAGTCGGGCCGGAACCGCTTTAAGATACTTTGATTCACAGTTGGCTGGTACTGATGATTCTCCGTTTATAATATTTTGAATAAAATCTCTAACGAGCATGTTTTTTTCGTCATAGCTAGGGATGCTTGCGATCACTTGTTGTACGGCGAAACACTTTGCCATGGATATCATTACGATTTAACTGAGTGTGCAATTTATTTCGCCAGTGAATTGACTTTAATTAGGATCGTTAGGCATTTTGTAAAAATGAGATTAAAGTAAAACAAGCAATTCAAGGAGAGGTCAGAATTTTATTTTTCTAGCTTAAGTAATTACTCACGAATGGATCGTAAACGAAATCACTTAGTTTGGTGTTAAAGTAGCGTTCATACAATTGAAAATTTGTTAATTTCTGAACTTTGTCTGAATAATAGATTAAACGAGTTATCACTGATAGCAATTATTAAAAGGTGATTACACCATGAGAACTGCCTCTACTAGGAGGGCTCTATTTAGAGGAATCCCTGGAAAGAACTCAAGTTCCGATTTGATATTTGTTGAAATTATTTATTGATCACGAGCTGTTAGTGCAATCAGAAAATTTCAGTCCAAAAATAGGTAAATTTCTTTTCTTTTTTGAAGAAACTCAGAATCTCATATTTAAATTTGAACTGGGCCAATTGTTGATGATGAAATTTTATGACAAATTACAATTTTTGAATAATTTATTTTAATGAAGGGTGATAGCCTATTCAATTGAACCAAATCATCTCTGTTATGAACAAAGTGACGATGATCAGCTTAGGAACTTTTCTTTTGGTTCAGAACTCAAATGATATTTGTGTTTATCAGATGAATTAGTGTTCGTCACAAAGTAAGTGAATTGTCCGACCGCATATGCGCGTTGATCACTAACCAGGACTTGCCTCGTTTGTACAGTGGAAAAGGAGAGTAAAGGTTAGACAATCAAACTTCGGAAATAACGAATAAAAGAGTCTGTGTTTTATGAAAGGCTCTGCAGCGATAGTTCGGGCTATACAGAATGCATAAAATTACGATAATAATTTAATAAATCGTATGGCCTGAAGCGCTTTTAGGTGAAACGCGAAATGATATGAAACGGGTAATATGCTGAAGCGACTTATTCGTATACTGTGAATAGAAATTATAACATCAAATGTTTGTTAGAATTTAAAAAAGTTGATGATAAGTGAATCTATTGTTACATTCCTATCCACGGGTGATCAATCCGCAGAAGAAGAAAACTCACAATGTATTGAGACTTGCTTTTGTTAAAATGTGAAGATTTTGAACAAAAGTGAAGCATGAAATTAATTAGTAAAAATCCTGCATCTAATCAATTGTTTGACAAGTTTATAGTCCGATACAGGCTCGCAAATACTTAAAAATTGTAGAAGTTGTATTTCAGATCATTTGAATAGTTTAAATGTGAAAAAGGTTATTATTTTTAAATTAATTAATTTCCAAACGGTTGTGGTTTATTTTGGCTTTAAAAGTTGCAGATTTTAAATTTCAAATATAAAATTCGTTTGATAATAATGTTAGTTCGAGGAACGAACCAAAAGGCGACTGTTGAATGATGATGACGTTGTTTTAGACCCTTCAGTTGTGCAATCTTGCTACAAAGAGTAGTACACACAATGTTAATTCAGGGTACATCGTAGGATTATTACCGATGGCAGAGCTTGCGAGCACGCGATGTGTACCAGCGCCTATCATGCACTTCGAGCTTCGACTTGCCCCAAAGGTGACCGTGCAACGTATCTAATAAGGACTTATACTCTCGAGTGCCGATGAATTAGCTATCTTTGAACTACACTGAAGTTAAATTGTTAATAAAAACACTGAATTTGAACGGAAGTGACAATTCCACCGCTGCCACAAAATCAGCTGTCATGTCCCGAGCAAAAAGGCGAGGGTAGTATGGAAAATAGGAAAGAGAGAGACTAGTGTGCTGATTATGTCAGGCTGGTAAGACTTGACCAATTATTCATTGTGGGTTTGTGTGTCACTCATCAGCCCTACGCGGACTGCGTCAGAGTTCAGTATTTAGATGAGTGTGAGATGGTCCTTTTAACACTTATTTTATTAAAAGAAACCAGGAAAGAGTTTAGAGTTACATAAATCAAACTTATATCCACCTTTCTACGCTTGAAAGGGCGAGAATGAGTTGCATTGTAGCTTGTATCTCCGCTTATGACGTAAAACACCGACAGAGTTTTACTGGATGATAAATTGGATAAACTCGGAAGTAATTCAAAAATGAGTCCTCTCGCGAACGTTAACACCGCGGACTTTATTTGGAACGTTGCTCTGCGACGATCGAGAGTCTCAGTCGGAGGGTCTTAGTCCAAGACTTCATCACGTTAACTATTTTGAATTTGAACTTGAAAATATGCGATTTAGTCATAGTGTTACGTTGCTCACGATGAGGAAGAAGCCGTTCCTTTGTGAAAACTATTTGTTAACCGTAGATCGAAGTGAACAGTATGACTGCCGGGAACGTGAAACAATTGACAAGGGTTACGCTGGGGTTTGTATACACCTTGGACTTCGCAAAAGACACGTACTTGTGACAAAAGTGGGTAAAGGCAAGTACTTGCGACTAATGTGAGTAAAGTCACGTATACGCGAAAAAAATAGGTAAATGGACGTATCTCTGCAAATGTAGTTTTGAATCATTATTTTTCAGAGAGTTTTAGGTTACTCGAATTCAGCACATTTATGTCCCGTCCACCGAGACTGTTGGCGATCGGGTATCTGTTTTCTAGATCAGCGAGAAATTATTTGATACGCGCGAATGTCCTTATTGAATGTCGGATGATTCATGCTGGTAAATCATGCTGTGATCGCGTATCTCAACTCTCGACCTTTCATGAGTTCGGATTTCATACGCTAGCTTAGCTACAGGCAATGTCTCTAGTCAGACACTTTCAGTTACAATCTTGGCTGACTATGGGCACGTTTCTTTACGAGGTGGATTATACTCTAATAGTGAACTGCAGTATAACATTATATCAATAACTCATTACTTTACTTTTAGACATACGTGTGCATTCGTGTTCCAGATGATTGGTTTTACTTTGCTATTGCTTATGTTTCAGATTATTAGGAATATGCATACATTCGTATATTATTAAATATACTTAATTATCTCATAGCGGTAGAGTGTGCAATTACAATCTCTTATTAACCGAACGTATGCTAAGTTATCAGTAATCTCTGAGTTCTCATACCTTCACGGTAATACTTTATATATCTCCTTGGAAGACCCCCCTCTTATATGTGATATAGCTGGTAGTCACTTGTCTTTTATCAGATATTATGACAAATCTTGTTCGCCACAAGAGCATAAGCTCTTTTTTGCATTTCACTATTTTTGGATGCACCTCCAGGCACTCAAGGAGCTTAATAAATAGCTCATGGTTCGTGTTATCGAATACCTTACGGTAGTCAATCCAAGCCATGAACAGATTGCGTCGATACCTGATCAAGTCTTGGGTAATACACCTGTCTGTTAACAGGTCCTTCCTGCAACCTGCCAGTCCTCTCTTGCATCCACCTTGTTCAACCATTGCACTCCATACCGGCTCGATAGATGTTAATATCCTCTCTTTGAGGATGCCAGTGAATAACTTGTAGCTGGTATTGAAGCAAGCTATGGGCCTGTAGCTCTGTGGACTTGACAAATCTCTGGTCTCAGGGATCAATACTGTACGTCCTTCCACTAGCGACTGCGGGATCGGTTGTTCTCCATTTAAGAAAGTAGTAAATATACGAGGCAGATGTTGGTGTGCAGAAGTGAACTTCTTTCACCAAAAGTTGTTGATTTTATCTGGCCCTGGCACTGAAAAGTTCATAGTTCTAGCGACAACTTTCTTCACTTCTTCAGCAGTAATTAGTGGACACTCTTCCCTTGGAGCCTGCAACCTTTGCCCTTGTAAACTTAGCCCTGATGTAGGCTTCGAAAGTTACGATGACGATCGTTCTACGAAAAATCAAACCCGATGCAACAGGATGTATATAGTATGTCCACCGAATCGTCACTTTTGAATTTCTTGCGAGTTATTTCATTAAGGTTTCTCTTGATCCAGCACTAATCATGTTTTCAAAGTCATAAGTATACTTAACGGGTGAAAAATCGTGCTTCCGGTGAGATAGCACAAAGCTACCAATCCAGAAAATTGGTGTTAGGATGTACATCTTGGAGAAAGGAACGTTTCTTTGCCCAAGGTTTGATCGTGCTACCAGTGACTTCCTTAAAACCTCCTTCAAATAAACTATTCGGCCCCCTATTTAGATAAAATCTTATTGAAGGTGCGCGAGTCAGCGTTGCAATAGACGTATTCGCATAATTGAAGACGTGGTATTGACAACTTCATAAGGAGCATAATAGTACATTATTTAACAAGGTGCGAAAGGAGCAGATTTTTCCCGCGGGTAGGTTTACTGCCCGAGCGAAACGAGTTCAGTAATTACCCGAGGGAAAAGTCTACTTTTGTCCCGTGTTAAAAATAGTATTTTATTCCACTCTTGATCGTGGCCATCTTTTAGCCCTGAAACGCGGGTCCGACGCATTTTCTATAGCTTTGTTCGTGGCTCGAATTCTGATCGATTCAGAGCAACTCAGATTTTCAATATTGCGACCGTCGACAAAAACAAGAAAAAAAGTCAATTTCATTTTCGCCCCACAAATTGTACTTTCGCCCCGGAAAATTTACTTTCGCTCCGCTAATTTTACTTTAACCCTGTTAATTTTACTTTCGCCGCGCAAATTTTACTCTCGCCTCGTAAATACTGGTTACGGAAAATATATGCCACTTTCACCTCTATTTTTAAGGGTGAAAGGTGGCCATTTCGGCCGAGTATAGAATAAATGTAATTTCACAGGATGACCAGAAGAATTTTTTTACGAAAGGCTTTCAAACATGAAATTTTGATAAAATTATAACTGCATGTGTTATCTAAGTATACTACATTGGAGATGTAAAAACGTGAAAAAAAAACTCTTTTCAAAGTGGAAACAGGAAAACAAAATGGTCCTTATCCAGTTTTCCACCTTGTAACCAGGTTTGGTCTCACAGCCTGTCTCTGAAATTTAATTTGTCTTTTTATTTTAGATGGGCGCCAGCCGCATTCTAAGATCTAATAAATGGCAAATCAATCAACTTCTTATTTTTAATTTTGGATTCTAAAATATTCACTTAAGTTCTGTTCCAAAATTTCTCCCAAATTAATTTTAATTTTGAAATTCAATCGAATATATTCTAAATACTAAATTCGATCTATCAAATTTGAACTATTAACTTAAAACTATAAAATTTTAAACTATAAAATTTAAATTAGCTGATGTGAGGTTTCTCGAATAGTAGAAAGAAATTAACAGGACCAGATTTACGAAATTATGTTTAACAATTTATTCTTCTTTAAGGAGGATTCAATGCATTAAAATGAAGTCTTTATAGATATCCAGTCAAGAGTTCTGACTAGCTAACAAGTTAATACATAATTCCTAAAATCTAAAACCCCTCTACTCATTTCTGTGTTCCCTATATTATACTTCAAATTGAAATTGATAAAACAAAAGACGATTTGTTAGCCGACACCGTTACTCTTGCGAGAAATTAAGAAGACTAACGTTTGAATTCCCTGATATTCTGTTTGGTTTTAAGCTTAGTGATTTGACCAATCGAGTACAATTCGTTAGTTCGAAATTATTTCTATACTACATGGTGGAAAATATACTTAAAATTATAGAAGTATGCGGCCATTGTTCTCATTATTTCAGAGAGACAAAAATATATTTTTTTAATTTTCTGTTTTTTAGGGAGAAAAACCCAAACGGTCTTTATGCAGTTGTCATCCTGATAATTTCAAAATTCATTTTTCCGAGTGAAATGAGAAATTATTTTTACATATTCCTAATATTCCATCAAATTAAACTTACGTGCAAAATATTGAAAACAGAAAGGATTCTTCCTTCGATCTCGGAAAATACAATCTCCCTTGATAATTGGTTCCGATCTCCTACATTCTCTTATAGTGCGATTTGTGATTTAAAAAAAATATATTTTAGCCTCGAAAAAACTCAAAAACTCGATGTCCGGCCAGAAAGTTGAGGTCAGATCCGAATTCAACACGAAAAATGTTTCGGAAATAAAACTTCTTATTAAGTCATATTTTGTAGCCCAGTAGTGATTAAAATGAAAATATCGAAATTCTCGGTTTTAGGATAATTCTCTGCTATATTCTCGAGCACATTCCTCGATTTTACATTCTTGCGAATTTTATAACTCCAATAATACGTAGAAAAGTTCATAAAGTAAATGCAATGAAAAAATCTGATATAAAATAAAATATTTAAGAAAAACTTCAATTAAAAGAGGTCCTCATCAATAAGGTGGAGGAGTATATTACTAAGGGGACAAAAGGAAGTGCAGCAGGAGAAGAAGAAAGAAATTGAGAAAGACCTAATTTTGCAGGTAGGGAAATGTCATCTCCTTAAAGGCCAATAATAATTTATACCGGAATAACTGAAGAGGATTCCTTTTATGAGGACAGAGGTCGAGCTTCGAGCTAGGCGAGAAGCGGCTCAGGTGACAGCTTACAGTCTCTGCCGGCTTATGCAAAGTTTAAGTCTCATTTATAACTTTTAATCGAGTATGAAACTTCGCGGCCGAATGGCACCAATCAGTGCCTTTGTTCACTCAGCGTCTCGCGGCTCGGTCATCCGTTATAACGTTTTGCAAGAGAGATCTTTGGAAACTAAGGCAAATCGCTTCAAAAGTCTGGACAGCGGTCTATTGCATATTAGAGAAAGAGAACCAGGGGGGCAAGAGGCAACAGTCCCGTTGATCCTGCGAGTCTGTCCTACTAATTACTTTAATATAACTTAATGGCTCAGACCGTCGCTTGTTTGAATTTAATCCTGACTTTCTTAACTCCTAAAGTCTTGAGACTACTGTTTGTTGGAATTGGCTGAGATTAGTTTAAACGATTTTTATCTTAAAGAGGCTCAGGCAGACCATATTTCTCTGTCAAATGAGGTACTTTGTGAAGTATATTGGCTGACAAGACTTTTCTTTTTAATCTTTTAAACCGTGCGATTAGGCGTTTAGGTCACCCTACACTTATAAATTTATAGAACTCGTTATACGGGAATTAGTTGAGAACTCAATGCTTCAAATATCAGATTCATGAGTTTTGAGTTTGTACCTGTGAAAATTCGAGTTTCGATTTTTGGTGATCGATGCCCCCCAATTTGTTCGTTTTCCGGAAAAAGAAATTCCACATATTTTTTGAATCGGCCAAAATTAACCAGTATCCCCGGGTTTTCAAAATTGACACCGGGTTTTGAAAAAGAAAAGCCTAATTTTCGAAAAAAATGGAAAAAGAAGTATTTATTATTAACTGTTTGCAAATAAAGCTCACTCACTTCTCAAGGAATATTCAAGGAATAATTTTCACGCAATAACTTTCAATTTTGACCTACCAAACAACCTGTATTGTACCCGAAAAATGCCACAAAAATGCAAAATATCAGTTTTATCTAAGATTCATGCTGAAGACGGTATGATTTGGAATTCATTCATGATTAATTCTTTTTATTCGATACATTTTTATTCGATTAAATTCCTTACGACGACAGTGCCCGTACCTATAAAAAAAATTCCAAGTCGGACTTACCCAACACCCTTAAAACAAAAGAAGGTGAAATAGAGTTGGCATGATAACTATACTGAGTATAGTGCCTAAATCTCACCACATTTCAAGTAAATAATACGTTATTTTATATAATTCAAAAGTTTATTTAACTATGACGCATCGCTCGTTTTACATTTAGAGTAGAGGGGGTTATGTAGTGCACGTTTTTGTTGAGTGCGTTTGAAAGATAATTTATCTGGCTACATTTTTGCTATACAAAGTTTTCGTGTAGCAAGAAATTGCGCTGAGTTACGGCCAAAAAACAGAAGGTAACTTTTTCCGACCTTATAAAATTTGTGGGGTAATGTAGTGCACTATTTTCCGGATGCAGTAAAAATACCAAAATCTGTCGGAAATGAGGGGTAGAGGGGATGGGTTGGTGAAGGAAGGGAAGTGAAGGTAGGGGAAAGATTGGAGGGGTAGTGGACGTGGATGAGGGGAAGTGAGGGGTGGAAAAGTTAGGGTGAGAAGTGAGGGGAAGTAAGGAGAGGGGGGAAGTAAGGGAAGGTAAATCAAAAGGGAGAAGAAAGTAGATGGATTAGAGGAAATGAAGTTTCAGACAGGGAAGTGAGGGGTGGAGAAGTGAGAAAGGGGGATGTTCCCTTGCTCACCCTACCTCATTTCCCCTGCCCTCACTTCCCCGCCCTCACCAAAATGTTTAATAACACTTTAATTGCGGGAAATAGACCTGAGAATCACCAAAAAAATATTCACAATACTCCGTATAGTGCATTATATTGCCCCAAATCACATACACTACATTACCCCAAAGCACTTCTGTCACGTCGACTCCAGCCTGTCGGTGAAAATTGAAATAATTGCCAAAACAACACCAGATTCGTGGTTAGCGAAAGACTTTACTCAGGAAAGTACTCACCTATTATTTTTTCACGTCTGTCACCATGCATTCACCATACCGACGACGAGCAATTTGTTTCATTTCTTCAGTCGGTACAGCCAGTGCACTACATTACCCCCTTCTACTCTATCACTATATTTTCAACTCACGTTGCAGCTAATGAATAAATAAATTTCGCAGGTTATTTTTTTTTTAATTCACTCAATCCGAACTTTTTGCGCACATCAATCCTTTGAATTATTATCACAGCAAGAACTACGTCAATGTACAAAACAGTCCTCCGTATTTTGATGACTTGAACTACGTGAATGCACACATCAATAACACATTGATCATTGAACGTACTCAACAGATCATTGACGGAGCACACAGCAATTTATTGCTGTTTCAAAAGACGTCTTGCAAGCAGCCCCAATTAAGCTCCTCAAAAAAGTTCTCGCATTTCTTTAGCACGCAGCTTTCTCTGATCCAAAAACGTTGACAGAAAAATTTGAATTTTTCATTTTCACAAACAATTTTAGGTAATGATGACGAACTCCGAACCGATCCCTACATACTCTAGAATAACCTGTCCGAAAACGGTGTGTAAGAGGGACTGATCACTCAGAAATCAGGAAGTCAGATTAACAATGATTGCCAACGGAAAAGCAGATACTTCGTAGAGACCGCCCTCCGACTAACCAGATTTCTTGTGACTTCCCATGAGACTCAATAGGTGTGTATGTCAGCTTCATGTTAATAAGCTGCCATTCAAAGCTTTGTTTATAAAACTTGATGAAGGAACTTCTGGTCCTAACGATTTTGCTGGTTCAATCGGAAAAATCTTATCTTCTTGTGAAGAACTTCCAGTTGTAACCTTAGATGTACCTGTTAAATATATGGAATGCTATCATTGGGACAGATAATGCATCATTTGAGTCAAGAGTTTTAGTTCAATTCATCATGAGAGTATATGTCTCAATGTCGTTCAAAATTAAGTGTCAACCATCTATTAAAAATACCCCTAAACATCTCTGAAAAAGAATTTCTTTGAGTGCGTACCTGAAGGAAGACCTTGCTGAATGTATTCAAAAAGTAATAATAAATAATGCCTACTTTGCTCACCCAAATGATCTTCTCCTCGCTATGCTATATGACGAAAGGCAGAAAATCCGCAAGCTCGCGGTGTCTCGAATAATTTCTGCGGGACAATCAACCGGGAAATCAAAATTAAGGAAATTCGACGTTCCTTCGTTGAATTTTGACCCAAAAGACTACATTGAACTCATCGACTGGAATAAGTGCAGAGTTTCGGAACCGCAATTAACGAGATCGATGACAATTGAAAATCTCACCAAATTCACAACGAAGGACGTAATTAATCTTTTTTCCAAACACATTTTTCATTTTCCATGTCATACTCAAGTCGGAAAAGCTTGCCCATTTTCGATACGATAAATGATTGTGTTTTAAAGTTAAAATAGGACGAATAAATTGAAACTAATGTCAGAAATCAGCAAAGAAGTAGGTTATTGGGAATACTTTGATAATTTAATGACATTATAACAAGCCAATATATGTTCCGCCGATTCTGTTATTTGATTTTATTTCGCATGTATCTTAAGAAATATGCAATAATCGTATGATGGTCGCATCAAAATTATTTAAATTACTTTCTCACTGTACAAGAATAACTCTAGGTATACACAATAATATTTTTCCCTCATTTAGACACCGAAAATTACTTTTGTTGTCAAATAAAGAGCAATTTATCACTTTTAAATATTTTCTGGTAATTCGAAGTCAATAAGAATTATTTGTATGTTAACATTCCTCATAAGTTATTGTTGCCACATATAGCAAATATATTTCCATCTACTTATATATACATCACATGGTCAAATAGTTGAGAAATTTGTCGTAACTCTAAGAAAATAGCGAAAAAGTCGACTTTTTTTGGCTTTTTTTAAATGTCAAAGTCAATTAGGGAGAGTAAAAAATATTTTAATGCAATTATCGCTATACAGGTATAATTCGACTTGCTTCGTACTATTTTTATTGATAATTTAAATTAAAGAAAAAAATTTTGGTTTTCAAATTTCGAGAAGTGCTTAGTTTTTTGTGATGTTTAGCTATATCTACGATGCGGAAACAGAAGGAATTTTTTTTATGAAACTTTAGAAATATTGCTATTAAATGCTAGATCTTCTCGTGCGCGGCGCTAGTGTAGCACACGAATAAATGGCCGCCGTCATGGCCCGTGTAAATATAACCTGTAATCCCGAGTAAAAATAATTCGACTTGGCTAAGTCTTCACCCAAGACTAGCCTAGACGTTTTGCTAAGTCTCGCCCCTGGCCGCCAGCGAGAGTTTATTTTTCGCCTTGAAGTCAAAGTCAAGACATGGACAACAAAATGCTCTCAAGGCCGCCGTGGGTCATCACTGATCCGCTTTAAATTTTACAGAACGTTTATATTATTTATCTTCATGGTATTGTCTTATGTAATAATAACTTTGTTTGCCTGCAATAATTATGTTCTTCGAATATAATTCCTCGTACTAACTTTCATGGAAATTCACTAATTTAATAACATTTTCAAGATTCAAGTCGTTTCCATTTTTTAATTTTGACCTAAAATTCATGTTCTGTGCTTCGCAAAACCCGCCTCGTACTTGCTTTCACGGAAATCTACCAATTTAATGAAAGTTTCCAACTTTGATTCAAGTTCTGGAATATTTAAATTTTCAACCCAAATTCGTGTTCTGTGATTCAAATACCCCCCTTGCATTGACATTTGTGAAATCCAGTTTTTAAGAAAATTTTCAAAATGTATGTCGCTTTTTTTAATTTTGACCCCAAATTCGTGATATGTGACTTGAAGAACCGCCTTGTTAAGACTTTCATGAACACCAAACAATTTAGTGAAATTTTCTAAATTTAAGTGAACTATTTGAAGTTTTTAATTTTCACCCATATTTTGTATTTTGAGATTCGAAAAGCTCCCTCGCTATGATATTCTTGAAAATCTACCAATATTATTCAAATTTTGTAATTTTCAATTGTGATCCCTAATTTGTATTCTAAGACTAAAAAAAACCCTCGTTTTGACTTTCATGGAAACAAACCAATTTAATCAATTATTCGGGATTCTAGTCAACTTTCTTAATTTCAAACCCAAGTTTGTATTCTGTTTTACAAAAATCCCACTCGTACTGACTTTCATGAAAATCTAGCCATTCAGTAAAATGTTCACAATTTAAGTCAACTTTTGGAATTTTTACTTCAAATTCGTATTCTGTGACCCGAGGACTTACATCTTGCTGACTTTCATGTAAATCTACCAATTACATAGAATTTTCAAAACTTAGGTTGCTTTTTTTAATTTATGGTTTTGACCTTAAGGTCTTTTCTACTAATAAAAAAAACTCGTATTGACTGTTATAAAAATCTACCAGAATAATAAAATTTTCAAAGTTTATGATAAGTTTCTGATTTTATGAATTTCGAACCCATAATCGAGTACAATAGATTGGTCTAAAAAATTGAAATGCGAATATAAGATGTGTGACGCTCCCCCCGTTTTGTGAGGTAACTTGGATTGTCTTTTAAGGCTCATCGTAAAGAATACGGTGCACTTCATATGTAAAATCAAGTTAGCAAATTCTTGCGAGGAAATTAGAGAAGAGTTTCAATCCCTAATGCTAGAATCTCCTAGCCATTCTTTTAATTTGGAAACCACGTGGTGATTTGAAGTTAGGAAGTAGGAAAGGAAAAAATGAATTCACAACACAATACTTTAATGCAAAATAATAATTATTCGCACATTAAGTAGGGTTTTTAAACTGATTACTGAAATAAGGTTGATTTTAATACCGGGTTTTATTTGTTAACTTCGAGGAGACGACGCGACATGAGTGCAAGGTGCCTTCTCGTATGAGAGAAACTGAAACTTGCAAGTGTCTACGCCGACGCCAGGCGCAGAAGGCGTCCGACTTGGCGGTAAATTTGAAAGTTTACAGAGTAAAAATTTTCTGAAAATAGAGAAAATTGTAAAAATTGTAACAATTCTGCTATTACACATTGAAGAATCGATAACAGTTTTAATTAATAAGTTAAAACATTGGGAAGAATTAAATGTTGTTTTTTTTTTTTTTTAAGAATTTGAGAAAGCTAAATTCTGTTTTACTGATCTAACAAATCCTTACATTATACTTTTCAAATAAGAATTCATCGACCATCCGTAAGTACGTCTTTGATAATTTCATGGCTCTTAAAAAATGTATAATTTCTACAAAAAAAAAGTATCCTGTTCGGTACCCGGTCGGCTCCCGACCATGAAAGCTAACCAGGGTTGGCCTGACCGGTAACCGGCCGGCTCCCGACCATGAAATCCAACCAGGGGTAGCCCGGCCGGGATCCGACCAGAAACCTTCTTATAGTAGGGCTAACCGGGGCAATTTCTGCACGGGAATCTCTAGATATGAAAAAAATCGTTTTTTTTTGTCGCCTACTAATAAATATCTACGTCACTTAGATACCCCATTGTGTAACAAATTCCTGTTTGTTTAGATTATTTTTTATTATTTTGTTCTGTTCTGAAATAAATGTTTGGTGTTTATCGTTTGCTGTAAATTAATGCGATAATTTGTTTTTTTTTTAACTGGAAATTTTTTTGTTGGGACCATTATAGAACTGTTTAAATAATTTATTTAAGATAAATTCTACATTTTTATGAAAATGAGACAAAAAAATCTGATTTGTGTCTACATTTGGTAGAGTGTGTTGCCTATCGTTGAATATTGAAATGTTACACACATTTTAAGAATAATTAATATTTGTTGAGAAGAAACTTTTTATATTGGTCATGAAGAACTGAAAAAAAATTGACGAAAAGGAAAATGTACTTATAGCTTCTAGAAGACCAGTGGTTATTAGTCTGCGGGGATGATTTAATGCCATATCATACTAACCTCAAAATAATAATTCGACATATTTCTTGTAACAACTGACATCCACGCGTCCACACCTAAGCAAATTTGCTTCGGTTATAATTCCGGTTTCCTTCACATCGGAACCGTTCTGACCCGAAATAAGAACACGGATCTTGTTTGTGGTTCGGTTCCCGTACCGAAAAGTTTGGTTCTTGGAACGCTCCGGAGCCAGATTCAATCCGGATTCAGACGTTCGGGCCTGGACCCGATTTGGAACCGGAGCGACAATGTGCAGGGATTCACATCCCTGCTTTTTTGGTTTGAAAACTTAACTTATATGATTGAGAAACTTAAATGAGACTCATCAATGATTTCTGCTAAAATAATAAGATATTAAAGTTTTAGGTTAGAGGAAATTAACTGATTCCTCGACAATTGGTCCCCGCTCTGTAATTGTTGTATTTGTCCTAGTTTATAATTACTTGCTCTTTAGTTTGTTTCAGTGCTTATTTTCATGGAAAGATCTTGTTTAAGATGAAGCCGGCATTACTCATCCTTGCCTCTCAATAATTTATGCGCTCGGGAAAATATTGACGCATCTTGCCTCGCATAAATAGGATTTGCAAATTAAAAGAAAGCTATAAAAGAAATTAACACTTGGAGTAAAAAGGTTCTTTCAAGCGTAGAGGTTCTGTTTATTTCAAACTCTAACTTGAATAATATGCGTGAATTACGTTAAAGAAATTCTAGTTTAAATTTTATAATAACCATATTTCGATCAAGGTTCATACTGATTTATTATACCAAAATGAATACGCGATGTTTATTCAGCAAAGATAGCTATGATATAATAAATATGGATAGAGGTATCTCGGTATATTATTAGAATATCCCGCCACCACTGATGTGTTATCAAGAATTGTCTGACAAAAAATGGCTTATACCACTTGATATTCCCGCTGGCCCGACATTAAGGTACACGGAGAAACCCGAACACCATTGATTCTTGCATTTGGCACTACTCATTGGTGTTTGTCGTGAAAAAAGCGTCTTAACACCAATGCACACTGCGTACACACGATTCTTCAGTGTTCACGCACGATTCATTAGTGTTCACGCAGTGGCCAATAATGTCTTACGCAATAAAAATCGAAACACGACTGAGTCGTTCGTGCGCGCCATTGGAATGTGTCTACGCATTAATAGTTAATGCGTACGCGGCACTCTCCAATGTGCAAAACAATAAAGAATCGCGCCGCGCCGTCGCGCATGAACCTTTCATGTCAAAAATATCTACAACCGCTGCGCGCATACTAATGAGTGTTGCGGGTTGCGGTCTTTGAAAAATCGTGTAGAGCTCGATGTTTTAACTTTACTTATCGTTAAAATTCAGTTTTGAAAGCGGAACAAAATAAAAGTAGCTGACAGACATGACAAATATGAACAACTGAACACAAATATTAGAAAAAACTATTTTCAGATCAGTATACCTTTTCGCTCGAGTATTTAATTGCATAGAACTGTTTCAAACTATAATTTGAAATAGTTCTAAACAATTATATACAATAAATTATACAATAAAAACAATTTAAAGTAATTATGTAGAATACTTATAGACAGCTATAAATATATTAATAGGTGTCTACAAGTATTCTACATAATTGCTTTAAATTTGTATTGGCCTGAAAATGTATTTGACTATTCTAAACAGGATGAAACTGTAAAAATTTGACTGTTTAACTTTTTTGATTCGTTTCAAACGGTTTTGGTACTGCCTTTTAATTGTTTTACAACTTACGAAATATAATCATTTGTTCAACTAATAACAAGAGCCACTTGAACTTCACATTTGATGCTTCAATCGAGCAACCGTTTTTGCATAACCATGTAGCATCGATGCGCGCACCACATTCGCTTATGTGTGCGCAGCGGTTGTATAAGTTTTTCGCCATAAGGTCTCATGAGCTCCGGCGTGATTCGTTATTGTTTTGGACAGCGATGAGCGCCGCGCGCACGCGCTAACTATTAATTCATAGACTATGGCCAGTGATGCGCACGAACGACTCAGTCATGTTTTGATTATTGTTGCGTAGACGCCACTGGCCGCTGCGCGAAACACTAATGCATCGTTCAGTGGTGTTTTGCGATTTTTTTTCTAGCAAACACCAATCATTGGTGTTTGGGTTTCTTCGTGCAGTCTCAAAAAATTTCCGGTCATTTCCCTGTTTTCGATCCAGCGGCCACCCCATAAATAGTAAGTTCACAAAGCTTCAGATATAGATTACCGGGGAGATAGAATCCAGTAAATGATACTGTTATTTGACGAAAAATTTTGTGATAACGTTATCTCCTTCGGAACTTATACACTGGAAATTCATAATACCTAATAAGAAATTAAATTACGTTATACGTATTGTCTAAGAGTAAGTAAAGTATTGAAAATTTGAAATTGTGTTGAAAATTTAGGGTTTCACATTACCATATTTATTATTTCATCCTAATTACTTTAAATAATGAATAAATATTTTGTTCATCTTAATTTTAAAGTGAAATTTTTGAAATTTTTGTCTGATATAATTGCACATTTTTCAGGAGGTTTGACGGGAATTTCTTTTTGAGTATTTTTTATTGAAAATATTAACAAGTTAAATATGCTCTGAATTTTAAGTTACTATGAAAATAATTTTAAAAAATCTGCCTGCTGCGCGGGCACATTCTCATCGCACAGACCTTTTGAAATTGAAGGTCAAAGCATCGACAAATGTAATTTGGTGATTATGAATTCTCTTTTTTTAAAGCTCCTTCAACTTTAACGAACACATTCTGAACACGTATCTCGTGTTTCGCACTCGATTTTGTCCAAAATGCTCTGAACACTTCTCACGACCGTGAGATCGGTGATTACACAGTATGCGGCGCATTCAATACGATGATCCGGCAAAAGTCTCGTGCAGCCTGAGAACATGGAGCGACCTAAGGACGACCGTCTTCTGCATTTCCCCCGCAAGTGTCTCCGCATTTTGTTGAGACGCAGATATGCTTTTCAGGCTATTAACCAGTGAAACCATGGTACCTCCAAGAGCGCCGATGATCCAGATGAGTAGCCTAACAGAATAATTTGGGTATAACCGTCGCAATTCCCTTATAAGGTCTTCATACCTCTCTTTCTTTTCATTCTCCTTGGTTATGACGTTTTCGTCAGCTGGTGCCGAAAATTCGATAACGAGCATGGTTCGTTTCTTGAAGTCAAGAAGAACTATGTCAGGCCTTGAGTGCGCAACAGAAGAAATTGTAGACTATATGCAGTTTCAGTATATGCGGCACTTCTCATTTTCGACAATTGACTCTATTTCCCTAGGAGCATTTAGCGGAGCGGTATTTGGGCTAATGTAAGAGTGACAGAGATGGTGATAAAGAACTCTCAGTGCCGCATTGTGCCTTTGGATGTAGGTTGTTCCTGCATGAGTTGAACAACTAGATAGTATGTGTCCTAGATGCTCAGGGTGTGCATGAAATCCTCTGCAGCTATCATCGGGAATGTCTTGGCTCAAAATGTAGCGTCGGTATGCTAGAGTGGAAATGATACTGTCTTGACATGCCAAAATAAAACCCTCCGTGCCTCACTTCAATCCGGGTGATTCAAGTAAAGCAAACGTTAGCTCGTACGATATCGACAGATTCTCCACATTTCTGTGGAAGATGCCGTGCATCTTCTTGTCGAGGAGCTGCTCGCGGAAGTTTTTCTCCTGTGCTTTCTTAATCCGGGCCTTCAGGAGTGAGTACTCGAGATGGATAAGATTCGATGCGCAGTGATGTTGTATTCGGAAGGAGCCGAGAATTCGATCACGAATATAGTTCGTTTCTCGAAGTCTTGGAGAAAAATCTCAGGCCTCGAGTGGGCAACGGAGACTGCTGTCCGAAAATCGTATTTCCAGAAAATTTTGCACTTCTCGTTTTGGAAATTTGACTCTATCTCCCTTGGAGCGTTCGGCAGGGCAGGATCGCGGCCAAAACCGTAAGAGCGATAAAAATGGCAATAAAGCACTCTTAGGGCAACATTATATCTGTAGATATAGGTCGTTCCTGCGTGGGTGGGACACACCGATAGTATGTGTTCTATTACTCAGTGTGTGTATGACACGCTCTGCACCTATCGCTTGAAACTTCTTGACATAAAATGCGGCTACGGTATGCTAAGGTGAAAATGACACTGTCCTGGCATGCAAAAATAAAACTTTCTGTACCCGAATTAAGCCCTGATGATCTGAGACAAGCAAAAGTTTGCTCCTTTAACAAGGACTGTTTTTCTACATTTCTGTGAAAATTTCCGTGCATTTTCTTGTCGAGCAGCTGTTTGTGGAATTTTTCTGACAGGGAAAAGCGCGAATTAGCTTAGAATTTTAAACACTGGAAAATACCCTCGAATTTTGTTCTTGTTTATCATTCACAGATTCTGCACTTTGTGTTCTATTCATTTTCCCAATACATTCCTTCCCTTATGACGTTTCCCAATCCAAATCTTGCTATTCTCGTCCATCTTCTCTCTCCCCATCCCTTTTCTCCTTTCTTCTACCTCCATCAAACACTTTCTCTCAAACTCCCATTCCTTTCCCTCCCTTAGCTTGGTCTCAAATTTCCATGCCCACTTTCCCGCTCTAGTACTTAATTGAACCCTTTGTGCTTCTTCTCTCACCATATATCCCGGCTTCCTCCAGTCTACTCCTAGCATCCACCTTATATATTTTTCTTGTAAACGCCCAATCTCTTTCCTTTCATGTCATACCCATTTCTCTGCTCCACAACCTCATACCAGCCATACCAGCTTATCAAATAACCACATTCTCCTTCTCCAATTTCTTTTTAAACTTCTTTTTTCTATTCTCCACATCTGTTTCGTTACTTCTGCTGCTTCTTTTATAATTTCTCTTATGTGAGCACCTTGATATCCATTTGATTGCAAGTTATATCCTATATATTCAAACTCTTTTACTTCTTTTAACTCAATTCTCTTCCATCTCCCCATACATTCTTTCTTCCCTCCTCCACATTTCCTGAACCTCATTATCTTTGTCTTTTTTACACTTAAATTCAACTTTTTCCCCTCTAAGCTTTTCTCTGAAACTGTAATTAAGTCCACCATTACCACATCTTCTGCCATCAACACTATATCGGCCTTTTCACTTTTGTGGACAAATAAACTACTTTCCTGAAACGTCATCTCTTCTGGTCGAAAATTCAACTGTTTTGTTAAACATTCTTCCATTTTGGATAGAAAGTTCGATCTTTTGAATGAAAAATTCATCTTTTAATTTGAAAATTCTACTATTATACTTTGGTCTCAGCATTAATCTTTTTTTGGTGATAAATACAACTGTTTTGTTGAAAATTCTTCTTTTTACTTCAAACTTCAACAGTTAGGTTCAAGTTTATTCTTTTTTATTTAAAAATCAAAACATTTGGTTGAAGATTCATCTTGGTAGGGCGAAAATTTAACTTTTCCGATAATAAAAATAATTGCAACTGGACTATTGAGGTAGGCTGAGAGGTTAGTTTATTTAGCGTGATGAGCAGGGTGGGAAAAAAGGTGCAGTCGAGTAGCAGACATAGGGAGGGATAGGGAGAGAAGAGCACGGAAGACGGTAAGGTAGCAGGATGAGGTAGCGCCGTGGTGACAGTAGCTACGCAGTATACAAGTTGCGTTTGATTGGATTCAGACGAGGAAGTATTCTGCACGCCGAAAAGTAAGATAAAAACAAGGGGACAGTATAGGAAAATGGTAGAGATGGAGAGATTGAGGGCGAATAGTTTTGGTTCAATCGAACCGTTTACAAATAGGAAGAGGGATAGGGCAGAAAGAGGAAGTAGCAAAGACAAGATAGAAGTAGGATCCACCCTGAAAACCCCGAAGTGATCAGAACACCACCAGGAAAAGATCAAAGTAAAGCAAGGGAGAAAGACAAGTGTAAAGATGAAGACAAAGTGGAACATAGAGGTCTGATAGAATTTGAAAGGCTGAAGTTAGAAGAATTGCGTCAAATGATGATAGAGGTAATGCAGATGAACGAAAAATGGCAGGAAGAAAGAGAAGAGGGAAGAAAACAAGAAATTAGGAAAGAAATGGCCGAACTTAGAAAAGAGATGCGAAAATGGGAAGAAGTTAGGGGAAATTTAGAAAAAAGGGTGCAGATTTTAGAACAAAGATAAGAAAAACAGGCTGAGGATAATAAAAAGGTAGCTCAATTAGAAGGTGGGATAGTGAAGATCGAAAAATCAAAACAGGAGTTTGGTGTAGGGGATAGTGGCAATAGTGAGAGGGAAAGGATAAGGGAAAAAGAAAGAAGATTAGAAAGGACAGAAAGAGATAAAAGAAAAAGAAACATAGTGATGAAGAGTCTGATATTAGAAGGGAAGAAATTAAAGGAAGGAGTGAAAAATGTGCTGAAAAATATAGATGCTAAAGTAGCGATAGAGAAAATGCGAAGTGTAGAAAAATAAACGCGGAGAGGAGAAAAATTGGTACTAGTGAAGCTGAAGAAATGGGAACATAAAAGAGAAGTGATGAGAAAGAAGAGGTTGTTATATAGAAGCTCGGAGAGAATGGATGATAATTTGACATGAGTGGAAAGGAATATGCAGTATGAATTGATGTAAATAGCCGAAGAGAAAATAAGTAAGGGAAAAAGAACGTGGATTAAGTATGGCAGAATACAGCTAAAAGAAGTTTAGTGAGATTGGAACGAAGGAAGGAAAGAGATAGTAAGAAATGAAGTGCCTGGAAACTAGGAGAAAAAGTAACGGGAGAAAGGAAAATGAGAAAAAGTAAAAAGTAAAGAGAGACGAGAAACGAGGGTAGGGAAGAATCAAAGATATGTTACTTGAATATAGCAGGATTGGAGAAAAAGGATAGGGAGCTATTGAGAAATTTGACACGATGGGATGTGGCAGTAATGATGGAGACCTGGCTAGATAAAAACGGATGAAAAAGAGTAAGGGGAAGGTTACTAAGAGGTTATAAATGGCAAGTTCAAAATGCAAAGAGGAGGAATAAAAAGAGCAGGGCAATGGGAGGAATGATGATGGAAGTAAGGAATGAATGTATAACAGGGAAGGATAAGGAAGAGAGGAAAGAAAAAAAAAGGATTGATAGTAGAAGAGGGAAAGATGGGAGGAATAAGATCCAAATACAAGATACCGAATAGGGAGACAAAGCAATTGCTAAAGAGCCTCGAGGAGTCGGGATGATTCATATTGAACGGAAATATGAAGGTATATGAGGAAGGGGAATATACACGCTCAGGAGGAGAAGGGGCAACGGTAATTGATTTAGTGATAGTAGATGATGAGGTAAAAGAGAAGGTCAGGAAACTAGAGGTAGGGGAATATATATATTCGGATCACTTTGCTATGATAGTGAGATTAGAGGGAGAGAAAAGTAATAACAATATGGATAAAAAGAAAGCAAATGTCAAAAGAGCAGGAAAGGGAGATTGGTCAATGGAAGGAAAAGAACAGTTTAAAGAAGAAGTCAGAACTATCAAAATAGCAAAGGGAAATGTGTACGAGGAGATGAAAATAATAATAGGAGAAATAAGAAGAGGAATGGAATGCACAAGCAAAAAAGAAGTTAATAAAGGAGGGAATATAAGTGGACAGGATAAGGAGTGTGAAGAGAAAAGAAGGTGGCCAGAATAGAATTAAGAAAATGGAGCAAAGAAAAAAGTAATGAAGAAGAATCTAGGAGAAAACAGAAGGAGTATGCTAAGTTGCGTGATCAAAAGGAACAGGAGGAGGATAAAAGGTTTAAGAACGGGACTGAGAAGAGTAGAACGGAAGAAGAGGTTTAGAAGATAGTAAACATAAAGAGAGGAAGACGAAAAAGAGTGAATCAGGATATTAATATGGTAGAATAGAAAAAATATTGCATGGATTCACTAGGAGGGGTAGAGAGAAAAGTTATAAACATAGCAAAATATGGCACAGAAAGAGATGAGGAAGATGACATTACAAGGGAAAAAATAGTCAAGGTGTTAGGAATAATGAAAGATGAAAAGGCACTAGGTATAGATGAAATTTCAAATGAAGTCTGGAAATATGGGGGGAAGAACTGAAGGAATGCGCATGGATAATGTGTAATAGAGTATGGAGAGGAGAGGGGTGGCCAGAATTATGGAAAGAAGGAGTAGTGGTACCCATAGTAAAAAAAGGCAACGGTAAGGAGGTTAAAGATTATATGGGTTATTTTAGATTATTCGGTATTTTGTCGGAGAGATTGAAGAAAGCAGTTGAGAAAAACAATAGAGCCACTGGATCAGACAGGGGTTAGAAAATGAATGCGGGTGATGGACAACGTATATTTTCTGAATTATCTGATAAATAAAATGATGAAATGAGAGAAAGGGACAATGATAGCAATATTCGTGGACTTAAAGGCGAAGAAAGTTTCGGAAATCTTCACCGAGACAAAAGGAAGTGTAAAAGTAGGAGAGCAAGCAGAAGAAAGTTTCTGGTTAGTGAGAGGAGTAACGCATGGATGTCCTCTGAGCCCACTTTTATTTAATATATTAGTCTCAGACTTAGAAGAAGAAATGAAGGTAAAGGGATAGGGAGGAATTAAGGTGGGAGAGAAAAAGATATATACTCTGGCATACGCGGACGATATAGTGTTGATAGCAGAAGATGAAGAAGGGATGACAGGTTTAAGCACAGGCTTGGAAAAATAATCAGATGGGAAAACGTTGAATATAAATGTAGAGAAAAAAAGATAATGAAGTTTAGAAAAGAAGGGGAAGAAAGAAATATTGGAATGGGAGATGGAAGGGAATAAAGTAAGAAGAAGTAAAGGACTTTAGATATTTGATATATACCTTGCAAATTAATGGAGATCATAGGGCTCATATAAGATAAAAGGTACACATTATGGATAAAAAAGAATGAGAAATTGAACTACATATTTCATTTGAAGAACGTGAAATCTGCACAATTTCAAGTTGAAAGCGATCATAGCAGGAATATATTGTTTTAGATTAAGACCTGAAGCTTTCATAATCGAATACTTAAGTTCCAACTGAATTTATCAATAGTTGACACTTTTTTGGTTTCAAATTGTTTAAATATTAAACAGTTCTAGATTGAGAGTGTTGCAAAATTTAACTCAGTTTTAATTTTCACGTTTAACATTTTACGTTTTCAAATTTTCAAAGTTCCATTCAGGGATCTCAGAGAGAAAAGATCTTATGTCACACTTTTGGTCGACATCAAGATTTGAATATCAATATAATATCAATATTGCTCAATATCAATTTAATACTCCCTAGCAATATCAATATATACTCCGAAAGCTTAAAGTTTATTTTTGCAATTAAAGAATTGATAGGAGTAAAAATCTGACATCAGTTAATTTTCTTAAACAGTTTTAAGACCCTCATTACTCTAAAGGATGTTTATTTCGGAAAGACTTAGACTGATAAAAATAATATTTTTCTTATGATCACTTTTCGTACAATAGGAGTTATTCCAAAACTTTTTTTAACTTAGAATTTCACTGGCGGACTTATACATGCTAGAATATTTTTGTAATTCTCAACATTGTTGGAAATATAAAAAACATATTACTGGACATCTTCCCCGCGATTTATTTGCTTTCTACAGAAAAGTTGAATCGATAAGTCAAGAAGAAGCCTTTCTAAAATTATTGATAAGATATGAATACATAATATTATTACGCATGCTAAGTGAATCTTAAATTAATGACAAATTAGGATCATGATTTTGAATTATTGTATTGCTACACGATATATACAAAACCGGAAACAACAAATGTTAACTGTTTGGCCAAACGTATCACTAGAAATGAACATTCTTTGCTATCCTGTGATGACTAGAATCGTTGATATATTTGCTCAGGAGGCACCTCGAGAAGGCAGCCAACACCACCTCGCATTTTTTTGGGGTAAAAGTAACCCATTTTCTTGATTTAATTAGAAAATATTATATAAACTTAGTCAAATGATTTGGATCGAGTTGTATCACTTGGATTCAAATCACTTGGATCGTATTCTATTCAAAGCAAAAAACAATACATTAAATCGATCCATTTCTCATTCATGTTAAATAATAAGGAAAAAATTGTTTTCAGAGTATGATGTCCTCAAAACAAGTAGAATTGTAATTTTTATATATTTCACACAATAAAAGTGATTAAAGGAATTGTATTTGTATTTTGTATTTTTTCCAGAAAAGTCCCTAGGGCTAAATAGCCCCCTGAGGAGCAGGATAATGCAGGGTCATTACAAATTTGTGCGAGCACTGATCGGCAAAATACTGCATTAATCTTATAACTTAATCGATAAACCAAATAAAATGAATAACGTGAGTCGATCTCAGAATACGTATCAAATTAGTTATAAGATTAATGCGTAGTTTTTAAAATTAAGTGATTAAATAGTAGCTCTTGTGCATGTTGAGGTGGAAATAAAGGGGGATAAACTGTATGAATGAAATAAAGATTTTAAAAAGTTGATGAAAATAGAAGGAAATTCGAAGATGCAATGTTCAAGAACTAAATATGAGAGCTTACCAGTGAGTAATTTCAAGAGTTGGGTTAGGAATATTGTACCAATATTGAAAAAGAGATTCTTGGAATGATACAGGTGAGGTGCATTCCTAATATCGTATGGTACTTTATTCTATAACCGAGCACCCCTTACTTTAAATAATCTTTGAAACTGACATGTTCTGTGAAAAGTAATCTTAAGGATTTTATGTCTTTTAAGCAGCTTAGACTGTGCTGGAAGGTCGAGTGGAGGTAGGTAAAGAGTTCCTATACAGTTGTTGTAGAATTCTGTATGTTTTCCTTGCGATACTCTGTACTTATTTCTTCCAGGACAAGGTATGGTTATGGAAATATCCCAGATCCTTAACCATTTTCGGAAAAGAGATAGTAAGATTTTCGATACGAAGGGGTGAAAATGATGCCAGTGTTGCAAGCGACGGAGACGAAGTAGGTCCAGCAACACTTGTCTGAGTTTTCTCGGGGTTAGGAGTAAGACAATTCACTTCCAAGGACACTACCAAGGTCATAAATAAACGAATTGAAGAGGAGGGTTGCCAGAATGGAGCCCTGAGAAATCCCACTCTTGACCTCCTACCAGTCAGAAAGCTCACCACTACTATTGTTAATTCTGTGAAACCGATTGTTAAAATAGGATTTAAACCATTTTATGACAGAGTTTGACACGTTAAACGATTTAAACTTTTGCAGGAGTAATTTATTGTTGACCATATCGGAAGTCTTCGAAAAATGAAACAGCACAACAATCGTGAGCTCTTTATTATCCATTGCTAATTTGAGATCCGTCATTACTTTAAGGGACGCAGTAAGAGTGCTATGTTTTGTCCGAAAACCTGATTACATCGGGTCAATGGCCTCCGATATTTCGAGAAATTTGGAAAGTTGCAGGTGAACAATTTTTTCAAGTGGATTAGACAGTGCACATAAAATATAAATTGGCCGGGAGTCTTTCGGGGAAGTTTTCTTTTCCAGATATCTGGGAAGATACCGACCCGAAGGGAAGCATTATAAGTATGCAGTAGAATAGAAAAGATAACACTAGTTTCCAAAATGTAAATTTGTTTCTGTCCACCACATCTTAATATGGGTTTTTAAATTTATTTTGGCCCACTTAACGCGAAACTCACACACAAAACTTTTTTTATGAAAGCGTTTTCGAGATATCAATGTTCGAAATTTCTTGTAATTTTTAGAGTTGTTGCAACTTTTTTTTAGCATATTTTAAGTTCTAATTGACTGATTGCCCAAACGAGCACTTGAATTGAAGGCAACTAACTCCTATACAACTTCCTATTGTAATGTTTTCAGATCAGCTCGGTAGTTCAGATGTTAGCGATTTTAAGAAGTTGGCTAATATTTGCGATTTCCATTCTTCCCTGGACTATACGTGAAGTGTCGACCTCGATTTTTGCCAAAAAATACAACTTGTCCAACTCATTAAAATCGCTAGCATTTAAACCACTGGACCGCTCTGCAAACTTTGGAATAGAAAGTTGTAGAATCCGTCAATAAGAATTCGAGATATACTCACAAACGTCGGAACATCTCTAGAAATTGAAAAAAAAAATATTTTTTCAACAATAATATCTTGAAAACGCTTCTATAAAAAACTTTTTGAGTGCGACTTTCGTTTTAAGTGGGCCGAAATACATTTAAAAAATCATAGTAAGATATGGTGGGCAAAATGGTTGTAAACTAGTGTAAATGAAAGGGCAAGTTTCATCATTTTGAGTGATATCCCATCGGTTCTAATGGCATTTGATTTGATTTAAAGTATCTTTTTCAAAAGTATTCCAGGTGTAATGTCATCTAAAAAGAACTCAGAGTCATTAAATGTTGAATTAAGAGGGGTAGTGGAAGTTGATGATAAGTCTGGAACTGGGAATGCAAAGAATGTCTTTGAAAGCTCATCAGGTGGAAAATTACTATCTATAGATTCGTATTTGGGCGGAATTAGGTGTGAACGTCTAAAAAGATGCCAAATGTCTTCTTTTCTGTCTCTATGTGCAATTTTGTTATAATTGTATTGATTGAACATGATTGATCATAGGAAAATTTAAAGGTAATGTTAATCAAGTCGTGGTCAGAGAGAAAAAGGATAGCATGTTCTTCGTAGGAGATAACCTTATCAATATAGTCTACAATCATTAAGTCAATATGAGTACTTTAATGATCAGTCTGTTGAGTAGAATCATGAGGTGAAATCGTAAAACAGTTGCCTTTATAGAGTTACAATAAACTTTAGAAATGATAATGATAGTACTGCTTCTGAATGTAGTAACCTTCATTAATGGAGATTTATTATTAGTGAAGATAATCTCTCCCGAATTTCCGTGACTTGTCGACAATGACTATTTTTCTAGAAATAGAATATGGAATATTGATTCCCCGAGAGTTGATCTGAAAAAGAGAAAAATATAAACTTTACGTATATTAAATTTTACGGCACCTGCAGACGTTCACATTCAGGTAGGATGAAAATTTATAATTGGAATATAAAAAAATTCAATTTTACACTTTATTTTGTCACTCAGCTACTGTGAAGTCTTTAATTTAACCCATAGTTTGCTCCAATTCAGAAATTTTTTTCCTAATTTCAGGCAAACTAATTTTATAAGGTGAGAGAACAAAATTATAATTATAAAACCATTCGTTTTTACCGTGTAGTTTTTGTAATGAGGGGCCATCCATATACTACGTAATCAATTTTTCACCTATTTTTGACTTTCCCCCCCTTGATTACGTAATCATCTTCAAGACTTCTTAGGATACCTGATTATGTAAACTTCACACAGCTCTTGAAACAAATTAATCCTTGAAGATATTTTTTCGTAATGTCAATGTGGAACAGATTTTGAAAACGCACAAAATAATTTATTCACAAGAAAAGCTTCTCTGGATGCTTTTTTTAATGCTCATACTTTTACGCACTCTATCAGCGTTTTAGGAAAACTTTTTTCCATATGATTACGTAATCACTCAAACCCCCTACCCCCTATGATGATTGCGTAATACATGGGTGGACCCTAACGTAAATCTGTAGGATCTCTTAATCTTATTGGCGATGAAAATCCTATAAAACGGAAACGAATGTGGCAATATATATCAAATTATTTATTATAGTGACTAAGTGCTGAGCTTTGGCTTTTGTTAATGCATTTTTTCCTAACTCAAAATTGTTTTCAAATATTTTTCCGGCTACAAACAAAAATAATATTTTTCAGTTTTTGAATTCTACATTAATTTGTTGTACATAAACAACAAATTTAAGACTGATTGAACTTAAGAATCGTGCAAAACGTTTTGTTCATTTGACTTTTTTTTGTAAAAAAAAATGTATTCAAGAAACATATCAGGAAATGAAATATACTCACTCTACAAATGCATAGAGTTCTTCAGCCTTTGTTAACGGCGAATTGGTGCTTTACGCGGGGAACAGTCGCTTTTTTACATCTCTTTGCTACCTCGGTATTTCCACGGGCTTTTGCGTGAATTTCAACGCAATACAAGTACATCAGAGCCTCTTTACGACATTTTTGACACTTTGCTATGTTCTTCTAGAATCACTCTGGACAGTGTTGCTCAGCAAACACGATTCGTTCGTTGGTCAAATCTTTCAGTATCGGCAGTGACGTCCAGCAGGATTTATAGTGCGTATTAAAATCCAATAGTTAAATCGCAATTACATTGCTGAAAGTAATTTTTGTTCCAGTCAGCCTTTTTATCCCGTCTTTAGATCCATCTTTGTTTAGATATTCGCGGAGCTCAGTGTAGTTCTTATTATTACTCCTATTATATTATTCATGCAAAATAAGCAATAGCACTGTCTTCATAAAAATCTAGTTTATCATCTAGAATTTCTTTCACGTGGATTATCAATTCCGTTTCTTCATGACCTTTTTCAATTAACTTAATTAGCTTCTCTTTAGCAATATCACAGACCACAGAAACCCTCTTCTAACACAGTTTCCTTCCCAGTAACTTTATTGATGCCAAATACACTTTGCGCGGCTGCCAATTGCATGGTTACAATATTAACTGGAGTAATTAAAGAGTGCGCCGGCTAACATCAGACAATTGCCTTCTCGCTGTTTTATATTATGCCACAGTTCAGAGTGTTTGTGAGACACTGACTGAATCGACTAGTTGAGGGACTCAAATTGAATCCTCCTTGTTGAAAAACTTTCGAGAACGTATGTTCTACTGAATCCTGATTTCCTAAACCAGTATCGAACTCAAAATCAGGAAATTCTTCTCTTGTTTTTCTGTAAATTGCAATCAATCACCTAACAGTCATTGACCGCCCTTTGAAACATGGCGGTCAATTCATTTTTGGCGCTGCTGTTTTCTTTGGCCTTTCACGCCTTTGAAAGGTTGGTTCCGCTCATTCCGAGGCTGTTACTTCAGGTTCTGCAGTGGGATCTTGGAAAGATAAACACTCTATTTCTTGAACTAGTCAATTAAATCAGTTAGGAATATCCCTACTTCCGGATTTCTAAGAGAGAGTGTTTTCTTTCGAGAGTTGCCGTACACGAAATGATAGCAGTTCCACAAGTCGATGACTGTGTCTACTTTTTCATCGTATTTAGCTGACTTCTCTCACGTTTTACTCTATAATCCATCTTGATCTTTTCCTGCTATCCTTATAGAAGCGCTGTAACTCTTACTACAGATTGTCATCGTCAGCAAAACATTCATACGCTCGAAGGTATTCAGACTCAGGTGAGCATCAGTGATATGAGATAGTAATTTCGAAGAATCCATTGATCTGTCAAATTCAAAATTGTCAAAAAAGTCTTGAAAAGAGTCGATAACTTCTTTTTCTATACAGATAAATTTGTGGTTTCGTAGCGTAGCAAAGAGTCATTTTATTAGGTCGGGAAAGTCTGCTAACCCGCAATATAACTCTCCGTCCACTTCGAACCATGGATCATCTTCAGTCATTCCCAATAGCTTGTAAGCATTTTGGTTACTTGTTCCCTGATCGCAAGTCAAGACTTTTACCTTAGCACCAATTTCCTTTAGTTTTCTGAGGCAGTTTTCAATTATGCTTTTTGTTTGGAATCCGCTTAGACCACTTTCTTCTAGTAGAAAATAAGCCATTGTGTGACGCCAGCTATTTCTTGCATTCAAGCTATCTAGGCAAATTGCAAAAGCATACTTAGCTCTTTCATCTGTTATACCTAGGGGTACAAGGTCAAGGAAAACTTCTATGCAGTCCAGTCTTTGGGAAAATTCTTCGAAACAGCGCAATATGAACTCATCTATCATTAGAGCACATAGTCACTGCTTTGGTGGAAGTTTTGCAAGACTTTGTGCTGCTGCGCTAAAGATATTGAGACACAATCCAGGTACAATTAAAAAATCGTTTATCCAGATTCTCACTGCATTCTCGCGAGGGAGGTAACAACCAGGCTTGCGTAGTTGTTTGCAACCAACTGTCAAATAGTCGTACATATGCTTCGCCAAGTTTCTTTCTTGCGTTTTTTCAGCTCACCTTGATAATGATTACGAAACTTTTTCGTATGTGCCAATTGTTGATCTTGCAAAACAATAATTTTTTTATAAAGACTGCGCTGTTTCATAGTGAATCATCTAATTACTTTCGAGCTAATCCCAACTGTATGGATTGGCTCGTTCAAGTCTCTCAGCGCTAATCAATTCTGTATTAATGTCGGGTGGTTCAAATTCAACCCATTCTAAAATATCGTCATGATCCGGAAAGGTAGGGGTTAGTTCACAATACAGTCGAAGATGAGTACCTTTATCACAGTTTTGCGCTTCAGATGTAGCTTCTTCTATTATCTCAATGTATCCTTCTATTTCATATACATCATTATCATCAGGGATTAGCACTTGGGCAGCCTTCCTTTTCCAAATGTGTTTTGAATTAACGTGTAGGCACAGCATTCTTCTCAAGTTTTGGATAAGAATTTGGTTTCAGTACAGGGATAAACATTTTGGGTCCGAAGTGTACGGAACGCAATCCTGTTTTCCGAATGCTTGAGTCTGCCCACTTTTTTTAGAAATTACTCGCTAGCTGAAAAAATGTATTGATCAATATGTTATATGCAAAGGTAAGGCAAAACGAAATCATTAGTATTGATTTTCAATATAGATATTATTTATAACTGACAATTCAAGATCAGAAACAAAGAAATCCATACGGCCGTTTTTGTAAAAACTCGATTTTCATGTTTAAAATATAAAAAAACTGAAAATAAATCCTAAAAATTTGATTGCAGAGTCCTGGCGATTGAAATTTTTAGACTGATGGGGTATTCTGTAATCATAGACATTCGGAAACTAAAACTAAAAAAGCCCATCAGACCCTTTTTCAAAAGTCGCATTCAAAATATATAAAACCGAAAAAGATTCTAAAAATTTTAAATCAAACTTATTGCGTATGAGATTTTCCGAATTATTGTGGTAGTCTGCAATATTCAACATATCAAAAAATAAATAAAAATCATAATTTTGATTTATTTCTTGTTTAATATTATAAATTTTACACTCCGAAACATAGGATGCCAACAAGAAGCAGTAATGCGATGAAGATCTCGAAAGGATCCCGCACAAAATGTATGGAAATGGCCTTTCGGGGGACTTTTTTTTACACTGATCGAATCCATTTTTAATCAGGCAGGTTCTGCACTTCAAATCGCAGAATCTATCAATGACGAAATGTTGTTTTTTTGAGAATTATCCAAGGTCGATGAAAACTTTTTAGTCACAAAAATGCGTTAGAAAAAAAATCACCGAGACCCAGGAATTGAAATTGGCAATACAGCGCATTTTTAAAATTTTGATTACGGTAGTTTATGAATTTCAATTCCTGGGGCTTGATGATTTTTTTTCTAATGCGCTATTGTCACTAAGCAAGTGTTCATGTACCTCGAATAATTCTGGTTTCATTTGCAAAGGCGTTAAAAAAAATTCCGAAAACAATGGTAAATTAAATAGGAATTATCTTCCAGAAAATTATAGATTAAAATCCGAAAAAAATAAGAAGACTTTTCTTACCTCCAGGTATGTACACAAAAATTGAAACTCAATAAAATTTAAAAACTCTGTCGATCGATTCCAAATAAATTATACTTTTTTAGGACCCCAATACGCTACTTTCCCGCTTTGTAGCGATTTCGAACTCCAAAAGTATTTATTTTCGTCCCACCCTAATATACATATATATAATTAAAAACTAAAGGTTAACAACCACCGCAGGGTCCCACTGGGAGTAACTGTCATCTAAAAAACGAAGAGGGCAGCAGCTACGGACCGCACGAAAGTAGTTGCTATATATATTGTTCCCCACTCCGCCGCCACTTGCCGTATCTAGGTGTATAATATCTTTGATGAAAACATCAAAGCTCCAACTCCGCTGATCAGGTAGAACAAAATGACGCGCCGCCTAGTTAGGAAAAGTTGAATTAAGTCTTCTGTAGGTAAAGTAGATTTGACCATCCCGGCCAATGTGCGGTAGCCCCGCGCGACGCATCGGAGATTACCGAAGTTACAGTCGAGTGAACAGTGCGATCATACGACATTGGTATAGGGGAAGTCGTTCGGGATATCGGTCGATGCGAAAATCAATAAGAATTGACTTAAAAAATTTATAAGTATATTCTCTAAGTCGCCATGTTAATTTGAGAGTTTAATTTTTCACCATCCCTAAATTCGCCACAGAAGTTTCACTTCCTCTGTCTGGTCCAAACAGGCAGCAAACTTTTTTTTTAACAATAATTACTGCAGGTGTAATTTTCAAGGTAAAAAGCTCACATTCTTAGAGAATGTAATTGAAGACTTGAACCAATTGCAATAATATTTTCCGAATTTTCATTTGTGAATTCAGTGTTTGCAATTGCAGTTAATTTACGGACAACATGCAACTCACTGAGTGACGGCGGAGTTGGGGAAGCAGCTTGCGCTTGGGAGGCGTTCGCGCTCAAATTGAATTAGCGTCTTCAAAATGTGGTAGCTGCAAAATCTCGTGAACAAAGCAAGTTATCGAGACGTTTTTTTTAATTTGGGTTAACTTTTTGCGATGATTAACAATCCTAAATCTAAAGTTCGAAAATAGTAGATCTAATGTTTCAAATGTAAGGGTATTTCTATTATTTACACTAATTGCACAATTAATGAAGTTATTTTCCCATTGAATGTGAACTGTATCGATTGTTCGTTAAAGGCAGGTCGTAACGTTTTATAAAAAATTGAGATGTAACGAACGGAGCTTTTGGCAAAATTACTCAGAGTATTTCTTTTTAAGTAGAGAGTATTTATTTAATACAATGGATATTACTATACGAAGATAATAAAAAATTTATATACATCTAATTTACGCATGTTTCTCCCAAGGTCAAATTCGTCTTCGCTTTCATCGCTTTGCAAATTTATTCTATGCGAAGAACATAAAGGACCCAAGGAGGAAACTGAGAGAGTTTCAGATGTCATTCAAAATTGAAACGTCACTTAGAATTTTTGGTTAGTAAGAAAAACGTAGAAATTTTATAATTTGGCATCCCAGTTGTTCTTTTTTCAATGTTGCCATTTTAATATGTATATTTTTTACTCATTCTATAGAATCAATTATAAATTTGAAACATATGTGAAAAATTATTTCCATTCAATCAGCGCTATACTCACATTTCCAGCATTTTAATTTCAGCTATGTAATATCTTTGCTGTATGGATAAAAAATCGAACCGATATCTGGGATAATGCCAATCTCAATACAAATTTCTTCAAACATGATTGAAAAAACTTTAAAACGATTAAATACAGTTCACAATTCAATGGGAGAATAACTTCATTAATTGCGCAATTACTGAAAATAATAAAAATACCCTTAAATTTAAAGCATTAGATTTAATATTTTTGGACTTTAGATGTAGCATTGTTGATCAGCTCAAAAAGTTAAACCATATTAAAAAAAAACGCCTCGATATCTTGCTTTGTTCACGATATTTTTGCAGCTACCGCATTTTAACCACTCGGCCGTCACTCAATAAGTCGCATGTTGTCCGTAAACTAACCGCAATTGCAAACACTCAGTTCACAAATAAAAATTCGGACAATTTTTTTGCAATTAGTTGAAGTTTTCATCTACATTCTCTAAAAATGTGAGCTCTCTACCTTAAAAATTACACCTGCAGTAATTGTTCTGATAAAAATAATTATATCTTCTAGTTGTCGTGGAGAGATTTACTTCTTTGTTTATACATTCAGAATTCACAGCTGTGCATGGACTGGAACCAAGATTTTGTAAGATAAAAATCAGCGAAGTTATTCTATTTTTTTATAAGAAAAAAAAACCTTTTCCTACTTTCAGCCCTTTTTCACCAACTTCATTCCGAAACAAAAATTTGAGTAGTGTTTTGGATATTGCAAATATTTCGAATTAAAATTCTAGACTTTTATTGCTTTTAAACATTTTTTTCTTCTTCAAAAGTACAGCACCTGAAAAAACAGACAATTACTAAACAATAAACAGATATCTTTTATTTATAATCAAACTTTTTTTCTCGCAGATTCATATCTTGATCGCAATCATAAACAAACATGGTTTTGTGAACTTTGAACAGCGCGCAGTTTCTTGCGCTTGCGAATTTGCGGTTGAAAACATACTGGCCTTCATCCCAGGCATCAACACTACACAAATATCTACAACGCTTCCAATTTAAACATTTGCTCTCCGGACATTCTTTTTACCGTTCGCTGAGTGGCCTATCTGTCTCACCTCTATTTGTAAACATACTTTTTGACATTTTCTGATTGTTTTTAATCAAAAATAATCGTTGAAATAATATGTGATATTTTATGTGTTTTCAAAGTTCTATCTCAATACGCATTATGAATGCTATTACAAATTTTATAATATTAGTGCAGTGAAGGTTTTTGAACAAAAAAATTAAAGATAATTTGCAGAATTAAACTAATGTTTTTTTTTAAAGTGCTAATAATAAGCTTTAACTAAAAAAGCTCTGGTTAAATTAACCAGTAAATTAAATTAAGATTTATTTTTAGAATGAAAGTTACATCTGTGTTAAATGTAAGATTGCCACTTTAATTTCTTTTATTTTATTTATCCTGAGTTTATAAATTATTTATTTTTATTTTAATACTATTAAAAATTTAACACTGGCGATTTTGATTTATCAGTACCCATTTCATATAACACTACACCTTAGAATAAGCCCTGATCTTTGTATTTTAATTAAAATCTATCTTTAGTATTCCACCTGAAGCTTGCCAGCAGGCCGGGCCGTAGCCTACGTGGGAGAAAGACGATCACGCCGAAAAATTAAAACATCGATCGAAGTTGTTTGTGCACGAGTTTTTTATTGAGAAAAAAAGATGCAGCATTCAATTTCCAATGTGGAAATATGTTTTAAAAATTGAAATTCGAAACTTTATTCTCAAATGCTCCGGAGCCTTCCCACTCCAGCAAAATTTTTCCATCCAGCGCTTCGATTTTCAACAGGATCAAAAAGTCTAGTATAGGAAAGAAGAGTATTTCTCTCTCCCTTATACTTCTGTCACCACTATAATACCCTCTTTGCGATAACTTTGGCCTCGTCTGCTCTGGACCGCATTTAGATTTATGCTTTGTATGCAATTATCTTCAGTTTGGGCTAACTCAAACATCCCTCGATAAACGAAGTGATTGAAAATTTTCTAGCGAAGTAAGTTGAAGTGTAAATATTTAATAAATTTTATTTACCGAAAAATCCAGTTTTTAGGGTTTTTTCAGAAACGATAAAAGATCAAACTTTGTTGAAACAAGAAAACAGATGTGCAATGAAATATCCTACGCGGTGGTAATTTTATAAATTCAATATTCGAATAACGATTTTCAAAGCATGGAGGGCCAGCTCCGATGGCCCGCAGAATGTTATGTGGTGTTATACTATTCGGCGTGGCGCACAATGTGCCAATGAGCACTTTTTTGGAAAAAAATCGCTCGACAGTACTATTTTCAACCGAGTATATTGTATTTTTCTCAAAATGGCCTTAACGCTTCTCGGTGTAACTTTTAACTGCTAATTTTTTATTTTACCGAAGTTACATTTGTTATCTAATAACAAATGAAATGTTATGTTTTTTAAATAAATTTTCAAGTGTGACACTGCTCTAAAGATGCTCAAATTCAGTAAAGCTGGTCCTAAATCTGTACAATAATTATACTTAAATAGGTAATAATGTGTCGGAGTAAGAAAAAAAATTGTTTTTAATGTTATAAATAGATTAATGAACAAGTGTAATTTTTTCGTGATTTACAATGATTAGTTGTAGAAATTCATGATGTATTTGTAAATAAATACACAGTTTGACAATTTCGAAATGAATGGGCTCAATTGTTTATACATATTCGACTAAAAATGTCTTCTCCGTGACATTTTGCAATCATATTTTTCTAATAAACAATAACTTTGAATTATTTAAACTATTTCTATACAAAAATGCACATTTCGATCTTTTGACCATGAATAGTATCATTTTTTTCAAGGAATAAACACAGAATATCTTTCCATTACCGTGTTTCCTTTTTTTATAGAAATTGTTTCAATAATTAACAGTTATTGTGAATTCGAAAAATATGTCAGTCAAAGTCACTGGAGAGACATTTTTAGTCGAATCTATATAAACAATTGTGCCTATTACTGTAAATATTGTCAAACTGTGTATTTGTTTACAAAGATCGTTTACGAATTTGCAAAATAGCAGCTACTTTTAAGTATTCTCAATCGTACATTAATTTGACTGATATTTTACACAAACACTATGAAATTCAACAACTAATTATTGCAAATCACAAAAAAATGGTGCTTGTTAATTAATTTGCATTTAACACTATAAGCAATTTGTTTTCCTACTCCAACATATGTCACGTGCCATGAGGAAAGGTACCTTAGGGTTGGCAGGCGAATTTTTCAGTAGAAACGATTGAAGAGAAGGTCGAAGTAACACAATCAGAGAATGAGAGAGAATTTGCGGAATCTATCCCCTCCACTTACGACTACGTCTTCTCGCTGCGTGCTCAGCAAGTCAGACAAGCCCTCGAGTCACACGGACACAGAGCGGAAAGATGTGCGGAAAGTAGTGATACTCGATTTCTCGGGTCGTCCGCACGCGTCGAAATAGGCAGTTCACATCTTATTTTGCAATTATTAACAATTCCAATTTTGCAGACAAAAAATAAATTCTTTTTTAATATGAAAGAGCCATTCAAAAACTATCGATAGCATCAAAAACCTGAGAATCGTTTTTTTAACCCTAAGGTCCCTCTGCTCGTGGCGCGTCTTACATTGTTCATTATTTTGGTATAGTTATTATACTGATTTAAGCCCTGTTTTACTGATTTTGAACATCTTTAGAACAGTGGCATATATTTTTTTCTTCATTGAAAATTCGATTTTTGAAAACGACTTTTGTCTCTTCTAGTAAATCATCAAAATAGCGCTTATGCTGTTATGCATGACTAACCTTCACATAATCTTAATTATTCATTTTTATTATTAACATAGCAGAACAGTGTAAAGTTTCATGCATGCATTGTACTCACTTTAGGCTTGCACTTTCCGGGCATTCTGCAGGTGCACGTTGATGTGATCATTTCAGCAGCATCGCTAAAAAGCCCTCGCTTGTAAACTTTTGCGCGGTGACTGCGATCCAATACTGTAAGACTCTTACTCACTTGCGCCGTGAGTGACGCACCGCCGCCCGAGCGTAGTATATACTTTGACGCTACTTAAATAAACGCAAGTTTTTTGACCTTACCTCGTCTATCTTATTCCCGGACCCCAACCTTTTAACGCTTGCATGCCGCCTTCACAGCAGCGTAACACCTGATCCCCGTTACAGAGAGGATTACTTCCGTATCGGTAACCATCGCAACGAACCGCAACGTCCCTCTGGATATCCTGGACCACCCTCCTCTGTTATCAGACAACGAGACCTTCCCTTTCGAAATAAATTAAGTAGTCCCCACTTTATTTAATTTTAAATAATTGTTGAATCAGTCTCAACCCACAGACTGATTTCAACGTTTGTGAGCACAATGCGACTTTCTATGTTTGCTCTTGTGCCCTAATTACTGAAGATGTGACGTTAAACAGTAGTGATGCACGTCAAGACAATAATATCTTGAATATCATCCTATATCGCTCGAATTCTTCATTTGTTTATTATTGCAATATTGATAGTTTTCTCGAAAATCTTGACATTTCAAAAACTTCAAAAAAATGTTGGTTGATTAAAATATTTTTGAATAAGACAAGAGAGATCTTAGGGACAGGATTCAACATTTTTCAATGTTTATTAAATTACCGTGAGTTTTTGCTTTGTAACATTGCCTTATATTTTAAGATTTTGATTCACGTATGAAAGCAGCATTTCCGCTCGCACGACGTGAGACTTCCGGTGAACGAGTGATGTGCGACGGAGTTGCAACTTTGTGCTACCGAGTTCCAAATTTTTCTATAATAGATGATTTTTAGTACTGCACGATTCTATTAACACCATGGAGCGCAAGAAATGAACATTTCTATTATATTTGTTTTCTCAAAAGTATAATGTATGATCTTTCTGCTTTACAGACATACGATAGCCGACAACTTATGGTGACTGTTTTCGTTTGTCTTTGGGGCGTACGGCTTTCCGCTTACCTTCTTTATAGAATCATAAAAATTGGCCGAGACAAGAGGTTTGATGATCGCCGCAGCAATGTGATTCGATTTGCTATTTTTTGGACTTTCCAGGTTAGTAATAGTGAATTCACACAGTATATTTTAAGTTATATTCAGTCAATTTCTTAGAAAAATATCTAAAGTAGGAATAAAGGATACAGCTGTTAAACTACTAAAATCATATTTAAGTGACAGGAAAAATGCGTCTATGCTAACAACACAAAAAGTAGGAAAGTCGATATAACTATGGGGGTGCCTCAGGGATCAGCTCTTGGGCTACTACTTATATTTATTACATTTTTTACAACACTCACCTCGAGAGTAAGTACTTCCGTGCCTCTAAATGATATACAAAGTGCTTCAATCCAGCAGACTGCGAGAATAATCTTGGCGCATGCGCACCTTAAAAACTATTTTGCGAATCGAAGCAATAGACGCGCATGAGCGCTTTAGAAATAACTAACTTTACACACCGATAAAATAAAAATATTCTTAAAAATTTTTGTTTCAATTGTACCTGAACAAATTTTGTATTGAATAAAAGTGTGGTGATGTCGCTTGAGAAATAGAAAATATCACTTTTTTTCCTAATCCTTAATAAATTTTATCCATCATTCATGGACGTACAAAAACTTGAAATGCAACATCTCTCCATGATTTACACTATTTACACTAAAACACATTGAATAGTAACTGTGTTATACTATCAAGGATTATGGGTTGTACCAACGACCTGAATACAAGGAAGGACGAAGCATGTTGGACAAAAAAAGTGTGCCTGATGAGGGTAACGGTAAGTTACTGCCACGTTGCAAGCAACAAAATTTTTATTGACTAAAAGTCCGGACGTTTCGCTTAAAAACTTAAAAAGTATCATTATTTTTCCTAATGAAAATATTTCATTCATCATTCTCGGGCGTAAAAAAAACTTGGAATCCAACATCTCTCCATAATTTACATTAACACACATTGAGTAGTAATTGTGTTCTATCATCAAACATTATGGGTTCTACCAACGATTTAAATACAAATAAGGACGAAGCATATCAGACTAAAAAGTGTGCCTGATGAGGGTAACGGTACGTTACTGAAACGTTTCAGGCAAACACGTTTTTTATTGACTAAAAGTCTGGACGTGTCGCTTAAAAACTTGAAAAATATCATTATTTTACCTAGTCCTCCACATTTTTTAAAATTATACGCGAATTTGGATGAAAACCACCATAAGGAATCAGAAATATGATGGAAAAGTCCAAAAATTTATAAACATTTTTCTCGAACGGTTGTTGTAAAAAATTGTGTGTGATACACGTGCGCACAGGCGATTACTATTCGTGTGATTACAGCATGAGCTACTATTGAGAGAGTTTATAAAACTAAGGATTGTAAAAAACTGGAAGAGTATATGAATAAGGATTTGTTAGTATATTGTGAATGGTAAAAATACAATAAGTTAACTATAAATGGACAGTATAAATGACAAGTAGGATTTTCAACGGGAGTTTTACTTCCGGAGCTCATCCACTCCCAAAAAATTGGTGTTTTGAAGGATTGTGGATCCTCGTGAAAAGAAATACCAATTTAATACCATTTTAAGACCACTTTCAAACAACGTTTGGTATTTTTCTGGTATGTACCCTTTAGCATATACCTGCATCACTTTTAGGACATTGAAATAGACAACTCTCTCTCTCTCTCTCTCTTTGAAATAAGGATAGCTGTCTATCTAGAGGCTTCAACCAATTTCAATTATATTTATACCATAAAGCAGTAAAGATTATGGTTAATGTCCTGACTCGTGATGACCTTAATAATGATGGGATATTGGGGGTTTAAACTGCTGGCTGGGACAAAAGGACTGTAGTCTTCTGGGTACCAGAAAATATCAGTTTAAGACCACTTTAAGACCTGCTTATACTGTGGTCTTGAGATGGTATTTCTTTTCACGAGGGGATTTTGCTAATATTACGAAAATGAAGTTAGATTTTGGTTATGTAGGCATTGCACTAAGTCTATCAAATATTGAATTTTATTTAATGAAATGTAAAATAAAGAAATCGTGAATATTCATGGGAAAAGCTGAAATTATTCTAAATAGAAAGCTTCCAAATAAGAAAGAATGAAAACTTATATAAGCCGCACGAATTAAATTATAGGTTCGGATTAAGCACGAGCTGGAGCCGAATGCTTCAATCACACCAGTAGCAATTACCTGTACGCACGTGTATCACGCGCTATTTTTTGCAGCAAACACCTCGAAAGCTATACGCCAAAGACTGCTCTAAAATGGCCTGTCTCTTTGAAACTAACTAAGGGCTTCTCCGAAATGTCACATGGCGCCACCGCTCAGAGATTTTAGGCACTGCGCGGCCTCCATCTAAAATGCCGCATCTCGAAACTGCGCATGCGCAACTTTTTCAGCCGAGCCTAACGTAAGTGATCATCAACTGCGCATGCGGAAAAATTTTGTACACGCAATCTGCTGAAATAAGATTCTTTAGACACAATTTACAAGCATCATAAGTGCAATTTTAGAGTTGGATGTTGCAAAAAGAAATTCTTAAGAAAAACAATTGTCTTTTTGGTTTTAGGAATCCACTCCTATTTTAAGAGTGAAATGATCAAATTTCTAACTTGCTTAAAACGACAAGTAGAGTTATTCAAGATGAAGTTCATGCTTATTGAGCTATTTGCATTCCTTCACGTGTACGCGAGTGATTTCCTGTTGTCTGTGTGGTCCTGTAATTTCTCTCCCCCGCGTGGTACACCAAGGAGGTAGGCGGGGCTAGGGGAAAGTTTAGCTACGCTCTACCATGTAACAGGCCACTTACTATCGTCGATCGTTTCTCTTAATTTTTGTATAATTTCTGATTGCTTACTATTAATTTTTTATGATGGCTTACTAACTGTGATTGTGTTCCTTGATCTTCTAAAGTCAAATGCTTACTAATCTAAGTCTTTTTGTTAGCCTTTTTACTACTGTATGAACTAACAGGCCTTTTTTTTGTCGCGCAAAAAGGTAGAATAAAAGTGCTTTTTCTTTAACTAACCACAGGATCATTTCTTGACTTAACACTAACATTCTAATTTCTCCGTAAGATCAAGTTTCTGGTTTGTATCTCAAGCATTATGGTCCTTCGAGCCGGATGATGCTAGTGAAGTGGAAAAATTCAGTGAAAAATTACAGTGAAAAACGAGTGAAAAAACTGAAATGTTCAAGCCCTCGTCATGAAATAGATTATCAGGCTAGCGTTACACGGTGCTACTGTGAGTGTCGGCCCGGGGTACGTGGGTAGTGGACAGTAGCCGTTCGCTGCTTTTTGGTTTTATTTATTCAAATAATAATTTCATTTAAGATTTAAAAAAATTAAAAGAAATCCGAAAATTTTTGTCTGAAGTTTTAATTCAAAATTTCCTTCAATTTCTTACATGTTGATGTTAAATTAAGTAATTAAGTAAGACGAAAATTTCATCATCGAGAATATTATAAAACAATGGTTTTATCATTTAAGTATTGTTGTCAACTTTTCAATATTAGAAAAGGGTACAGTAACAGAATGTCTGTTTATGTGATGTTTAATTTCAATTTTATTCAGTATTATTTTCGACAAAATCTTAAGACCATTATTTAAACAAGTTATATACCTGCTAGTTATCAAAATTATTTCAAAATTTTACATGGAGAATTTAGGAACTTTTATGCACACATCTCGTTCCTGAATATCTGAAATTTGCTGAAAATTGTCTTATTTGTTTGTAAACATTTGCTAAGATCAAAAAGGAAAATTTTCAAACTTATTGGAAATTTTAATCATTATGTCTATTCATTTTTCAGTTTTGCCAATCAAGTTTGCAAGATTTTCACCATTCGTCATAAAAAGCTGGACGACCAGTCACAGCCAATTTTAATTCTTAACATTATCTAACACTTGACATTATGTAAGTTCGATGGGACCTCGCTTGATCAGTAGTTTAGAGAACTTCAAAGATCGTTATTTAAAGTTAAGTCAATTCCAAATCATTGACTTTTTCATTTTGTCAAAAAATATTTTACTTATTTAAAAATACTGAATGATTATCAAGTCCACCAATAACTTGAGAAGCATAGAATTCGAATTATTTACTGGAAAATTTCATTTAAGGATATTATAAATTGTTCACAGTAATTTGAACGAAATACGAATTACTCAAATGTAATTTGTCTTTTCTTTTATTTAAACAAGTGCTAATTTGTAATTTATTTCAATTAACAGACGCAAAGCAATTTGAAATTAAGCAAATCTCAAAACCTTCGAGCTACCTAAAAATTTATGTTCCAAACTTTTGAACTTTTCGGAAAACTCAAACCTAACCCAAACCTAACTCTACCAAAAGTCTAACAAATTGGATTTGATGTTACAAACCCTCCTTGGGTAAGGAATTTAAAATTATTATTAGTGGTAATAATTTTGAATTTCCAAATAATGGCTATAGTGGACGAGCCAGCTAAATCATTGCCAACGTGGATGTAACTCGAGTACATTCAAATTCCTCGACTCAGCGTTTATTCACGCTAGATCTCTGAAAATAAAAATATAGTGGTATGGTACCAAGGAAAATAACCGAAATAAATTATTCTTGAAAAATAATCTCCTTCTTAGTCTTCCTTTCGAAGTGAAAATACCATCCCTAAGTAACTTTGGTTACTAATACATCCACCCTAATTCTTTTCTTTCTCTCTCTTTCATGGGGTAAAAAAAAGTTGCCAGACAGCAAGGACTGAAAATTATTTTAGGCTACATGAAAATAGAAGGCCCATATTTTTTGTTTAAAAAAAACTAATAGGACTACGCATAATAATGATGATACATTTTATCATAAATTCATGTTATAAGAATGTTATGTAAGAATTTGACAACATTGTCAATTTCCGAAAAATCGTAATATTCAAAACCATATAACGGGCTTTCTATATATTTTTATCAACTGGAAGTTTTACAAAATATGAGCTACTTACCTTCGAACAGGTTTCTAAAGAAGAAAATAAAAACGTTTAATAATTTATAGGAGAAAAAGAGTATTAAAAACATGAAAAATCATTAAATTTTGAGTTTGGTGACGTCTTTGCTTTAGGTATGAATACAATAGAACAACAGACACCAGTCAATCCGAAAGCTCTCCTCTTCTCTCAATTAGCTCCTCGGTGCTCCTCCTACTTATTTATGGCTATTATCTGAGGCTTCTTCACACTATAAAGGGAGTCAGAGGCAGAAAAATAATAAATTTAAACAGAAAGTAAATTAAACTAAAGATTTATTGTAGTTTTATTTTAAAAAATTCATCATTGTTTACTAGCAACTTTTTCAGCGATTCCTTATAATGATAATATATGCATATGCATATACATATACATACATACAATACATAATATCATGATAATTAATAATAAGGATTAAAATTTACATTTTCTCATAATTAAAAGTACAAGAGTAAAATTAACGCGATTGGCATGAAACCTCTGCGCACAATATGCGGGAAAACACTGATGAACAAAGTCCGAAACGAGATAATCCTCAAAGAATATGGTACAGGGAAGACACTAGTTGTTATATGGGAAAGAAATCAGTTAAAGTGGTTCTGACATCTTGAAAGAATGAAAGATGAATGTCTAACGAAAAAAGTGTATGAAGGTAAAGTAAATGGCGGTACGCCCAGAGGTAGACCGCCGAAATAATGGTTAGAATCTGTGAATGAGACATTATTCCGAAGAGAATGTGAGTAGAGTGAATTACGCCTGAAACAAAGACCTTGGTTACTAATGGGCCCAACTGGGGAACCATATATAAAAATTTTGTGAGGTTCTTCACGTGGGGTGATCGCTAGAGAGATTGATTAGCAACCTGGGTCGGAACAGTGTTGTCGAACGAACGCGTCATTTAAATAAATAACACGAGAATTCTAGATCAATCTAAAATATCTATACCTTACACCTCAATACCTATCTACCCTATACCTATATACCCATCCACACACTACTAGTTTCCAACAGAGCAATTCACGCCTACCCCGAAAGGGAAATGGCTTAATGATATAATAATAATAAAATGATAAACTCAGTTAATTACAATTTATCCATTCAGAAATGGTTAACAAAAGATTTTTTAAAAATATTATGCAATACTTTGAAGGGATGTAGGAGTAGAATTGCTCTTAAAAAACCCCAAATTGTCAGGGAATTTTTTTACAGAATTGAAGTAGACGCCCTGCGATAATTCTGAAGATAATATTTTTAATATTTTTATTGGTATGTTTCAACATATAAAATATCCAAAAAATGTACTGATAATTGTAAACATTTCCGTGCTACTTTCTCAAAGGAGCTGATAATTACTTTTACATTTTCCAAAATAAAGAAAAAAACTAAAACTCCAAAATTGTCGCTTCATTAAAAAAAAAAATAAATATTGTTTGTAAATCATTCTGTCACTTTCTATAATTATAGGTATGCGAAATGGAAATGGCTTAATGGTACGATAATAAAATAATAATAAAGTTCGTGGCACCTGAAATTTTTGACCCAGCAGTATTAGTTTCTCACAAGTAGTTTCTCATGCGTATAAGCATTAGTATAGGATTCAGGAGACATTTTGACACGAGAAAGAAAAATTTTTAGGTGATCGAGCCATTTTAGAAGAAAAAAATAAGGATGTTTTCTAGACCACTTTATTAAGAATACAACAATTACGCGAGTTTATTATGAATGATTTTTTCCTCCGTCCTTATAATTATATAATAACTGTGTAGGAACTGTATAATTTTTATATATAAAATAAAATAATGATGTTCCTTAATTTAAGAAAGTAACTTTATATAAAAACAAGAAATTCCTTAATGAAGCAAGCTTCTAGGAAAATTATTATTCCTACTGAAAAAATCCAATTCGCAACGAAAAATGCCTTTCATATATTGGACTGTAACCCTCTTGAGCCAAAGAAAATAATCAGCTTCCTCTTTTATTTTTATAAAATTTAATTTATTATTTTCATAGTTACTTAAAATTCACATAATATTTAACGTATTAATATTTCCAATAGAATATATTCAGAAATTCCGGTCGAACCTCCTGAAAACTGTGTAATTAGATCAGACAGAAATTTCGAACATTTCACTTTAAAATTAAGATAAAAAAAATATTTAATAATTGTTCATTATTTAAAGCAATGAAAATAAAATAATAATTATGGCAATGTGAAACTCTAAATTTTCAACACAATTTCAAATTTTCAATATTTTACTTACTCTTAGAGCAGACATAGAACGTAATTTAATGTCTTATTAGGTATCACGACTTGTCAGTATCTAAACTTTGAAGGAGTTAATCCTATAACAACATTTTTCGTTAAATAACACTACCATTTACTGGATTGTATCTCCCCAATAATAACACTGGTTTACAAAAAAAAAAGGTGAGGACTATTTGACAAGACCACTTTATTCTCATGTATTTTGACGCGCTGAATACGAATCCAATGTCTATTTACCTCCATCACGTCAGGTTCAAGGTCATTTCAAGGTCAAATACAGGAAAAGCCGTGCAATAAACTTCAATGAGCCGAATGTATCCAAGTTGTTCAAGTGCATATCCAAGTACTTTAGAAAAAGGCGGCCACCCAGGAGGCGACCAGGTCTTGGCATGAAGAGGATGCTCCTGGGGAGAGGTCCGGTCAGGTGAATGTTGTCTGTCAGAAGGAAAAGAACCAGGTTTACTTTCGCTATCAGGATGCGATTGAAGCTGCAGTGAATCGTCGTTTGCAAAAGCTTTAATAAAATTGTTGGGGAAGATTGGGTGACCTTTCCCTACTGGGCAATATTGCATTTCATCTCCGGTTAAATTATCAGCTTCGCCGCTTATCATATTTATTTTCAGTCTCGCATGACCTCTACGTGACGAATATACCCCGCGAAGAACACCGCTATGCTCTAATATAGCAAAAATGTCACCATTGGATGCTGATAAAACAATATGTTCTTGGGCTGGCACGGGACTATAGTTTTTTCCGAATGTTCTCAATCTAATTGGATAACCAGCAGGAAAAACGTATCTTCGAAATTCGAATCGTAGGTTTTGATTTTTTCGGGGAATAAGCCGAATGTATCCAAGTTGTCGAAGTGCATATCCAAGTACTTTAGGAGAAGAAGGCGACCTCGCCCTCGCACGAAGCGAATGCTCCTCAGGAGCCTCAGGTATACGACGAGAAGGAAAAGAGCGATAGTGAACCGGGCGAGGAGTATCAAGGAAATCTCTGCTTGACTGCGAACTCAATTCTGCGAAAAGAAAGAGAGGATTGATGTTTCTTATTAAACAAATTTCAAGAAGAGCTTCAAACTTTATATTTCTTTTCCGTATAAAATACTTCCAAATCATTGAAAAAGGATTCTTTGAAGAAAATTTTGGCACAGAACTGTCAGGTAGAAAATGATTGAGGCTCACTGTGCTTGAATCTAACACAATACATTGTTTTGTTTTTATTTGTGGAATTTATGCTGAATTCGATTGGGGTTGATATTTCGTACTCCATACAAATGGACACAAGTGTATATAAAGACTCATCTTTAAATAATGAATAATTTTGAATTCTAGTCGTAAATTTTTATCTATACAACAAATGTCTATTTCTAAGAACTCTGTGTACTCCAACGGTATAATAAATGCCTTAAATAATAATTTAATTACCACAATCTCAACTGTCACTGATAAGTTACGTTTACTTGCAAGCCTAAATGGCGGACTCTAGAGAATAAACTTTGGGATGACAAAGAATGTAGATTCAGGCGCCGTAACGTTAGACCTGAAAATGAAAAAATTTTTTCTGCTGTTGAGTGAGTCCAAGAAGGGGCAATACGAATCTACACTGCTGAATTCACTAGCGGCTTTTGATAACCCTAAGGATTTTTGGACAGCGATCAATAGTCATCTACGGCGCAAGCTTCTAAGGATAGGCATGTCTGACTTAAAGGTAAAAATTAAACTTATCGCGCAATACTCTATAAGCAATTTTTTAACGGTCAGCGAAGCAAAATCAAAAGTTATGGTACGCTGCAAAGTACGGCCATGTGAATAAAAATTCTTCTACGCACAGGCTCAGCTGGAATTGGTGAGCGAATTTGTCTATCTCGGTGTTAACACATTAGATTTGGGTTTTTTTCATAAAGAGTCTATAGAAAGAATATCTGCTACGAATAATGCTATGGGTGCTGTTTCAAGAATTTTATGTGCATCTCAATCTAATGCCTGGCAAACTAAGAATACCCTTTTACGTAGCCTCACGCTTAGTGTGCTTTTTTATGCAATCGAAGTCTGGGGATTAAGGTACTTTGATTCAATGAAGAGATTACAGTCCTTGTTTGTTAATGAAATACTACTATCAGCGCAAAAATGATAGGCCTTTGAAACTCAACAACTCAGCAAAAAAAGTCTTTCACGTAAATGAGCTCAAAGACGTTGATGTACAAAAATGTTTGTGCTTTGCAAACTGAGAAATGTAAAATAATGTAAGGAATTTCCGGCACATTTAAGAAGAGGCAAGTTTAAAGCATTATTTCTTATACAAAAGGCAATGGGAAAAATTTCAAAAAATTCATAAATATAAAGAAAATATTTGTGAACAAATTGCACTTGACGAATTTGAGAAATAATAAAAATTGTTGCTTAAAATTACAAAAAGTTACGACTATAGTATCTTCAATTCTAATGAAGATAATAAAGCGATTGACACTCTCAGTTGTAACGGATAGGCTCTGTAATTATTCACAATCACCTGGAAGGATGTGATTGTTTCATTTTGGTAAAAATCGCGGTATTTTTAGACATTTTTTTGTTTGAATGCAAGTGTCTGAAAGCAGCAGGGGTGCCTTTTTTATGCCAACCGCTGTCGCCTTTCCTTGACCAGTGCTTTTAAGCTCTTGCTTAGGCATTGACGCTTCTTCTGGCCGGCAATAAAAAATGCGCCCCTGCTAGTTCCTAACACTTGAGTTCCAACAACAAAAATTTCCGAAAATATCGCGATTTTCACAAAAAAAAACAATCGCATCCTTCGAGGAGATTGTGAATAATTACAGAGCCTATCCGTTACAGTTATTTCTCAAATTTGTGCACGGCAATTTGTTCACAAATGTTTTGCTCATATTTATGAATTTTTTCATATTTTTCCCATCGCCCCTTGTATAACAAATAATGCTCTACACTTGACTCTTCCTAGATGTGCCCGAAATTCCTTACCTTTGTTCACATTTTTCAGTCTGCAAAGTACAAAAATATTTTTACAATAACGTCTCCATACTCATTAACGTGAAACACTTTCAGCTTTCAGATGACTATTAACTTATCACTCTAGCTTTTTTTTTGCCGGGTTTTCAAGCTTCAAAGGCTGGCTTACGATGTCTTCAAGTCAGCGCTAATATGGTTGTCGAGATTGCTAGTTACGACTGATGATAGGTATCCTAAAAGATATTTTCCTAATTTGGAGGCAATGTCCTTAAAGCCTGAATGCAATCAGAAGTATAACTGGGTTCTCCACCTTGAAAATATGTTCACCCCAATGAGACGATTTTTATATTCATAAGTTATAGATATTCGCGCCAGGAAATATGGGAGGCATTTCATAGTGTATTACAAATAATTGTAGTAATTCGGCTCACGCTGAACTCAAGAAAAAAGCAAGTTAAATTAAGTTTTCGCCTCAGACAATAAATTGATACCGCTAAAATCAAGAGCGGCGCGGGATAATAGAATTATGACATTGGATGATAAATCATCGCGTGATGATACGTAGTTGAAATGGGCGGAGCCTATAGCATTTCTTGTTCGCGAAGCAAAGGCACTGCTTATTAGTATTCTGCATTGTTTTGTAGGTACGAGACATTCTCGCAAAATTATAACCAGCGCTGAGACGTTCCTTTTTTTAAATTGTGTTTCAGTGTAGTGCTATTTTTTATTCGGCAATTTGCTTTTGTTTGTCCGCTACTATAACTTCACATTTATTCGTCTGGCCGCCGAAAATGTAATATAAGCCATTTCACAATCTGATACTGTTTCAAATTCATCCACGTGAACCATTTATCTCATAATTATCTGGCCGCTATTGTACCATTAAAGCATTTTACACCTGGGATAATTTGCGCGCGAAAACGGAGCGGCATTCGCAATTTTCCTCAGCACCAATCAACAATTTCTATTATATACACTTGATGACTTCAATCTCATGAATCAGGTTTTCTCATTTCAAATTGATGTTCATTCAAATGTAATTTTTGAGAGATATTGATCAAATTTTGAAACAAGTAATTTTATTTGAAATTTAAACTAGATTACTTTTCTGACTATCTCTGGCGTTCTGACTATGTTCGAGCGGAATAATGCCTGTAATATAAATTTGTGTTAGCTTCAATTTATTGTTTGAATACTTCACAAAGATTTCTTTTCTTTCTCTTCGAGCGGTATGGATTTTATTGTACCAGCGGCAAGCTTATTGTTCGAGCAGTTAAGTTTACAAAATTTGGGTTTTGCAAACATACGCGGTCGACTAGAGTGGAAATGCAGGGTGAGAGTTTGTTGCTAATTTTTGAACTCTCCAGAATCGAGCTTGAGGACTCAGCGTGAGCGGTCGTGTTTCTCTTGTTCGATGTGAGCTTTCGCGAGTTTCCGATTTTCGCGAGTGCAAAAGTGGCTGTTCCATTTTCTTGTGGTGCTCATTGCAAGAGCTGATCTCTGCATTCGTGTCCCTTTCTGACCGGATCGTCTTCGCCTTGTATTTTGTATCTTGCGGATTGATCGTGTTTTGGATTATGTGAGTGCCCGATGATGAGAGCTTCCTAACATTAATTAGTATCGTAAAGGGCTTTTCCCTCCACTCACTGAGTGGAGGGTTTTTATGCCAGGCAAATGAACCTTGTTTTGTGTTCACTCAAATCATGGTTGCTTCCTACTTGGCCAACCTTTCTCCTCTTATATGTTTTCTTTATTCTAATTATTAGTTATGAATTTACTTCGGTTTACCTAAAATTGCGATCAAACTATGAGAGATCCCTTCATTCAAGTAGTCTCCAAGTCTTCTCAACTTAGACTTCTAGGCTCTATCAGGGGTTGTATACATTTTATCATTTACTAGCTGCGCATTGTATCTCTCTCAGATTCTGCAAATTAGAGCATTCACTCTGGAGACGTGACTGTCTTAATACTCTTAAGCAATTTCTCCCTTATACAATTGTCTGTAATCTTCTTCTTCCTATTCGGCTATTTATACTGGATCAATATGATTACTTTTTATTTCTATTTGCATCTTATAGTGTTAATAAATAAAATAATAATATTTTGAATTCGTTAAAAATCATCTGAAACTCTTATCAACTTCGCTGCATTCTCCTCAATACAGTTAAATTAAAAAGAAAATAACTTTTTTTATTAAAGTCATAACAGTGATACACGTCAGTCACTTCTAGATAATCTTAGTACCATTTTGGTTTAGAAATTATTATGATGTCAAAGAACTGTATTCAACAAAATAATTTCATTTGCAAATAACTTCTTCTTTGCTTAAAAATAAAACCATTTCGTGAAAGAAAAAAACGATTTTCTTAAAAACTTCTCTCCCTTGTTTGAAAATTCAACTCTATGTTCGTAAGGCCAACTGGTTTATGCAAGATCAGATAAATAATTTATGTTACTACTATCTGGTCAAAACTGTATTTTCATTGGTTGAAAATTACCTTCTCGTTTTAAATTGAGTTTTTTATTTCGATGATTCAACTATCCTCGAATAAATTCGTCTATGTAGGTTGAAAATTCAATTATTTGGTCAAAAATTCTATTATAATGCTAAAAAGTAATTTTTTTTGTAATCTTAGTAGTATATTAAGCACAGAAGGGAAGAACAGGGACATTATTGATGCATGTATGTTTACAGCAAGAGGAGTAGGAGCCGACCGCAAGTACCGTTTTTTAAGTTCGTAGGTATGTAATAACCATCATCTGTCTATGACGTCATAATTTTTGACGTCATAAATATACAAATAGCGATTATATGAATATAAGCTGTAAGTGGGACTTTATGTTCTCCCGAAAGGCCTAACAGACGGCCGTATTCATGCATGTATTATATCAAATACAATTGCATCATCAGAGTACAGATACATACGTAAGTATTCGTTATCTTACCTATATGTGAGATGACGACGTAATTAGTTTCAAGTTTTTCCTTCGGAGATAAGTATATCACTTTACATATTTTATTATGATCATTATAATTATTATATTCTTTATCTCAAATGGAAGGTCTGATCATAATTATAATTGGTTATATACTATGTATGTAACCAAAAAAATAGTCAAACAGGAAAGTTCTTTGAATCATCTGAAACTGGCGAGGAAAGTCAATGTGGAATAGAGGGTCAACAATAACGTGATAAAAGACGTGTGCTTCACTTTGTACCTTTCAAATCAAATCAAATTATTACGTCAAAGAACTGTATTGGAAAACTAAATTTCATTTGCAAACAACTTCTTCTCTTCATAAAAATACGACCATTTCGTAAAAAATTCAGCTATATGGTTAGGTATTCTATTATAATGCTAAAAAGTAATTTCTTCGTTGTAAGCTCAGTAGTATATTCAGCACAAAAGGGAAAAACAGGGACATTATTGATGCATGTATGTTTTCAGTGAGAGAAGTAGGAGCCGACCTCAAGTACCGCTTTTGAAATTTCTAGGTATGTAATGGCCATTATATGTCTATGACGTCATGATTTTTGATGACATATATATATATATACAAATGGCCATTATATGGATATAGGCTGAAAGTGGGACTTTATGTTCTCTCCACTGACCTGAGAAATGGCCGCATTCGTGCATGTATTATATATAATATAATAAAAATTATAGATATATTGTATTTATATATTCACCAATAGAATTAAAGATGACCGCCAGAGTGAAGAAGAAAGTATAGACCATCGTCATTTTCGTAAAGCAAAGGAAAAACTGATTAATGCTTCAGTGAATAAGTGGGTTAGCAAATGTAACTAAAGAATATTCTATTGCATCATCAGAGTACACATATATACGTTAGCATTCGTCATCTTACCTATATGTGAGATGACGAAGTAATTAGTTTCAAGTTTGTCCTTCGGAGAGAAGTATATCACTTTACGTCTTTCATTATGAGCATTATAATTATTACACTTTCATCTTGAATGGAAGGCATAATTATAATTATTATTGTTATAATATTAATTATAATTATAATTGATTATAAACTATGTATGTAACAAAAAAAATTACACAGGAGAGTTCTTTGAATCATCTAAAACGTCCGAGAAAAGTCCATGTTAAATAAAGAACAAAGAATAACGTGATAAAATACGTGTGTTCCATTTTGCATTATTCAAATCAAATCAAATCAAATATTCTAATCAAAAAGAATAAAAATTACTCTTTTCAGGCTATTTACCCTGAATTAAAAAAAAAGTATACACGTAATAAGTGTGCGTAAAGGACAATAACCTACTGTAACACATAAGATTCAAAAAGATGCGTACCTTAGTTCAATTTGGAAATAAAACCACTGAAGACTTCATTTTATTCAAAATCCTGTTCAAATATATAAAAAATTATTGTTTCCAACAAAACAGCGCGCAGTATATAAAAATATTGAAAAGGAAAATCGGTGAGGAAAGGTACCGGGCTAGTATCGCGTGACTTTCCCGAGTTATTTGAAAAAATCGACTTCTTGAAGGTTAAAGTTGAAATACTTTGTCAAAAATTAATTTTAATAATTATAGATGAATGCTCAACTCTGAACATTCATTGTCTACGGTCAATAACTCCAGAAAAATAAAGGTTTTCACGATGTACAGCGTATAAAAATTGTTTGATAAATTTCAATTGTTTAAATCATTGCCAAATATCCTTAACAAACAAGTATTACTCATCATATTCATTAATTGTGCAATTAATTCCAGAAAATGTTAACTTTTAACAATTGACTGAACAAAATATTTTACATTAAAAACTGTAGGATAAGTTTTAATGCAGCTAATTTTGCGATGGGATTGCATCTTGCTTGGAGTTGAGGTACGAAACTATCGTGTATTCACACTACCATTACATTACCATGTACCATTCACACTACCAAGACTAATTTTTGTTGCAGGGAAATGGCACCCTGAAAGTAGCGTCAGATTCACACTTTGTTCTTTTTGTGTTTGCTCAAAAAAGGATAATCGCTTGAACAATTTCAAATGAGGTAAAAAATACTTGAAAACTTCCGACTGTGAATAAAAGTAATTATTGTTTAGAAATGTGAAGAAAAGCATTTGTAGCATGAATTGAAGCGCCAGATGCACCTCGTAAATCGAATGCCGCATCTTTCTCTTCATATAGGAAAAGTTGTTGGTTTTTTAGTTTTTGAATTATTTACGAAAAACTGTTTTTTAATCGGATTAAAATATTTCGCCTTTTTTCACTTGAACTCGCCACCAAGTCGGAACTTTTCACAAAAATTCAGTAAAATTTATGAGACGTATGCACTGACATTTTCTACGATCGATGACGTTAACAAAAGTTGAAAATGTTTATTGAAAAAAAAAATACTTTCACCGCGACGATGCACAATTCGTGCACAAACAACTTTGATCGATTCGGGAGTCGAGCGAATTTTGAGCAACCAAAAACTGTCAATGAAAAAGTTAGTCAGAAAGGCTTACAGAAGGTTTTCGAAAATTTGTAGCTCAATTGAAATAGTAGTCAGCAAACTGATGATGTTTTAATTTTCCGGCGCGATCGATTATCTCCCGCGTAGGCTGCGGTTCAGTCGGTAAGCCGTTGTTGCCCGAGAGTTAAGTGAACTCTGGCTTCGAGTACGTAAGATATTTTTTTTATCCAAATGCAATAAAACATGAATTTCACTTCTAGAACACTTCTAGAGACATAAGCTTAATGAAATTCCTAAAAATAAAGAATCTGTACACGTTTCCTTTCTTATATCGCGCGTGTCCTCTGTCTCACTTCTATTTGTGAACACACCTGCGTACTCTTTCTTGTTTTCTTGAACCAAAAGTAATCGTTGAAATATTACATGATATTTTCTTTTCTTAAGTCGTATCCGATACTTTTTATGAAAGCTTTCAAAAATTTCCTAATATAAAGGCAGTAACAATTTTCACTTGAAAGAAAATGATAGGTCATTTTTAAAACAAATCTACTATTGTTTTGAAGTGATAATCATAAGCTTGAACTAAAGGAAGTCTGGTTAAATAGGTGACCAGTAAATTTACCGAAAATTATTTTTTGACCCAAATTTAAAAATCTTGTATTTTATGTGTTTATTAAAATAATTAATATGTAACAAATAAAATCTGCGCCAAATATAGTATTTCTACTTTCATTCTTTAATTTTATTCATCTTCTTGCGTTTATTTATTATATATTTTTATGTTAACACTACTACTATCTGATTGGCCTCTGCGACGAAGTTACACTTAACGTTGTGTAGTAACGTCTTACCCGCCGGATCGCAGTATACGCTGGCGATAATCGATCGCGCCGGAAAATTACAACATCAAGAGTTTGTTAACTTCTACTTCAATTGTGCTAAAAATTTCCAGAAACTATCTTCAAACCTTTCCGACCAACTTTCTGACCAACAGTTTTTGCTTTCTTAAAATTCGATCAACTCTCGAAACGTTCAAAGTTGTTTGTGCGCGAATTGTGCAACTCCTTGGCAAAAAGTTATTAACTTTTTTTCAAATAAACATTCTCAACTTTTGCTAACGTTATTGAACGCAGCAGATCTTAATGCATACTTTTCACTAATTTTACTAAAAAGTAATTAAAAGTTTCAACTTTGTGGCGAGTTGAAGTGAAAAAAAGCGAAATATTTTAATCCGATAAAAAAACTGTTTTTTGTGAATAATTCATAAACTAAAAAAAGCCGCGATGTTACTTATTAATTTCCTGAACAAATATTACAAAAAATAATATAAATAGTTTATAAAAAAAGGTGGACATCTATACGCAAAGAAAAATTGGGTTTTGTTAATGAAATGAATAAAGTATATCAAATAAAAATTTGTATTTCTAAGATTTGCTCATCACATAACAATGAATAAGATTGAAATTACTTTGTTTAAGTTGATTTTCTGGTTTTAATTTTTGAAAAATTTCAAATTATTTTTGTATTTCTTTTTGTTTTCAAACAGCCACACTGAACATTTGATTACATTGTCTGTTTATAAAATTAACCTTCGAAAAAAGCAAGTAATTTCATCTTCAAAATATTACATTGAATATTAATAATCGATAATAATATCATAATAATATTTTATATTATGACTTTTTCATAACAAATAATATTAATATTGGTACTTTTTCAGAATCATTCATTGCAAGGAGAGTATTCATACAGACACCATTTGACGCTTGTGCTTGTTTGCTAATGCACCTTACGATTCGCTCGCGATGCGAGTGTATTTCCTTATCTCCCAACGTTCTTCCTATGCAAAAAGACGATCTATTTTGACAGCTGATCTGACCTATAATAATTAATCCTTAATAATAATATTTGAAATGAATAAACTAAATTAGAAACAATTAACAATTGATAGTTAATCAAATTCAAATTTTAATTAGAAAATATTAAATCATTGGAATCATAGGTGTCTTTAAGTCACGTTATGGCAGTTAGCATTTATTCAGAAGTCACCGATTCCCAATATAGTTTTCTTCTATAGTTATTTTCCAAATTGTCGCTGGACAACGAACATACAATCAAAACTAGCAATGATTGCAAAAATGCTCCACCTCATCTATGCAGTCGTTCCTTGAAGTCAGTCACACTTAAAATTCTCTTCGCAGTTCTTTACCTCTTCTTGCACCGACAAGAAGTACTACGGAAAAAGGTCAATCAACCGGACCTCTTATTCTTGATTAGACATCAACGTACGTCGCCCTTCTAACTGCACCAGCGGACATGCATTTCTAACAAATTTGAACGAACCGGGACGACATTGAATGACGGCATCATGGGGCCTAATTTCAAAAATTTAATTGACTCACCCAGACAAATCTACGAAAGGACGTAAAACACTTTGGGACTTTTAATTCCAAACCAGCAGGAATCGTTTTCTGTCGTGAAGGATGTGCAGATTCTGGGAATCAGCTCAGTGCACACATAATGAAAACGGCGAATCGTTTCAGTGCAATTCTTATAGCGGAGTGCAACATTCCATGGAAATTTGTGATCCTGAAAAGTCCGATCCTATTCAAACAACGAGAAATCTAATCATTGACCACCCTTTTTTCTACCTGCCAAATAAAGTCTGATGGTACCTATAAGTTAGGGTAAGTAGAATATGAAATCACTTTTGTTTCCTTGATTCCTTTGGAATTTTACCACTTTTTATCATTGAGATTCAACGGTAACGGGGCAATCGGAAGATGAAACATCTTGAATTAATGAGATGATAATCACGATCTCACAAAATCAAACAAATTGATAACATAAATTTGGCAGCTTGAACCACTCGTACATTATAGAAATTAGAGCTGTTTCACAGGTTTTCAATATTAAGAATCATCATCTTGTACGTAACAGTTCATTATTTGCATTGACATATTATTGTTATCATTATTATACCATTAAGACATGTTCCTTCCGGGGTGAGCGTGAATCTTTCGGTTGGAAAATAGTAATGTGTAGATAAGTATATAGGTATAAGGTATAGATTATTTAGATTGATCTAGAATTCTCATGTTATTGATCAAGTAACACGTTTGTTTTGCATCACTGGTCCGACACAGGATGCTGATCAATCTTTCTAGCGATTCCCCACCAGCGGAGAGCCTCACAAGGTCTTTATGTGAGGTGCCCCACTCGGGCCCATTAGTATCCAAGGTCTTGTGTTTCAGGCATCATTCTCTCTACTGACACTCTTTTCAGAAACTATATGTCGCCACACTTTTCTGTCCTGGCATACTTCTATAGCTTCCTTCGCGTCCATGCATTTCTTTATCCAAGCTCTCGTGTTTCTATGTCTTCTTATGTTCTGTCCAATTAAGGTGTCATCAACATTTTTCCACATGTTTTGCGTAGGGAATTCATGTAAATCGCGATAGTTTTGCTCTCGTCCTTTTCTTGACATGTCCATGTCTCGCTACCGTATAGTACAGCTGGTACAATCATAGTATTATATATAGTCATTTTAGATTTTTTTTTTGTTTTTGTCTCTGAGAATGAACCCTGCTCAACCGATAACATTCTTACCCTCGTTTAGGCGCCTATCTAACTCCCCATCTATTTTGCCGTCGCTAGTGAATAGACTACCCAGATATACGTATTTACCAACTTTTTCTAACCTTTCATCATTGAGGACAATGTTTTACATTGTTTTATTACCCTTTCCTTCAAATACATTGATTTTTGTTTCATTTGCAATAATTTTGAGGCCCACATTCTTCATGCTTGTATTTAGTCTACTCAAAATTCTTCGCAAGTCTTCGATTGATTCTGCCATGACAACCTTTTCATCTGCGAAAGCTAAGCCACGTACCGTCACTGTCTCGAGATCTACATCTTCTTTGTCGAAGAGGGTCATTCTCAGACATTTGTTCATAAATCTGATAAATAGCCATGAGGACATAACGCATCCTTGTTTAATGCCTTGCATAATAGCGAACCAGTCACTTAGTTTCCCATTCACCCTTATACTCGCTTTGCTACCTGCATATATTGTCTTTGTTGCTTGTAGGGCCCATTCATTAACTCCGTATTTTTGAAGGACTTTCCAAAGTTTACTCACATCTACATTGACTCCTTATTCTTGAAGACTTTCTAAAATTTATTTCCCTCTATCTTGGCAAATGATTTTTCTAGGTGAACAAACGCACAAAAAACTCTCTTTCCTACTCTCAGACTTTTTTCTATGATCATTCAAAGTCCAAATATTTGATCCGTACATGATCTTCCTAGCGTAAATTCACTTTTAATTGCAGTACTTCATAAGTTTATATCTATGTAATGATTGCAGTTGCTTTTAACTATCTTCCTTTTGTATATTGCTACGATATTCGCTTTTCTCCAATCGCCTGGGACTCCTACCCATCTCGATACATAAATTTATCAATTCGTGCAACCTGTGAGGTATGTACTCGCCACCGTTTTTGAGCATTTCAGCGTGAGTGCTGTCCACACAAGCAGTCTCACCGTTTTTAAAGTCCTAATTATATCTCTAACCTCAATGATACAGACTTTGTCAATTGAGTTTTCTGATGCATTATGTTCTATGCTGCAGTTCTGTTGCCTTATAGCTTCACCTTCTAATAATTTTTCAAAAGAGCCTTTAATAGCACGCTGTGATAAATAATCTTCTGATTCCTACCTTCATTCTATTTCAGAATAAACTTGGAGATACGAAATCATGATCTTTGAGATGCTGTCTTGCCTTTTCATTCATGCTCAAACCGACCCCTTGACTATTATGTGATTTACTATCTACTCCTGAACATATGTTAAAACCGCCTTTCAAAACCTTATTTTCTATATTTCTACTTTCGCATCCCTTTTTCTTACTCTCAGGTACACATAAAATATCTAGCTTCCTTACGTGCATAGTTCCTTGTAATTCCCTTATATTAAGATCATTTTACCGCTCCAGCATTCCAACCACCCAGTCTCAATCCATCGCCTGAAACTCGACCTCTACATTTACCGTGTGTATGCATTTCATCAATCAAAGTTTCTGTCCATTCCGAGGCTATTTTATTGTTTGTATTATTTATTGTTTAGATTGTACACCCAACTACCGTCTTATGCGCGGAATCTTTTTTTTCGAGTCGAAATCATGTCCAAGTTGAGTAGTGATTCGTCGTGTGGTGGAGAGTCTGGTTGTAACGTCAGTCCCACCCAACTTTGGTTACTGAGGTGGGTGAGGACAGGGAATGGAAACCGAGAGAGTCGCAATTGGTTGGAGTTTTAAACTGAGAAGGTCACCAACCTTTAGACACGGAACCAAAAACAAGTCAGATGAAATACGAAGCAGATTTATTTTCATTCTCGAATTATTTGTATATGTCTTATACATTCCACAAAAAATATCAGTGTACTCCAGAATTGTAAAAATATCACCATTCAGTATCGATAACACAATATATTCTTAGTTTGGCGTTGGAACAAATTTACCATATTCTACTAGCAATCAAATTCCTTTATCGGCAGGAAAAACGTATATTTGAAACTCAAATTGCAGGTTCTGATTTGTCTCAGGAGTAATCCAAATATATTCACATTGTCTAAGTGCATATCATAGTACTTCATGAGAAGGAGGCCTGCCCGGAGTGGACTAGGACCTAGCCTGAAGAGGAGGCTACTGAGGAGAAATCCGTTCATTTGAGTATTGGCTGGCACATAAAGGACCAGGATAGCGTTTGCCATTGGGATTCCATTCGGACTCTAGTGAATCGCAATTGACTGAAGCTTTAATAAAACTGTTTGAAAAGATTGGGTGATTTTTTCCTACTGGACAACACCTTATTTCATCTGCAGTCAAATTATCAACTGCGCCGCTTATTATAGTGGAGAGTCACACATAACAATTTTGTGAGACTCTCCACGTGGGGTGATCGCTAGAGAGATTGATCAGCAGCCTGGTTTGGAGCAGTGTTGCGAAATAAACGTGTTATTTAAATAAGTAACACGTAAATTCTAAATCAATCTAAAATATCTATACCTTAGAACAACATACCTATCTACCCTTCACCTATATACCCATCCACACATCACTACTTTCCAACCGTGCAATTTACGCCTACCCCGAAAGGGAAGCGGCTTAATGATATAATAATAATAATAATAATAAGTTATTTCGAATTTCTCCAAGTCTTTTGTATTCTCTGAAATCTACTCAATTCTCTGAATACTTCTGAATTTTTTTAATTCTTCTCAATTTTCTGAATTCTTTTGAGTTCTCTAAACTCTTTCAAAACCTCTGAAATATTTAGAATTCTATGAATGATTTTTTATTCTCTAAATTCTTTGGAAATGCTCTAATTTTGTTTTTGAATTATGTGAATGCTTTTGAAGTTTGTGAATTCTTTTGCACTATGTTAATTCTTCTGAATTCTCGAAATTCTTCCTAATTCTCTGAATTCTCTAAATTCTTCCTAATTCTTTGAATTCTTCTTAATTTTCTGAATTCTTCCGCTATTCTCTGAATTCTTCCGAATTCTCTGAACTCTTTTAAATTTTTTGAAACCTTTTGAATTCTTTTGCATTCTCTAAATTCCATAAATTTTTGTTGAATTCTGTGAATTCTTTTGAAGTTTGTGAATTTTTTTGCACTCTGTGAATTCTTCCGAATTTTCTAAATTCTTCTTAATTCTTTGAATTCTTCTTAATTCTATGATTGCTTCCGCTATTCTCTGAATTCTTCCAAATTCTCTGAATTATTCTGAATTCTTCCAAATTCTTTGAATTTCCTAGTTTATTCCGAATTCTCTGAATTGTTTTTAAATCTTGTAAACTCTCTAAACTGTTTTAAATTTCTTGTTATCAGAGAATAGTGGAATAATTCAGAGGATTAAGACGAATTCAAAGAATTAAGAAGAATTTAGAAAATTCGTAAGAATTCACAGAGTGCAAAAGAATTCACAAACTTCAAAAGCATTCACAGAATTTAAAAAAAATTAGAGAATTTCAAAAGAATTTAAAGAATACAAAAGAATTCAGAAAATTCAGAAGTATTCAGAGAATTGAGTAGATTTCAGAGAATACAAAAGACTTCGAGAAATTCAAAGTAACTCATGGTGTATTGTAAAGGTGTCAAGAGATTTGCAAAGAACTTGAAAAGAATTCAAAGGAGCACAAGTAGATTCTAAGAATTTGTTTGAATCCTACATAATTATAAATACTCGAAGGAAGTTGAAAAAATTCAACGTGTATTCTAAAGGAAAAGATATTTTCTAAGATTTAATATCTCGTCGTTCAGTTCCATATTTCTTCAGAAATATCTTGAACTGTTTGGAAATCCCGTAAAAAGTTTTGAAATACCTTGAAATTTTTTTAATCTTTTGAAACCCTTTAGAAATCCTTACAATTTCAGGAAATGTTTGAAAATCTTAAAAATTCTATAAATCCATTGAAATTCTTTGGATTTCCTTGAAAATATACTTTCTCTATTTTTGCATGAACTCATTTAAGATTTTAATATTCTTTATTTCTTTACAGATTTTTTTTATACTGATTCTCTAAAATGACTTTTCTAGAATCGCGAAAAATTAATAGAATTTCATTATAGCAAAATCATTATAGACCTACACTGAATTTCCTATAATATTTTTTCGTAAGGAGCATTACAAGGCCAAGATCGGAAAATTTGGTTTTCCACCTCACCACGAATTCTGAAATTTTCTGAAAAATTCCCGGTTGCTCTTTACCAGATTAATTTAATCTGATTTAATTAAATCTTATGAGAAGGAAAGAACGCAAATATGTAGGATACGGGAAAACTATTCGCACCATACAATTCTGTAGAAAAAATGACATAAAGTTCATTCATTAGACAATTTTCAGCCCCATCCAATTTTTCATATAGTATGAATATAAATTATATACACTCTATGTAATTGTTTATTTATACTACGTCTCTGATTGGCTCCATAAAAAAATGGTGAAGCATATAGACACGATATAATTTTTTTAGCAGAATCAAATGGCGCTATTATTTATTCCGTGTCTCTCATTTTTAAACAACTCATTATACAATTTAAAAATACATTTTTTTCTGAAAGTTTTGAAAAATTGTAATAGAAAATTCAATTTTATTGTATTATAACGATTTTATAGAAGTAATTTTTAACTTTTGTGCCTTCTATTTTTTGCGTAACATATTTCTCAATTTATTTACTATATACATATATTTACTATATAATATATACATTACTAATTTGATCAATTCCAAACTAAACTATTTAGGGTTTAAATAAAACTTTAAAAGTAAAATATTTGTTCGTTGAATCTATACAAATTAAATCTTTTTGAAATGAACTATAATGAAGAAAGATGGTCTGTCTGTCCACATTGATATTAAAATAATTATTTTTTATCAGACCAAAATTCAGACAAGGATGACAAGATGTACAACTGATCTGAATGACGTTTTCCGATTGAACACAAATTTAATAAGCTTTAGAATTTAAGCAATTTTCAAAAACTACAATAAAAATCTTTCAACAGTTCGGGAAGTTTGAGCGAAGTTTTAAGTAGATGTAAATATTTTTTCTTTAAATATACATTTCGTATAATGTTTATTAAATGTAAAGATTTATCCAAATTTAAAGAAACCTCTTCCTGTTACTTTTTATCAAATGAAGAAAGATGAAGAAATATTTTAGGCGCTTAAACTTGAACTATTTTTAATTTGAATTTGAGAGCATTGAAGAGTGTTGTTTCCAATTAAAATAAAAAATTTGAATTATAGTAGGGATAAAATAACAAATAACAAGGTGAGGTGAATTAGAAACAATTGAATTGTTTGAATCGCTTGGGCACACACTGGTGGCCCTCATCAGTCTATTTTATTGAATCTGTGAACATTACATAATTTCTTGTAGGTACGCAATTTTGAAATTGAAAGTGTTATTTTTTGGTTAATTTCGCAATTGTAAAATTATAAAAAAATTCTTTAATTTTGTATTGAAATAAAAAATTTTCAAATTAAACTATTTTTTTGTTTTATTTTATTTATAATTATTAAAAAAATCTTCAGTTATTCTTTTATTTTTCTATGGTAACTTACATTTGATGAAAACAGTAACACTGTAGCATTTTTATTATTTTATTTTTTTAAAGTAGAGTTAAAATGTAATGAATTTCCTGTTATCATTAGATATTATATTTGTGAAAGTAAAATGGCTTACCCTGAAAAACACATTTTAGTTAAATTATTATTCAAAAATTCTTTTTAAAAAGATTTCTTTTTATAGACGAACATTTCATGAAAAAATTTTCACTTCAGTAAGAATACAAATTTTCAACAAAAAAAACCTTGTTTATTTTATATTAAAAAAATTAATTCCTTGTATAAAAATTTCGTTCAAACAAATTGTTTAAAAAATTGGCAATTTTTTATTTTGAAATTGATATGTAGTGATTTTTCTGTCATCAATAGAAATTATTTATGTGAAAGTAAAATTATTTCAAAAATTATACTGTAGTGAAAATACAAATTTTACACTTAATTAAACTGTAATAATAATAAATAATTATCAAACACATTAGAGTTGAATAATTTATCAAATATTTTATAACAAATTTTTCAGAAAATACAATTTGAAGGGTGTCGCGGTAAAAGTATGTGAGTCCATCGGAGCAAATTTTTTAGGAGAGAGAAAAAACACTTTCAAAAATCGAATTAAAAAAAAAATAAGAAAGTAAATTCGAGATTTGATCAAAAATCGACTGCTGTCAAAACCGTGTAAGCCCATGGATTAAAAAAATGTAGATCCCAATTAACATAAAACATATGCCTGAAACATTATAAACGCATTACGAGACAAATAGAAGGCTGACAAGTTAAAAATTCATCTGAAAAAATAATTTCTTAAAAAAAAAATGGATTTCACAATACTACAGTGTTATTTTTACACAAAATATTTAGTTTCTTCGTATCTTGTAACTATTTAACGCTACAAAAGAATGTAATTGAATAAAGAATTTCAATTTTCGTATGATTTATCACAGTTTATCGAGATAAAAACCCACTTCCGGTTCGAATTTGAATATATATTCTTTCGCCACATTGTCAAGTGGAATTTTAGAGAATTTTTAAGCCAATAAAACGTGTTTTCAAAGACATGACACATGAATATGCCGTAACACCCTTGATTCGATGAAAAAATTAACACTTTAGTTAGAATAAAAATGATAAAAAAGCATTACAGTTGAAAAATTCCTTAAAAAACCTTTTTCTTTAATTCCTTGTATAATAAATTTGGTAGATTTACAAATTGTGTTTGAAAAAAATTTGCCCTTTTCATTTTCGAATTAAAATGTACTGAATTTTCTGTTATTATTAGAAATTATATCTGTGGAAGCAAAATTTTTTGATCAGACTGCAGTAATAATCATACAGAAGCATCAAAACATTTTTGATGGTCAATGATTATAACATATAAAAATTGTTTCTTTAACAAATTTGATGTTTTCTCGGTCTTTTTTATATCACCGTGAATGGATTTTCATCGACCAAAGTATATCCAATTTGAAAAATAAATTCTGTAATAGCAGAAGTCATTAAAGAATCATTTAACATTATTTTAAAACTATACAATTTCCTATGGAAAGATTGTTTCTTCTTTTCTAAATGTAAAAATAAATGTTGAATCTTTCCCCTATCCCCCCTTTTTAACTTCTTTTGCTCTGTGATCCTTGATATTAATCTAAATAATTTAATAATAATTATATACCATTTGTCGACAATGCAGTTCCTTAAAATTACAAGTGATATCTGAATTCTGATATGTTGCTCTCTTATCTACCGTCGATAAATCTGAAAATAGTGTAATATAAATTAAACATATTAGATATATATTACACATTCACATATTTTTGCAGTATATTTTCCAGAATAAAGTATATATTTAAAAAATAAAAATACAAAAAATAATGCACTGCCTTGCCGACAATCTCGCGATAAGAAAATGCTGTGTAGTTCCAGGAAAGAGATGTCGCTAGTGAATGTATGACATGTGTGATATGTTTCAGTTACCCTCGCAATCTCGTGGTGGATTTCTCGTGCAACAGGTGATGTGACACGTTTTTCGGTTTTACGTGTGTTTTCAAAATAAGTGTATACTACTGAAAGTGATTCCTAAATAATAACTTCTATTCAAAAAGAGTGATAGTTTATAACAAAGTTTTTAAGGTGATCCAGTGTGTACCAGGAAATCTGATCAAGGTAAAAATGCTCTTTTGTTTCCGTTTGTTTTTGTTATTCATGCGTAATTAGACAAAGAGGATTAACAGCCTAGAATCTTCTTTTATGAATCTACAAATTAAATTATAATGAAGCCACAATGCTCATGTATTTCTTTCCTTTTTCTTTCTTTCTCACTTTACAAAATTAAAAATTGTTTAGCAAAAAAAATTGTAAATATTGCAAGTTTCCACTTTCAGGTTTTAAAGTGTCTTAGGAATAATTAACGCTGGACGCACATAAATTATAAATCACTAAGGAAAGAAAATGTCACGGACGTAGGTTTAGAACTGCAGCAATAGTAAAGTGCAGGATCGTGTTGAATTAAAATACCTTCGGCCGCAGAGTGGATTCCGTGAATTGAGTCATTCTTGTATGGTGCAAGTACTTCTAAGCCAACCTTTAGAAAAGACTTTGTTACTCAAATAGAGAAACAAAATGAAAAAATGCCTCCGGGAATTGAATGCACATGAACTGAGTCATTTCAGTGGTTCAATAAATATATTTTTCAATTCTTAACTCAACTTTACAATCTACATTGACTTTTCCTCGGACTTTTCAGGCTCTTTAGAATTTGAGAATATATGAATGTGAATTACAATAACAATGAGCTCTCATTCCTATGTGCCGTAACACATATTGTGATTACACGTATCGTATTCTACTTTTTCAGTGCCATTGACCGCAAGAATGCAAAGAATGATAATGAAATTCTTCTTAATTAGGAGCTATATAATCACAATATCATTATAAACAGGAGCTAACTTATCACTGTACAAATGTATACTATCATGGAAGTAAAACAATCGTAACTTATCAGACATACTAACTATTCTTAACATCAAATTGAGTGCAAAAACGAATCAGCAATTGGATTTGATAGAAGATGTTCACCAAACAAACGTGTCTAAATGATAAGGTTCTATTTCGGTTCATGCATATTGAAAGGTTTTATCTCTGTGGGAAAATCTGGAAACTTGCAAATTGCCATTTATAGTGTATGGCGCATAAGGCCCTTTCCAAGATAAAACCTTTCTATTTGAATGCAATTAAATTGCATTCAGTCGATTACTTCTCAGGGTAGAAACTTTAACAAATAATCTGGTACTTTTAGCAAGAAATACTACACTGTTAAAAATGTTCGCAATTTTAATATACATTTATATATTAAATCTAAAACCTTGGTGTACGAAATCGCCATAAGAGACCATGTATATTAAATTTTATATACCGCATATTGATCATTTATTAGAAAAGTCAGATATTTGCACATTGCACAAATTAAAAACTATGTTGGCAGTAATTTTCAATTATAAATAATAGAACATAATATTCTCTCCTAGATAAATATAAATTACACTGGTTTTTAAATGGAAAAGTGCAATTAAGCAAATAATTCAAGAAACTAAGCCCCAAGCTCCTGCATTCACGTTAAAATTCTAACATTCACAGCGAATTTCAGCGAAAATTCTACTCGTACGTTAGACCTTAATTATAAGTATGAATTTAGTCGACGAATTTAAGGTTATTACTTCATTCTTTAATATTTGACAAAATTGGAAGGCAACAAAGAACTTGGTGTTTTCACGCACTCGATTTTACCGAATTTAATATACATGTATATTAATTTTACAATATGATGGTATATTCGAATTAATTTGCGGTATATGCAAATGACTTTACTCATTTGTATATTAAATTTGGATCAGATTTTTTCAACAGTGTAGCAAAAATAGCATGCTATGCGCGATTAATACACGTGTCTTATTTTGATTGCCTTATTATGAAAGTAAAATATGTGCTTTAGTTTAAAGTACCATAAAATATAATTAATAATCGTAAACTGAATAAATATTAAAATAGCTACATCGGATTTTATACCATTTTAATTTAGTTTTAATTTTAGTCTCAGTTCAATTATATTTTCAACTTAAATTTTAATCGGCTTACTGAAATCTATAACTTTAATTTAAATGTAATATTTTATCTCAGCTGGGAAATTGAAGCAAAGAAACAATTTAATAAATTAATGTGGGATTTTATATCGTAATAAAATGTTCTTAAAAGTCATTCTGGAATTATGAGTCTAACTGAATACTGATGTCTTCCATTTTCGAGACTGATACATTTTTTTAGAAATTGAAAAAAAAGATTAAATTCATGTATATATTTATATTTATTTATTTTTGTTTTGTTTTGAATAAATTTGATTAAATTTGAATGATTTTGAAGATCACAAATGTTCGGTTCTCGATTTGCCAAATTCAAAAAATTTCGATTGTAGATCATCAAAATTACAACATTTTTAATTTTAAAACTTAAACTTGCATCAATTCTAATGGTAAATCTTCAAAATTAAAAACTTTAATTTTAAAGATTTATAAATAATAATTCTCAAATTTTAATAATTTTGATGAATAATAGTCAAATGTTCAATTCTTGATCTTTCAAATTGATCAAATTTTGAAAGAGAATCATTTAGATCACAACATTTTTTATTGTAAATTTTCAAAAATAAAATCTCTTCGAAACATTTTTTTTTAGAATGGCTCATTTTGAAGTTTTACACTTGAAAATTCTTGAAGTTTAATGATTTTCAAATAAAAACTATTGAATTTTGTAGATTTAAAATTGAAAATTCTTGAATTTTGAATATTTGAAATTGAAGACTCCTCAATATTTAACGTATGTGATAGAAAATGATGCAATTTTAAATGTTTTGTTTTAATAGTTCAATTTTAAAGATAGTCCAAATTCAAGTTTTCAATGCTTGATTTTCCAAATGGAAGAAATTTCGAAAGAAAATCATCAACATTACACAATTTTTATTATGAATTTTCAAAAATAAAATCGTCTTTAAAACATTTGTTTACAGTGGTTTATTTTGAAGTCTTACACCTGAAAATGATTAAATTTTAAGGAATTTCAAATTAAAACTATCAAATTTTGAAGATTTAAAATTGAAAACTCTTCAATTTTTAATATTTGCACCTGAAGACTCCTCAATATTTCATGTTTGTGATAGAAAATAATGCATTTTTTAATGTTTTTTCCAATAGTTCAATTTTCAAGATTTAAAATTGTAACTTATTTAATGTTAAAGATACATCAATACAATTTTTCAAATGTTGATTATTTTCGAAATCTAAAGTCAAGTTTTCAATTATAATTCTTCAAATTTGAAGAAATTTCAAAGCATCAAAATTATAGAATCTTTAATTGATGTTTAAATACTGATTCTTAAATTGTAATGATTTTGAAGATCAAAAGTAAAATTTTCAATTCTAAATCTTCCAAATTGAAGAAATTGCTGACGCAAATCATAAAAATTACAGAACTTTTAAATGTTAAACTTGAAACAAGCATCATTTTTAATTGCAAATTTTCAAAATTATAAATTCGTCAACTTTAAGGATGTGTAAATAAAAATTCTTAAATTGTGAGATTTTGAAGATCAAAAGTGAAAATTTTCAATTCTAAATTTTCAAAATCTTCCAAATTGATGAAATTTAAAATGTAAATCATAAAAATTACAAAATTTTTTATTGTCAAACTTAAAACTTACTTAATTGTTAATTGTAAATTTTTCAAATGATAAACTCTTCTATTTTAAAGATTTAAAATTCAAAGTTTACAATTTTAAAGAGTTACAATGGAAAATTTGTGAATTTTGGAAATATAGGATTGCAAATTATTTAATTTTCAAGATATTAATTTTGATGGTATATCTTTTTGAAAGGGTTTTTTGGAATAGTTCAATTTTTAAGATTCATAATCGAATATTCTTCAACTCTAAATATTTGTAATTTAAAATTCTTCAATTTTGAATATTTGCAATTGAAGACTCTTCAATGTTTAATGTGTATAACAAAAAATGATGCAATTTTGAATTTTTATTTGGAATAGTTCTTTAAAGATATAAAATTTAAATTTATTCAGTAACTGTAGCTGTATTTAGTTCCTTTTTTAGAGAAACTTCTTTAGCACTGCATCTAGTTTTAAATGCATTTAAAATCCTTAAAGTCATTTCGATTTAACTTTATGAGAATTTGATATTTCAATTCAAACTAAAGAATTTTCATTTAATCGCAACAACTTCAAGTGGAAACAGAATTTCATAAGATGTTAAACTGACGCATGCTAATAAACTGTGAAACTGGGTGGTAGAAAAAAAATCAAGAGACAGCACGCGATAAGTGAGCGGAAACAAGAGCTTTAGTGTGGACAAAGTGAATGAATGAATGTGAAGATTATTATTAACAATTTATTTCAGAGAAATTTAAGCTGCTTTTGAAGGATGAATAATAGTTTTCAATCTCATATCAAACCACGATCACGTCTTTGTATTCTCTCAATCCTCAAGATTCAATACTATATCTAATCTCCCCATTCAAGCTACAAAAGAAGACATCAATCCCTTGAGGCGCTTGGTTATTGTATAATTTGAAATATTTGAATGTGTTTAAAATATAGATATACCAGTTTGATAAACAAATTCGAGCGTCCAATATTGCAGTGAACGAACTGTAAAGTTTCTTGTAGCGTACACATTTCGCGAAACCCGTTCAAATGTCGCGGCGTGTGGGTGCGAGAAAAAAAAGGAACCTACGCACATATCACATATTTGGTCGCTGCGATGAACGAACTCTGGCTACTTCAAATAAATCCGTACACCTTGTACACGGTTTCCCTCAGCTTTTTTAAAATATGACCAGACACGTTTCACATGGGAGGATGAGCAGCGTAAAAAGTTGTGCAGAGGCGGAATGTTATGCGTAGAATCCTAATATTTAGATACAATCGATTTATTTTAATCTCAGAGACTTTTCATCAAAGCTATACGTGAGAGAAATTTTCTCGTTTCAGTGGTGTAACTATATCAATAAAGGTCATCATAATTAATCCTCCTGCGTATGCGTTATAAGCGACCTTAGCTATTTTTGACAACCGTCGAAAATTGTCGCGGTACGATTAGCGCGAGTACTAATACAAATCACTGCTGACTTGAAACGTAATTACTCGTTCAGAATAGCAGCCAGAAACTTTTATAAGAATCCCTCGGAAAGCTTATGAAATGCCGCGTCGAATGACCCCTAATAAATGTATTTTAAACTTTCTGAAGAGAATACACCATTTGAGAAGTTAAAAAAAAAAGAATTTGTCAAATGTTGCACCTCGACTTCAACTCGTGGCATGATCTAGGAAAGTTGCAGAAAAACTCTGAAATTCATACCACACAATCATTGAAGTCTTATCTTCAATTTAAGCCAGTAAAACTTGAAAAATATTAACGGAATACCGATATATGACTAAGAATGTCCAAACGTATCTGCGTCGTATTTCAGACAGCGGTGATCGCTGCCTGAATCTCTCCGCAGACACGCTTGGAAATATTTTGTCATATCCTGGGAACCCGGACAGATTTTAAAAATTTTATTGGCCTAAATTCAAGATAAGACTTATATAAATGTGTGCTATTTATTTCATATTTTTTCTACAAGTTTCTTGAGTTACAACATGAGTTGAAGTCAAAGTATCAAATCTGAGAAATTCTCGGCAATTACCGCTCTTGCGGCAGACAGTGGTGATTGCCGACTCAAACTTGAAGCAGGAACGCTTCGACATTTTTGGTCATATCTTGAGCACCCATGAAGATTTTTTCAATTTTTATCGGCTTTAAATAAAGATAAGACTTCATAGACTGTGTGGTGTGAATTTCAGATTTTTTGTTAAACTTTGCTAGGTCATGCCACAAGCTGCAGACGCGGTACAAAATTGGAGAAATTCCTGCTTTTTTTTTAAGTTCTCACGTTTTATATGCTCTTCAAACGGTCAAAAACATCTCTATTACGGGTCATTCGACGTACAATTTTTTAAGCTTTGCAAAAGTTTTTAAAACAGTTTCTCGCACATTTTTTAAACGAGTAATCACGTTTCAAATTCAGCAGTGATTTGTAATAGTAGTCGCGCGCATATAGATGATATGATAGTTGAAGTGTGACAGTAGAGAACTAATATGATATTAGTATACATATTATCCTAATGGTTGAGCCTTCTTGAAACTTCGCTTTATTAGTTCAAATTTAAAAAGATGTACTTTTTGAAAAGTTATGATATTGGCGATACGAAAAAAAGGAAAACAATATAAGTGAACGAACAATATTGTTTTTTTATTGTCAAAATAGGAGGTTGTTAAGAAGTATTTTTGCAAATATACACCCTGCAAGATATTAAGAAATTAGCTTTTTCATACACTTGAATTGATTTCCAGAAATAATTGCAAAATTTCTACTTTAAAATAAGTCTAAGAACATAAAAAACTATTAATTATTTTCAAGGTTATATATGATTCAATATATCGTGCAAAATTAATATCTTCTGTTCTCTTTTTTTATTTGAAGATTCAAAATTTGGAAACCTCATGAACGATAATAAAAAATTGAAAAGAAAGATTCTTTCTTAATTTAGAATTTTTGCTAAATGCGCAAAAAGCCGAGCGAAAAACATGTTTTTCCATTGAGTCATATGCCCACATTTTGAAAAAAGTTTAATATCTCGAACCTATAATTTATTCAGTCTGAACCAAAGAAACATGTTATCATTTTACTTTTGCGGGTATTTTTTTACGTGATTTAGGATTTTTTTTTCACACATTTTCAAAAAAATTCTAAATTGAGTAAAACATTTTTTCTAATTTATAATTTTTTATTATTGTTTCCTAGAAAAAAACCATACATATACAAAATTAACACCATTTTTGAACTAAAACGAAATTCTTTGAATTTTTAAAAATTTGGATCTTCAAATCAAAACAGAGAACAGAAGATAGTAACTGATTTCAAATTTGTTTGACTATTTGCGGATGCCAACCCACATATTTCTTTCCTTTCAGATAAAACGATTTGATTAATTTGAGCATTTTCAATCCGGTTTTCTGGTATATTTGGTGTAAAAAATCTAAAAAGCAAAAAAAAGTTCCCAAGTTTCCGAACAATTAAAAAAAAAAGAATGTTCTAGCGTAAATAGTTCAGAAGTTGTCTGCTGTACATCCTACATGAAGGTTGCAGAAAAATGAATTACAGAAAATTGAATTACCTTTGAAACTTGAAAAAAATTGATTCTATCTCTTATAGAACAGAAGTTATAGTCTCTTATATGAGGCTGTTTTTTTAACAGAACTTCATTATAGATCACATTTTGTACTGAAAACTTAGTATATATATATATATGGTAATAATATAATTGATTAAAAAACTTATAACGTCTAGAAAATAAGTTCATTTCGCGACTTACCTGAAAAAAAGAAAAGCTTAAAATCTTAAAGAAAGCGGAAAGTCAATCAATATTAATCACATAAGAAATGTCTTTGGACGCAAAATGAACGGGTTTTTGCAGAAAAAACTTAAATTATCACTTGTTTCTTTCTAAAAAAATCCTATAAATTGACAAAAAACACAACAAATATCGAGTTATTCAAAAGGGTCTTAACGATATTTTTCATATTCGGTAAAAATACTCAGGAGGCATCCACAAAACATAATTTCTAGGGCACAAAGTTATAAACTTTAGCCTGCTTTTGTATGTGAAGCTTGGTTTTAGGAGGCATGCTAGGATTGCTGAGTAATTTTTAATGAAATTTTGTTTTCATTCCAGAGTAGCTTTGAAAGCTCCTTGAAAGGGCAAATTAAATTTCCTTTCCTTGCAACTGCACTATCGAGTATCGAATGGAGAATAAACGTGATTATCTACTTTAAAAGAGTCAGTCAGTCCCCTATTTTTCATTGAACGGAGACAGTTCTCAAACTGTGCAAGACTTCTTCTAGACTCCATGGGGACCCTGAAGATCTCCGCTTTTCGAAGTTTTCCGTCGCAATCGAGACAAAACATAGGGACGTCGAGAGTACAATAATTGTATACGAGAAGAAACAATGGCTTTTTTCAGAAAGCAGACACAATAAGGGTGGAGATAGAAATCGCTTGTGTCAAGTAGGAGGGGATGATGTGAAAGAATTTCGTTTATTGCTTTCTTTATCCAGTTTCATAATATTCATTCATAATACAAGAGTCGTGATCGGAAGGAATTGACTAAAATCTTTTCATTTTTATGAATACTCGAACTCATTTTTCAATAAGAATTTTTTCATCTGAATAGAAAAGCAACATGCGCGCTACGCATGCGATTATTGTTTTTGTCTTACGCAATGAATCAATTTTTAGTGAATTTTGGATGTTTGACTCACCCCTCCCTCTTCTGACAATTTGTGACATTTCGGTGAACCCCCTCCCCCTCCCTAAAATCTCATGTTAAACTACAGCTGATCCCCTTGTATAACCGTCAATCGAACAATGAAGAATTAGTTAAAACTATTTGTTAAAAGTATGAAAATACGGTGAACTCTTGCTTATTCCAAAGGGCACCTATTCCGAATCCCCCATGCTGGGATATTCCATGTGACGCAGTTCCGTCACCTCCCTCCACTTTCTCCGTTTGGTCTCACCCGCGCCAGTGGCTGACCAATTCGAAAGAGGCAGGAAGAGCGGGAAGCCCTCGTTGGTTTGAATTGAGTATTTTAGCATGACGTCATGGGAATGCATACGACTTTTTGGAGAAAATATTTATTCCATTTTTTGTTAAAAATTTATCTGTTTTAGTCAAAGATTCAACTATTAGGTTGAAAATTCATCTTTGTCGATAAAAAATTAATCTTCTTGGTTAAAAATTAATTCATTTGATTGAAAATTCGTCGTTTTGTATAAAAGAGTAATCTTCCTGATTAAAAATTAATTTTTTTCTTGGTTGAAGATTCATCATATTTTGTTGAAAATCCTTTTTTTTTTGTTGGTTAAACATTAATTCTTTTCACTAAAAATTTACCTACTCCATTTTTTGTTAAAAATCTATCTTTTTTAGTCAAAAATTCAACTATTTGGTCGACGATTCGTTTTTTGGTTAAAAAGTAATCTTCTTAGTTAAAAAGTAATTTTTTTGGTTGAAAAATCATCATATTTTTTTTGAAAATTCGTTTTTTTCATTGGTTAAACATTCATTCTTCTCGCTAAAAATTTAACTATTCCATTTTTGGTTCAAAATTCGTCGTTTTGGTTAAAAAAGTAATCTTCTTGGTTAAAAATTAATTTTTTGTTTGGTTGAAGATTCATCATATTTTGTTTAAAATCCGGGTTTTTATTGGTTAAACATTAGTTCTTTTCACTAAAAATTGACCTATTCCATTTTTTGTTAAAAATGTATCTTTTTTAGTCAAAAAATCAACTATTTGGTGGACGATTCGTTTTTTGGTAAAAAAAAGTAATCTTCTTAGTCAAAAATTAATTTTTTTGGTTAAATAATCATCATATTTTTTTTTAAATTCGTTTTTGTTCATTGGTTAAACATTCATTCTTCTCGCTAAAAAATTCAACTATTACATTTTTGGTTAAAAATTCGTCTTTTTGGGTGAAAAAGTAATCTTCTTCGTTAAAAATTCTTTTTTTTTCTTTGGTTGAAGATTCATCATATTTTGTTGAAAATCCGTTTTTTTATTGGTTAAAGATTAATTCTTTTCACTAAAAATTACCTATTCCATTTTTTGTTAAAAATTTATCTATTTTAGTCAAAAATTCAGCTATTTGGTTGAAAATTTGTTTTTTGGTGGAAAAGTAATCTTCTTAGTTAAACATTAATTTTTTTGGTTGGACAATCATCTTTTTTTTTTTTTAAATTCGTTTTTTTCCATTGGTTAAACATTAATTCTTCTCACTAAAAATTCAATTATTCCATTTTTGGTTCAAAATTCGTCGTTTTGAGTAAAAAGGTAATCTCCTTTGTTAGAAATGAATTTTTTCATTGAAAATTCATCATATTTTGTCGAAAATCCGTTTTTTTTTATTCGTCAAACATTAATTTTTTTCAATCAATATTTACCTGTTCCCTTTTTTCTTAAAAATTGATCTATTTTAATCAAAAATTAAACTACTTGGTCGAAAATTTGTTTTTTGGCAAAAAAGTAATCTTATTAGTTAAAAATTATTTTTTTTGGTTGACGAATCCTCATATTTTTTTGAACATTCGTTTTTTTTCATTGGTTAAACATTAATTCTTCTTACAGAAAATTCAACTATTCCATTATGGTTGAAAATTTATCTGTTTTAGTTGAAAATTTATCTTTTTCATTTGAAAATTCAACTATTTGGTTGAAAATTGTTCTTTTTTGGTTGGACTTAACTTTTTTTTATCAAAAATAAAAATATTTTTCGGTTGAAATATCATCTATTATATTTTTCTTTGACAATTGATCGTCTAGAATAAAAAATTGTTGATGATTTAACTATTTGATAGAAAGTTGAACTGCTTTCCTAAGAGTAAATTTTTTTGATTGGTAATTCATAATTTCTGATGAAAATTCATCTCTTTGGTTTAAAATTTAACAATTGTATTGAAAAAAATTCTTTTCATGAAAATGAATTTTTTTAACTGAAAATTTGACTATTCTAGTTGAAGATTTCATAATTTTAGTGTCTAATCCATTGCATTTAAATATCCAAAACTGGGAGGTCAGAGCAGAGAAATTAAAAAAAAAAATTGCAACAAGTATAAATAAGAGCCACTTTATGCAATAATTAAACTGTTTGTTTATGAAATATTTTATTTATTTTTATTTATTTATTTTTTTATTTAATTATTATAAAACAGTTTGTTTGAATCAAAGAATCGTTTTTTCTAAGCGATTGACATGAATCTGGTGTATCGTTGTATCGCATAATTTCAGTACCGTAAACCGCATGAAATTGACATTCTCCAGCTGGAACAACGACGGAACGACGATTCGACCTAACGGTACGCAATGTTAGTCATCGCGCCTACAAGGCGCGAAACTTGAGACGGTCCATCATAAATTCATTTATAAGAAACACCGAAACCTGTATCTCGTTAAGTCTTTAATTTTATTGTTCAAGTCGTAAGGCCCAAGTCATAAGTTTCGACACGTAAGGCCCAAAATCACAACTCCAAAGACGTAAGGCCCAAAATCAAAATTCCCTAACAACATTAGGTCCAAAAATATAAGGCACAAAAACATAAGGCCCAAAATATAATGCCCAAAACATGAAGCCCACCACATTAGACCCAAACATTATTAGTTTTTTACTATACCATCAGGCCATTTCCCTTTCAGGGTAGACGTAAGGCCTAAAATATTTTGGTATTTGGGTCTTATATTTTGGGCCTTATGCGTTGAGACCTTTCGTAAAGGGCCTCATATTTTCGACCTTATATTTTTTAACCTTATGCTGTTAGAGAATAGTGATTTTGGACCTTACGTCTTGGGACTTATGTTTTTGGGCCTTACATGCCCAAAATATAAGGTCCAAAACATGAGGCCCGCCACATAAGGCCCTAACGCATAAGGCCTTAATTATTTTGGGCCTTGTATCTCATATTTTGGGCCTTATGCGTTGGGGCCTTTCCGTGAAGGGTCTCATGTTTTGGGCCTTATATTTTGCACCTCATGTTTTGGGCCTTATAATTGTGGACCTTATGCTGTTAAGGAATTGTGATTTGGGACCTTAAGTCTTGGGACTTATGTTTTTGGGCCCTACGTGTCCAGAACATAAGGCCCAATACATAAAGCCCTTGATTCCAAGCTCCATTTTTCGGATTTCTTTTTTTTTTTAATGAACGCTCAGCATTAAACCCTTAAAGACTTGGCTGTTTTGGATTTTCTCATTTCTTTTTCTGCGTTATAATATTTAAACAACGTAAGTCACAAATATTCTCAATAATATGATTTTTTATCTCCAAAAAAATGCTGAAATAAACCCACTATTGGTCAGTGTTATTGGCACCTGCACTCATAAAACATAAATAATTCTATTAATATTTAAACTAATTATTATAAACCATTATTAAAAATAAATTCTTGACTGCGGTGCTCGACTGTTGAAAACATTATTTTTGTAATCTAAAATTTGTTATATTAACTCCTAGATCGATATTTACTAACGAGTTATCACCGTACGTTAACAATTGCTATTGTTATAAAAAAATTTTTCAACAATTATTCAATTTGGGTTTTTATTACTAGGCCAAATTTCTCTTCATAATTGGACCAAATTAAATTAAAAAGAAATAAATTCAATTGTTTATAACAAAGATATAAAATGAATTTCCAAATTGCATGGTTTTTCACAGAAAAACTTACTTTTTCCATTAAATATTTTTAGAAGCAAGCTTATTTTAATATTCTATCATGATATTTTTCTACTAATTATATTAACAAGGGAAAAATTTGTTGAGAAAATTTGATTTTATTTAAAGCAATTTATAAATTAAAACAAGTTTTCTCTACGAAAAGCCATGAAATTAGGAGATTTTTGAATATATTTGTTATAAATAATTGAGTTTATTTCCTTTTAACCATATTTTTCACAATTGATAATAATCATTTTTGAAACAGTTTCAATTTGGTCCAAGAAGAAGGAGAACTGTGGCCTAGAAATAAAAACAAAAATTGAATAATTCTGGATAAAATTTTTTATAACAATAGCAATTGTTCACGTTTGGCGATAAGTTATTAGTAAATATCGATCTAGCAGTCAATGTAACAAATTTTAGGTGAAAAAATAATGGTTTCAGCAGTTAAGAACCAGAATTTATTTATAATAATAATTTATAACAATTGAGTAAAAATAATTAAAATTATTTATCTTCTATGTTTGCAGGAAAAATAATACTGACCAATAGTGCGTTTATTTCAACATTTTTTTCAGAGATAAAAAATCATATTGTTGAGAATGTTAACATTGTCACTTTATTTGTTTATATATTATTGCACAAAATTTTTCTTTCAATCCAAGCAAACATCTTATATAAATAACACACGTGACAAATAATTACAAAAATGATCACAGAAAATTTACACATTAAACCCTTGTTATTGTTAATAACATAAATTATGAACAAAATATAAAACTAGTCAGTTTCATGCAGATAAAATGATTTTTTGTAGCATATTATATTCTATACACCTGAAGAATAATTTCCCATTTAGATAAAATTTGTTTTTATTTATTAATTTCTATTGTTAGTAACAAATTATTATTATTTATAAATTATTCAATTTTAACTGTTTTTTAACAAAAATAATTCTATGATTTTTAAAATGAAAATAATATTGCTGATGTCATTTAAAATAAAAAACATTATTTTTAATAACAAAATTTCAAAACTAACAAGAAAAAATGATTTTAACCATTTTTTTGCAATTTAATTTTTTCGTACTATTGCTTCTAACCAATTTTTGAAAAGCGGTTTAAATGTAGATTTTTTTATGGCTGAAATCGCAGAGTTATAGGGAATTTTTTTCTTTGAAAAAAAAGGCTATACTTGATTCAAATTCAACCGTTTCTGAAAATTAGAAACAGCGACAGTAATAAAAAATTCAGTCACAACAAACGTTGATAAAATATTTATTTTTCGTAAGTTTTAAACTTTTTTCTTAAAAAATAATGTTTTTTCTTTCATAAGACATGCCTGATAGTATTATTTCAATTTTTAAAACCACACTTTTTCCTTCCATAGATAGAAAAAATCGGTTTTTTGTCACGACACCTACAAGATTCATTATGGAATCAATTTAACAATAAATGAATTCAAGTTTTTATTGATTGTATGATAAAAATTAAGAATAATTATGAATATTTATTTAATAATGGTGGTCCACTATTGGGGGTAATACCCTATTTAAGAAACGCAAAAATAAATATTTATTTAATCATTTTTAATGACAATAACAATTAAGAGTCAGTGATACAGATTTTCTTCACGGAATATTACTATTTGGTTCTCTGGAATATTTTGTAGTTGCAAAAAAGAATTTTTTTCTACGTGAAAGTGACTATTTTTGGAATTTGTAAATAATTATTATTAAGAACAATAATGAATATATAATATTGATAAATTTGTGTGCTTATTAGTCAATTTGAAACATACTTGGAACTGATTTGCTATAAGAAAAACAATATATACCTACGAAAGTGATACAAAAATGTACTATTTATTTATAAAAATATTTATAACAATAGTAATTGTTAATATTTAGTAATTATTTGTCATCTGTATTATTTCTATAATGTACTTGAGCACTTTTAGTCAACAAATAATTTCCTTTTGCCGTAGAGCTCCTTATCCAAGTATTTGTTAATATACTTTGTTTATAAAAATTAGCCTCAACCCTAAACTAATTATTTATGGTTCCTAAGTGTATCTGCATTGATTCTGCTGCACACAAACTTTATTTAAGTCTTTTCCAGGACGATAAAAAATAATATCCTGAAAAACTTTTATTTTTCCAGTTTATTTATTTATACGCTAAAAAATCGAAATCGGTAAAAAAAATTGTAAGCTGTAGCTGATTTTGAACAGTAAATTCCTTATTTAGACCACTGTACGCCGTTTTGATAATTACAAATATACTTGAACATTCTTGCCTGATCTTGAAAGGGTCTGGAATTACTTTTATGGGTCAAAAAGGTAATTTAGTATTTTTTAATTTTTTCCGAAGATATATTAAAAAAAAAAGAATTGGGTTACTTTTTCATGACTCTAAATATGTTTTGGGTCAAATTTACTTGATTCTGGTTGATGATACACGTGTATGAAGCGATGCGAAGTGGCGTAGGTTGGACGCTCGCTTCCAGTGCCTTCATTATAAAGAAACAACGGTATTCAGTTGACCACGAGCCGAAACGTTTCCGGCATGATCTTGGGGCTTAAATTCAAGCAAGCTTAACCACGTCCCAAAATAGCTTGCCTGGTGACATTAAGGAGTTGGAATCCATGCCAGGATATCTTTCAAGGTGTTTCAAGGTCAACGACTGGTCGAGGACGCCCTGGACTAAAAATTAATCTTATCATCGTTCTCCTACTGAACAATCTGAAGTTATATCCTACGTTGGATCCTAATAGTTTCCTACGTGGAAACCTACACAGAAACTTACGTCGGATCCTGCTAGTTTCCTACACCGGTACATACGTCGAAGCTTACGTAGAACCCGACTTCGTTTCCTAATAGTTAAATACGTCTTAACCGACGTCGAAACATACGTCGGATCCTAATAGTTTTCTATGTCATAACCGACCTTGAAACTGACGTAAAATCCTAATAGTTTCCTACGTCGGACCCTAATAGTTTCTTACGTCGTAACCTACATAGAAACCTACAAAGAATCCTACGTAATATCCTAACGTCGAAACCTACGTGTGACCCTACATCGGTTCCTAATAATTTATACGTCTTAAGCGACGTGGACACATGTCGGATCCCAATAACTTTCTACGTCGTAATCGACGTTGAAACCTACGTAGAATTCTGCGTGGGATCCTAATAGTTTTATACGTCTTAACCGAAGTCGAAATGTACGTCGGATCCTAATATTTTTCCACGTTGCAACCGACGTTGAAACTACGTAGAATCCTATGTCACATCCTAATATTTTCCTACGTGTTTACAGACGTCGAAGCCTACGTAGAACCCTACGTCGGTTCCTAATAGTTAAATACGTCTTAACCGACGTCGAAACATACGTCGGATCCTCATAGTTTTCTATGTCGTAATCGAACTTGAAACTTACGTAGAATCCTACGTCAGATCCTAATATTTTCCTGCGTCGTTACAGACGTCGAAACCTACATCGGATCCTAAGAGTTTTCTAGGTCGTAAACGACGTTGAAACCTACGCAGAGTCCTAGGTCATATCCTAATAGTTTCATACGTCACTGCAGACGTCGAAACCTTCGTATAACCCGACGTCGGTTCCTAATAATTTCATAAGTCTTAACCGACGTCGAAATAAACGTCGGATCGAATAACTTTCTACGTCGTAATCGACGTTGAAACCTGCGTAGAATTCTATGTCGGATTCTAATAGTTTTGTACGTCTCAATTGACGTTGAAACTACGTAGAATCCTACGTCAGATCCTATTATTTTCCCACGTAGTTACAGACGTCGAAGCCTACGTAGAACCCGACGTCGGTTCCTAATAATTAAATACGCCTTAACCGACGTTGAAAAATACGTCGGATCCTAATATTTTTCCACCTTGCAACCGACGTTGAAACTACGTAGAATCCTATGTCACATCCTAATATTTTCCTACGTGTTTAAAGACGTCGAAGCCTACGCAGAACCTGACGTCGGTTCCTAATAGTTAAATACGTCTTAACCGACGTCGAAACATACTTTGGATCCTCATAGTTTTCTACGTCATAACCGACCTTGAAACTTACGTAGAATCCTATGTCAGATCCTAATATTTTCCTGCGTCGTTACAGACGTCGAAACCTACATCGGATCCTAAGAGTTTTCTACGTCGTAACCGACGTTGAAACCTACGCAGAATCCTAGGTCATATCCTAATAGTTTCATACGTCACTGCAGACGTCGAAATAAACGTCGGATCGAATAGTTTTCTACGTCGTAATCGACGTTGAGACCTACGTAGAATTCTACGTCGGATTCTAATAGTTTTATACGTCTCAATCGACGTTGAAACTACGTAGAATCCTACGTCAGATCCTATTATTTTCCTGCGTAGTTACAGACGTCGAAGCCTACGTAGAACCCGACGTCGGTTCCTAATAATTAAATACGCCTTAACCGGCGTTGAAACATACGTCGGATCCTAATAGTTTTCTACGTCGTAACCGACCTTGAAACCAACGTAGAATCTCACGTCAAATCTTAATATTTTCTTACGTCGTTACAAACGTCGAAACCTACGTCGGATCCTAATAGCTTTTTACGTTGTAACCGACATTGGAACCTACGTAAAATTCTAAAATTTTCTTACGTCGGATCCCAATAGTTTTATACGTCTTGAACTACGTCGAAACATACGTCGGATCCTAATATTTTTCTACGCCGTAACCGACCTTGAATCCTACGTGGAATCCTACGTCAAGTCCTAATAGTTTCCTACGTCGCATCCTAATAGTTCCTTACGTCGTAACCAACATAGAAACCTACGCACAATCCTGCATCATATCCTAATAGTTTCATACGTCGTTACAGACGACGAAACCTGCGTATAACCCGACGTCGGTTACTATTAATTTCATACGTCTTACCCGACGTAGAATTCTACATCGGATCCTAATAGGTTTTTACGTCCTAAACGACGTCGAAACATACGTCGGATCCTAATATTTTTCCTCGTTGTAACCGGCGTTGAAACTACGTAGAATCTTACGTCAGATCCTAATAGTTTCCTACGTCGTTACAGACGTCGAAACCTACGTCGGATACAAATAGCTTTCTACGTCGTAACCGACGTTGAAGCCTGCGTAGAATCCTACGTCAGATCCTAATAGTTTCCTGCGTCGTTACAGTCGTTGAAGCCTACGTTGGATCATAATAGTATCCTAAGTCGTAACCTAAGAAGAATCCCACGTCAGATCCTAATAATTTCCTACGCCATTACCAACGTCGAAATCTACGAATAATCATACGTCGGCTCCTAATAGATTCATTCGCCGTTACCGACGTCGAAATCTGAGTCGCAAAGGTCGTTGAAACCTACGTGGAATCCTACGTCGGATCCCAATCGATTCATTCGTCGATACTGACGTCAAAATCTATGTCGTAACGGACGTTGAAACCTACGTAGAATTGTACGTCGGATCCTAATAGTTTCCTACGTCAAATCCTAATAGTTTCCTACCTCGTACCCAGCATAGAAACCTACGAAGAATCCTACGTAAGATCCTGCAGTTTCCTACGTCGCTAGAGACTCCCAAGCCTACGTACAACGGACGTCGGTTCCTAATAGTTTCATACGTCTTGACCGAAGTCGAAACATACGTCGCATCCAAATAGTTTTCTACGTCGTAAACGACCTTGAAACCTACGTAGGATCCTGCGTCAGATCCTAATATTTCCCTGCGTCGTTACAGACGTTGAAACCTACGTCGGATCCTAATAATTTCCTACATCGGATCCTAATAGTTTCTTACGTCGTAACCAGCATAGTAACCTACGTAGAATCCTACGTCAGATCCTAATGTTCCCTACGTCGCTACAGACGGCGAAGCCTACGTTGAACCCGACATCGGTTCCTAATAGTTTCACACGTCTTAACCGACATCGAGACATACGTCGGATCCTAATACTTTTCCACGTTGTAATCGACGTTGAAACGACGTAGAATCCTACGTCAGATCCTAATATTTTCCTACGTCGTAACTGACGTTGAAACCTACATAGAATCCTACGTCGGATTCTAATAGTTTTCTACATCAAATCCTAAACGTTACCTACGTCGTAACAGACATAGAAACCTACGTAGAATCCTACGCCATATCCCAATAGTTTTCTACGTCGTTACAAACGTCGAAACCTATGTCGGATACCAATGGTTTTCTACGTCGTAACCGAAGTTGAAAGCTACGCAGAATTCTACGTTGAATCCTAATAGTTTTGGACGTTGAAACATACGTCGGATCCTAATATTTTTCTACGTTGTAAGCGAAGTTGAAACCTACGCAGAACCCTACGTCAGATCCTAATAGTTTCCCACGTCATTATAGACGTCGAAACGTACATCGGATACTAATAGTTTTCTACATCGTAACCGACGTTGAAACCTATGTCGGTTCCTAATTGTTTTCTACGTTGTTACAGGCGTTGAAACCTACGTGGGATTCCAATAGTTTCTTACGTCGCAATCGACGTTGAAACGAACCTAGAATTGTACGTCAGATCCTAACATTTGTATGCGTTGACCCAACGTCGAAACATACGTCGGATCCTAATGTTTTTCTACGTTGTAACCGACGTTGAACCTACGTAGAATCCTACATCGGATCCTAATAGTTTCTACGTCGTAACTGACGTTAAACCCCGTAGAATCCTATGTCGGATCCTAATAGTTTTCTACGTCGTAACGAACATAGAACCCACGTAGAATCCTACGCCATATCCCAATATTTTCCTACGTCGTTACAAACGTCGAAACCGATGTCGGATCCCAATAGTTTTCTACGTCGTAATTGACGTTAAAACCGACGTTGAAATCTACGTAGAATCCTACGCCATATTCTAATAGTTTCTTACTTCGTTACAGACGTTGAAACCTACATAGAATTCTACGTCGGATCCTGATAGTTTTCTACGTAGAATTCCTCTTTTTCCTCTCTATTTTTAGTTGAAAGTTAATTCCGATTGATTGATAACTCTACCAATCATATTATGGTTCAGAATTCCTCTTCTTTTGTTAAATATTCTACTATTTGGTTGAAAATTTAATTATTTTGTTGAAAATTGATCTATTTCTTAAAAAAGGCATCTTTTTTGGTCGAAAATTCAACTATTCGATTGAAAGTTGAACTACTTTATTAAAAATGTATTATATTGATTAAATAATTGAATATTTTGTTGAAACTTCGTTTTTTGGGATTGGAAATCAATTTTCTTAACTGAAAATTGAGTTATTCCATTTCTGGACATTTGAATTATTTGGTTGAAAATTTATTGAAAAATCGTCTTTTTTGGTAACAAAATTAGTCTTCTTGATTAAAATGTTGACTTTTTAGTTGAAAATTAGTTTTTAAAACTTAAAATTTCTCTAAATTCATATTTTTGGATTGAAAATTTTAATATTTGAAGAGAATCAGCCTTTTTGGCTTGAAAGTTTAACAATTATGTTAAATATTGTTCGCCCTTGACTAAAAAATATTTCTTGTTTGAAAATTCAACTCTCTTGTTCAAAAGTCGTTGTTTTGATTTGAAAATTCATCTCTTTGGTACTAATTTGATCTTTTTGGTGAAAAATGCAACTGGTTGTTTAAAAATTACTCTGTTTGGGTTAAAAATTCAGCTATTTTGTGGCGAATTTGTCATTTTCTGTTGAGTATTCAACTAGTAGGTTGAAAAGTTATCTTTTTTAGTTGAAACTTCAACTACTTGGTTGAAAATTCATCCTTGTAGGTTGAAAATTTAACTGTTTATATAAAAAAAATTTCCTTCTGTTTTGAAATTTTATTGTTTGTAAGATAAGTTTTTAGTTGGAACGTCATCTTTAAAAATGGTATCTTTTTAGCCATAAGATTCAACTATTTTGTTAATAAATTTATCTTTTTTTTTAATTCAACTGTTTTTGATTTTAAATTAAAATCTTTTTTGGTTGTAATATCAACTATTCTATTTTTGGTTGAAAAAATATATATATTTTTGTTGAAAATAAAACTATTTTGTTGAAAATATACCTTTTTTTATTTAAAACGATCTATTTGGTTAAAAATTCAGTTGATTAAAAATTCAACTATTTTTCTAAAAATTTAATAATTTTATTGAAAATTCAACTAGTTTGTTAAAAAGTCATCTTTTTCGGTCGAAAATTCAACTATTATCATTATTAAATTTTTAATCAGTTTAAAACAGTTTTTACGTCTTTTCGGGTTTTAACGTAACGAAAAGAGACTGTAATTCGGAAACTTTTATTTTTTTCAAGTTGAAGAAGCATTGTTTTGGTTTAAGTAACAAGGTAGATTTTTTAACAATAATTTATTTAAAAAAAATTATTTTATTTTATAAATTCTTCGCATGGAAATATTTTTAACTGAGATATTTTCCTTTAAAAATATTATTTTTACTATTTCAAATGAGATAGTAGATTCAAAAGAGTCTCTAAATAATTGATATCAAAATTGACTTTGACAATTTGTTCCAGATTCTACAGATATTAATAATTTAAATAGTATATTTTTATATTTATACATGATCTTTTTTTTAAATATCCTGTTCCTAATTTTTCTTCCTTTTTTTTTAGAAATCGCTAGGATGCGGATCTTGGGTGTAACGATTTTATTGGTCCTTTTTGGTTTGGCCATTTGCGAGAAAGAGGAGGATACAGATGCCTCGGATGCATTTATGGAAGCTGCTCAGGCATTATTCGCAGGCACAAATAATGATGCTATTGGTGGTCTTCAAGGTGTGGCCAGCGCATTTATGCAATCTGACGCCGGAAAACAGGTGCAGGATCAGTTATAAAAATTGCCTTCTGAAAATCTTCTCCTAATTAATATTTTAGGAATCCATTTTTTAGGCTAGTTTAAATTCAAACCAAGATTATAATGCCTGACTAAAGTGCAACGTTTACAAAAAACGAATCAAAAAAAAATTTCCTTCGTGTCAGACCTAAAATTTTTCAGCTTGAAACGACTATATTTAATGTCCAAAGATACTGAAAAAAGTTCCATCCACCTAGCTCTTCTGTAACACCCTCATTTTCTACTTTTGAGATATTAAAAAAAATCCAGAAAAAAATCTAACAAATGCCCTAACTTCGAGACCTAACATTTTGTAGCTTGAAATATTTCCATTTAATGTCCAAAGATAAAAAAAAAAGTTACATCCACTTAGCTCTTCTGAGACACCCCGTTTTCGACCATGAAGATATTAAATGATAACAAAATAAATGAAAAATGCCCTAACTTCGGTACAATTTTAAAGCTTAAAATAGTTCCACTTAATGTCCAAAGATACAAAAAAAAATTCATCCGCCTAAAATTGTGTGGCATAAAATGCTTACATTTGATGTGAAAAGATACTGAAAAAAGTTGCATCCACCTAGCGCTTCGGGAACACCCTCATTTTCTACCCTTTAGATATTAAAAAAAAACTCGAAAAATGCCCTTATTTCGAGACATACAATTTTAAGCCTCAAAGTGGTTTCATTTCATGTCCAAAGATGCCAAAAAAAAAGTTCATCCGCCTAGGTCTTCTGGAACACTCCCCTTTTATACCATTAGGATATTAAAAAATAAATCTTAAAAAAGTCCTAACTTTAAGACCTGAAATTCTGTGGCATGAAATAGTTACATTTGATGTAAAAAGATACTGAAAAAAGATTCATCCACCTAGCGCTTTTGGAACACCCTCATTTTCTACTCTTCAGATATTTACAAAAAAAATCGACAAATGCCCTAATTTCGAGACATACAATTTGAAGGCCTAAAATGGTTCCATTTCATGTCCAAAGATACAAAAAAAAAGTTTATCCGCCTAGCTCTTCTGGAACACCCTCCCTTCTATACCATTAGAATTAAAAAAATAAAATAAAATAAAAAAAAAGCCCTAACCTCAAGACCCAAAATTGTGTGGTATAAAATGCTTACATTTGATGTAAAAACATACTGAAAAAAGTTTCATCCGCCTAGCTCTTATAGAACACCCCCCTTTTATACCATTAGGATATTAAAAAATAAATAAGAAAAAAGCCCTAACTTCAAGACCTGAAATTGTGTGGCATAAAATAGTTACATTTGATGTAAGAAGATACTGAAAAAAGATTCATCCACCTAGCGCTTTTGGAACACCCTCGTTTTCTACCCTTCAGATATTTGCAAAAAAAAACGAAAAATGCTGTAATTTCGAGACATACAATTTTAAGGCTTGAAATGATTTCATTTCATGTCCAAAGATTAAAAAAAAAGTTCATCCACCTAGCTCTTCTAGAACACCCCCCTTTTCTACTATTAGAATATTAAAAAATCAAAACAAATCTGTAGAAAGCCCTAACTTCAAGACCTAAAATTGTGTCGCATAAAATGGTTACATTCAATATGAAAAGATACTGAATATAAACAATAGAAAAATATGAATACAATTCAAACTGTTTTCAAAAAACTCATCTTTATATTCAATTTTCCTACTATTCAATTACATGTTTTCATGAATTTTTTTTATTACTAATTACAGCTTCTCTTATTGTTACTGAAAACTATGTTCTTCTTTTATATTCATAGAAAGTATCAAGTTTTAAACGAATTTTAGTATTTTTGCTATACGTAACAATGCAAAAACGGGCAACCCTGATCGGAGCGCCATCTGTTGGATTTATTTGAACTACGATACCCCTCAGGATGCTAAGAGAACAATTACCACATACACATACACGGTCGATGCATAGGGCTGGTCATAATCTGCGGCATGTGCGATACGCCCGAGATTTTCAATTTTTTAAACTACGTTCTACCCAGCTGATTGCTATGAAACTTTAAGATGTTTTGAAAGAGGATTTAAACATTATTTATAGAGAAAATGGTGAGTGTGCCTCAAATACATCCCATACAAAAATTTCAAACAAATTTTCAAAACTTCTTTTGACCCGTATATTTTTTTTTAATTTTGAAATTTGGTCACAACATTCTCTCATTGAGTCTCATAACATATTCTTTGTCCATCAAAATCGGTCCAGCCGTTCTTGAGAAAAACAAACTTTTTGATTTTTCTTCTAGCCCCCAATAGATCCCATAAAAATTATTTCTCAAATATAATCTTTTGGGAAATTTAGTCTCACATCAGTGCCAAATCACTGCAAAAATCTCAACCAGATCCGAGCGGGGGCAGCACATACATGCTTATCCTGGTATGCCCTTTTGCAAACCTGACCTCAGTTTGGAATAACTGACCCCCAAAAATTCTTGCAGAGAAAAATTTCCAAAACTATTTGAAGACTGACATATTCTTCCTAGCAATTTTGCGAAAAAACTGCAATATTTCAACTAGGTCTCGCATTTTTCGTCCATCATATTGGTTCCGCCATCTTGGAAATGAAAATTTAATATTTTGGACTTCAGATTCGTAATCAGCGACCCCAAAAACCCCCGAGTAACAAGTTTGAGATGAATTGTATGGTAAAAGGTATTTAAGCTGGAAAGGAGATCGGCCATATTGGTTCCGCCATCTTGGAAATGAAAATTTGATAGTTTAGACTTCAGATTCGTAATGAGCGACCCCAAAAACCCCCGAGTAACAAGTTTGACATGAATTGTATGGTAAAAGGTATTTAAGCTAGAAAGGAGATCCGCCATATTGGTTCCGCCATCTTGGAAATGAAAATTTAATACTTTAGACTTCAGATTCGTAATCAGCGACCCCAAAAACCCTTGAGTAAAAAGTTTGACATGAATTGTATGGTAAAAGGTATTTAAGCTAGGAAGTAGATCCGCCATGTTTGTTGCGCCATCTTCGAAATGAAAATTTAATAGTTTTGACTTCAGATTCGTAATCAGCGACCCCAAAAACTCCTAGAATAGTGAAATAGTCCAAATTCATCCAAGAATGATACTTTTTTGGGAAATTTTGACGGAAAAATTGCATTTTTTGGTGACATGCCGTGATTGAAGCAGCCATTTTGAGGTCAGGATTGATTTTCAGTGAAAAAGGCCAGACGGCATCGAAAACTGCACTTCATAACGAAGATTTTGGTGCGCTACAAAAGTTTCTTCTCTCGAAAGAAAAATGGGCAGGGGGGGTGGCTGATTTGAAAAAGAATTCCCCATATATATATATGACGTCTCACAACCGTGAGATGGGTGGTCGTAGGACGCGATGAAATAACAACGGCAGGCCGGCGAAACCCTCATGTGTTTTGAGGACACGAGGCGACCCAAGGATGACAGCTTTCTACATCCATCATGCAAGTGCCTTGGCATATTCTTGGCACGCGGGTATGACTTTAAGGTTACGGAGAAATAAGAGTTTTGCACCTCCGAGAGCACTTATCACAAGGATAATTACTTGAACCAAATATTTTTGGAACAGTCTTTGCAGCTCCCTTTCAAAGTCTTTATATCTCTTCTCTTTTTTTCTCCTTAGCAGTGCTGTTGTATTCAGAAGGAACCCAGAATTCGATCACGAATATAGTTCGTTTCTCGAAGTCTTGGAGAACAATGTCAGGCCTCGAGTTTGCAACGGAGACTGCTGTCCGAAAATCGTAGTTCTAGAGATTTGGCACTTCTCGTTTTGGACAATTGACTCTATCTCCCTTGGAGCGTTCGGCAGGGCACGGTCGCCGCCAACACCGCAAGAGCGACAAAGATGGTAATAAAGCACTCTTAGGGCTGCATTATGTCTTTAGATATACGTTGTTCCTGCGTGGGTGGGGCACCCTGATAGTATGAGTTCTAGGTAATCAGCGCGTGCGTGACACGCTCTGCACCTATCGCTGGGAACTTCTTGACATAAAATGCGGTCATGGTATGCTAAGGTGGAAATGATATCGTCCTGACATGCAAAAATAAAACACTCTCTACCCGAATTAAGCCCTGCTGATCTGAGAAAAGCAAAAGTTTGTTCCTTCAAACAGGACTGTTTTTCTACATTCCTGTGAAAAATGTCGTGCATTTTCTTGTCGAGTAGCTCTTGATAGAATTTTTAAACTTCTGCCTTCTTTACTTCGGCTTCTAGAAGTGAAGCATTTAGATGGAGTAATCCACTTTTCTCACTTCTGATGTTAAAATTCAAGCCAAGGGTCTCGGCCGCACGCTCCGCGGCTTTGTAAAGGAACGCTCCTTTACCAATCATCTCGTGGTTCCTGACCATATTTCAGAGAGGATCTCTGCCATTGGCAACGATATAAGCTGTACTTAGAACAATTCGGTTATGAAGACACTGGATTTTCAGAAGTCCGCTTTCGCCTTGACAGCTTGAAATGTATAATCGCAGAACTGACGAATTGATATGCAAGCATATTAGTCGTAGATACCTTGTTCAACGCCGACAGATTGGAAGACCAAATCTGTCGAAGAAGATCTTCAGGTCATCCATATAAAATACTCGAGTGACCTTATGCATGCGCTGGTTAGTGTCGCCACAGAGGTATCCAGAAGAATTTCGTAGTGCGAGAGATAGAGGCAGAAGTGTGATGCATTCATGATGATTTTTATAAGAACAGCAATGCGTTTAGCATACTCAGTATTCGCGATAGCAGATGATACGTAATTATATTCTGATAAGGCAGTGATTGTGAAATAACCTAATAGGAGTAAAAACAACAGACGGAAAAACACTGAAAAACACTTTTTTTTTTTAAAAAGACTGCAATATTTGTTTTTGAATTTATTTTAGTTTCTAAACTACCTTGCGGATTATGTGACCATTCTCGTGAATGCGTTGGTACTGTAACAAAGAAATATAGGAATTATTTATTAACGAATTTCTTCAATCAACTTCAATGTTAATGGTTTCATTTAAAAACAAATCTTTCTTAGTATATGCAGGAAAAATTCGTACAAAGAGTTTAGAACGAAAAGTATTTTTAAAATTTTTTTAGCTTGGTGCGTCTCAAGAGTTTCATTTTAACTGACATTCGACCGTGTTTATATCAGGATTTTCAACGTAGCTACGTAACACGAAAGAAGTAGAGGTTTTGGAAAAACACTGCAATTGTTGTTTTGAGATTTATATGAGTTTTGAAATTACCTTGCTGACTATTCAACGATAATTCTAGCTTCAGTCCTTCCAGATTTAATGGTGCTGTGAAAAGAAATATAGGAATTATTTATAAACGAATTTTTTCAATGAACTTCATGTTAATGGTTTGATTCAATCAAACATTTTTTTGTTGTACGCAGGAAATATTCCCACAAAGAATTTGGAACACAAAATGTTTGGAAATTTTTTTTAGCTCAGTGCGTGTATAATTTATTTCATCACAACGTTAAAATAGCACGTAACCAAAAACAGAATTTTCACTTTTTCCGAAGTTAAAAATTCAACAACCGATGTAATATCGCATCTGGCATCAAAAAAGCATTTATGGTGATTTTCATAAAAACAGTAATGCGTTTAGCATATCCAGTATTCGCGATAGCAGACAATACGTAATTATTTTCTGATGAGGCAGTGATAGTGAAATAACGTAATAGGAGTGGTAAACAAAGTTCTTTGAGATAACACTGCAGTTTTTATTTTCATCTGCTATAATTATTCAAAAAAATCCCGGAAAATATTTAAAAAACCAGGATGCCCGATGAACCGGGAAAACCGTAAAATGACCAGAATTTATTATTATTAATTTTTTTCAAATGTTACGTTTAATTGTTAACTTTATGCAAAATTGAATTTTATGAATAAAAAGTTTTTGAAGTTTACAAACCTTAAATGTAAATTGATTTCTGATTTAAAAAAGTGAACTGTAGTTTGAGTGTTTAAATTGGTGCAGTAGTTGATTTTACAAGACGATTCCAAATCTGTTCAATAATGAAATGCTTTTATTCAATTTTAAATCCTTTTAAAATATTTTTTTTGTCAGAAATTATTAAAAAACAAAGCATTTATGATGATTTTCATAAGAAGGGCAAGGCGTTTAGAATACCCAGTATTCGCGGTAGCAGACGATACGTAATTTTTTTCTGATGAGGTAGTGATAGTGTAATAACCTAATAGGAGTTGTAAACAATAGACGGAAAAACACAGGAAAACACTTTGTTGGAAAAACACTGCAATATTTGTTTGTGAATTTATTTTAGTTTCTAAACTACCTTGCGGATTATGTGACCATTGTAGTGGATGCGTTGGTGCTGTGAAAAAAAAACGAATTATTTATTAACGAATGTTTTCAATGAACTTCAATGTTAATGGTTTAATTTATGAACACATTTTTCTTAGTATATGAAGGAAAAATTCCTATGAAGAATTTAGAACACAAAGTATTGTAAAAAAATTTTTAGCTCGGTGCGTCTCAAGAGGTTCATTTTAACGGGCATTCGACCGTGTTTATATAAGGATTTTCAACGCAGCTACGTCACCCTGAAGAAGTAGAGGTTCTGGAAAAACACTGCAATAGTTGTTTTGGAATTTATATTAGTTTTGGAATTACCTTGTGGACAATGTAGCGATAATTCTAGATTCGGTTCTTCCAGATTTAATGGTGCTGTGAAAAGAAATATAGGAATTATTTATTAACGATTTTTTTCAATGAACTTCATGTTAATGGTTTGATACGAACAAAAATTTTTTTATTGTACGCAGGAATTATTACCACAAAGAATTTGGAACACAAAATGTTTGGGAAATTTTTCTTAGCTCGGTACGTGTATAATTTATTTCATCACAAATTTAGAATAGCACGTAACCAAAAACAGAATTTTCACTTTTTCCGAGGTTAAAAATTCAACGACCGATGTAATATCGCATCTTGCATCAAAAAAGCATTTATGGTGATTTTCATAAAAACAGCAATGCGTTTAGCATATCCAGTATTCGCCATAGCAGATGATGCGTAATTATTTTCCGATAAGGCAGTGATAGTGAAATAACCTAATAGGAGTGGTAAACAAAGTTCTTTGAGATAACATTGCAATTCTCATTTTTATCTGTTATAATTATTCACAAAAATCCCGGAAACTATTAAAAAAACCAGGATGCCCGATGAACCGGGAAACCCGTAAAATGACCAGAACTTATTATTATTAATTTTTTTCAAATGTTATGTTTAATTGTTAACTATATCCAAATTTAAATTTTATGATTAAAAACCTTTCCAAGTTCACAAACCTTAAATTTGAATGGATTCCTGATTAAAAAAAGTGAACTGTAGTTTGAGTATTTAATTTGGTACAATAGTTGATTTTACAAGACGATTGCAAATTTGTTCAATAATGAAATGCTTTTATTCAATTTTAAATCCTATTTAAATATTATTTCAGTCAAAAATGGTTAAAAACGAAGCATTTATGATGATTTTCATAAGAACGGCAAGGCGTTTAGCATACCCAGTATTCGCGGTAGCAGAAGATACGTAATTTTTTTCTGATGAGGTAGTGATAGTGAAATAAGCTAATAGGAGTTGTAAACAAGAGACGAAAAAACACTGAAAAACACGTTATTGGAAAAACACTGCAATACTTGTTTTTGAATTTATTTTAGTTTCTAAACTACCTTGCGGATTATGTGACCGTTGTCGTGGATGCGTTGGTGCTGTAAAAAAGAAATATAGGAATTATTCATTAACGAATTTTTTTAATGAACTTCAATGGTAATGGTTTGATTTAATAACACATTTTTCTGAGTGTATGCAGGAAAAATTACTACGAAGAATTTAAAACACAAAGTATTGTAAAAAATTTTTGAGCTCGGTGCGTCTCAAGAGTTTCATTTTAACGGATATTCGACCGTGTTTATATAAGGATTTTCAACGTAGCTACGTCACCCTACAGAAGTAGAGGTTTTGGAAGAACACTGCAATAGTTGTTTTGGAATTTATATTAGTTTTGAAATTACCTTGTGGACGATGTAGCGATAATTCTAGATTCGGTTCTTCCAGATTTAATCGCGCTGTAAAAAGAAATATAGGAATTATTTATTAACGAATTTTTTCAATGAACTTCATGTTAATGGTTTGATTCAAACAAACATTTTTTCATTGTACGCATGAAATATTTCCACAAAGAACTTCAAACACAAAATGTTCGGGAAATTTTTTTTAGCTCGGTGCGTGTATAATTTATTTCATCACAACTTTAAAATAGCACGTAACCAAAAACAGAATTTCCACGTTTGAGTATTAAAAATGGTACAATAGTTGATTTTACAGGACGATTCCAAATTTGTTCCATAATAAAATGCCCTTATTCAATTTTAAATCCTATTTAAATATTGTTACAGTCTAAAATTGTTAACCGATTCAATTGGAAATTTTTTAATAAAAGAAAACAAAACAATATTTAGATATTTAGCAATATTTGACTGCTTATTTTAAAGAAGCAAGTTGAAATAAAATATTTCATAATAAACAATTAGGAACTGAATTGTTTGCAATATATGGAAAACGCATTAAATCGTTAAAATTGCAGTGTTAAATTTCAGCTATAAACGTTAAGATTTTAATTATTCCGTTTCTAGCGTTTCAATTTGTAAGTGATAGAAATTATTGCGAGATTATTATAGTTAATTTTTAAAGATCTGAAGAAGAAACCATTATAGGGATTTTCTGTTCAGTATTTTCAAACGTATTATTGTCCGCTTCTCATTAGAGAGGGTAGGTACGTGTTATTTCACGAGTGTCTATTTTTTATAAATTAAAAAAATGAAGGGGATTGGTGGTGAAATTTATAGTTACTTTTAGAGAACTTGAAGTGTTTTCTTTAAGTAAGATAACTGCAACGAGTTACATTTTTTTGCAGTGTTACCTAACTGTAATGAGTGACCTTAAAAAAAAGTTACTTACGCATTCCATATGGGTAGGATGATCCGTTTGGTTGATTTGAAGAGGATTGGCCTGCCTGGTTATCAGGCCATTGCGGAGGATGTTTGGATGAAGAATGGTAAGAATGATATGGATTATTCCAATCACCGTCCATCGGGCTTAATTCTATAAGAAAACATAGAAATGAATGCATTTTTAATTTTGAATACTTAAGCTGCAGATTTTGCAACGCACAAAATTCAATCGTAAACATGAAACGAATAGATGTCTAGCAGTTCAGGTATCGCACGATGCTCTACGGCTCGATACGTTAATATTTTCATAACTTAATTCAGGCTGATTTTTTTCGATTTTTCTTTTTGTTTGTGTGTATCGCCTCCTCGGAATCAAACTCATCGATGGACAGCAAAGAACATCGAGACTCAGAGAACTTTGGGATATTTAACTCTGAATACTACTTCAGGATGAGCTGAAGTAGGATTCAAATGTTCGCGCTAGCGCGATCTTGCACGGCCGCCAACCTAACATCTATAAACTCCCCAGATCAACAGTTACATTGATGCCGAGAGCCGGATTTGCTCCAGACAAGCTTTGAGGTTCGACAGACTCCTCTATCTGACGTAGAACTCTACAAAGATCTTGGATACGAGAAGATTTTGTTGTCGATACCCGCTATACGTGAGTTACCTCTATGTCTCAGACCCGTACTACGTATTGTACCATATTGTTAGTAAAGAAAGATTCTTGTCATGATTTACCGATGAGCCTGCTAATCAGTGCTACGTATAAATCAGATATGAAGAGTAAGGACTACGATTTAAACATGAATAGTTGAAGGCATGCAATAAGACATTGTGCACCCAACTGCCGGTTTAGGAACTCGCAGTTTAGGAATTCCTAAAGTTGCTGGCTCACGCAGTTTCTCAGCTCAAAGGGGCGAGAAACGGTTGCGAAACTCGCTTCAAAAGGGCCGCAGTGCGCGAGTACTCAGGCTATCATATTCCGAAATATCATGCATTGCAACTGGAAACTGTTCACACGGTCCTGATTATTTATGTTTTGATACTCGCAATTCAGGAACAAGGCTTCTTGCAGCCTACCCCGACACTGTTCCTACAACGAAAGTCGGGTGTACTTAGATTAAATCCTACGACAAAGGTAGCGTTTCCGAAATCTGTCCTCCAGTCATAGTCGAAGCTCCCTCACGCATTTCACTGGAAGTAACCAGAGTCGCGTCGACGCTACTTTGACTTACAAAGTCTTTTCTGGAGATACCTTCTGGAGCATCCCGAAGAGGACGAATCCAATTTGATTGATAGTCCAATGAATCCGCCCGATACGTTCAATCATACTCAAATCGTGCGAAACCTATATCATTTTATCAACCTGAACATTAGAAGTGAAAACCAAATTTCAATTGGCCCTGAAAGTCAAATTTATTTACTATTCACAATATGAAATTGTTGCTAGTGCAAGATTCTTGCCAATAATTACCGACGGGCTTGATAACAATCAATATTGCATATGCATCTAGTTCAATTTTGTGAGGTTTGAGTTGACCCACGAGGCCACGAGGTTTTCTACGACTCATTATTTTCGAATGTATTGCTATTCTTTCAAATTGAATAATTTTGAATTCCCCTTACAATCTTTGTATGTGAATTATTGTTTCTTTGATTTTGAAATGTATATATCCCTTTTTCTTATTGCACTCCAGAACTGAATCACAAATTTTTTTTTTCCTCCCTGAAATTGCCGAAACCCAAGTCAGTTGATTCACCAATTATTTCCCGAATATTATAATTTTGGAATTCCCGACATGCTTTTACAAAATCAGTTACTCGCCCCAACCCTAACCCTAAATTGTCGAGCATTTTTTATTTGAAATCTTTGTGGATTGTACATTTACGTTATTTATTTTTCAAAAATGTATAAAATTATAAAACACTGATTTCGTTTCCTAGGAGTGGTTCTGAATTGTTTCCAGATAAAAATTCCTGTAAAATAACCTCAGAGGATCCTGGACACAAACCTGCACAAGATCCTGTACAGGTAATATTGACGGTTCCTGTGCAGGAACTCGCCGAAGAAAACTAATGCTGGAAATAAACCTGTATGCAAGATAACCTTTGATTGGTCCTGTACTGGTTTCTTCACACAGTGATTTGAGACGCTGATTCGTATACAGGAACTTGTTCAGGATCCTATGCGTGAACCTGCATAGGAGCTGATCCACGAGGGTTCGACAGTGGCTTGGCTCTCTCGATAGTAAGCCTGATCTTCAAAGCAACAATTTATTTTGCAAAGGAAACTGTACAGGAATCTATACTAGATCATTCAAAGGTTCCTTCCTCAGTGCAGGTTCCATTGCAAGATCATGTACAGGTTCCCTCGCCAAATTCATGCACAGGAACCTTCTTTCGTATGCAGGATGGTGTCCAGGAACATGTTCAGGATCCTCCAAAGTTCCTGTACAGGAATTCTCAACTGGGTTGTTCAAAAGTTAAAATTCAATTTATTTTTGTAGAATATTGTAAACGAAGGATAGTCTACATTTGTCTTGAGTAAACTAGATAATTTCATTGGTACCTTAATTAACTGTGTCATCATCTATGAGAAAGCAACCTTTTTCAATTCTAAAACCGCCCCTCTACACAATAATCCTACGTTTGATTTGAGCTATTGATTTGAGCTATTGATTTGAGCTATATGATTTAAATTAATTCAAAGTTATAGTCGTGAAGCTGTATTACTTCTTCTTTCGCAAAAAGGAATTAATATTACAGTATTTTTTATTTCGAGATCATATCAGCTATTTGGACCATTTCTGGGACTCCATAAGGTGAAGTGCGGGTCATCGAAATTTACGACCTTGAATTTAGCTATACATATAAATTTGAAAATTGCGGAATTTATTTAAACAAAAGTAATTGTTCTATCGAAAAAAACTGAAAACGTCTGGATTCGTCTCAGCCATATCTCTAGGAGTTTTTCGAATTATGCAAAAAGAATGATTTTCAAACAATTAAATTGTTATAAACAATTCGGAATTCAATATAAACAAATGTATCAGTCTGAAAATAGTTTTAAACACTCATAGTGAATAATTCATCAATTAAACATTGTTTTTATCTCCTTCACTCTCACTACATAAAAAAAAGCCTATGCATATGGATTTCAATATTTGGACATATAGCTAGAAGAAGCTAATAGTCCCAGAAAAAATCTAAAGGTATCGTTGGATGCGTCTCGGCCATATTTCTAAGAATTTTTTTCAACATGCAAAAAATATTATTTAAACAATCATATTGTTTATAATATTTATCAATTTTTCAAACAATTATTTAACAAAATTTCATCACAAATTATAACCAGATGACGTTCTTCGAATATAAAAGAATGCAAATAAATGTTTAAAAATTTGAAAACTCCCATTTAAAGATTGTTCTTACCCCCTCCAATCTCACTCGAAAAACCCTTTGAATATGGATTTCAATATTCGGCTACTTTACGCGTACGCAGTTCCTTAGTGAAACCAAAATTAGTAAATTTAAGGTTTTTTTTATTGCAAAATATGCTTCTACTTACTGTAACCAAGAGATCTATTTACCTAAATCTAAAGGTTTATACTTTCCTTTTAAATTGGCTGTTCATTTTAGTTACACCAACGTACCGTCCTTTCACCTAATATTCAATATTAAATTTGATTTATTGGTTATTATGTTCAATCCTTTTCTTTTGTAATTAGATTTCCGTAGTTGGTGTATATAATAATTAATATTGGATGTGTCAGTGTTGCTGGGAACTTAAAACTTTGAAGAAGTCTTTGAGCTAACGAAAAAAGGTAAGAACGTAATTAATTAATTTTTGTTATACTCTTGTAGGATCTCAATACTTTTTTGCGTTGTAGTGATTTCGAATTCCATAATTTATTATTTGCGACCTGCCTTAATATATGTTCATATATTTATGCAAATTTTAGTTTAAAGTAATGCCAATTACACTGAAGAATATTAAATATTTCGTCTGCACTTTCCTAATTGTTGTAATGTAAACATTAAAAATGTAAAACTATACCGTTGTCAATGCTTACTGCAAGCCAGCGAAGTAGTAGTTCCTTTTGAGACTCAATTACAGTTTCAATTTTCTTTTTCAAACAAATTTTTAATTTACGACATTTTAAAACCAATGCTTCCAGTTGTTTTTGGGCTGAATTATAAATGTTTTCGCTTCAAAAGTCTTAAAATATGTTACTTCTTTTTTTTTTCATTTTGAAAAATTTATTTGCATTCTATTATATTTGAATAATGTCATCTGATTGTCATTTGCGATAAAATGTCGTTTAATGATTGTTAAACATATGATAAATATTATTTTTTGTTCTGGCTATATGTTTGAATATTGAAATTCATATGTAAAGGCTTTTTTATTATGTAGTGAGATTGAGGGGGATACAAACAATGTTTGATTAACGAATCATTCACCAAGAGTGGCTTGTTAAAGTTGACAATAGTGTTACCTTTATTCAGTTTGTTTATTTAGTGTTTGTTTAATTTATTGTACATTAAACAATCAAAAACGTAAAAAAATGTATAAACATTGTATTGGTTCAAATAATTATTTTTCGTCTATGATTGAAGAAACATCCGGGGGTATTTTACTGAAGTATCTACTAATGCGCTTGAAACTATTTACAGACTGATACATTTTTTTATATTGAATTTCGAATTTTTTATAACAATTTATTTGTTAAAAATCATTTTTTTGCATAATTCGAAAAACTCCTACAGATATGGTTGAGACGAATACAGATATGTTTTCATTTTTTGATAAGAGAATGACTTTTGTTTAAATCAATTCCCCAATTTTCAAGTCGATATGTATAGCCAAATTCAGATTCGTCAAAATACAAAGTAATTTATCTAATTTATCTCATTTATCTTTTTTGTTTGATGTGTGGCAAGCTTGCAAGTTCTTTTCGCATGTTTCGAATTATTTAAATAACTATCATTTGTTAAGAAATTTTATTTTTCCCAGAAAATCGTAAAAATTATTTTTTGGAATCAATCAAACAGAATGTAAGTTTCGAGAATAATTTTTTATAGTCATTTTTTAATCGTTGAAACAATTTATGTTTCCTTCGATTTTTCTTTTCCTACCGAATCATGGACGCAATTAATGAATGTTAACAGGAATATTTTGTTTATTGAAGACATTTTGTAATTGTTCAAACAATTTCTATTTGTTTCAATTTTTTTTCATGTTATATCAGGAAAAGTTAGGTTTTCCTGGAAACGAGTACATACCTAATGGATATTAGGATTAATATCTGTTTTTTAAGGCACTACTGCATTGTTTATTAAAGTAAATTATTATTAATAATTTACTTGTAACTTTTCATGGAAAAAGTGGAATAATTTTAATTTTTTAAAATTTTATTATATTTGTTTCATTATGTTATGAATACCACGAAAAATATCTGTGATGCAAAAAATGTACCAAATACATCTATGTGAATTTGCGAAATCAAAGTGGACCAAGCGTTATTGTGTTGTTAAGGTATGGGAAACAAGGAACATGACAGAAGTTTGCTGGATTCAAAAAATGAGTTTTTTTTTGTTGAACCGTGAATATCATAAGTCTTTTTGTTGTGGTTTCAAAAATTATTATTTTTATTAAAGGATGTTATTTTGGTCCAACTATTTAATCTAGAGAGTCATAGCGGTATTCAACATCGTAGGTAACCTGTAAGAATCTGGGTTTTAAATTTTAGCTTGCGTCCACCGGATGAGAAAATGGTAGCTATGCCAATGTTATTTATAAGTCGAATTTCGGTTAAACCAATCTTTTGAATGCTGTACAATAAGCATAATGTTGTGGGATTTCTATAGATAACCTGCGAAAATTTTTTCTCCTTGCTTGCCTTCAACGCTTGTAAGAATCATACGAGCTGCTTTTGGTTAACTCGTCTTAACTCGAGTCGCATTTTGGTTCAAAAAACTTGAGACTACATTAATTATGATTTATGATTTTCATGTTTTTTTTGTGTAATTGAGAATAATTATCTTATTTCTTTGCAGCTGCTAGTCGACGCCTTGCTCCGAGGTCATCGTCTCGAGATTTGGATGGTCGCTCCCGAAGTCGATCTCAAATCTGGAGTCGTTTTCGAAGTCGCTCGCGAAACCGAAGTCATTCTCGAAGGTGCTCTTTAACACTAGAAGTACCGGGTGGGGTCAATTGAACCCTTTCGATTTTTGAAGTGGTAAATCTCCACAGCAGTTGCTTGCAAAGAGATGGCGTTTTGTGACTTTTAATTATTTATAAATAGGAGTATTTGACAATTTGTTCGGAAATATTGGATACGCCCTTTAAAAAAAAATCGAGCTTTTATAGTCTGTTACCGCCAGGGGTCAATTGACCCGTATAGCGTTTTGGCTGGTATTTCATCACTTTGTTCCACTTCTGCGCAGCAGGTCTGATTTATATCACTTCTCTCGAAGTAGTAATCGTCACCTCAAGCCAAATTGGAAATTAAAAATTCTTATAATTGTATTTAAAACACAATTCTTATGTTGACAAAGGGCTAAGCCGATTAAAGCAGATATAGAAAAACTCAATTTTGATCACTTCACATGATATTTGATTGGAGTCAATTTTTATTCAGAAGTCAGGAGCTTATAGCGAGGATGAGATGTGGGTGCATGGAGGATTTTAATAGGTTCTGGCTCTCTAGGGAAAAGGGGATGTGTGAACTGTGTGGGAAGGGGTATACAAAAGTGGAGCACTGGTTGGAGGTGTGCGTAGAGTTGGAAAGAAGTGGAATACGGATGGTGGTATTGATGCATGAAAGGGAGGACAACAGGGCAGTAGCATGGGTGAAGGGAGTGTTGGGTAGGATGGAGAAGAAGAGAAGGCAAAAGGAAGAGGAATGAAGAAGGAAAGATTGTAAATAGGAGAGGGAGTAGATATAACTAATCTGTAAATATTGTAAATAGTAGATAAGTATTAGGTATTAGCCGCAGAAGCAGAGTTTGGCAATGCGAGGCAATGCGAGAGAGTAGGAACATGCGGGCGAGGCGAAGCGAGGAAGACAAGGTGATAAGAGCGTGCGATCTTAGAGATAAGGTATGGCTGGATGTTAGTTTTTAAGGGATAGTTTTAAGAAAATTCTGTAAAAGAAAGAGGGAAGTGTAAGAAAGTCCATTTTTTAAGGCCAACAGGCTGAAAAATAAACGTTTATTAGCATCATATCATCATTAATATATTTAATATATTTTGACGATTTAAATCTTTGTATACGTAAAAAATAAAATAAAAGCGTGTACACACTTCAGTGAAATTATTAATTGCCTATTAAAACCATTTAATTTCGCTTATATCAGTATCCTTCACACACGTTATGATTTTAAAGCTTATCGACAAATACTAACACCAAATAATATTTATTGAAGGAGGAGATATAGTATTTAATATATGACGAATTTTACAGATTACATTGAATTAAAATCGACATTGTTTGACGTATTGAAAAATATCTAAATGGTTTTGATATTCATTTTTTAGTTCATAAATGAGGATTTTCAAGAAAAAATTCTATTGAAAAAAAATTATTTTAAAATAATATTTTGCAATTGTACGAAATTTAAAAATACTAATACCTAACGTTTTTACTTTTCATATTTTTTGAACAATATTTATACATTTTTTTCCTATCTTCATTTATGATAAAATCACTCCTGTGAATATTTCAAATCCTTGTGAAATGTGCTCAGAATTTCAAACTGAGAAGCTTACGAATTGTTTAAGGAAACTTTTTTTTCTAATATCAATAAACGGTCACGATAGTGTCTAAAGTGTTAATAACGTATTATTCATATTTGTATAAATACGAAAATTTAGATGTGATTTTTACAAGGATTGGAAGTTCAAAGTTACCCTGGAATCCTGGTGAAGAAACTTAACACGTACATATGCTATTCGATATCAGGAACTCTGCCTGCAGAAAGACCGAGATCATCACTAAAACAAAAAATCTGCGCAGATGTATGTATTTTCGAATCGAAACCTGGTTATCTTGAGATATAATTACCATTTTTAATAATGATTACACAGCCCCACAAAATAAAAGTAGGTTGGCCGACGGACAAAAGTAGTCACATCCTATGGATTTTGGGTGGCTAAATCCGAATGAAGGGTCAGAATTCCGTCATCGCCCTTAGGGTTTTTTCGAGCCTCAAAAAACATCCTTTGTTTTTGGCTATTTTTGCATTGAAAAATATGTAAAAAAAAGGCCGTGTTTTTTCAATCTCGACCATAAATTCGGATTCAGCGGCACAAAGAAATAGAAATGGTCTTTTTTGTTTCGCTGGGCCCAATACTTTGCGGTGGTGGAGGGGCTGCACCGAAAACCATACCGTAAAACCTTGCCGAAAAAAATTTGATATTCCGCCAAACCAGAGTTGTATCCTACGGATTTCGTGTCGCTGAATCCGAATCCGAACTCAGAATTCCAAAATTAGTTCTTTTTTTCACTTCCTAACCTCAACAAAATTGTTTTCGCGTTGATTTTTTTGGCGATAGAAAACATGTTATCGAGCAATACAAGCTTGTTCGGAAATTCAGACAGATAATAAATATTTAGCGGTTCGAAGTACATAGAAATTGTTTATTTCCACAATGCAGACAACCAGAATCGAGGCCTAGAAGAGAGGGAGGGGCACAGAGGAAACCCCACAGGGGGGGAGGGCTATGAGGAGGCACAAGCTAACCCCCTTCCGGTGGTTGTGGTGGACATGAACTATCCAGACTCACTGCTTACTACGGAGCAGTTTGAGCTCTTCAGGGAGGCCACCTAGAGGGTACTCGAAAGAGTGTCCCCAGATCAATGGTCAAAATTCAAGACTTCCTTCTGTAGAAGAGGGGCCTTCGTACTTGTCGCAGCCAACCCAGCGGATAAAGCTTGGCAAGATAATACAGTGGCCGAGACAACGCCCTGGGAAGGCGCAGACCTAAAAGTATGTGGGCTTGAGTTGCTCCAAAAGATGGTTCTCAGGTAAGCTGGGAGACCCGTCTGTGGTCATTCGGCGATTGGAGGGATTCAAACTTTCACTAAGGACAGCGTCCTGACGAATCGTCAGGCACGATCGGCCTCAGGAAGAAGGCACAGCGGAAGGTGCCAAGTAACTTCTAGTTATACAAATTCTTGAGTCCCAGACGAGGGCTCTTGCGCTCTTCAACAACAGGCCCTTCTACCACCTTGGACACGTTAACTTTAGGGTTGCCGACCAGGGATGGGAGGAGCCTGTCGGGACACAGGAAGACTCGCTAATCCAGGAACCTTTGTTAGTTCGACATACCATAAGGGGATTAGTATTGGACCCAGCGGGCCAATAAAGACCATTTCTATGTATTTTTTGCCGCTAAATCTGAATTTGTGGCCGAGATTAAAAAAAACACGGGTTTTTTGTTACATATTTTTCAATGCAAAAATAGCCAAAAAACGCTCTTTTTTGAGGTTAGAAAAAAGCCTGAGGGTGATGGCGGAATTCTGACCTTGGATTCGGATTGAGAGGCACAAAATCCATAGGATGTGACTACTCTTGTCCGTCGGACAACCTACTTTTTTGTGGGGTTGTGTTATCATAGTTAAGTTCGTCTTTTCATAACGAATCCAACGATATAAAAATCCTTTTTTTTTTATAAAAATGCAGTTGTACAGTTTCTTCTTCAGGACGGCAGAAATAAAGTTACTCAAACTTATGGCAACGTTAAATAATCTGCATATTGTTACTTGGAACATGACCAGATTTATTCTTAATCTCAGGACTAAGTAAGACACTGAATCTTATAATTTGATAGATTTTCTACTTCTTGGATATTGTAAACGGTATTTTAGATCTCTCATATGGAAAGATTATCCAGGTAAAATCACCTTGGGAACATTAAAAATTCTAGGGAAAATTCACTTTTCAAAAGGTGATAACTCTTTCCTCGAACATCCAAACAAGTCAATGGACTTTCTGTAAAAGAAAAATTTTATTAGAAAGAAATTGAGGAAAATAAAAATGATTTCAAACGATTGTTCGGTAAAATAAATATTACTATGTTGAACAGTAATTCGGAATGAAAAAAAATTCTTAAAGAAGTAACTCAGAAAAATAAGAATCCTGACAAACTGTACTTCGGCAAAATAAAAGGTATATAAAATACGATTAGTGGTATTATCAGGTCACATGATTGAAGCTTTGCTTAGAATAGATTTTATATCAAATAGAAGTTAAGGAATATCTATGCGCCTCTTGATCTATAAATAAGAAGTAAGAGCATAATTTATTTAAATAAGAACTTTCGTTTAAATCAAACTTTTATGGGTTCATGTAAAAGATTTGATTTAAAAATATAATTGAAACAAGTTCGAGTTTGTTTGAATCAAACAAATCAGTATCTCAGTGAGTGTTTTGAAATTTCTGCGGCAGGGAAAATTGTAGAGTTTAGATTTCAAAATAAATTATTCTTTTCTTAAATAGCCTGGTCCCAAAGGGCTAATCTACTCGCAGATACTTTTTCCGGTACCTACGGCTCTACTCTCTCTTCTATTGTGAACAAGGAAAATCCCAACTAGTCGTTTTGTCTCGGGATTCCGATACGAAACCGATACGAGACCGCACTTTTCGATATTTTTTCGATACGACACGAAACCGAGCGATACAAAACCGAGACTGGAAGTTGAGTATTGTATCGGTATCGTCTCAGTATTGACAAATACCGCTCGGTGGCGTCACTAATTTGGAGGAGGTGGCCTATTCACACCGCGGCAGTTTTTGTTAAGTTAGCAGAAACTGCTACGTTCAGCCTTCAGCAGCCAATCAGAAATATTCTATTCATAACCGACGCTTCCGATAGGTTGCCAAGCGTAGTAGTTTCTGCTACTGTAACAAAAATATGCGTTTCGATGAGATCTACAACTTTTACTATCAAAATTTGTATCTAAGATTTAACATTTTTCGAGATTTATGAGAAAAAAACTAATTTTTGAAACAAGCAAAAAATGTTAATAAGTTAATTTCTATAAAACTGCGCTAAAAATCGTTTAAGGCCTTCTAGATGTTATGCAAAAGAAACCTATAAGACAAGTATCAAGTCACTATTCTTGAGCGAACTTTACGGAAGTATACCCCTATATATTTTTCTCGCTGAACGGAGTTGGTCTCTTGACACTTTTCAAATAAGTTTTAAATTGTCATTTGAAAAGTATATTTGCTTATAGAAATTTAATTGCGCATCTTTTTTTCTCTAGACAAAAAAGTTGTATCTTTTTCCGCTTTCGCAGTAAACACGAAAAATCCGTTTTTTAGAAAACAATTTCTTATTCATTTTTCTTACTTCAACTGCCCGCAATTCAGCTGATTATTGGAATCTTTTGGTAAAATTTACAAAAAATATTCTTTTGGATGTTCTACGACAAATAGAGTAACTAAATAATGAAAACTTTTCTCTGAGCATAAGTTCTAAATTTTTATCTAAGGCATTATATAATTATTCAAAATAAATCATCATATCCTAAGATGCATCGATAAGCTTACAAACATCAAGGTAAAACAAAACAACAGAATGTACCACATAAAATAGTCTACAGTTTCTTCTACTGTTTCTTTTGACTCTGTGTGACCTATCAGTCAGAAAGTTGCATTTCCACGTGAATGCGTCCAGTTGGTACATGCGCCGTACGAAAAATGGACTGCGCGGCCGAAATAAAATTTTCGTTATCCTAATTATAATTTATTTTGTATGATTTATTCCAGATGAAAAATATTTGTACCTTTCTAAACAGCTTTCTCTCAAAAAATTGCTGGACTTCCCATGAGCTTGAAGATATGAATGCATGATCATTCCTTATTTGATGTTGGGTTCTGATGGGGCCCCAGCCAGAATTTCTAGCCTAGAACAAACTGATGGGGGCCGTATCAAGCTCTAGTGGGCAATTTCTAGCTTTGAATAAGTAAGGAAAATCTATCAGAAAAATCCATTTATTTATTTATTAATTTATGTTGAATTAAAATACATTGCACTTAGATTAGAAATAAATATACTTTATTTTTAATTTTTAAAGTTTTGTCAAGTTGTATTATAAAATGCATTTGAAGAAATGGTGTGAAGATATGATCAATAATAATCCACCAAAGTTGTTTATATTTTTTTCTACATTTATTTGTTAATTTCTTGCAAGATTTAAGAGCAGGAAACCGAAATGTATTGTCCTTAGAAAAATGGAAATTAAAGAAAAATACTTCTTCGCGTGCTCAAAGAAGTTTCCAAAAGTTATTTTGTAACATAAGACAACTTAATATAGGTTTTTTTTATTACTAAAAAAAAAGTTTATATCGAAAATCCCGTTCCCTTTTGTTTGCAAAATTTTGTATGTTCTAACAAGGCCTTAGAAAATAATAACAATGAATTTCTTCAATCTACAGTATCTTTCATTGAATTTATATTTTTCTGAAAATTAACCTTCTGATGTTTTTTGAATGTTCACATAAAATAAAATAAATTTAAATGTTTCAATAAATATAAGATTTTTAAATTTTATGCTTAAGAATTTTTTTCTGGAAAAATACTAGGTCATTGTCTGACGCCATGACAGAAATTTCCTGCCATCCAGCCACATGGTCACACGTCCATAAGAGATAAAAATCTTCAATATTTGTCTAAATATTTATTGAAGTTTTGAGGGTGCATACATATCGTGAATATAAAAATATATTATGAGTTTGTAGAAGTAAAGACATCACATTTTTGAACGTCGAAAAATAGTGAAACTGTGTAGTGGACTACTATAATCCTAGCCTCTAATCTTCAATATTCTCTAGAAAATGTAGTGCAAAAGTATATTACTGAAAGTTTTTTCGAAGAATTTTACGTTCCTTAAGTGTGCAAGTTTAAAAAATGTGGCTGTTTTAGACAATATTCAAATGTTGGAAATTCGGATATGTGAAGATTCGTAAATGTTATGAATGATTTACAGGGCATTCATCTTACTGCATATTATTTGAAATTGTTTGGAGATCTACTTATACTAGGTCAGATTTACATTACAGTAAACAATTTCTAATAATATTTCAATAAAATCTAGTTTAAGAGAACAAATAGCCCCATAAGAACCTTGCAGGGTCAGTTCTTTTTTGTAGGGTTGTGGAAGGGCGACCACTGCTAAAACACTACTAGAAACGCTAGTAGGGCCTTCGTGGCAAAAGCTTTACGTTATTGATAGGGCCCACACTAGTTTCCCCCACTGTATCCCGATTATAAATCGGGAGAACTCATCAGAGCCCTACTAGAGTCCTTTCAAAATTTCTGCACGGGATAAAGAAGGTTTCCTATAAATTCCACCCAAAAATTCTAAGAATTGGCTAAATTACGGCGAGTTGAAGTAAAAAGAGACAACAAAACAGTTTGATAAAAAAACCGGTTTTCGTATTCACTTAGAAATCGGCAAAAGCTAGATCTTTTTTGTCTAAAAGAAAAAATATATGCGCAATCCAATTTCCTATTAGAATATGTGGGAATTCGTATGAAATGGTCCTTATGGCCGATTCTAGTTTAGGATATATTCGCGTTTTTCTATGTCAGGTGAAAATGATTTTTTTCGGGTTTGAGTGGAGGATGATACTAGAACCAATACTGAATCTATTGGTATTATACTCATGTACTAAAGTTAACTGTAAGTGGGTATATTTCATGTTTGAAGAAAAAGTATATCACGTGCGCTTATGGCACTCGCCAACTTTAGATGCGCTTTTCTCGAAAAGTGGTTTTTATAAGTTGCTCATATATGTACTTTCTTAATAAAATTGATAAAATTTGTACCCCTTTAATAAAATTGGCAACTAGTTTAAAAAATGTCCATGGCTAACGCCGTTCAGTGAGAGACATTTATTGGCGGTTATAGAATCTTGACCCTTGATCAAACCACATTCTCTTGCCACCCTATGTCGCTCTAAAAATTGACGCTCTTTTCCAATTCTATTATTGTAAGGTAAAACAAGAGAAAACATGCCAAAAAAGGTATGAGAAAAAACGAGTTTTAAAAAATCTGCCCTTCTTCGTAGCTTGTGTCGTTTGTCCAAAAATTTTTATTTTTTATTTTTCATATAGTTTTTTACGCAAAAAAAAAAACAAAAACAAAACCTGCGCGTCCCTTCAAAAAGTGATTAATAACAAATTTGTATCTCTTTTTTGGGTGAAAAACTTTTGCCTATAAATTTTTTGTTCGTACCTTGTGTCGTTTTCCTACATTTTTCTTAGTTTTATGTTATTTTTTACGATTAAATCAAAAATTACGCGTCATATAAAAAATTGATTATTAACAAATTTGTGTATCTTCATTAGGTGCACAATTTTTGTCGATTCATCTTTTTTCGTAGTTTGTGCCGTTTGTCCAAAAATTTAATTGTTTTATTTTAAATTTTATTTTTTACTATTAGAACAAAAACTACGCGTTTCATCAAAAAATGATTACACAACTCTAATACCTTCTCTGATGAGAATGTAAAAAAATCCTAAGCCAACGTTCCTCTCCTGAAATTCTGCCGCCCTAGGTCATGGTCTTTTTTACCTTTAGTGTACATACGGCACTGTAGGCACGAACAAAATACCATCCGATAAAGAGACCGATGTCAATCAAAATTCTCATGCTTCCTAAGCACAAAGTAAAAGCCAGAAGCAATAATTTGTCTCTGATTTCTGGAAGATGTTTAGGGTCTTTTTCTTTAAAAAATGTTGGCTTTAAAACCCAAGTTTTCTTTCTTTTTTTAAAATTAAGAATTTAATTTTTTAAGTAAGAACGAGAAAAAGGGCAGAGGACCCATGTGAGAGATCAGATATCTGAAATCAGATGTCAAAGGTAAGAGGTGAGGAGTCAAAGATTCAGAGATGAAGGCCATAGGTAAATAGTGAAAGGTCATAGGTTAGACACAATATATCCAAAGGCAGGTGCGAAGGCAATGACGCTAGTGGACAAACATGAAATTCGAAAAGACGTATCATAGGTGAAGGGGGAAAACTCGATCGCGAAAGATCAAAGGTAAGAAGTCATAGGTCAAGTGGCGTTCCTTGGAAGCTTTTAGAGTTTGTTTGGAGAGTAGAATTTATAATGAAACGAATGAATTCGTTCAATAGGTGCTGGTAGTGCGTCAAGTATAAGCTTTGTGTTGCATATACATTAGGTAACATCTGAATAGACAAACCTCGACTAGTAGGTTTAGCCAAATCATAGAGTCACTCTGTAAACTTCTTGATCCTTCCTCATGTGTATATAATTTTTTCTTTAATGAATAATACGCTCCGCTGGGTAATGTAGCGTAATACAAAAAAGAAATAATTGGGTGCATGGAATTCGATCCAGTCCTATCGAAAATGCTGTGGAAAGTAAAGGTTGAGTGGTTGGAATAGGAATTGGGTTGGGGTACGGGTGAGGGGTGTAAGGAGGAGAAGTATTCGATTTGCACGAAACGAAATTTCATAATCCCTGACACGCGCATGTCTTTCATCTACTGATGTTGGTACGAGAAGTCAGTGTATGAGAGAAAGAAGGAGAGGAATATCGAGATGATAAGGAAGAAGGGATGCAAGCGATCCTTGGTGCAGGGTGAGATCGATCTCCGGCAGCTTATGCGAGTATACCTATTCCGTTCAACGGTTCGTCGAGAATGCTGTCCCTTCTTCGAGGTCGACGACTCCCCCTTAGAATTCCTGTAAACCACCCTAAACCACCCTTCCCCAACTCTTATTCTCGGTCTCGGTTGCCTTCATCCCTTCTGATCGTCTACGGCGTGTCTCGCATTGTTGATTCGCGAATAACGGATAGAAGATCGCAAGAAGGAGAAGAGGATTATGCAAGGGGTAAAGTTCACGCGAGAAAAGAGGGATGAGGAGGAATAGGGAGGTTACGAAATAAAGAAAGAAACTGCAGATATTACGTATTCGCTCGTATCTTTCCACTCGATTTCTTCAGGTATATACTTATATATCGAAACCGGATTGCCGATACGTCGGCTATCCCCGGGACTTCCAACTGAAGTTTTTTTGGGCTGCTAAACACAGTAATATTTATGGGATAATGTGTATAAAATAAGGAAGGTGTCGAGTTTAAAAACGACCTCCTTAACGGAAAAGTGAATGACACTGTAAACCTCTCAAGACAATCTTGCGGTATCTTCATTATTTCATAAGAGGAAAATGCGTTGGTTGAAGTACTCAAACCAGGTGCCGGCATATTCGATTCACTAAAAATATGTCACTTTAGTGCGATTTAGAATTTATCTTTACCTAGTTTGGATGACCGATTTTCCTAATACTTTAAAAGTATATAGCCGTGAAGTGATTGAGAAGATTTTGAAATAAAATCTCCAAAGCGCTTTCTGAGACTCAGGGGAAATCAGAGAAAAAACTGGCAGAAAGAAATGTTGCAGGTAATGTGCGAAGTAGGGTAACCGCCAGCAGGGGAGCTGTGACTCGGGTAAACGCACCGGGGTGAATCGCAGATATTTCCGGCGGACTCCGCTAGAGGGAGCACGTTACAGGCCTGTAAACACTGAAAGTTTACTTCAGCTGGAAGTAATCAGCTGACTATTACCCTGCTTAAACGATTATCTGCAACACTTCGTACCCCCAGTTTTTTCTGTGATTTACATATTAAAGGATTTCGTGTCGATCTATACCTGTTGTAGACGACAATTTGGAAGTGATCCACACACATTGTTTGAGATCAGATTTAAAGAGCCTATTTAATTATTTTTTGTTTGAGCGCAATCTGACACTGTAGATGACAAATACTGAAGATGTAATGTTTCTTCAGACTCGTTTACATGCCTGCGGGTTGGAGGGGTTCATGCTTTCTCTTGAAAGTTAATCTTGTCGGCCGCAGGCAATTGGAAGCCTGTGGATCACCCAATAGGGGAATAGGGCGTATTACTGGCTGGAAACAAGCGAGAGATTCTGGGTGAAGGTTCTTAGACGGCCTCGGCCGGAATACGTATATAAGGCACCTTCACTTCGAAGTGCAGTGGAGCGGACACGTGATAAGGGCCACCTCCCTCGCTCTTCTAACCGTGTGAACCCCGAACGGAAAGCGGCCCAGACTGTGGGTGGTGGGGTTGAGGTTGGTCGACGTTGCAACGTCATCGAGCAGCGAAAAAGAGACCCACAATTTATTCCGATATTTACAGCAGGGAAGAGAGAATTAAGTCTCTGTGGGTTCCAATAGGGACGGCAATGGGGACGCAGGAGCCACAGGATTTTGGTTCTTTAAGGCACTTTCAACAAAGCATTTACGATTGCTGTTTCTTTTGCTCATACTTCACTGAGCTAGACCTTTTTTCTTCCTTTTGCTCACTTCTGATAGACTGAGAGTGCGGAGAAGCTTATTTAAGAGTCCATAGACAATTGGCAGCAGCGTACTCTTCCACCTGATGGCGCAATGGTTCCTCTGCTTTTGATTCCTAGCACAATTGACTTGGCTTTATACCTTATCGATATCAGTTGAAAGCGTTTCGCAGTCCTTGCCGAGAGCTAATTGGAATTTCAGAATTTTCTTCCCACTTTCATGTGGGGATCGATTGACATTTCATTGGACGGAGTGCCGGAATTTCTGGGGGATAAGTTGACTAAAATCGAAGGATTCAAGAGGTTTATTGGAAAAGTCTGAAATGGGAACGAAATTTGGGTCAACTAGTTAAAAACGGAACGCTTTAATGAAACTGAAAAGGTCCTGAAGCCTTATCAATGTGCAGACGGATTAGTAGCTTCTTGACTGGATGGTTACACGTCGATTGTCGAAGCTGGTTTCGGCCAACTACAGATCCTCTATTGGCATAGGTCACCTTATTTCTGAAACTCAGCATGCATTATTGATACCATCATAAAAGCCATACCATACTCAATGTAAATATCGTCAAAGAACCACCCATAATGCTCTTATCGTCCTACTCTCTCTTCTTCAAAATATGCATTACAGAGATTGACTGTTCTCCTAAAAATTATTGAAAAATCTTCCGATCTTGAAATACCCCACTTCTGATCTGCTTATGTGATACAATTATTACCCACTATTAGATACCTCACCTGTTGTTAACTATCCAAATCCCGAAAATTCTATGTTTCTCCCGTCTTCAGTTCAATCGTGGTTTCTGCCTTTAGAATAAGATTCCGATTTCAGATATCGCGATTTAATTTTAGACAGAGATGGTAACAGTAGAATATCACCTATTATGTTTATATTTCAAATTATAGCTTATATCACTTTCTTCCTTACCAAAGCGTTCTGCTAGTCCCACATGTGTAGTTTCCCATGTCATGTTTAAATTCTATTCTTGATTCTTTTGAGCGTTCGATCGAGATCTTGTGCGCCGGCGATGCCAAAGCAGAGTTCAAAATTTACTTCGGCGGAGCAACTTTGTCATCGAGGTGGCATTTATTGCCGCCGTGCCAATATCAAGGCACTAACACTATCTTCGCTTCCATACTAGATACCAGCATGATACGCATCAGGCACACCAACACGCCGATGCGACGCGACGCGGCAACGCGTTTGCTTAGCGAGATGCGACCCTAATCAATTTTCCTCTCGCTTCGAGTGACCCTCTTTCCTTGACAAACTCTTTGGAATGCTTTCCGTTGAGGCTCTTAGGGAATTTTAGACGCTTTTTAAAATTTCAAAGAAAAGAGTGGCATAATTGAATATTTTGCCACTCACATTTCAGACTCTCTTCCTGTTACAGACTCTACCAACAATTCTAAAACAGTAGAACAGAACATTTCTTGATATTTTCCGAAACAATGTTTCAAAATTTTCGAAAACATTTCCAAATATGTAGATTCTAATATTGATGGGGAGATTGTTAAAATTTACTTTAAAACATTTTCAGGATAGTTTTATTTATAAAAGCTCATTTCAACTACGAACGTAAATGGAAATGCCCAGAAATCTCTTTGTCGTTTAATTAAACCCTCGAAAATAGGAGTTTGATGACACCAATAGTCTTCTGGTGCACCTATAAAGTTCCATTTCACAAACGAGCAATCCTTAAGTGGCCTTTATTGCCACTACGTATCAAGTTTCGAGATAGATTAAACATTGTCGTACGAAGATCCTAATAAATTTTTGTTCCGCTCTGACCTCTATCACAAATCTTTTTCTTGCTCTCTCTGGGGCATGGGAACTTATCTGATCGAAGGCTCATAAAAAGTTTCGTACTGTTACTTCTGAAAATGAACTTAACCGAGAAAGAAAGCCCCATGGGACTTGCTGGGTCGCGGATTGTTTACTAACAATAGAAACAAGTAATATTTTTCAACAATTATGACTCGAACTTTTACTTTACCCACCCAACAAACATCTAGCAAAATTTATAAAACAAACATCCGCCCTACGCGCGCGTGTATAATTTTTTTTTGTCTATGCAATTTTTGATTCAAAACACAAAATTAATATTATTATAAAATTATTGTATTTTATAGTATGTATTATTTGAAATGATTTTTAACCAAAAAGATGAATTTTCTATAAAAAAAGGACAAATTTTCAACTAAAAACATACATTTTAAACAAAGAATAGAATAGTTTAATTTTCAGTTAGAGTAATATGTTTCTGAAAAAATAAAATAAATTTTCAACAAAAATTCGAAAAATGGAGTATGCTTAAATTTTCAGTTGAAAAGATTAATTATTAAATTTTTATTGTAAAAAATTAATTTTCAATATAAAAAATAATTTTCAAATGTAGAAATGAAAATTTCGACCAAGAAGCTTAATTTCCTACCAAAAAATAATAATTTTTACGAAAATGCATGCATTTGCCATCAACATTTTTTATTTTTAATGGAATTTTCAACTTAATAGTTGCCTCTTCAACCAAAAAGGCTGATTTTCTCCCAGAAAAAAGATAGATTTTCAACTAAATGGATGAATTTTCAACTAAAAAACCTACATTTTTAACAAAGTATAGAATAGTTTCATTTTTAGTTAGAGAAATAAGTTTTTGGGCAAATGAAATGAATTTTTGACTGAAAAACTGAATTTTTCACCAAAAATATTAAATTTGTATGAAAAAGAATCTCGATAAGAAATTGAGTTGAATTTTTAGTTTCAAAAATTAATTTTTAATAAGAAAAAACTATTTTTTTAGCCAAGGAAATTCAACAAAATACATGAATTTTTACTGAAAAGGTGAATTTTCTAAAAAAAAATGTAACAAAATACATAAATCTTTAACTCAAAAAGCTAAGTTTTCAACAAAAAATATATTAGTTAAATTTTAAGATAGAGAAATAAGTTTTTAAGCAAATAAATTTAATTTTCCTAGAAGTATTTAAATTAACAAGGAAACAAATGAATTCTCTACCAACAAAATTAAATGTCTGTAGAAAAATTTCAAAACAAAATTGAGTTGAATTTTTAGTTAAAAAAAATTATTTCCAATAAAAAAAAATGATTTTGCACCAAAAGAAAGAATTGTAAGTAAGTGGAAAAAGTTGTTATTCATATTGAATTCACTGGAGAAATTTCCTAGCTATAATAAGAAAACTTCTTCAAGTCATGTACAACGACCTCAAATAATATAAGATTTTCTGTAAAATCTATAACAAAATGTTGGAAAATGAACCGAGTTCTTTTTCTAAAGAAAGTACCCTTCACCTGTATACCCATCCACACATCACTACTTTCCAACCGAGCAATTCACGCCTACCCCGAAAGGGAAACAACTTAATGATATAATAATAATAATAATAATAATGAATGAAAAGTTTATATTATCTATGACATATTTTATTATCATATTCACCAATGGAATCCAGGATAACGGCCAAGGATACGAGCAGACTACAAACAATCTTCATCTTTTCTAATTGAAGGACAAACTGAATAATGTGATAATTATTAATTCAATTAACAATGTAACTAATGAATATTACACTACTTCATTAGCTTGATAATCTACCGAACAGCCATTATCTAATGAATCAAGGGCGTCAACTTTGTTCTTCTGAGATGTTTGCATTTGATAAGAGTCAGTTTCAACAACAGGAATTTGATTCCATATTTTGTTCAAACGGAATTCATTATTTATGTAATCTTTTACGTTTTAATGGAAGCTGATTTCTGCATGACGAATTTATATAGTTTGCACGATGACGGTGATTTCGGAACTTTTTTATAACACCCCTAAGATTTCGGCCCTTTTTTTATGCCTGTGGAGCGGGTCCACAATCTCATTTTTCGAGCGGTTTGAGTAGAAAGTAGTTTCTACTCCCGAGTAGAAAAATGATGTCATCAAAAGTATATGGGTTGTATTCACGTTAGTTTGTGGATATCGTGTGAAGAACAGGCTATGTTTCTTTGAAGGTCGATGTTTCTAGGGATGAGACTATAGCAAGACATTGGCGTCATCTCCATAGTTTTAATTGGAACTGCTAAGCCAACTTCATTTTTCGTCCGGGCAAATCAGCTTTTTCCCTCTTTACTCTGCTGCTTCGAAAAACGAAATCGCGAAATCAACACACAGGTTTGAAAAGTGCCTAAATCAAAGGGACATTAACTTAATATCGTTTAAAGAAAATATTCTCTTTTAGATATTATACGCATCTTAAGAATTAGATTCAGAGGAGAGTTTAATCATTGTCGAAATCTGATGTGCATATACGACATTACTGTGCAGACGTCACAAAATTATCTGATTTTCTAGATACAAAATTATATTAATAGTACACAATAGGCAATACAATATGTTAATTAAAATAAAAATTCAAAGGTTTTCAAATTAAAAATGTTCAATTTCTGAAGTTTATTCTGAATAATTATAACGAATTTGCTGTCATTGTTTCCAATAGTTTCCATGATCGTTTATAATCATAAAAATAAAAAGCTTCTATTAAATGTCAGAAATGCGGTATTTTTATTGAAAAAAATATATCCTTATAGAAATATAAGAATAAAAAAAAATTGGTAAAAATGACAGAAATAAAAAAATTATTTGATTCCCTTCGATAAAAAACTTGGAAAGGACTCTTCTAAGATCGAGCAAAATATTTGTTTGGATCAACCAAAAGATATGGAATAATCAACCAAATTTTACTAACCAACGCATTTTCTTGCCTCAACAAAATATTGTCTTCTCCACATAATAACCGAATTCTTGAATTGATTCAACCAAAATTTTGTTCGTTTAACCAAATTTTTCTCTGGGTGTGACATCAAATCTTCCATATTTCAGTTAGCAAAACTGTTTTCTGCTAAATTTGTTTTTTACAGCATAAATTTTCAAGATTTAAGTTAATAGCATCATTTCTCTGATAAAAGAGATTATTTGATGGAATGAAGAATTAAAATGACTAAGTAATAACAATGCTATTTGCAAAATCGCACTTCCCCCTCTTCCTGGGCTGTCCTGCTCCGCTCTACCTACCGATGATTATTTACTGGAAGGCTAGAAAGAGATCAAGTTTAATTAACAAGAATGATTTAATTGTAAGCAGCAGTGAACCAGCTACTTGTCACTTACCGAATACGACAATGGTTCGTGTCCGTGCTGATATGCCAACCTGATGACTTGTAGAAACCTACATTACTGAACTGGAATCTACATTACCACCAGGCGATTGAAAGGATTCGAAATTGACATCAGTTTATATAGTATGCACCTAGATTTCACTAAAATAGATGAATTTGAAAGATTGGTATGCTGTTAAACGTAGATTCTACATCCAAGGAAACTAAAATGTAGTAAGGGGGAATTTTTTGTTTTTAATATTTTGAGCAAAAGAAATGCTATTGGTGATATGAGATGTGTTTTTTCCAATCATATTATTTAAAATTTTTAAAATAAATTTTGAAAGATTATACGTAGTTCCATTTATAGTCGAAACAATGAATATTAAGGGGTTGTTCAATTTATGAATCTCAGGAAGACCATACGCCCTCGGAGTAATTGAAGAATAATTTTTAAGTTGCTTAGCTTTAAGGTAAGAGATGTGATTATTGTGATGTAAATAAAAGATTAGATTATTACATTGTTTTTGGGTTGTGGCAGTATACTCAAATTTATAAAGTGAATATAAATCTTCACTTTGAAGAATAGAAAGCATTTTTTTAAAATAATCAATTTTTTGACATAGCTACTGTCATATTTCCCTTATCCACATTTATAAAAATAACATTTGGATTGTCCAACTCGAACCTCTTAATACATTCAATATTGATGACATTATCAAATTTTTGACGATTTTTAAACCTAAGGGCATGTGATACTTCGTCGTGTGATGAACCGGGATCAGTTCCCCCGGGTTTTTGTCCACAAAAATTGAAAATGTTAAAAACTGTATATGGAGATGCTATAAAATAGAACAACAGACGTCCTCGAACTCTTTTTTTGAGAGATGATAGCAAAAAATTGTATTCTGCTAAATAAAATTTTTCTCTATGTGCTGTATTTGGAGGTTGGGATTTGTTGTTGAGGTCTCTGCCATTCCGATAATCTCGGTCTCTGTTGTACCTTAAAATTCGCACATATTAATCAAATTCAGCAAAATGAAATTTGTTCAAATTATTTCCCAACAGAAAAGTTCATGGACGTCCGTTAGCATGTTCGCTATGATTCCCCAAATTTTTAAGGCAAAATCTTTATTGTTGTAGGAAAAAAGCCGGGGGAACCTAACACTGATAAAATCGATAATTTTCTACGTATCACATGCCCTTAAGATTCGAAATATGTTCTAAAATAGTTTGAGTAAAATGGTTACGAATAATATTCCTATCATCTATATTAATTTTATAAATTCCCGTTTCTATAGAGGCGACAAAGCTTTGAACATGTAGATCATGAATATTAATATAATTTGTTGAGAATTTAGGTCCCAAAGAACCCAAGTTAATTACTTCTTCGGGAATTTCAGTGTTTGTAAGATTTTTGAACCATTATTATTTTTTTTATTATTATTTTTGTTTTGTTTAGATTCTTATTTTTTTATCATTTTGTTAAGACTCTCTTTTTCTGAACGTAAATTCCTAAATTTTTGTACAGATTTAAGGTTTTTAGTATTAAAAATCTGTTCACATTGTTTAAATAAAGAAATTTTCCATTTTACAATTTTGAACATTTTTCAAATAAATCTAACATAGATGTTTCCAAAAAATTCATCGATTTCACAGTTTGTCCTTATGTAAAGGGTCTCTCAGAAAAAATCGAAAAAATCTTAAGAAATGCAAATATAAAAACTATTCACAAACCGGTTTATAACTTTCAAAATATTTTGATAACTTAAAAGATTCTCTTCCAAAAGATAAACTTTCTGGAGTTGTATACAAATATAACTGCAAGGATTGCGATTCTGTTTATGCAGGTGAAACGGGTAGAACAATAGAAACACGTAACCGGGAACATGCATATTCTAACAGGAATTGGAATGCATCTAATCACACTGCGCTCACACAGAATTACATGAATTCTGGTCACACATTCGATTTCGACGATGTTAACATTCTTTCTTGTGAAAAAAACCCTGCTCGTAGAAAATTTATAGAAAATTTCTTTATCAATAAAGAACTTCAATCAGTAAATTCGAGATATGAGCAAAATATTTTTTCAAATGCATATGAACCATTAACCAGATTAATGTATAAATTCTTGAAAATAAACCAAAAATCTTACGATAAAATTTGGAAAAATACCACAAAATGCTTCTATTGTAATTCCTGAAAACAAAATAAAAATTTGCTTCTTCGGACGAAAATAAACAAGAACCAGAATAAATTAATTTACTCCTCTCTTTCTCCAGTTTTTTCCATTACAATGTTGACTATAATACAATTTTTTTTATTTCCAACTTGAACCTCTCTATAATTTCTATCAAGTTTGTATATATTTTTCAGGATTTCTTTACTCGTTAATTAGATCCTTCCTTACCAACCTTGACTAACGTTTGCTCTCTGCCTTATCCAAAATCTTTGTTACCATATGATGTAAATTTCAAAAGTTTCCTTATCTACAATCTTTGTTACCATATGATGTTAAATTTATGAATTTTCTTAAAATCTGTATTTTTCCCAGTTATTTTTCAGTAGATCCTTCAATAATAATCTGGACTTCTGTATTTTGCCAATCGGTTTCTGACCTTCGCCTTAAACCTTTCGCCAAAAATGCCATACAGCATTTTTGTTTTTTATATAAAATCGTACTTTTTAAATTGACTAAGTTTCTTCTACAATATTTGGTATGTACCTTTATATTTTTAATTGTTTTCTTTTTGATTATTTTTTAAATGTTGTAAAATTGATCTGTATTTTTAATAAATTTTTTAAACAAATAAATTATGACTGAAGAGGACCCAAATTGTTGGCCGAAACGTTTTGAAATTTTAAATTTTTGAATTTTTCATTTAATTTTGACCTGCAAACTGCGAAGACTACATCAACACATTTAATTTTTATTTTCGTCGTTTGCAGTTTTGTATTTCAGGTCACATGTCTGAAATGCAGAAATTTGTATACCATGTTTCATTTCGAGCTCAAAGAATACCGTTGTTCAAGAAAATAATAATTGAAACCTTTTCTTCCCATTACTCAAATTTCAGCAGACTTCCTTCACAACGTTGTGTAGGCTTGGATTTTTTGGGTCTGGTACCTTAAGAGATGACGGATTCATTCGTTTCCTTTGATTCAAATGCAGAATCTTTCCATTCGTTTTGAGACGATACTCTAAGTATCACGTGTTTGTTGGTGTGTTATGAAAATTCTCCTAAATTTGTATATAATTCAAATGTTAATATGTTGAATGACATGCATATATCATAGAGACATTTTAAGACGTCAATTATGATAATTTCATATAAAAAAAAAAGAACATATATACGTACGTGGCCCTCTGCCCCCTCTTTCATAAGAGATTTTGGTAACTACCAGTAGAAACAATTGAAGATTAGACTTATGAAACGTATTAAAATGTATTTCAAAAATTTGAGGTTAGGTTCAATGCAAAATAAACTTACTGGCCATAAAGTGCAATTAACTGTGCACACACTATTCGAATGAGCTCTTTACGAGCATTATCACATGATGCATCCAAAAGTTTCCTGCTGATTATTTTAGAGCGACCATTGCATTCCGTACACAGCTGTTCATCGTATGTCTTGAACCATCCTAATATATTTCCTGTAGTAATCGATTCATCGTTCATGTTAATACCTACAGTACTCAAGTAGGTGGAGAATCACAAGCGAAAGATATTATCTCCATTATCTTCTTGCGTGGTCCAAGCATAATTCCTATATCCCTTAGATTACTATCTGTCAGTAGGATGAGCGTTGAACCGGCTATTTGCGCATCCAAGAAGAAATATAGTTCTTTATTCACTCAGTTATTCATATTTTCTAACATGCACTCTTCCATTTCTTAATCTTTGATGTATGTTGCATATGTAACACGTTCTAGGATATCAATGGGATTAAAATATATATAGGACGCTATTAAACTTGCCCGATAAGCTCATAGATACAACTCTAGAATAATAGATTTTCAAAAATTAGGACCTTTCTGTTAAAAACAGGCAAAATTAAATAGCGTGTTAAAAATACATAGCAGATGAATCACATAAGCACATGCCGAAGAACCACGTACAATTCTGTAGATATGTAGTCTCTCCACAGAGAAAATTGTTCAAAATCGCTGAAATTTTCTGAAAGTATTAGTCTCTATTCTGATCCTCCTTTGACACAATACGCATTCAGCGATATTTCCAACCATAAGACAGGACATTTGTTACACAGCAAATAAACTCGATTGCTATTTAAAACAATAATGTCCTCAATTTTTCCAAATACAGGGTCCCCTTTTGGTTTTCCGACACCACTATCCATTGCAACCAAAAGTTCTATGCGATATTTAGTTCCATATACTTCCACGCTGTTGGTCTTAATACAACATCATTTTCGACAAGATGGAGGTCATTGAGTGAAGCTTTCCTTACTTGCCACAATTTTTTGGCGCTGATATTCTCCCACCCCCCATGTGGCACATTGAGCAATTTGACACAACTGTATCATTGTCTTCGAAAGATTTTTAAAATTACAGCACACGTATCCATATTGCTTGAACATACTCTGTTTTGCTTCATGACGCAGGCAGCATAGGACAGAATAAGCACGGCATAATACAGACATTCAGGATTATGCCTCAATAGATGCATTTTGTTCAAAGGTGTAACTTCAGGAAACAACTTTAGAAAAATACGATAATAATCTTTTATGAGCCGATCAAAATAAGCTAAGACACTTTAGTGAACTTTGGTGTCATCACTATTTCAGTGATTCTATTCAATGATGAAATAATATGCAAGTATTCGTCATCTTCTGATACTTTATCTGGGACTCAGAAAGGAAATGCTCGCATCAAAAGCCACATCTGTACACCTTTTTGGGGAAGTGCATGATCTTTGGCTTGAAGTATCTGCATCGTAAAATTTGCAGATGATTATCCTTGACTTCAGGAATTCCGTACGCAAACAAATGGATTCTATTACTCAAAGTTTCAATATCTAAATCGTATATGCGAGCAACGGCCATATGACGAAGTATTTGTTTTAATGTCATCGGAGCAATACCTCCCAAATGTCATGTAGCGGATCAAATACAAAGTTTTCTGTACAATGAAAATATCGAGAACCATGAAGACAACTATCTGCTCTAATGCCATATGTAGTCGGTGTTTGATAATTATTAATCACGTCTGCAACTTGACTGTTGTACAGTTCTCATGATCGGGGTTAGAAAAGGACCTTCTAATCCACCTTTTAGGTCATCGCGACTTATCATACAAAGTCGACAGAAATGTCGTGCAGATGGGTCTAGAAGACCAAATAGCTGATGTGCAGCCAACCCGTCTGCAAATACGGCAGCTGAAGAGCCTCGTAAAATGTAATTTTCACCATTTAATAGTGTAACAAGAACGTCAATGTCACTTTCTGGCTTCCTCAGGTCGTTCATGAAAATTTCAAGAAAAGGTTTCACTCCATACTTATAGTAACATCTGCGGTATAAGAAATAGCAGAGTGGTGGTACAGTCTATACAATTTTTTAAGCATTCGTCAACCGTAGATGTTTCGGATTCAATATACTCCCTTATAAAAGCATGTGACAAAGTAAGTTTTAAAGTCTCTACGATTGGAACGTATTTTCTTTAACAGGATCTGTAAAAAAGTAATTTTATTTCAAAGCCTAAATTCGTCCCTGAATACTTTGCATACCCTTATATGGTCCCCTTGATTCGCATTTCTCAAGGCACGCTTGTACACTAGAATTTTTTAAGTCTAATCCTTCAGAATGAATGAACTCATGAAATTCATTTTACACTAAATTCATGACATCCGACATAATTATCTCTGTAGATTTAATTTGAAAATTTGGATTACATGAAGAATTTCGAACAACAGATTGGATTTCTAGTTAGAGTTCAGGATAAGAGACTATTTTCTTCATTCAATAAAATATCAGGCATTTGTTTTTTTATATGTTTTTCCTTAATCTGTTTTTTTTTCAGATACTGAAATCTCTAAAATGTTTGCGCACATCCATCCTGCCCGCACGAAAACCCTGAAAGATTTGTTAGTTTGATGGCACGAAGACGTGAGAAATGATTTGAAATTTGATCAATTCCTCAAGAAAGAGCAAAATATTCATATTTGCCGCAAAACTCAAACATTTGTTTTAATTTATCACGTTTGTTGTTAACATCCTTTAACATAACAGAGCGAAGAATTTCAAAGTAACTGTATTTTGAAACAAACACTTTAATTTTCCACTAAAAAATGTCAATTTCCAAAAGAAATGGAAAAGCTAAACTTTCGTTTAGAAAAAATAGTTAGACTAGTTGAATTTTAATCCAAAAATAAAATTTTTTCACTAAAATGATGAATATTTAACTGAAATACTTGAATTTCCAACTACAAAGATGAATTTTCAAACAACAAGATTATTTTTCGTACAAAAAATACAATTTGAAAAAAGGTATTTTTAAACGAATTAGTTGATTTTTTTAATTGAAGGAGACAAATTTTGAACCAAATCTTATGAATTTTCAATCAAAATGATGAATCTTCGAATGGAAACAAGAAGAATTTTTAGACTAAATTTCAAAGAAAAAGATAATTTTCTATTTAAAAAATGGATTTTTTTCAAAAATATGCGTATTTTCAACAATGTAGTTAAATTTTCTATTAAAAAATACCAATTTTCATTCAAATTGTTGGATTTTGAACTAAGAAAGATCAATTTTCAACTAAAAATGGAACAGTTCAATTTTCAAATGAAGAACTAATTTTCCACCAAACTGATGACTTTTCAACTAAAATGATGAATGTTCAACTGGGATGAATTTTTAGACAAAAAAAAATGATTTTTGACCAAGTAGTAACATTTCCAACTAGAGATGAATTTTTAATTAAAATTATGAATCTTCAATAAGAAAATTAATTTTTAATGAATGAGTTTAAATTTTAACCAAGTAGTTGGATTTTTGAATAAGTAAATGAATCAGTAACCAAATAAACACACTTATATGCCCTACTACTGTAGATAAAGCATAAATCACTTTTCTAAATTCACGAAAATTATTTAAATTATGAAAAGTTGAATTTTGCTGCGATCAGAAGTAAATTCCCGATTTTTAAATTAAATTGCCGATCATTTCCCGTCTGGCGGTCAAGTCGCTGCCACCCCGATAAAATAACTCTTCGAGTGATCACTTCACTATTTTCGAGTGAGAAGAGTATTCGCTCCAAGCTTCGCGTAAAATATTCACCATAAGAAATTTAGAGAGTAGAAAAAAAAGCGTCAATAGTAGCATGAATTTTGAAGAATAGTGGCAAAATAGCGATATGCATTAAAAAAAAACTTATAATATAGTGTGAATAAAGTCACTTGCGATTTAAAACAAAATTTTTTTTTGTGAATACAAATTAAAAGTTTCAGATAAAGTACTTCAGTTTAAAATATATTTTTTTATCGAAGAAAATTAGGTTGAATCCTACACATAAAAAATCAAAATATGAATTTTCAGCAAAAGGATTTAATTTTCATCTCACAAAGCTTTTTAGTCAAGAGAGAAACAACATCTCAAAAAATTGTTAAATAGTCAAGATAGAAAGTCGAACTTTCTACAAAATAGTTGAATTTTCAATCCAAAGATGTGAATATCGAACAAGAAAGTTAATTTTCAAACCAAAAAGAGAGAGAAGGTGCAAAGTCGTTACGAGAAAGCGTACTTTTATCCTTTTTTTAAATTTGCTCGCACAACGAGGTCCTAATATTCGAATCAGGTGGAAGGTCGTTACGAGAGAGTATACACCAAGGTCACCATCCATAAATGGAGTGCAGGGTCGTTACGAGGATCATCCCAGCTTGATCATCCCAGACGGTCGATTCGAACGTCATAGAAAGTCAAACTGATCATCACAGAAGGCGGAATTGATAAACATTTTTTATTTTTTGTGGATAGCGAGGTGTATGAGACATAATTTGATATTCAAAAAGATTGCACTTCGACAATATATTTGGAGCACGAAGGGCTAAGCACACGGCGCGGCGCCACTGTACTGCACTGAATTGTAAGATTTCAAATATTGAAGTGAACTAAGAAACCAATATCCCACATATTTTTACTTTCTGTATCGTCAATGAATTGCGAAATTATTGGTGCGTTTTCAATTTGAAACGACACGGCGTCGACAACCGGATTGGTTAAGATTGGCGCGCTCGTTTGAAATGATTAAATGTGAAAAGCAATTTTATACAGCAAATGATAAAAGTAATATTATTAAAAATGATTCTTTGCTCACAAGAAAGACTTGTAAAGTAGAATTGAATCATTTATTAGATTTTGTCCTTAAAAATAAATTATAGATTTTAATTTTAAAAGAACGAATATCTTTTTTATCTTAAATCTGAATTTACAATAGTTCATAATAATCGTATGCACTTGACATGTATTATCTTTTGGAAGATTTGACTTGCACATGTAATCATTTTAAATAAACACGCCAACCGTAACTAATCTGGTAGGCCCTCCGCGATGGGTCATTTACTCTACCGCGGATGGTCAAAATAAGCGAAAACAAGATGATCGTATTAACCATCATGAAAGGATACCTTGATTATCCCTGATAGTGCGTCCGACCTTCTTATAACAATCAGACTGATCGTAAAATGAAAGTTTCTTTGACTATGACTAAAAAATTTTGGAAGGCTCTTCAGACCATCTCAACATATTTTGTAATATAATGTGAGGAAATGTCGTAAAAAATAAATATAAACATACAGTAGAAGGTATAATTGTCGGGGTCGGGGCACCTGAAAATGTATTGTTTAGGGGCGTATTTTCACTTAAGTTATTCTTATTCAAGTAACGGTGAGTCACAAGTAAACCGCGAGTTTTTGCGAATTTTTTAATTTTTTAGTTATTTATTGATTGAACTGATGCTATGCACGTCGCACATGTTACCAAAGGTAAAAATGGAAACTGTTTTTTTATCGAAAAAACTGTTTGTGTACGCTTCTTAGGGTAACTAAAATAAAATGATGATAACGAATTAAACTTTTACTTTATTTTACAATATATGAATAAGCACACCCGGTGCGAGGTATAGAAATTATTAAAACTTACATTTAATATAATAGAGTTCAACATAACATAGGCAATATCGAATTTTTAACATACCTAACTTGAGCGGGAGACAAGTGATGAGAATGTATTCGTGAAAGCCGAATGAGCTTTAACAAAAGCATGGTAGCCATTTTAATCGAGGAAAAAAATTCCCGTTTTGCCGGCCGCCTAACTATAATTCTTAACTTTTAAACTTTATAAATTGAACAATTCAATGATTTCTGATGGAAAAATATAAATATACGCAAAGTTATTATACTGAGTACACTAAATTAGAGAATAAATCAGTAAATTTGTGAATGTTTAGAAGCATTTCATTTGAAGCAATTCTGAGTTCAAAAAATTAAAAAATTTGTTTAAATTTTACACTGTTTGAATTAAAATTAAAATTATTTTAATTTGATTGAACGGACTGAGAATCGTCTTGTAAAATCAATTATTGTACAATTTTGAATTCTCAAACTACAGACAAATGTTAAAAATCATGAATCAATTTTTGTTAATAATGATTCAAATAAAACGTTTGCTCTTATAAGTTTCAAATTTCAAACAAAAATGAAATCATGTCTCTGGAAATAATTATTTATTGATCGTATTTGTAATTTAATTTTTTCTGCTGTCACTTTTGACCAATTATCACCAATTCAATCTCAACTGTTTCCAATTCTTGAAATAGGTATTAAGAATCGCAAAATATAGCTATTTGTTCAGAAAATGTGTTTTGATGAAAAAATGGTCTTAACGATTACAGACATAGAAAACTTTACTTCCAAACTTTGAAACAGTAGATAATGTTTCCCTGAAAAAATAACACCATCATTCATTAAAATTCAACCATTTTCAAATAATTGCTATCAAGCGACAATGATAAAGTAATAAATGTAAGAAGTTATGAATTACTTGAGCTTCCATTTTTGATGATATATGGATAAAAGTATAGTCTGCATAAAGACGGAGCGCATGGCGCTAGATCCAACAGACGAGTGGGCTTGTTTTATTCTATTTATTAACGGTGTGAAGAAATTCGCTTCACACACGATATACTCTAAAACTTTTTCTAATTGGGATTCTATCGCTTATTGTACACTCCGAAATTTCTTCTGTGGTCAATTCCTCTACCGCACCGTTGTGCATGTTTATTTTCGCCCGTTTTGACCATGAAAAAGATGATTTAAATATCCCACGAAAGATGGTTGTATGGTTTAACGTCTTGATTAGTATTGCACAGACGTCGCCATTGGACGCTGATAATACAATTTGTTCTCCGGTTGGCATGGGCTTGAGGAATTGAAATTTGTTTCTTAATCCAATAGGCTTATCGCGAGGAAAAACGTATCTTCGAAGTTCAAATATCCGATTCAGATTCTGTTGAGGTGTAAGTCGAATAAATTCAAGTTCTTCAAATCTATATCCAAGTACGCGAGAAAACGTTTGCCTGAGAGAAGGAGAACTGGACCTGTCACGAAGAGGTGACCTGGACCTGTCGCGAAGAGGTGACCTGGACCTGGCGCTAAGAGGTGACCTGGACCTGCCACGAAGAGATGGCTCGGCAGGTGGTAGAGACCTGGCAGAATAATGAGGCAAGGCAAGAGAAAGAGTCGTGTCTGGAGAATGTCTGCCAGAAGAAGGAGAACAAGAAGAAGAAGAAGAAGAAGAAGAAGAAGAAGAAGGAGAAGAAGAAGGAGAAGAAGAAGGTCCACAACGATGAACACCAGGATTAGGGTCCCCATCAGGCAAACGCTTGGACTGTAAACTCAATTCTGAAACAAGAGATACAGGATTATGTTTGTATATCATGAGTTGTAAATAAGGTTGTAATTAAGGGGCCCAATTCCATTAGCGCCTATAAGTTTTTCTCGTTCAACGGCTTTGTCCAATAGAAACTTTTAAATCAAATTGCAAATTTCATAAGTATATATTCTTATAGACAATTTTATTCCACATCCTTTTTATTTGGACGAAAAGTTTTTAGCTCTTTTAGTTTTCGCACTAAACTCGAAAAGTTCGTTTTTTAGGAAACAATTATTTTTTTTAATTTCAACTAGCCCTCATGCAGAAGATTCTTAGAATTTTTTAACAGAATTCACATGAACTAACGAATTATTTATTCAGAATATCTTCACATTAACAAATTACGAAGATTTTATTTCGGCCGCGCGGCCTTTTTATTCGCACTTATGTATCAACTTGACGCGCTCACGTGGAAATGTATCATCGCTTGTTAGAAAAAGACTACAACATTAACAGAAAGAATTGAAACGTGCATTTACTCATAGATATTTTAGAAACAATTAAGTCATTGTCAATCCAGAAAATATGACAGAAAAAAGTTACTGGAATGATATTATTTTTTCTGTAAATTTTATCAAACAATTTCATGAATTTGCAGCATTATGCCGAGTTAAAGTAAAAAATACAGGAAAAATTGGTATTCTATATCATGAGGTTTTCGAGTTTTTTTCCTTCTAAAAATGGCAATAGCCACAACTATGTTACCTGGAGCAAAAATATGCGCAATTAAATTCCCTATTACAATATATATACTTTTAAAATTAAAATTAGAAACCTTTTTTAAAATCTTATGATTCGGAAGTTATATCATCTTTAAGATAATGTAATTATTATAATTATTTTGTTTCTATTCACATACTATTTACACACGCGCAGAAAATGCCAGTTGATACATCAGTTGGTACGTGTACTCCGTGCACATTAGATTGGAAGAATTCTGATTTGCCTGAAGCTTAAAAGATATTTACCTAAATTATAGATATATTATTATATTATTATATTCACCAATGGAATCCAGGATAACGGCCAAGGATAAGAGCAGAGTACAGAAAATCCTCATCTTTTCCAATTAAAGGACAAACTCATTAATGCAACAATTATTAATTCAAATAACAATGTAGCTAATGAAAATTCTACTTCTTCATTAGCTTATATAATATGCAGTATAGTCGTTATCTTTTAGATTAAAGGCTCTATATTTGTCCACAGAAGATATTAACGAATTTCAAATTTGTATTGACTTTTTTCGAATTTCAGAGAAACCAACTTTATAGCTCTGCCTCATATACCATAACTCGGGATATTTCAAATCCATTCATTATTCAATTGTCAATTGATCCTCCGGATCAATTAAATAAAGACTTTAAAAATATCAGAAAAAATCCATCGAATTAGGTAGAAGTGATTGAATTTAGAAGAATTTAGGTGAATTTCAATAATTCAACAAAATTCCAAAGAATTAAAAAATGCAGGATAAGTTGATAAGAATTCAGATTGAATTCGAAAAAAATAATTTCAAATCTCTTCAAATCTTAGAAACCCAACGAAATACCTCACCTCTTTTGAATAAATTCTTTAAAATCCAGTAAATTTACAGATTTGTATAACTTTCATAAGTGAAATAAATCGGAAAATATTTTTTAAATTACCAAAATAATAATACATTATGTATGTTATTTTGAAGTTCTGTTTTTTTGAACCAGGTACTCAAATATCTTACCTTAGATTGCGCTTTACTTGAGCTTTAGTCTTTTCAATGGGATTTTTATTAATTTTTTACGCCATTCTCTTGCCGCCTTAGATCTGTTTTCTTTTTTTGATCGTTCCTCTTCTTTCAAAAGTTTTGGTGGTGGATTCGATTTTTGACTCTTATTTTTGGCCATTTCGCTGAAAAACCGCCCGGGTATCTCAAATTTCAGTTCTTAACCCTACTTCCCCGAGGAAGATGTGATTTGAACACCTAGACTACCAGGAATGACCTTTGGAAGAACATCCACCTCATTACTTTTTAATCATTGTAATATGAACTTTTCATTACTGAATGATAATTCGCATTATTAAATTTAAATAAAAATTAAAACGACGTTCCAAACTTTTGTAACTTTGAAACATTTACAATTACAAAAGTAATTCTATGCGTCATTCTGAATTTAAACCTTGTCTTATGTTCGAATAAATAAATAATATTCATTATATTTATTAGTGTTGAACAATTATATATTCATTCACCAGTTTTCTCTTTTCAAAATAATGCAACCTTCTTCCCCTTTTCTATTTTCTCTATCACGTTTCAAAAGTAGAAGAAAATGTAAACAATGAAGAATTCTCATAAGCATGAAGCTGCAAGCAATTAAAAAAATACTCCCTGTGCATTATTTAAGTTCGCTAGTACATACAACTTTTCAATCTGAATTTAGCAAAGTAAAATAGTACGAACGATGGCATCAAAACAAGTTGATTTGGTATTATAACAGGACGCTAACAAAGTGATGCTCAATTAAAATATAACTATAGTTTTTACAGTGTTTCTAGGATTCTCTGATGTATAAAAAAATTGAAATCCAAACTTAAAATTGCATTAATTTTCCAGGTCTCTTTTCTATTTCCTCCCTTTTGAGCTGACAAAATTTTAGATATGACATTGAAAATTCTATTTGCAGGAACTTTTACGGTCTTATTCGTAATCAGCGCCCCAAAATACGTTATCATACGCTTTTTTATTATTATTTTTTTTTATTTTTTGAACGGAATACCAAAATTGTAGGGTCTATCCGACTTATATATTGTTTCTGGACCAAGAAAAAGAAGTAATACTCCAGGAAAAGTCGACCCCCTTACATTTTTTTAACTCGCATATTTTATGTATTTTTTTTATGCTCAACACGAATCTGGCCGAAAAAGTGTATTTTTTTTACTGTTTCCAAGATATCGGACTTTTTACACGGGAGAAAGTAATTCATCTTCAATTTGATAAAAACTCACATATTTTATGCGTTTCTCCACGCTAAACTCAAATATGACCGAAAAAATCTCTCTTACCATTTCCGAGATACCAAGAATTTTTTCCTTTGAAAATATCGATTATCTGCTTTTTCTCAAATCTACTTATTTCACGTATCTTTTCACTAGGGCGTGTGATTTTTTGGCGCCTCTGGAACAGGGGTCCGGCGCGGCGTGAGCGGGAGAAGGTATATGGCCCACACCCCTTTCCCCCAGTCACACTGAACCCCTTTTTCAGGAGCCTATAAAAAAAAACGAGTTCTAGTGTCAAATATTTTCAATCAGGGTGATAGGAAGAGTTGAGGATCACATCCCTCCTTCCACTCAAGCCGAACCCTCTTTTTCAGAGGCCCTATAACAATTAATGTTGTTGTGAAAAATACGTAGAATCAATCTCGCGCCTTTCCAAGGTCCTTGGTTTAAAATAGCTGACACTAGAACGCTTTAGGGGGGGGGGGGTGTTCTGAAAACAAAGTTCGGCATGAGTAGGGGGTTGGGGTTTGGCTACATTCCTCCCCCACTAACACCGCACCCTTTTTTAGGAGCTCCCACCCCAACAAAATCAAGCATTCTAATGTTGAGTAGTTTCAATCAGGGACCTTGAAAAGGTGGGAGGGTAGGGTGAGTGCCACATCCTTCCCGCACTGACTCCGAATCAATTTTACAGGGGCCCAAACAAAAACAAAAATCGGGGACAATTGGAACTGGCACGAATTAAAAACGATCTCGATTCGGGGACTTTCCCAACTCGGTGGGATAGAAAAAGAAGAGGTTTGACATTTTCGAAAGTAAAAATTCTCGATATGTCGAAAAGGGTACATACAAAACTGGGGGTTCGGTGAGGTTGCGGCTCAACTCGAAGTTGACATTCTTTAGAGCTTGCACTACAAAGAAACTCTTTTTGATGGATTCTTTTTAGTTCGCTGATATCCGATAGATGGCCGTTGGAGAGTACCGACGATAGAAAAACCTAACTTCTTAAAAAAGTTTAGTATTTACGTAATATTGGATATGTCGGATTGTCCACATAAGTTTAAAAACTGTCACATTTCACGTACACTATCTTCTTTCAAGAATGACTAATATTTATAATTTTAGTTTCTTTAATTGATTTTTCCCAATGCAATATTGTTTAATCTGAATTATAAAGTAAAATGTGCATCATTAACTTGTAAGATCTTCGAAGTGCGTCGAGGAAGAAGTGACAAAAGGACTCTGTTAGAACGATTTGAATCCATACTTTGGGTTCCTTTAATAATCATACTTTGGATTCCTTCAGTAACCATTTATCATTTTGATTTACTTTTTAGTGAAAGAGGTTCCTCTTTGTCACAACACCTTCGGAAGCAAAAATCAGTTCTAGTAGAAACCCTAGTTTTTTCTGTGGCAACATAGCTACACTTTTTTTTGCCCAGATTCGTATATAGCGTGAAAAAATACAAAAAATATGCACTTCAAGACGAAATGACTAATAGATAGTGTTGATTTCATAATTAGACTTCTCAATTGCAAATAAATCAACAGGTAATTTCCTCACTTGATGTAAATATCTTGAAGATGATGATTATTCCTATTATATCAAGACACTCGGAGTGCTCACTCGACCTTGAGGGTCTTAGGCTTATGTGGCTGCGTAATGCATGAGCATTAGCAGATGGAAAGAAAAAAGGCATCGAGACGTGACCAGCGGAAGCCCTCGTCGACGATACATTTCCGTTCGACTGGCTGAGGCACTTCGACCAACTTTGCTCAACAAGGACAATGCAATGGGCGAGGACCAGTTACACGGTACATGGTCATGAGGATAACCCGATGCCGGGCGGCATGAGCCGGCTGCTGGTCTTAAGGGAGTGCCAGGAAACGCGATGCCATTAACCAGCGTAACTCTAGCGTCGTTCGCCTCAAGGATAATTGCCCGAAACAATTCTGCGACTCTTTTTCCCCTCCAGAGGTTAGCCACTCCGACACTAAAACGCAACACTGAAACTTCTTTTCCGTGACCAATAGAAAATCCATGCGAGAGAACCACTTAAGGGACCTGGAAATCGTCGGGAAATCTCATCGCATAAACTGAGGGCAAACGGAAAAGCCATTTGGTCTAGTTTCTTGAATACATAATCTAAATAGTACAAAGATTTGCGGCAAGGGAGCAACTATTATTTATGTAAGGCTTTTGCGGAAGAGAAGGGGTGCGGGAAATCTTACGAATCCTTTTTAAAAGGGGGAGGGGTCGAAGCTTTTCTTACGTAAGTTTCCTCTTTCTAATTATTTGTCAAAAAATTTTATAATCACAACCTATTTTGGCTTTTGGAATTACTTGTTATAATATTATGCACTATTATTTATTTTTTTCTATTTAGGGTTTCGTAGCCTAAGGGTGTGGTCGGGTGTCCGTCCGTACGTCATAATTTTTTCAAGAAAGAAAAGTGAGGGGATATTATGAGAGGAAGTAGGGAAAGAAGGGAAAGTGAGGAGAAATGAGGAGAGGGAAAGAATAGGAAGTATGGAGAAATAAAGTAAGGGGAAACGAGAAAAGGGTAAGTATGGGAAGTGAGGGGAAATGAGGGGTGGAGTACTGGGGCAAGTGTGGGAAAGTAGAAGGGGATGTAAGGGAAAATTAAGGAGGAGATGTGGAGAAAGTGTGGGAAAATGAGGGAAGGGGAAGTATGGAACGTGAAGGGAAATAAAGGGAAGAGAAGTAGGAGAAGCAGGAGAAGTAGGAGAAGTGAGGGGCTGGGGAGTACGGAAAGTGGAGAGGAATGTGATGAGAGGGAGTATGGTAGTAAGGCAAATGAGAGGAGGGGAAGTTACGGGAAGTTAGGAGAAAGGAAGAAAGGGGGGAGTAAGGGAGGAGGAGATTTGAACGACTTAATTAACGTCTCAATAGGAAATATTTGCAAACCTTTGAAATCCCGTGAAATTTTGTTTAAACTTTAAAAATCCCTTAAAATTTTTGAAATCATGTAAAAGATATTTAAAATCCTTTAAGCTCCTTGAATATCGTACATAACCTCTTAGAATCCCTTTAAAACGATTATTTCTCCAAAAATCTCTCAAGACCCTTCTAAAATTGTAAAAATCCTCAAAATTGCTTGAAATCTTCAAAATCTCTTAAAATCTCTTATAATCCTTTAAAAATCAGTTAAAATCATTGAAATTACGTGAAATATATCGAAATCTCCAAATATCCCTTGAAATCTTTTGAATCTCTTTAAAATTTACTTTACTTTTCAAAATCTATGGGAATCTTTCTGAATCTCTTGAAATCCCTTGCATTACATTTTGAAGTTTTTCAAAATCCGTTAAAATTCCTCAGAATCCTTCGAAATCTTTGCAAACCTTTTCAAATCTCCTAAAATATTTTAAAATCTTTTTAAATGCATTCAAATCTTAGAAATCTCATTAAAATCCCCTGAACCTTTCAAAATTCATGAAAATACTTCGTTATCACATGATGTCCTTCAAAATCCTTTCAAGTCCAGTAAAATTTTATGAAATTACTTAAAATCCCTTAAAATCACTTCAAACCGTTTAAAAATGGTATAAACCCTTGCAATCGCTTGAGATCTTCGAAATATCTTATATTACTTTATTAGGTGGAAATCGTGTTTAATCTCTGAAATTCAACTAAAATCCTTGAAATTCCGTAAAATTTTTCGAAAAAATTATTAAGATGTCTTGAAATCTTTGAAATTCCTTCAAAATATTTCAAAATATTTTTAATCCGTGGAAATATTTCTAAAATCTCACGAAATCCTCTGAAAGCCGATGATATACGTTGTAATCTTTCGAAATTTCCTAAAATTCTTTGAAATTCAATGGAATCATCAAAGCCCCTTTATATCTCTTCAAATCCTTTGAAATCATTAAAAATTGTTGCAGATTTTTTTTAATTTCCTGAAATTTTTTTTCTCTTCAAATCTCTTTAAATCTTAGAAATTTAAACTCTGTCGACATCCTTTAAAACTGGTAAAAATACTTCGGTAACACTCCATTGAATATCGTGGAATCCCGTGACTTATTTTGAAATATCTGAAAATTCCTTTCAATACTTTGTTCAAATCCTTAAAATTTCGTAAAATATTTCGAAATTTTGCGAGATCTTTTGAAATAATCTTGAAATCATCCCTTAAAATATATTAAAATCTACTCAGATTTCTAAAAATCCCTGAAAATCCTCTGTAATAATTGGAAATCCTGCTCTCCAAATTTGAATCAGTAAATTTTTTTAATGATTTCAATCAGTGAGTTAATTTGAGCTTTAGATTAGTTATTTTTACTGATGAATTAGTACACTTTACTGATTCATAAGTAGAAAGTGACAGATTCATAGCTATAATGCAGTCACTGATTGAAATTAGTAAAAATTGCAACTGATTGAAATTTATGCAGTTTGATATTCGGTTAAATCTTTTGATATGTCACGAAATCCTCTAAAATCCGTCCATATAGTTTCAAATCTTTTAAAGTCTTTTAACATTTTTAAAAATCACTAAACACGAACCCCTCAGTATGACCTCATAAATAGGAAAAGAAGCCCCGCCCCCCTTTAAATTAAACATTTTTTCTTTGAGTTCCTTTGATGGACGCCTAAAATGAAACATAAAACAGACTTTTAAACCCGAAAAGAGAAATTTTTATCCGAACATTGAATTTCCGAAAAACATAAAAATCAATTTAAGCCAAGCAGTTGCACATACAACCAAATAGTTGATTTTAAATAAAAAGGAGACGACTTTTTAACAAATTATGAAATATGGAAAAAGAAAAAAGACAATATAGTAAGGGACGAATTTTCAACAAAATAGTTGCATTTTCAATTAAGTAGTCGAATTTTGGACTAAGTAGTTGAATTTTCAAGCCGAGAAGACAAATATTTTATAACACAGTTGAGTAGTCAATCCAAAGGGACGAATTTTCTGGCCAAGAAAACAAATTTTCAACAAAACAGTTAAATTTTTCTTACAAAATTATGATTTCTTAACAAAATAGTCCAATTCTTAACAAAATCATTAAATTTTCGACCACAAGTAGTTGAATTTTTAATCAGGAAGATGGATTTTCTCTCAAAAGAGCCGAATGTATAACAAAATACATCTATTTTCCATTGAATTGTTGAATTTTCAACTAAAAAAGATCCCTTTACAACCATTACTGGAATAGTTAAATTATCAGATAAAAAAATCAATTTTAAACCAGAAAAGAACTGATCTTGGAAAAATAGCTAAATGATCAATCAACAAAATTATTATTCAACAAATTAGTTTAGCTTTCAATCAGATAGTAGAATTTTTCACCAAAAGAGATGAATTCTGAACGAAAAACATAGTAGTAGACTTTTTAATAAAAACTCAATAATTTTCAACGAAAAATGTTCTTTAAATTCAACTCGTAACCCCCCCCCCCGAACTTCTTTAGAAATTGTCACAAAACCTCTCCCCCGCACCTTGTCAGTGCGACGTGGTTTTTGAAAGACCGCAGATGTAATTTTAAAAATGCATAACATTCGAACAAAAACATCTGGGAAGCAAAAAATTTAATAAATACAATTAAATGATTTTGTCCAATATAATATGGCCAGGTAATTTTTAACAAATTTAAAGAAATCGATTAGTTTGATTCTTTGTTGAAATTATAGAAAATTAAATTTTTTTATGTCAAAATATAATAAAGAAAATGTTTTATAAGATAGGTACTCTTTCAAGTTTGTTTAAGAAAACTATCGAAACGAATTTAAAACATCAAGAATTATAATTCTCGGCTCACTTTTTTTACAGATCCGGAAAGTAAGAATAAAAACAAATTTAAATTGATCCATTTTAAATGTGATGTCTTAAAAAACAAAAAATTTGTAATTGGATTTGAAAAGCGTTCTTTATTGGACTAAATTAATATTAAGGTTTTAAAATCAAACCTTTTCAGATTGTAATGTATTCGAAGTATAAGAATTCTTTTCTCAGATTCGTATATGTCTGGACAAATTATAAAATGTAAAAGAAAATGTGAATTAATATATTTTTAAAAGTCAGTTGCTAATTATTAGGTCACATGGAAATAGGTACGTTAAGTTGTTGAAAATTCAAACAACATTTTCCTAGAGGTGCTTTTAAGCTCTAAACTTATCATCTAAAATCAAAAAGTCGCTTTTAAAATGTGCTAAAAAGCCTTTTCATTTTATCACTGTTCAAATAGTGAGTTACTTGTTCCGAGAAAGCGAGGACTTTACATTTCAAATAAGTTTTGCTCCAATTCAAGCTCGAATTTAGAAGCGCAGTAGTAAATCCCTCTATCGATCAGCCCAGGGACTTAGTGGATTAAGTGATGAAGGAAGGTAACGGTCAGGCACGATGGCAACATACAGAGAAATAAGTGGAAACAAGCACTTCCTTTCCTGAAGCAATGTTCTTTTATTTAAAAAAATATATTTCATTTCCATTAAATCAAAAAATTAGTTTTTTTCAACAACTTATCATTTTTCTACTCATTTTTTTTTTTCAAAGGATTTTTTGCTTTGTCATGGAGGAAACTTTATAATGGTAACAATTTCGAAAAAAAATGTAATTCATTTAATTGAACGTTCCTGCATTAAATATGTCTAATTTATTGTTCTAAGCAATTGCCCGGATGTGTACGTGTATGTGTTGTGAGTGTGTGTGTGTGTGGAAATATCACACTTTTTTCTGAACATGATAACTTGAAGACAGTTGCAGATAAATTCATACATTTTGGTGGGCTTATTTTTACCACTTATATCTCAAAACTGCCCAAAGAATTTTTTCAAATATTTATTACCTTCATTTAAGCACTTTATAAGATTTAAAACAGGGTTTTTTTACAGTAACAAATTTGCATGATCATAATTCAAAATTGATTCAAGAATATACAAAATTCCTTGACTTGAAAAGAATCGATTGACGTACATTATTGATCAATTGACCTACAGTTTGATCATTTCTGATGTAGGTGGAGGGATTAACGCAGAATGTGACATCAAACATGGAAAACATAAATGTGAATAATAATTTTTTTAAATGCTTAAAAAACAAAAATTAGTTATTATATTTTGCAAGTGACGCATCTAATTACAGAATTAACACTGCTTTGCCTATTCCCCTCTTTACCCATTTTTTAAAGAATTCCTCTTCTTTCCCCTGTTTTCAAGAAACTTTCCATTCTTTCTTTTTTTCTCGCTTGAATTCGAACTGAACCGAAAGAGCCCAAAAAGAAAATCTAACTATTTTTCATCGAAATTAAATTTTTTTTCAAATTGTCAAGTCGTATATTATAGTTCTGGTTCAAAATTCATCTTTTTACAATCTGATCAGATAAGGTATCAGATTTATGTAAAATTTTACCCCTCACCCCCCCTTCCTGTTTATATAAAATTCCCACGTTTTGAGACCCTCTGAACCCGAAAAACAGGTTCTCGCGAATGTGTTTTTCTGTGTGTATGTGCGTTTGTATGTGTGTGTCTAGATTTTTATTCTTTTAGCACGATAACTTTCGAAATAATTAACAGGTTGAGTTGGCCTTTGGTGTACTCTTTCATTGCTCTAAAACGAAGGTTCAGTTCGTTACCCAGCTATTTTGGAGAAAAATTCAAAAAGCTAGAACATTTTCAAAATTTTTGAGACCACTTTTTCAGAATTTAAAAATTGTATGTGCAGATGTTTATAGTACTCAGAAAGACGAACAATTTATACAAATGGCTTTTTTCGTTGAAAAACAAATTACCAGAGTTATAGTATTCAAAAACTTGAAGAAAAAAAAATTTTAATTTTAAGCCAAACAACACACTATATGAAAAAAAGTCAAGATGAGAAGAACGTTGCTTTTTGAACACCCTACAAGATTGTCATAATAACTATTAGAATTTTCTTAAAAAATCGGAAAAATTCAAACTTTGTACGCGCAGAAAAGTAATGAAAAATCAAAAATTCCATTTTGGGGTCGAACTATACAAGATACCAAAAAGATGAATTGATAAAAATGGTGTACTTAAGCAAAATATACAAATTCGTAATAATTCACTTTTTGATATGATGCGTAGTTTTTGGTTTTATTCGTAAAGAACACAATTAAAAATAAAAAGATTAATTTTTTTCACAAATGACACAAACTACGAAAAAAATAAATAGAAAAAATTGTATCACAAAAAGAGCTTCAAATTTGTTGTAAATAATTTTTTGATAGGATGCTTAGTTTCTCGTTTGATCGTGAGAAATAAAAATAAACAATAAATAAATTAAATTTTTTCAAAAATGAGAAAGGTATGAAAAAATATGAATGGACATAAAATGTGCATTAAAAAAATCAACAAATTTGTTGGCAATCGCTTTTTGATAGGACGCGTAGTTTTTGTTTTAATCGTAAAAAAATTAAGATTAAAAGAATTACATTTTCGGAAAATCGACACAAGCTATAGAAAAAATGAATTAATTTGTCATGAATGAGAAACTGATTGTAAGTAGTGAATAGTGATAGGACAAACTCGAAGTGATAAGTTACCATAAATGACTGATAAATTACTAAAAATAACCGATAAATGACCGAGAATTTCCGAAAATTTAGGAAATTTTTGTATATCTGAAATGTTCGGTAATTTAGAAATTTTCCATTAATTTCCGGAAATTTGGGAAATTTAGGGATTTGCCATAAATTTCCGGAAATATTGGAAATTTTTTCCAAAAAGCTTTGCATAACTGAAATTTTCGGTAGCTTAGCAATTTTCCATGAATAACTGGAAATTTTTCAAAATTTCCATAAATTTTCGGCAATTTTAGGAATCTTTCCAAAAAGCTTTGTATACCTGAAATTTCCTGTAATTTACCCATTTTCATAAATGTCCGGAAATTTTGGAAATTTAGCAAATTTCCATTAAATTTCCAGAAATTTTCTGTAATTTTACCATAAATTACAGTACTTGCCAACGGCTCATCTTCGGGTCGCCTCTGGCTCGTGCAGCAAACTTCACACTCGTGTGAAATTACCTATTTTCCGCACTTGTAGCACAATATACTATTTTTTATAGGATGCGCACTTTTTTAATTATGAAAACCACACAATGGAAATACGCCTGTTTCGGTACCAATGCATATTATAAATTGTAATAATATAAATTTATTGAAATGACATACATTTTTCAGGATAGCTGAGAATAAAAATTAGTGCAAAATAAGGAACGAGTATTAAAGTCATCATGATTAATAAATTTTGTACTTTATTTTTCAATATTTAAATAAGCTATTCCAGGCCGAGGTACAGACATGAATGTAATATACATTTCATATAATATTGTTGACAAAAATTTATAAAAGTTCGCATAGTGGACCAAATCGAGTGCGAAGCACGAGATACGTGATGAGAATATGTTCGTGCCGAAGGAGTTTTAACAAAAGAGAATTCACAATCACCAAAAAACAGTTGTCGATGCTTTGACCATTGATTTTAAAAAGTTTGTGCACAAATGTGGGGGAAATACAAAGACGGAGCGCGTAGCGCGAGGTAAATACATTATTGAGCGCGAAGCGCGAGAACCAACAGTCGCGCACCCTAGGCCCCAAATAAAAATTAATTTTCTTTACTAAAAATTTAAGTAATTCAATTTGGACTAAACCCGTACCGCTTTTAGTTGAAAATTCAACTACTGGGTTGAATGTTGAACTACTTTAAAAAAAATAATTTTACTGGTTCATGATTTAACTATCTTGTTGAAAATTTGTTTTTGCTATAGTTGAAAATTATTATATTTTTGTTGTTGAAAATTTATGTATTTGAAAGAAAAGTTATTTATCTTGTTTGGTACAAAATTAATTTTCTTGATTGAAAATTCATCTACATGATTGAAACACCTAGTTAAAAATTAATTTTATTATTTGAAAGTCTATCTCTTTGGTTGAAAATTTGATTCTTCTATTGCTAATAATTTTGTTGGGGTTACAATCAATTTTGTGAACTGCAATTTTATCTATTGATGTTTTTGGTTGAAAATTCAACTATGTGGTTGAACGTTGAACTATTTTCAAAAATGTACTATATTCGTTTAAGTTCTAACTATCTTGTTTCAAATTGTTTTTTTTTTCAATTACTGTTTTTCACTGATAATTAAAATATTTCACTATTGGTTGAAAATTAATCGTTTTCAATTGAAATTACAACTATTAAATTTTTCATTGAGAATTCATCTTTTTTGGTTGGAAATTCAACTACCTAGTTCAAAGTTAAACTAATTTGTTAAAAATTTATTGTATGTTTTGGAGATTCATCTATTTTGTTTAAAATTCGTTTTCGCTTTAGTTTAAAATTAATTTTTTTATGTAAAAATTCAACTATTCCAGTTTTGCTTTAAAATGATCCATTTTTAGTTTCAAAGTTCAACTGTTTGGTTAAAAATTCGGTACGTGATAAGAATGTGTTTCTTAAAGCCGAAGGAGCTTTAACAAACGTGAATTCAAAATCACCAAATTACAGTTTTCGATGATTCGACCTTTAATTTTAAAAGGTCTGTGCACAAATGTCGGGGAAATACAAAGACCGAGCGCGTAGACGAATTAATAATGTTAATTATTTTGTCAAAAATTTAACTGTTTCGTCGAAAATTTGTTTTTTGGGTAGAAAATTTGTCCTTTTGGATTGAAAATTCAACTGTCTTCTGAAAACTTCGTCTCCTTTGCTTGACAATTCAACTGTTTTTGGTTGAGGATTATTATTTTTGTAAGAAAGAGATAAATTGGTTGAACAATCACCTTTTTGGGTTGAAAATTCAACTGTTTGATTAAAAGTTTCACTATGTTAATGGAAATTCGTTCCTTTTTCTTGGAAGTTCTACTATTTGATTGTAAATGCTACTATTTTATTAAAAATTCCTTTCTTTTGACTCACACTTCAACTATTTGGTTGAAAATGCAACTTCTTGGTACAAAATTAATCTTTGTTATTTGTTGAAAAGCAACTTCTGGATTTCTTCTTGACTTTCAGGAAGTGGGCTGGTGGCTCGCTTATATATCCTTTTCATTATTATTATTGTATGCCTTATCATAGTTTATTTTCTGAGTTTATTATAATTAATTTTGAACTTGCTTTCTTTATATATAGTGAGTTTTATACTTGTGTTATCGATTTGTATCGATCTAATATATTTATAATTTGTTCTGACCTCTGTATGGTTTAGCGATACCGTCAGCAGGGTTCTACTATGTTACATTTTGATTTTAATTTTAACCACTGGTAACACGCTCGTCTATTGTATACATATTGCTTACTGTTATTGCGATTCCTATGCGAGATCATACACTAATTATTTTTTAACCTCTTCCATATTAGCGAGTTTTGGTTTGGGGTAGCTTATTACTTGGGATATGTTCATTTTAACTTGCTTTACCTGCCTCAACATGAATTGTGCCAATAAACTTTCTCGATGGCTTCCTTAAATATATGTCACGTGAATGCCCAATCTCTCTTGGCTCATTATTTGGAGTTTAAACACTTTTTTTCGGGCTTGCTCTTATCACTTAATCGCGGTTTCTGCGACTTGGTTAACTCCTAATCATCCTTCCAGTATTGTGGCCCTTGATAATTACGTGCTCTTTCGCCGGTATAGGGACGAAAGAAGGGGGGGGGTGTCGGTCTCTATGTGCATGAAAGTCTTGGAGGTGGCATCAGTGGGGTGAGCCCAAAGGCGAACTATCCTACACTGGAGTTTCTTCTAATAGAGGTTGGTACAGGTAGGAACGGAATCTTAGTTGGTGTTGTATATAAAACGCTCAATACATCCTATGGCACTTAATTTGAATAGGAGATTACAATGCATGTTCCGAATTTCAATAATATTATTTTTGCCGATGATTTCAATACAAATTTAAATGCAAGTAGTAACCATACCAATTACCTTACAACCTTGATACAATCTTCTGGACTATCGATAGTTCCCCATAATTCTACACACCACACTGATCGTACCAGTACACGTATCGATTTAATGATGTCGACGAGCTGGAAAAACTTGATTCATATTCATAGCACCCTATACCGTTCCTATCTAATCATGAACTTATAAAGATCAATTAAAAATCTCGTGTCCCGAATTCACTGATCACATGCAAACACCAACGCGTAACGTAGGCTCTATTGACGAATCTAAATTGGAGGAGCACCTTATGACCTATGACTGGGAGAGTTTATTGCAAGCTGAAGATATCAATACGAAATTTGAAAAGCTGTCTATATATATATATATATACATATACATTTTTGTTATGAAATATATATTGCCTTTTTGACTCCGTTTTTCAGTAAGACAAATTTCGTATTTTTTAAGATGTGAAATTGACTGGTAATTTCAGAACTTTAAAAATTAAAAATAACTGGAGAAATTTCAAGGAATTTCAGATTTCAAGCGATTTAGTCAGGTTTCACAAAAATTTTACGCCATTTGAAAGTTTCCAAACATATCAGGAGGCAATTAGTTATTCTGAAGAATTCTGAAAAATTTCGAGGATCTTTCACAGATTTTTCAAAAATTTCAAGGGATTTCAAAGAATTTTTAAATGATTTCCTAGCGATTTTAAAGAGTTGAAGGAATATAAAGGTTTTTAGAGACCTTAAATGAATGAGTTTAATTTAGTTTAAATTGCAGAGAATTTTTATGGATGAACTTTCAACTACATTTTTAAGGATTAAATCGATTTTCAAGAGAATAAAAAGATTTCTATGATTTTCAAGGAATTTCGAAACATTTTAAGGGATTTTAGATAATTTTTAAGTTTTTCAAAGATGCCAAGGGGTTTCAAAATTTTTTATAGGATTTCCAAATATTGCAACAAATTCTTAGCCATTTCAAAGATTTTAAAGAATTTTTACGTATTTTAAGGAATTTGACGAGAGTCAAGGATTTTATTAAATCTCTCATGATTTTAAGAGATTTCAAAGATTTTTTGAGACTGAATCATTTTTTACAGAACCTTAATGAACAAGTTTAATTTAAATTATATTCAAGGGCTTTTAAATTGTTTATATTTTTTTAATTTTGTAATATTTTTTTTAACATTTTAAGGGATTATGAAGGATTTCAAAAGATATAAAAAATTTCAAGGGATTTGAAAGAATTTGGTAGGATTTCCAAAGATTGGAAGAAAATTCCTAGTTATTCCAAAGATTTCAAGGTATTTTAAGGTATTTCAAGAACTTTGATAAGATTCAAGGATTTTATTTCAAGTATTAATATTTCAAGTAATTTTGAAAGATGTCATCAATTTTTAAGGGGTTAAAAATATTTCGATGAGTTTGCAGGAATTTCGAAACACTTTGAGGGATTTTAGATAATTTTTACGTTTTCCAAAAATGTTGAAGGATTTCAACAAATTTTAAAGTATTTCCAAAAAATCTGACGAATTCCTAAAGATTTTAAAAACTACAAAGGATTTTAACATATTACAACAAATTCAACAAGATTCAAGAATTCTATAAAATCTCCAACGATTTCATGATATTTCAAAGATTTCGAGGGATTTATTTCTTTTTTAAAGAACTTTATTAAATAAGTATAATTTAAACTATTTTCATGGGCTTTTAAATGATGTATACTTTTTGAAGTGGTTCTATATTTTCTATGAAATTTCAAGGAATTTGAGGCATTTTTAAGGATTTCAAGAGGTATGACAATTCTCAAGGGATTCTAAAGAATTGGGTAGGATTTCATTAAATTTTAAGGGATTTTTAACAATTCTATAAATTTGAAAAGATTTTAAGGTATTTTAAGGAATTTAACAAGATTTAGATGATTCTATTAATTTTCTAAAGATTTCAAGGGATTTCTAGGGATTTTATTGTTTTTTTAGAGAGCTTTAATGAATGAGGATCTCTAATTATTTTTAAGATTTGTAGGGATTTTACAAATTTTAATCGAAAACAACAGATTGTAACAGAATTCAAGGATTTTACTGGATTTTCAAACATTTTTGAACGTTCGATTTTAAATAAATTAAAAATAATATTTTACTTTCATTATAATGTTTTGCAACTTTGACATGATTTCTAAGCATACAATCTTAACAAATTAACATAAAAAGACAAAAATATTGGATTTTCATTAAAACTCATTTATATAATTGACTTCTAATATGAAAATATGATTATTTATTAAAATACCTTGAGCGCAATCAAAACTTCTTCAATTCATTGAAATTCTCAGAAATCTGATCAAATAAGTTGTAATCCTAAAAAAATCCCTTTAAATTTTTTAAAAGTGTCCTTGAAATTCTTCGAAGCTCTTGAAATTTGTTTGAAAATTCCTTGAAATTCCTTAAAATACTTTAAAATCACTTAAAATCTTTGAAATTCTACAAAAATCCTTATTCATTGTGAAATTTATATAGATATTATGAAAGATTTAAAAATTGTTTATATCTATTGAAATGCCATAAATTTTTTTTGATATTTTGTGAAGACCCTTGGTGTCGTTAAAAATACCCTATAAACTTCAAAATCTCTCGCAAAATCCTATATAAAGTTTTTCGAAAATTCTTTGAAATCCAATTTCTTTTTCTTTAATATCTAAAAATGCCTTAAAATCTTTGAAATAATATAATACAAAAATTTCTCTAATTTTGCACCTTAATTTCCGCTCGTGCTGTGACATAAGAAAGTTGTCGAAAAAATTTTTATTTTATAAAACGTAATCTTAAAAACTCAATGAAACTTTGAAAATATTCACGGGTTTCCAAGGTATGACTAAAAGCGTTCAAGTGCGAACCCTCGAGGTGCTTATTAAGTTTTCTATAAATTATAAATTATTCTTGGTTGACAGTTTGAGTACCTGGTTGGACAATCATGTAATAAATTCATTTTTCAGTTGAAAATTCATAATTTTAGTTCAAAATGTATCCCTTTGGTTCAAAATTGATCTATTTTGTTGAAAATACTTTCTTTTTTGGTAAAAAGTTAAGTTTTTAAATCAAAGATGTAATTATTACATGTTGTCTTTTTTCGTAGAGGTCAAACTTGTTGAAAATTGTTTTTTTGTTTTTTTTTTGTTTGAAGAGTACCTTTTGCAATTTGATTCGACATTCATGTATTTTCGTAAAAATTTGTCTTTTTTGATAGAAAATTAATCATCTGGGTTGAAAAATCATCTATTTGGTTGAACGGTGAAGTTTAGTTACAACAGTGAAATTTTTTCGAGAAAAGAAAAGAAAAGCAGAGTTTTCTTCAAAAACAATACTACTATGACAACTGACGAAACGTCAAATTTTATTAAATATTATTTGCTCTGGAAGTGTTGTTAATTTTTTTTTGTATTTTGTTCATAATTATTTTTCAACCGTAAATATAACTATTCCGTTTTTGTCAAAAGTTGATCTTTTTTCGTTAAAAATTCAACTATTTGGATGAAAATCAATCCGTTTTAATTGAGGATTCAACCATTTTGTTGAAAATTTTCCTTTTTCAGTTGAAATATTAGCTATTAGATTCTTGGGTGAGAATTTAACTGTTTGGTTTTAAATTACCTTTTTTGTTGAAAATTGTTCTTTTTTCTTGCATCTTCTGGGTTCAAGGATCATCTTTTTGGTTAAATATGCAATTCTTTGGTTCAATGTTGAAAATTCATTTTTTCGTTAAAAATTCATAATTTGAGTTTAAAATTCATATCTTGAGTTTAAAATGGATCTTTTTTGCTTGAAATATTAACTATTATATGTTTTACTGAGAATTCAACTATTTGGTTGTGAATTAACTTTTTTTTTAAACCTCATATTACGTTAAAAAATCAGTTTCTCATACGTCTGACTTTAAATGCCTATACTACTTGAAATCCCTCATCTTGATTGAAAATATATCTATTTCGTTGAGCATTCAACTCATTTGTTCAATCTTTGTCTTTTTTCGTAAAGGTCAAACTTGTTGAAAATTGTTTATTTTTTTAAGAGTACTTTTTTTAATTTGATTCGAAATTCATGTATTTTTGTAAAAATTTGTCTTTTTTGATAGAAAATTAATCATCTGGGTTAAAAAATCATCTTTTTGGCTGAGCGGTGGAGTTTAGTTACAACAGTAAAATTTTTTCGAGAAAAGAAAAGAAAAGGAGAGTTTTCTCCAAAAACAAGGCTACTATGACTACTGACGAAACGTCAAATTTTATTAAATATTATTTGGTCTGGAAGTGTTCTTAATTTTCTTCTATACATTTTTGGTTGAAAATTCAACTATATGGTTGAATGCTGAAAATTCATTCCTTGTATCAAATTTATCATTTCAAATCATAATTCCTTTCATTGGTTAAAATTTCAACTATTTTTCTAAATAATTATTTTTTAACTGTAAATATAACTATTTCATTCTTTGTCAAAAGTTGATCCTTTTTAGATAAAAATTCAACTATTAGGATGACAATCAATCTGTTTTAATTGAGGATTCAACTATTTTGTTGAAAATTTGCCTTTTTTAGTTGAAATATCAGCTATTAGATTGTTGGGTGAGAATTTAACTGTTTGGTTTTAAATTAATTTTTTTGTTGAAAATTCTTTTTTTTTTTGTTACAAAATAATCTTCTGGGTTCAAAAATCATCTTTTTGGTTAAATATTCAACTATTTGGTTGAAAATTCATTTTTTCGTTGAAAATTCCTAATTTGAGTCTAAAATTGATGTTTTTTGTTTGAAATATTAACTTTTATATGTTTTTCTGAGAATTTAACTATCTGGTTGTGAATTAACTTTTTTTTCAAACTTCATATTACATAATTATTTCAAAATATTTTATAAATATTACAAAATTATTACATAATCCCTTATCTTGATCGAAAATTTATCTATTTGGTTGAGGATTTAACTAATTTGTTCAATCTTTGTCTTTTTCGTAGAGGTCAAGCTTGTTGAAAATTGTTTTTTTTTTCTTTTTTCTTTTGAAGAGTACTTTTTTTAATTGAATGTTAATGATTCTGTTTTTCGTAGAATATTGATCTTTCTTGGTTAAGAATTTAACTATTAATTGGAACTTCATGTATTTTCTTAAAAATTTGTCTTTTTTTATAGAAAATGAGTCATCTGGGTTAAAAAATCATATTTTTTGTTGGAAATTCAACTATATGGTTGAATGTTGAAAATTCATTCTTTGTATAAAATGTATCTTTTTAGTTCAAAATTCCTTTCTTTGGTTAAAAGTTTAAGTATTTTGTTTCGAAATTATTTGTTAGCTGTGAATGTAACTAGTTCATTCTTTGTTGAAAATTGATCTTTTTTAGGTAAAAATTCCACTATTTAGTTGAAAATTAATCTGGTTTGGTTGAAGATTCAATCATTTTGTTGAAAATTTGTCTTTTTCAGTCGAAATATCAGCTGTTAGATTGTTCGTTGAGAATTTAACTGTTTGATTTTAAATGAAATTTTTTGTTGAAAATTCTTCTTTTCTGCAGCAAAATAATCTTTTGGGTTCAAAAATCATCTTTTTAGTTAAATATGCAACTATTAGGTCAAATGTTGAAAATTAATTTTTTCATTGAGAATTCATATTTTGAGTTCAAAATGTAACTATTCGGATGAAAATTTTGTTTAAATATGTTATAGAACTTGGCATCTCTTGTGACTGACTTTATATTATATTTACTACTTAAAATCCCTTTTCTTTGTTAACTATTTTGTGAAAATTTTTTTTTTTTTCGCTGAATTTAACTGGCTTAAATTTTGTTTTTAATAATTATGTTAATTAAATGTTTAACTATTCCATTTTTTGTTGAAAACTTATCTCTTCTAGTTGAAAGCTGAACAATTTGGTTGATTTTTAAACATTTCTAATTGAAAATTCGACCATTTGGTTGAAAATGCATCTTTGTAGGTTGAAAATTCATCTATTTGGTTGAAAATAAAACCTTTTTTGAAAAATTTATTTATTTTGTTAAAAGTTCCACTGTTTTTTTGAAGTCATCTCTTTTGGTTTAAGATTCATCTTTCTTGGTTGAAATTCTAAGTAAACTTTCTTGTTGAAAATTGAATATACTTCTGAAAAGTTCGTTTCAGTTTTGAATTCAACTGTTTGGTTAAAAATTGATTTTTTCAGTTAAAGATTCGCCTTTTTGGGTTAAAAATTTATCTCCTTTGGTAGAAAATCTGTTTTCTGTTTTGTTTGGAAATTCAACGAGTTTATTTAAAATTGAATATATTCCGACTAGAAATCTTAAGAATTTAAAACGTGTTATATTGAATTTAATATGATATCTACTTTAATTTTACTTAAAAGATTTGATTCCCTAATTTATTCCCCTATTATTCCCTGATTTTTATGAGAAATTGAGCTATTTCCCCTGCTTTGAATTTTTCATCCAACGGCTAGGCAGTTTATGGACGGCTTGTTATAAGAAAATTTTTTTCTCAATGTCGGACCTAAAATTACTTGTACTACTTACTACTCCCGTTGGTTGACTCAAAACGAATCATTTTAATGAAACCGAATATGTCTGACTTTATACTACATATACTATTTAATATATATCTCATGCCTG